>JAUTXW010002049.1:382500-1582500 GCA_030620095.1 Kuschelorhynchus macadamiae | reverse complement strand
ATCTACGATTTATTACATTGTGAAGAATTTTGAGAACAGAAAAATTTTAATTAGAAAGAAGAGGAAAACCACTAGAAATGAAGATAACGATTTGGAAGTATTGTTATATTTTGAAAGTAAGAAAATTAAACCTATTATTGTTTTCTATAAAATATAATTCATGTTTTTTTTTGTAGACGACCCAGAACGATCTATCGAAGACGCAGTGAGAAACTTAAATAAAAAATGGTGGAAAATGTGCGAAACCTTGAAGCACTACAAGTATAAACCTTATAGGTTTAGTCCGGTACAAAATTTAACTTCATTGAATAAAATACAAAGAGTCTCATTTTCTCAAGAGATGTTGACAAGAATACAGAATGATCCTAATATCTGTAGGAGAATTTTATTCACCGACGAGGCTGCGTTTACTACCGAAGGTATGTTTAACTCTTTGTGGCACAACAAAGGAAAACAATATTTTTCCCTAGTGACACAAAAAATAATTTAGAGTTATTTTGGGTTAAAGATTGATAATAAAGATGCATTAGGTTATAAGAAACTATATTTTTTTATAAAATATCATTAAAAATACACATTTTGATATTTATTATGGTGGTATTCCTGTGGTACCACTGTGACACAACAGAAAAAATAATAACTAAATAAATCTCATAATCTTAGGAATGAAACACTAAAAAGCAGTTTTTAATTCTGTTTAAACACAGTGAGACTTTACAGGTTTGACACTGCCATGGACTTCGAACTTGATGCGCTGTCGTACTGCATACCCCACAACGTCTTCTTGTACCCCGGATAGGCTCATGTTCTGCAGAATTTAGTCTAATATTGGTAGGAACAAAAGATTTATGCTTTTTTATACGTACAATAGGTATACTTCTTTGTCTTCTTGGCGCTTTAGAAAGTAGATCGCTGCAAACTTCTCGCCTAAAATCTTTCATCGTCAATTTTGGCTGATCTAATTTTGAGTATACTATATATGCGTTGACCACAGAAGCATCAATGAAAAACCAAAAGAGACGATGCCACCACTTTTTACTTTTTCGGTCTATTTCGTAGACTGTTTTTTTCTGATCTAACAGATCCACCCCATTCATATGTGCATTATAATCTGCAATCATACGGGGACATGTGACTTCTATGACATCACCATTTCTCTCTTTGCGTTTAATTTGTATAACGTCATCAGGTTGGTGAAAATTTGACAACAAGTGCACACTTCTATTATCCTTCCATTTAACTGCAACTAAATTGGAATCGCTTACATGGACATCATAATCCCCCCTATTCATACGTCGATCACTCAAAAATGTTGGAAGAAATTTACGACTTACATTGACTGTTCCACAGCAATATATTTCGTTTACCAGGAGATCCTCGAAAAGAGGCACGCTTGAAAAAAAGTTGTCAATATATAGACGATGACATTTGTTGTGCAAATCCTTACAAAGGTGCTTTACAACTCGCGAACCGAGAGATTTTTCAACAGAATTTTTTACTTTCCCTGTATAGATTTCAAAATTCCAAGCATATCCTGACTGATCAGCTAATATCCATATTTTATACCCTCTTTTGACAGGTTTCTTCGGCATGTATTGTTTTAAACTACTCCTTCCTTTAAATTTAACCATTGATTCATCTATAGCAATACACTCCGTAAGATCAAAGTTTCTTTGAAAATTTTCAAGCATTGTGTCAAGAAAAGGCCTTAATTTATAAAGCTTATCATAATCAGCATGAGTTCTTGGAGGCATGTTAGAGTTGTCATTCAAGTGAATGTTTCCTAATAGCCAACTGAATCTATTCAGAGGCCTTTTACTACTTATATAACTATCATGTAAATCTGGAGCTGAACTCCAGTAGTCTTTGTAGCTAGGAAGTCGTTTTATACCCATAAGAATATTAATTCCAATGAATGCCTCTATTTCCTCTTTTGAAGTTGGAACAAATAGTTTTCCTGATTTTAAATTCTCCTGCTGAGCATATAGGTTGGTCTGATACGCTATTTGTTCTAACAAATGATCCGTCAGAAACAGTCTAAAAATATCAGCAGGTTCTTTTTCATCCATATCCTTAATAAACTGAGCTAATCCATCAGAGGATTGTAAGAATTGTCGGGGTTCCTCAATTACATTAGTGTTGTTCCAAGTAGGAGGAGCATAAAAGCTGTTAGCATTAATATCATTAACTTGGGCCAAATCGCGCCTAATTCTAGCAGCTAACTCGGAAAGGGGAAGGTCACTCTCTAATAGGTCACTATCTGATAACTCATCTTCTGCAACAATATGTCGTACAACTTCCTGCAATGTGTTTTCGTCATCAGAACAACTAAGGTCATTGTTGTCAACTGACTCGCTGTCAGATGGGATTTCAGCACAGTTTTCAATAAAACAATTTTCTACTTCCTCATCAAACTCAGTCCTTGTCATGCCAACAATATTAAAAGGTAAATCATCAGGTCTTCGATCCATAATATCTGTAAAAAACAAAAATAATAATTTTTTGTTAAAATGGCCTAGTGTCACAGTGGTACACATAGAGGACACTCAAATTTTCTCCATTTCCACGGTGCTGAAATCAAATCTGAATACTACAAAATCGAAAAACTAAGTACCTACCTCTATTTTGTTGCAAATCAATCCAATAGCGCCTTTTAAACAATGTTTAACTAATTTTCTTTCACACAAAACATAGACAAATCAACACACACTGTTTACATCAGCTTTGAAGCCCAAATGATTGACGTTTTAGATTTATTTGAATAACTGACCCCCAACGCCATCTGTTATTGTTTAAGGACAACTCAATACAGGTGCTCTGTAATGTGGTTCATTCAAAATACCACTGTACCATATCTGAGAGATATATTTAAAAGTGGTACATGTGGAGTACCACTATGGCAATATCGCAACATAGTAGGTGGTTCATTGCGTGTACCGCTGAGCCACAAAGAGTTTTAATAGAAAAAAACTAACATTTATGGACAACCACAAATCTCTATAAAAAACAAATTGTGCGGATTCAGGGTCGGAAGTCTATTAACATTTGATGCGGTATGATAGATAATAGAGTATTGGGGCCTGTAGTAATAGAGAATACTTTGAATGGCCAAAGATATTTAGATCTTCTACGAAATCAGATCGATGAGGTTTTAGAAGTGCTACTTCTCAAAGTTTTGAACAACCTTATTTAACACCAGGACGGTGCCCCTCCACAAAATTGCATCGAAGTTACCGAATATCTAAACAACAAATATGATCTGTGGATAGGAAGACAGCGACCCATAAATTTGCCAGCGAATAGGCCCGATCTTTCGCCTCTCGATTTTTTTATGGGGATACCTTAAGAATAAAGTATATTACAATAGACCAACTCCTTTCGCGAATTAGCCGAAAAAATACAAGCTGAAATTAACAATTTAAATCAAAATAATTCCGAATTCACTTTTAAAGCCATAACTCGCAAATTTTCAGAATTATTACAGAAATGTATATTGAACCAAGGCGGCTGGGTAGACTAAATTTAATAATAAATATTCTTAATAATTTGATTTTTTTATTTGTTAGTTTCTTGTTTGTTTTCTACAGATATCTTTATTGTAACTTGTTTAATATAAAAATAATACCAAAAAGCTTGTTACTTCATTTTCTTATGAAGATCATTTCAAGTAACAATTATAGTAATTATTAGGTATTAGGTATTATTATTTTTACGACCATATATGAAAAGCAAAACAATTGAATTAAAAGCCGCCCATTACTTTTCCAAGGCAAAGCGCATAATATTTTAAAACAAGTTGATAAGTAAGTGATAGAACGGCCATTTTGAAGTAAAAACGATTGAAACCAAAGCTTTCTATTATTTCTACTATACTTAAGCCAGAGCGGATAATTTTTCCACGTTTTTTCAAAATTATGCGATAATGGTTACAGTAAGCATAGACAAACCATATATTTTTGGAATCAGGAGAAAAAGCTCTTCTCAATAAACTAAAAATATACAGGGTGTTCAATTTAAAATAACAAAACTGATGCTCATTTTCCTAATTTCCGATGTTCATATGTTTTTTTTTTGATAACAAATTCTAACGATTCATACTAAATATTAAAACTTTTGTGTGTAAAATTTTTTGAAATCTTGAGAAATAAAGCGTATAGACCTCGTTCAAAATATAACCGAACACCCCGTACCTATTTATTGAACTTTTTACATTTTAACTTTTAGATGTATTAAATTTATTTTTGCTTTTTGTCAATAATTTGTTAATAAATATTCAAAGCAAAACTTATTGACCTAGTTTTCAAAAACGTTTTTAAATATTTATGTAATGGAAAGAAAATTACTGTTCCAGGTTTTATTGGAAAAGAAAATGCATCTTCGCTAATACAAGGTGTCATTTATTCAATAATTAGAGGTACCATTTTACAAAACTTAATACGGTGAGATTAGATCGATCTAAATATATAAAAAAATAGTACAAAAGTGCAGATCTAGGTATCATAAACTTGATTGTGGTTGGAAATGTCAGGAGGTAGTTTAAATCTCTAGTGTCATAGCTACTAAAGCCATTTCAAATATATGTATTTCTGCCAAATTTGAATTACCAGGAAATTTAATTTAAAATATACATTATTAAAACAGATATTTGCTTTAAAATAAAGTGTTAAATTCAACAGGTTTGAAAAACAAGTAGTGAGTAAATTTTAGTCAAGAAAGATAACAATTTCAATAACAATATAAGATACTCGCTGTTTAGCGTTAACAAAGTAGTTGAAAACATTGACATATTAATGTAAATTTCTCTGTAGATATGCCAAATCTCATAACGCTTCTTCATCAATAGTGTCTCCTAGCCATGACTTCAGCCTTGGTCATCTTTCTGCAAAAGCTGCTACACTTGCAGGTAAGGATAATACAATTCTCGTAATTACCTGGATGTGTCGAGAGACGAATTCTTCATTAAATAAAGGATAAGGGGAGTGAGTGATTCGTGTGGAGAAATTTTACAACGACATTGTCACAGTTCAGGGCTACAACCCTACTTCTAATATGGCTTAACTTCAAAAATTCTATTGGCAAAATCTTGCTCGAATCTAATGTGCTTTTAACCAATGCACTATGACATAAGAAGTCGATTTGTAAATAAAAATATAATAAATTCGTACAGAAAAACAGATTAAGCCTTCCATTTACTTATGTTTGCAAAAGCTGTCCAAAATTGTATCTATTTACTCGAGCACAAGCTTGAGCACATGGAATCCAATTTTGGCGAATTAGTTCAAAGGTTTCTCCTTCCTGCTGTTCCCGAAGACGCATATTATTGACAGCCGTTTTGAACCGGTGACGCAATTTTTGAATATTTTGTGCATTGGTACGGTATGCTTCGTTTTTCAAATGTCTCCATAAAAAATAATGGAAAGAATTTAGATCCGGAGACCAGGGAGGCCAAGCTACTGAACCACCTCGTCCAGAACGTACAGGATATTTTACCTTTCCAGTTTCACAAAATATTTTGTCAATTTTACTTACGGTAGATTTATTTATTGGATTTCTGTTAAAATATTTGTCATTAAGAATGTTACAAACATCTTGCAGGTTTCGCATTCTATCCCCATAACCCAGTAAAATTAAAATTTCAGGTATTTTAGTAAAAGGTAATACATTAAATTATGGATATTAGACCCTTATATTCGCAAAAACTGTTGACTTTAATAAAAAGCGCTGTGAATAAAAAGTATTGAGAATTTTAAGCAGATTTTAAGAAAGGAATATAATATAGGGTGTTCCATTTATAAAAAAAAATTCTCTTATAACAGAAAAACGGTAAACTTGGCAGCAATGCCGCCATTGGATCCAGCATAACTTCTTACCTAAGAGTACATATTTTCATTAAATTCAGGTAAGCTCTACCTGTGATATTTCACCGTTTCCTTTTGTTACGTTGTATGATTCTCGCTTTGACAACTTATTTTTTTTTTGGAATGTACGTTTAAATATAGAAAGCACTTCCATATTTTATAAGTATAGAGTTTTTGTAATAGAATCTAAAAAAATATACGGGGTGCTCAAATTGAAATTTCAAATTTACTCTCACTTCAGATTTAACCGGAAGTCGAGTTCACGCGTTCTACCAATTATATGAAAGAATGTTAATGCATTAAATTTGGTATTAATACCTTAAACAGTTAAATGGCAAGCTGAGAAAACAATCTCAGGGTAACCCAGTTTATTTAGGTTTTCCCCGTATTATGTCATGCAGCTTTACCTAACCTTTAACTATTATAATTTTTTTTCGGCAATTGTCAGAAATTTGCTATTTAATTGGCCATGTAATAATATTTTTGGTTTAATCGAAAACTAAGTTAAATATGACACCTCCAGCTAGCAACTCATATTGCTTGCGCACTCAGGATTGTTGATGAAATATTTAACGCATTTTTGTAACGTTAAAGAAAAATTTGTGATAGCTTAGCTTTTAAAATGTTTCTGCAGGGAACATTAGATGCTGCAAATCAGTTTCCCCTGAGTAATTTTTTCACGTAATGTAACTGCCTTTTTAGTGCCCCATGTTTAGTTGAAAACAAATAAAGGTCATCCTGAGATAATTATATAACGTTTATGTTACGTAAAAGGCCCTATTGTACGTAACGGGTGCTCGTGAAAACTAATATATAATTTAGACGAACAGGGCTACTTATTCCGTCCCCTTCAATGCGGGTGTATTGTTTCTTGCTGCGTAAAAGGGGACCGAGTTAACACTAAATTTAAAATACGCCCGTTAACATGGCTTGTTTAGAGGGTAATTTTCACTTTGTCTCCGGATATGTTTAATTAATCGTTGCTTTGTTTATGTGAGCACATCCAATTTTAAAAGTCGTCTTTGCGAGAAAATGCTAGTCAAAATCTTTGTTTTAACTGTTCGTTTTAACTTAAGCTTACTACTGATTAGTCAAAGTTTTTAACACGTTTTTATTAGCTTCACTTATAAGAAGAGCTGTCAGTACTTCAAGTAAAATACTTGGAAAAGTAATTCAAATACTTCTTGGCATTTGAAACACCACTTCAAATACATTTTATTTTATGGTAATTTTACTTGAAATTTAAGTACATCCTAAAGAATATTTGGTATTTGGTGGATTTCTAAAAGAAGTGTTTGAAGTATTTATGAATTTTGCTTGAAATACAAAAGTAATTGAGGTATTACCAAAAGTGCTTTGTAAAAGTCGGGTAACTGCTATTTTAAAATTACAGATAACTAACAAACCTAAAACAACTGAATATGTGAATAATCTGCAAATCTATTGAACACGGCAGTATAAAATAGCAAACAAATGTGTATTACTCCTACAGCAAACTTATATTTATAGGTATCCGTAATATATCTTTATAGCTATTTACAATTTAGGATGTTTGGTCAAACGCTTATCTAGAATCTCAAACTTTTTTGCTTTTTATCTTATGCTAGCGGGTAAAATACCCGCGACTTCTTTGGCGTATATGACTATAATGAAAGGGATGTAAAGAGGTACTTGAATCGCCTCATTTTAGTACCTCTTAATAAACCACGTTTGTTGTTGCATTCTCTGGCTATAAAATAGCCAAGCTACTACGCGAACTTACTCTAGAGCATGCGACATAGAGTTGACCATGGGAAAACCCATCGTAGCGCAAGTCTACTCCAGCGGAGTTCAAGTGTTTTTCCGAATAACTAACCGTTTTTTAAGTAAAAAATATAATATTAAAGGGCGGGTTTCAGCCTCTTGGACAACCTGTCTGTGTTTTTAAAAAAATTTAAAATATGTAAAAAATTAAATTAAAAAACATGTATACAAGTGTTTTTTCGAAAAACTAACCGGTTTTTAAATAAAAAAAAATATATAATATAAGTGGTGATTCCACCCCTTTGAACACCCTCCATGAATTTTTAAAAAATCCTAAAATATGAAAAAAATAAATTAAAAAACACGTGTTCAAGCGTTTTTCCGAAAAATCGACCGTGTTTTAAATAAAATAAATTGTAATATCTAAGGGGTGGTTTCACCCCAATGAAATTTGAGTTTTGAAGAATCCTTTCTTGTCGAACCTCTACACCCTAAAATCAACCTGTGTGCCAAAATTCAGCCTTTTACCTCAAGTGGTTTAAGCTGGAGCGTGATGAGTGAGTCAGTCAACTGAGTTTTTTATATATTAGTATAGAGTATAGGTAACTAAAAATTTGAATTTTTATTATGTCCAAAAACAACCCTCTTTCCTGGTACAGGAAAAAATATTACAATTTAAAATAACCCCCTCTTACGTGCCGCCCTTTTTAAAAGAAATTATTTAAGTTTTATGACAGTACATATAAATTATTTGATTTTAACTAAATTTAAATAAGAAAAGAAAATCAGCTGTTGCACTGTAAACGATATTGTTCACCTCAAAAGGTCCAAGAAAAGTTACTTATCTTAATGCCTGTTTTGCTTTGGTTAATGCCCACCAAAATTGAGGTTCAGCCTCCAAATTTCATGTTAAATTGTTACCTTATTAATGTGCCATGGACTAGAATGTGTACTTGGACTGAACTAGAACTGGTATTTTATTGAATTTGAACCAAAAATTGAACCCCTAGCTGGCTTCACGAGCTTTAGTTTCTGCTTTTCTCTTTTATTTTATTTGCTCTTTAATTTAAGATTGATTTTTTATTTTTACTTACATGTGTTAGTCAGTAACTGAAAATTCAAGAGACCTTTTGCCAGTCCGTTTTATTTCCTTACTATTATTTTTTGTTGTACGTAAAAATGCATGGCTCTCATTGGCCAAATTATCTTTGCGAATACTCTGTGTTTTAATGTATTGATTTTCTAGCCTTGGCTTTGCTGGATGACACTTGTGCTCTTCCCCATAGATGTCGAGTTATATTTAAATAAGAAAAAGAAAATCAGCTGTTGCACTCTATACGATATTGCTCAGTTCAGAGGGTCCAACTAATGCTTGTTTTGCTTCAGTTAATAACCACCAAAATTGAGGTTCAGCCCCCATTTCCACAACAGGAGTTTTGTATCTGATAATAGTGCCATATTGATTTTTATTCTCGACGACCTTGTCCTTGCTGGGTTAAGGTTAATGGCCTCCAACCTTAACAGGAACACGTGTAGTGTACCAGTAAATTGTTACCTTGTTAATGGATTAGAATGTGTACTTGGACTGAACTAGAACTGGTATTTTCTCTTTTATTTTATTTGCTCTTTAATTTAAGATGCTTTTTGATTTTTATTTACATGTGTTGCTCAGTAACTCAAGATTCAGTAGATACCTCTTTGTCTTACGCCAGCCCGTTTTATTTCCTTACTATGATTTTTTGTTGTACGTTAAAATGTGTTGCTCTCATTGGCTAAATCATCTTTGCGAATAATCTTGGTTTTAAAGTATTAATTTTCTAGCCTTGACTTTGCTGGATGGCACTTGGGTTCTTCTCTCAGAGATGTCGACATCAGCTACTAGTAGAGATGTGGTAGATACTGCCTAACGGATCGTTAACGTGAACCGTTGAAACCTGAAGTAACGAAAAAGTTTTTCAAATCCTCCAATAGTATTTGAAATACTCTGATATTTTTAAATTAAGTACTTTGTTAGCACATTTTAATTTGATTTCAAGAAATAGAGAAGATCCGTTTGCACTTGATATTGCTGCTCGCTTATTGGCAGACAATTATGAGCCATCTTTGCCGCGTAGGGATATTAATCGTTCTACCGTAAACCGACATGTGTCATAAGGTGACCAACATCGAAAAGAGAGACCACCCGCAGCAAATATCTCCTAAAGTCGATTAGTTGTGCAAACATGATATCGGAGGAGACGCTTTATTCGGTATACGTGAGATTATTAGAGTTTTATTTTCAATTTTTGCTTTATACGGGATATCAGGTACCTGAATAAAGTGTAGCAAATTGTACGATTTTGTATAGTATAGTTTGCAGATATGCACCGTGTGTCTTTAAAGATAAGGTATTTATAATTAGCAAGAAGGGACTGAATATGGTAAGATCAAAAATGAAATAAATCTAGTGCATATAGGAGAACTAATACTCTGGCGGACTTAAACAGGTTTCCCGAAAAAAAATTGTACGGATTATATTTTGATAAGAGTATTTCCCGAGTAAAAGCTAATTATGCATAATAGTTGTTGCTTCTCTGCTACTAAAGTATTTGTTTTGAAACAACAGTAATAATAATTTTTAAATAAACTGTTGTTATGTTTCTACTCAATTCTCAATTCTATACATAACAAATTAAAAAAATATATATAGAGCAAAAAATTGCAGTTATGCACAGGGTATTTCTAAATTACTGGACATCAGAATAATATTAAAAAATAAACAGCTATGGTCCGTACTACGTGTTTTATCTATTTTATTAGAAAAAAATATAATACACCAAATAAAAAAACATATAAATCAAAAAAATACAGTTATGTACAGGGTATTTTAAAATTACTGCACTTCACAAAAATTGAACACATATCGTTCATATTAAGCCTACGTATTAAGGCTTCTTTATTATAAGGTCATCAACTAAAATTCAGGGTTTATAACCAAAAATTGATTTAAGGTTATTAATTTGGAATTTGTATATGTACGTTAATCGTTAATTAGGGCAACGGTTTTAAGAATCAAAGAAAATGCGAATTTTAAATAAAGTATTGTCACGTTTCTTCTCCAAATTATATTTGGTAGCAAAAAAAATATTTACAACAAATAGTTATATATACATTAATTGTTTAAAGTGGCAGAATTCAGTTTCCGTTTTGAACATATTAAAATTAGATTGAAAACATATTCATTAATCAAGTTGCCCGAAAAACAATAATGCAATGTTTATTAGGGTATGACAGTTCTTTGACATAGGTGCATATTACTCCCGGAGGATATCTTTCAATGTTTTTACTGTGATTAAACTGTAAATAAAACAGTAAATAAATAAATAATATTGTACAATGTGCCCCAAATTCGGTTTAACTTTTTCGGGGCACGTTGCTAAACGACCCTCTAACTGTAAAGTGCTTTTGATTTGATTTAATTTTCTTTTAGGTTTTTCGATGTCTCTTCTACTGGACAAATTAATTATTACTATTGGCAAGTTTTGGTCTGTCATATCCGTATGGAACAGAATCGTAACTAAAAATTTGCGTTTTAGACAATTAGGTTTATATAGCTTCAACTTATCTCTGGTAACTACTTCGTGATCTTTAGTGCATCTAATATTTGTGCTGCTAACTATGATAGGCTCGGATTCGTTTAAAATCATCATCTTTATAGTCTCAAAGTTCACTATCTGCGAAGAGTTATAATTTAAACATATCCCGTCTACTTTGCATACAACCATGCCATACAACATTTAACTATTATTTATTTATTTAAAAAATTCGGATTCGATCTCAGAAACCTGTATTCAACGGACCCACAATCCACAAACATTTTATTTCTAAATTTCAGTATTTTACAATGACATCTAAATTCTACTATATACATATTAACAATACATATATATACAAGTGATTTCATTCCCGACGCGCCTAGCGAGCCATAAGGGAAGGAATATTTCCTGCCGAAAGACAGGGGGCCGTTGTTTTGCCGACAGAACCCAGAGTGGTCAATAAGGCATATTGGGGTTCCTGTTTCCCGCGCTTAGTACTAACACAGGAGCTGTCTTGGTTCAGAAACCGAATAGGTGGGCCTAATAGGCGTGGTTATCTACATGCTTAGGGGCAATTACAGCAATTTCCAGTAACGTAATATAGGGAAAAATCACGGAAAAACCCTATTTAATTTTATCAGGTACATTTTTGGTATAAATTTATATTTAATCTAGTGGCGTAGTTGGGAGCAAACTCGATGAATGTTAAAACAAAGTTTGGTTATCATATATAACTGCGAATACGCTACAACATGCAATCACAATGTTTTATCTTTGTAGTGCATTCGCTTCATGTTTTCAGTAACGTTTACGGCAGCTTACGCTTGCTGTAGTAGATATGTTCATACAGCAAGCAGTCGTCCGTCTTGTTGCGTTAGTTGAGGATAATATTTTGGTTTGCGTCTAGTCCGTTCGCCCTTCCCAATGCACAAAAGAAGTACACTGAGTGGGGCCTGCAGTTCGTCTGTTTAGTATTTTAGATTTTGGCGTAAAGTTGTTAGACAAAGATGGGCTAATGGAATATTCGACAAGAGAGTAGGTGTTTTAGGATTACGGGGGAGACTGGAAAAATAGTGGCAGTCACTTGTACAGAGGTCCATGTTTAATGTGAACGTCGGGATTGTATCTTACGTCAGTTATGTGAGTAGTTAAAGTAGAGCCCTGAATACCGTGCAGATAAACTTCATTGCAGATTTTTCAATAAAATCTGCAATAGTATCGATACCTGTTACAGCATGCAAATCTCTGATTCTTATGTAACGGTCAGCCATAATGGCAGCTCTAAGAATTCTGTTTTGGAACCTCTGGAGTCGAAGTCGCAAGTTTTTGTTGAGAAGCAAATGTTCGTTGTATTAAGTTGATAATGTGGGCGTTAAAGGACAATCTCTCGTCGAATATAATGCCAAGGTACTTGGCCTTTTTTGATGGATTTATGGGATTCCCATTAATAATAAGTGGAGTCAGTATTTTATTGTTAGTAAATTTTTTAGTAAAAACAACTACTTGTGACTTTTGGGAGTTTATTCTTAGTTTCCACTTATCATAAAAGGGTGTGAGAAGAGTGAGATGGTGGGCGATTTGGGATTTTGCTGCTTGCGCATAATATGATTGTATGTAGACTGCAGTGTCGTCAGCGTACAGAGCTATTTTTGTGTTTGGAAATTTTGGAATATCTGATGTATATAAGGTGTATAATAGCGGCGAAAGAATCGTACCTTGAGGCACACCTGCCCGAATGCCTTTATGTGCCGAAAGTGTGTTTTCAACACGTATTTGGAAGGTACGATCCCCAGATATGAAGCAATTAAGGACACAAGGTGTAATGGGAAGTTAAGGATTGCGAATAGTTTATAGACCAGTCCGGCGTGCCATACTGTGTCAAAGGCGCGCTCCATGTCCAGAAACAACATGACAGTGTTAAGTTGTCGATTAAAACCACTAAAAATGTCCGAAGCCACCTTCGTTGCGAGCAGAGTGGTGTTATGCTTGGGCCTAAAACCAAACTGCTCGGCAGGAATCACCGACAGACTCTCCTCTGCCCTTTTGATTCTTTTCATGATTACCTTCTCCACAAGTTTTGACAGGGTATTAAGGAGGGAGATCGGGCGATAGGAAGAAGGACTGTTAGGGTTTTTCCCAGGTTTGTGAATTTGGATAACTACAGCATGTTTCCATTGAGAGGAAAAGTGCTGTAGTCTTAGGATTGCGTTACAAATGTACATTAACTGTACAAGGGATTTACAAGGAAGGTTTTTAAGGAGCCGATAAGGGATGCCGTCGGGCCCAGGGGCTTTATCATTAGGACACCAACGTAAATACTCTCGTATTTCATTGGGGGATGTAATTAAGGAGTTGTAGGTAGAAGGAGAGATAGGATATTTCCTAACACAAAAATTTGCTGCTGAGTTAGCGATGGATTCTTGTGCAGCTGTTGCGTCAGGTGACCCACTGTGTACACCCTCCAGGAACTCTGCAAGAGCATCTGCTTTATCGGTGTCAGATATGTGATCTCTACCATTATGAATAATAGTCGGGATTTTTTCGTATCTCTTTCGCAGAGCCCCGGTGAGTTTCCACAGTGAGTTATCCTTTGTAGAGATTCTGTTGAGTTTGTTTGTCCAACATTCCTATCTGTGCTGTCTTATTTTTGTCTTGATTAGGTTAGTGACATTGTTCAACTCGATTCTGTCGAGAATGCGTTTGTGTCTCTGCCATATTTTCCTCAATCTGTTTCTAAAAGAAATAAGATTAAGAATGTCATTTGGCAGTCTGTCTTGAGTAGGTTGTCTTTTAACTTTTGTAGCTAGTTGTCTTTGCACGGTTTGAATATTTCTAGTGAAATTTTCGACCTCTAACTCTAGTCGCTGCGTAGTCTCAATTTCACCAGAGATACTTGTCATTTCGTTTAGTCTGCGTCGGTATGTTACCCAGTTGAAGTTCTTATAGCTATACGTAAAGGTTTCGCGTTCCTGTCGTCTAAGCTCACCCCAACGAAGCAAAATTGGAAGATGATCCGAATTTAGTTCATTTAAAGCTCTCAGGCCTGACAAGTCAGCAAACCCCCTATTAATAGCCAAGTCAATGTATGTGGGTGTCATGTTGTTAACTGGGTGGTGCGTTGGGACGTCTGTATGTAGGAGCTGTAAGTTAGCATGATTGTGGATGTAATCCGCAAGAAGAACACCTTTCGGGTTATTCCTGTGATTATTCCACAATCGATGACGTGCGTTTAGGTCACCAAGCAGTAATATTTGAGGGTTTGGAAGTAAAAGGGCGTCAAGATCGAGATTTGTCAACCGTGTGGCTGGAGCAGCGTATGCGCCGATAACCCATTGGCCTGTTGCAAGTTCAATCGCTACATGTTCAATATTTGTCTGCATGTTGTTCAGACGTTTGTATGCAACAGACCGTCGAATTAACATAGCTACACCACCTCCTCTGCCATATCCTCGACTGGTTCTCTCGGTCTCATAGCCCTTTACACGGAATTTGTCAGTAGGTATAAGTTTAGTTTCACTAATAATCAGTAAGTCAATATTATGTACATGTAGAAAATGTATAACCTCTCCCAGCTTACTTCTGACTCCATTGGCATTCCACGCTGCAATAATGAATTATAACATAAATATAATAAAATAGTCCGGAAAGAAAATAATTAAATATTAAATTTGTGAATTTCGGTGGTGAAAAAATATTGCGTAGCTTTAAATTTATCAACATTAGTTTCACAGCCCCTAAGCATTTCGATAAAACTGTCAACGGCGTTCATCACTTCATCTAAGTTAATAAGTTCTGACAGCTCCTGAAATTTAGTAGTGAGTGTACGAAACTTACCCCCAATTTCCTCCGTCACTCTCTCCGTCTCTCTAAAGCTTTCCTTACGTCTGGCTAAGGTATCGGGAAAGTCCCTGTCATAGTATTCACTGGTCTGGTTTTTTTCTTTGGTCTGTGCACGGGTTGGTGGAACTCCTACAACTGTAGAAATTGAGTGTTGTGTAGCCGGAGGTTGCCTGACATGTTGGTTTTGTGAAGGCGGGGCTTTCCAGGCTGGTCTGGTTGGGGATGGGGCAGGGACATACTGCTGGGGGCTTTGATGTATAATTCCCAGTTTATAGAGATACACTAGGCATCCTGTGTCAAACGACCGGTGTTCACCTTGACAATTTGCACATACTAATGTATTATTGTTTGGACATCCGACAATCTCGTGGTTCCCTGCGCATCTGGAACATCGAAAGGCTCTTCTGCAGTTAGCCGATGAGTGACCCCATAATTGGCAACGACGGCATTGTACTAGCTCCCTTTGTGATCTTCTTAATTCCCATTTAATTCGAACATTGAGTAGCAGCGTAACGTTTTTATTTAGTTGGCCTAGAGTGTATGAGCTGTCTAGTACGACTAAGTAGAGTGGGACATATGTGTTGCGCATTGCAAAAATATTCTTGGGATAGATTTGGTAATCGTCCTTCAGCGCCTCTGATATATCCTGTGGACCGATTTCTCCATCTAACCCTCTTAGCACAAATGCATGAGTTTTTTCATCATTCGGGGCATATGAATGAAATTCGGTTTCTGCAGACTCTAAGCTGTTTTTCAGCGCTGTCCAGTCATTTTTATCTTCACAATATATAATGGTACTATTCTTCGCGTACTTATTCTCGTATTTCTTTCGTATCAGGTTGTTGAGCTGTAGCTTAATTTGCGAATGGGCCTTGGGTCTCCCTGCTATGACGATTGGGGGTGGTTTGTTGGCTACCACCCACAATCGTTTTTAAAAAATGTTGAAGATAGTTTTTGAAAACGGTGCTTAAAATTTGCTTGACATCGCCTACATCAAGCTGGAGACCTGAAAGGTCTTTTTCGAAAATGGCCTCAATAAAAAATAAATACAGGTCAACAATGTCGGATAAAAGACTAGATAACTTATCTACATGTCAATGGAAAACGATATGACTATCCACTTGTATTGTAAAATGATTCGCCGATACGCCTTTTAATTAATTCCATTTGTAGTTTGTGTTCAAAAAGGTTTGCTAATTTTGTTATAAATTTTCTGCTTTAAAATTAATCAGCCTTTTTTTTCCGTTGCAGTTTAGTAACTGCCAGTCCCAAAAAAAATCTTTAAATTATAACATAGCGTTGAACAGCGCACAAAACTCCACTACCCCTCAGGGTTTCAACGGCCCTGGTCGTTATATACAGAAATACAAGCAAATTTTGGTTCCATCGATTTCCATTTAAGCCTCATAAAAACATGAACATTGAATCGTTTCAATAAAAAAAATGGAATCGAATTCGATACGCCATAATAACGCAGTCGGCTCTCAGCAAATTACCTACCCGATATCGGAGTGTGTCCTGGTTATCTCGAAACAAACAAATAAACATCCCACGGGTTTGCTTTTATCGGCACACTTTACGCTTATCTAGTCCACAAAATTACTTTTCAATAATATTGGATAGGTAAAGGTGTAATTACTTCTAGCCTTTTAAATCCACACAATATATTAATCAGATATCGAAAGCGTATGCATAATATAAAATCAGCACATACAATGTAATTATAATCTAATAAAGAAAAAGTAAATAATAAAAATGCTAATAAAAAACCATCGAAACTTGATTTGTTTGAGTTCTGACTAGATATAGATCGTACCAGTTAAGCTAGCTAACTAATATGTATTGTATTATCCATAGAATATCCTGAAAATAAAAATTGCGATTTACTTGTGTAGAAACTTTTCAAACGAGGACTGAGCAGTTATATCTACAGCAAAAACGAGCTCTTAAAATATTTTCAGTGGATCGACCTATTTTGAACGAGCTTCAAATGAATTATAGTTTAAAAAAACACGCTTTCATTTTAAGTAAAATACATTATATTGTAGTTTTTGGCGCCTTACTGACAAAAGCGTGTTCTAGTTTTTTTTAAAACTATAATTTATGTTTCACTTTTTAATCATAAAATATCTTTAACATATTACTGGTAATGTATTCGACTCATCCAAACAAACCACATCACAACAACTCAAATTCGAGTGACATAACAGCTGTTACCATCGGTACTATTTGGTACCATCGAGCTGATTTGATCAGCTCGATGGTACCAAATTATGTATTGGACTCGTCAAAACAAACCACATGAGCCCAAACTCGAGGGGTGGACTAGCTGGTCCAGCGATACCATTGGGTACCATCGAGCTGATTGGTTCAACTTGATTGAACCAACTTATTGTATTTTCATCGGAATTACATTGGGTTAAAACCTACCGGTACCAAATTATTGTATTATCAGCCGAATTACATATACTTGCACAATTTCATATTGATACGACAATTGAAAGTAGGTGAAGTAGATTTGTTTACTTACATAGTTAGTTACATACAAGTGAAGCTAGTTAAAGTGTCACCCACTATTCTCAGAAGCGGTGAGCTTTGACATGACTTTTAATAGCTTTCAAAGATCAATTGAAAATCTAATTCAATGATGTTATAATAGTATGAGTCGGTGATGCAACGTTTTTATTTGCGTTTATCTTCAGTTTTTGACCTATTTTCAACCCCATATATCTCCGGTACTAAAAAAACCTTTTTCGACTCTTTCTTTTGCACAAAAAAAGACAAATTCCTGTTCTATATGTCTGTTAGTAGCAAAATTTGTAATTTAAAAAAATATAACACCAGTGCTAAATTTTGCGAGCCATTCATTTTCTCAATTTTTTTCAAATGCACCCCCCCCCCTGAATATTATATCGAATCCAAATAGAGAATTGCAGTGAGAGTTCGACGATATATAACAATATGGTTCTGAGAGTAACTGTTTCGGAATTGGGGATTATCTTCAGTACCAAAATCTTTTATTTTTTTATTGCATTATAAAAACGATGTTCGTGAAAAAAATTAATTTAAGTTTAATAGAATATATTTAAAGTTAAACTTCCCATATTCGATGTTTAAGTTCCTGTGTTGCGATGGTCTATGTTTGTAGACCATCTATTTCAGTGTACCCCACAAAAAATAATCTAGCGGTGAAAGGTTGGGGCTCCTAGGCCAAGTGTAATTTCCGTTTTCTCCTATCCATTCCATGTAGTGGATATTCAAAAATTCCGATATCGCTGCGCTCTTGTGATAACGAGCCCCAATTAAAAATGTGGCATTGTGTAAAAGTTTAAATAACGCTGAGAATTTAGGAGGTGATCAAAAAATATTGGACCGGTAATTCCTGACTGCCAAATACCATCCCAAACCTTTACTGAAGTCCTTCCTGATCTTCTCCATAATTTTGTTTTTATTAACGTGACTCCAATGATGAGTATTTTTACGGTTGAAGATCACATTTGATGTCGTAAATATTGGCTCATAGGCCCAGATGATCTTATAAAATATATTTTCCAAAAACACCTTTCCATAAAAGTACTACAAAATTCTAACATGACATTAAAATCTCTTTGTTCTAACTGCTGGACTGGTAAGTATTTGTAGAGTTTCCATTTTTTTATGTCTAGACTTAGTTTAGAAAATACAGGATGATTCTCAAAATCTCCTGTTTCTTATTATCTTATTTATGGAGATAAAAAAACTTTACTTTAAAGTACAAAAGTTTTATGACTTTTTACATAGAATCCAGCGGCGTACTTAAAAAAAATATAGATGTTTTAATTTTCGAGACATTATGAAAAACAGCATTTTCTTAAATGGAACACCCTATATCTAAGTATCTAGAAAAATTGCATTTTTTCTTGCGATTGCAACAATATAATATAATACCTAATATTTTTCTTTGTCCTAAATAGCCAAAATACCAAAAAAAAACATTTTTTTTAGCTGGCAATGGATTGAATCATTATTCTTTTATTTTATATAGGTATCTTAAAACCTCAGTTACCAAGAATATTAAAACATTGATAAACCAAAACATCTACAAAAAATTATAATAATATCTCAACAATTATCTTGAATATTTAACGATTAGCATAGTTGTTTAATCACAACAGGTGCTAAAATTGTCTTCCATTCTGCTCGAGGCATTTTTGGACTCGGCTTGCAACTGAACGAGTAGCGTTATAAATATGAAAATTTGGAACTCTTCCAATGCAATTAATAAAAGTTGCTCTAAGTTCTTCTAAAGTATTACTTCAGGTTTTATATACTTTATTCTTGATAAATCTTCAAAAATAAAAGTCTAGTGGCATCAGGTCCGGGGAACGCGGAGGCCATTTGTTTGGTCCATATGTACCAAGTCAATTTTCGCCGAAATTGACAGTTAGTAAGTGCCTTACCATATGGCTGTTATGAGCTGGGGCATCGTCTTGTTGTTGATAAACATTATTTCTTGCAGCTAATGGCATGGTATCCAACTCGTTTATTGCGCATTCTTCCAAAATTTGAATGTATCCAATTTTAATTATAAATCCTATAGTTAAGGACTCTATTTTGATATAGTGCCACCCAAACATAGAACCCAAAGCGTCCTTGCTTTACTCTAGCGGCAGTCTGATGAGGATTTATGTTTGACCAATATCGATTAAAAATTCATTCACTAGATTTAAAAGCTTCGTCAGTCCATATTACATTTTGAAAAAAATTGGGATTCCGATTAATCTGATGCAAATACCAATGACAAAATTCTAAACGCCATTCTTCATCTCCAGGATGTAAGTTATGAACTTTCCTTATTTTATACGGTTTATATTTATGCTTTTTTAACGTTTTTAGAACTTTAGATTTACGTATGCCAGTCTTCGTTAATATTACGTCTAGATATTGTCGGATCAGCAGGAACACAAGCTAATATATTTATTTCATCTCTTTCTCTATTTTTCTTATTGTAACTCTTACCTCATGGTTTTTAAAAAACGGAATTTGACAATCAATATCTTAATCCTTATGCAATTTTATGACATGTAAACAAACAAAAACAAACGCCTAAAGAATTCAGTCCATGGCCAACTAAAAATAAATGTTTTTTAGTATTTTAGCTATTTAGGACAAAGCAAAATATTAAGTATTATATATTGTAGCAATCGCAAGAAAAAATGCAATTTTTCTAGATACTTAGATACAGGTTGTTTCATTTAAGAAAATGCTACTTGTATGCTTGATAATATCTCGAAAATTAAAACATCAATATTTTTTTTAAGTGTGCCGCTGGATTCTACATAAAAAGACAAAACTTTTGTATTTAAAGTTTTTTTATCTCCATAAATAACCTAGTA
Organism: Kuschelorhynchus macadamiae; assembly: GCA_030620095.1. Classification (NCBI taxonomy): domain Eukaryota; kingdom Metazoa; phylum Arthropoda; class Insecta; order Coleoptera; family Curculionidae; genus Kuschelorhynchus; species Kuschelorhynchus macadamiae. The sequence goes on along the minus strand of JAUTXW010002049.1, from coordinate 1,562,109 downwards.
ATAAAAGATAATAAGAAACGGGAGATTTTGAGAATAACCCTGTATTTCCTAAACCAATCCAGGTAGCGTAAATCTGACCAAGCAATTAAACTAAATACTAAAAAATAGAATCGTATCTTTTTTTGTATTTCTTACCGTTCAACCTATACCCTATAACATTAACGAAAAAAACACCACCCTGTACACGTCAAATTTAATAACTCATTTAAGTGTATTAACATTTAAATGAGTGTTAATTTTCAAATAATTCAAAATCTATCGAATAAAAAATATATGTGTAGTCATATATAGTGGTAATATATACTATAATATATTATATACTAATATATTAATACATAATATGGGTGTATTTGTGGTGAGGCCAAAATGTAGGACATATTCAACAAATTTTGCAGTAGCTAGTTCTTAACTTATATGTTTAAACTTGTTCATTAATGAATTACTATATTATAATTACTTTATGTAATTTCCAAGAGCCGAAAGTTTTTTATTAACTCCAAAAATAAAATCTAAATTTAAATACTAATTTTTTAAATATATTATAAATATACTCTATTAAACTTTTATTTTTCTATTTAATTTTTTCACAAAAATCGTTTTTATAATGCTATAAAAAAATTAAAGATTCTGGTACTGAAGATAATACCCAATTAACCATCGGGTGAAAAATTACGTTATAACGGGATATTGTAAAAATCTTTCATGTAAGCAATAGTACTTATGCATCTGTAAGATGAGAACACATGCGGCAAAAATATTATATTTTTTTTTACCAAAATCGTCTTAAATATCTCAAATTTCTCACGACGTGTCAAAACCAATTTTTATCAAAGAATATCTCGATATCTCTATTAGCTCACAAGTTAACGGGACTGATTTTAGGCATAATCAATTTAGATAAAGGATATAAAATGAGCATGAAATGACCAAAAAAAATTTTTAGGGTAAAATCACGTAGTATTTTTTTATTACGCATTTTTGCATGTACACACTTTTAATTCTAAAGTTAGTGTTTTTCGCTTCTGGCGAACATTCAATTATATTTTTAGATATTTTGGAGATACAAATTTGTTAATTCTGGCTTAAATAAGCATATAAAATTAATTAAATTAAGAATTTTGCGGACTCAAAGACAGATTTAAAATTTGACGCGTTAAATTTTCCTTTTGAACAAAAAATAGGCTGTACAAATTATTTAACATTTCATTTCAAAAATTGGCAGGAGTTTAAAATGGGGAGGAATAAAACTTTAGAATATCCTTAAAAATCAAGTATCAATATGTTATTGTTTCAGAGATTTTCTACTACCTATATCAATTTTAATTTTAACATCCATTTAATGTGATTTTAGTAATATATCAGTTAGGGGATTTTTTATGTATAAAGTCAATTGTATCACTTAATGGAAATTTTAGTTAGAAAATTAGAATTGAGGCTAAAACCTGGAGGTGACAAAAAAAGCAAAATTTTATCAATAACTTTTTATTTATTTTGGATATACAGATTTTAAAATACTATCTATTTTCATTTTATTTTTATAACCCATATAGTCGATAATACTCAACATCACATTTACGTTACGTTTTCGTAACGTCAAAACAGGAATTTGTTCAAAAGATTAAAGAGAAACATATATAACATAAAAACATTTTCGCCACTCCGACTCTGTTCTGAGACACAACGCTCGAACCTCGCATCTTGAACGACGGATCTCAACTGGAGCTCTTTGCATACTGCCAAGGATCTGCCGAATTTTGTAGGCAGGCGGAAAATATTTATGAAAGTGGCGCTACTAGTTTATTTCTACTATGCTAAAAGTTTCCGCGATACATTTGAAATGCTTAATATAATAATATTATCTTAAAATATGGTGTTTTAAGGGTAATTATCCATAAAAATAATTTCGCCGCAACGTGAAATACATACCCCGCTAGGGGGGAATCTATTTTTTGTCAGGTTATTTCGGGTATTATAAATCTTAATGAATGGTAAAAATTTTAAATATCTTTATTATTGATACACAACATTTCTTGTGTCAATGTATGAAGTATATAACGGTAAGGGTAGGTGCTAAAGAGGGGGGTATTATAAAACCATCGGGTTTTACATATATTTCCGGGGTTTCAATGGCGCGAATTTCAATTTTACTCATTATTTTAATTTGTGACAATGTGTATCGCTGATTTCCTATAAATATGTATAAAGTGCGGGACACGAAAGAAAACCGGGCGGAGTCAATTGGTTTAGGAAGGTCGGCCAAGAAATCTATTTAAACCAGTGGTTTCCCGTCGTTCTTTTAATAATATGGCACTCCTTTTTGACTATACGCACTTCAGATAATTAAAAAAATGTAACTATGCTTAATGAACCTTTATCTATATTTGTCTGTTTTCTTTCGTGTACCGCACTTCTATATCTCTTCTGTGTTGCAAAAACGGCGAACTTTCGAATTTTAAAATGATTTAATTTTGATTTTTCTTGATCGATTTACCTATAAATATATTTTTTCTTGAGTTCTGTCATTAACGGTTCCCTGGCTACTGCCTACGTCCACTATTTTTGGACCACCTAGTATAGTGATACACGATTTAAAAGTCCAGATTTTACAGGGGCAGCCAGCATCAGGTACAGTGAACGAGATTTATCAAAGTTTAATTTATGCAGTTCGACTTTTGGCTACTCGGGTATGCCAAAAGTGGCCGTCTGTCTCCGTTTGTCATATTACTTTATACAGGGGCCGTTATTGTGAAGTACTATACAGGGCGTTTCCTAATTTTATGTCCTAAAAGTCTTAACTTTTGAGATACAGGATGATAAAGTTTTAAAAAAAACATTTTTTTTCATCCCAATTCTGATGCTATTGTAGGTAACTGCATGAAATTTGATACACGTCTTCTATGGATTAAGGAGCATACGGATTTACCCAGGTTACTTACATATGCACGCCAGTGGTAGATATTTCAAAAATTGATTGTTAATAAAAAATGCCTTTTTTATTAACAATAAAAGACGTGTATCAAATTTCACACAATTATTTATCTATAATATCATCAAAATCAGGATTTAAAAAAAAATGTTTTTTTAAAACCCTGTATCTCCAAACTTAAGACTTTTAGGTTCATATTAAACTTTTTTCTTAAAAAGGTCCAAGAATCACCTCCTTTTAACATTAGCACGCAATTAGGAAACGCCCTGTATAGTACTTCACAATGACGCCCCCTGTACAAAGTAATATGACAGACGGAGACAAACGGTCACTTTTGGCATACCCGAATAGCCCAAAGTCGAACTGCATAAGTTAAAATTTTGATAAATCTTGTTCAGTGGAATCAGTGCTGGCTCCCCTACTATAACTACATTGTGACGTGTTAATTTTGCAAAAAATATTAGTTCTGTAGTTTTTCAAATATTAATTGCAATATTAGATATTTTTTGACACCCGGTATTGAACAGAAAATTAATTATTTTGATGCAGTTTATTGACAGCTACTTTATGAAAAATTTTACTTAATATATAAAAAAAACTAAGCCATTTTTGAGGTTGACGGCTGTGATTCTAATGGTTCGATCCCTTCTAAATCGTTGTCTTCCTCTGAAAATGATGAGGTTTCGTCGTCACTACTTGAAGATCCCAGATCACTAAATCATTAATAACCGTTTCAATTATGCCATCTACTTCCCAGTATTTATCTTCAATAGAACGAACATGTTTAACATACGATTTCCAATTTTCAGCTGATATTGAGTCAATCGCTTCTAATGTTATTTTATTTAAATCTGTAATTGAAAGTTCACTGGTGTTGCGCTCTCGAATATATTTTTTTACTCCTGCCCATGCAAGTTCAATAGGGTTGAGGTCGCACATGTATGGAGGCAGCCTTAAAGGTGTATGACCGATGTTATTATTGTTTTTGTTTGTATGATAATCGGGGCCTTTTTTAACCAGGAGATTTTAAACGTGAAGTAGAACATGAGCGATCATTATGTTCTCTTTGAATTTTTCTTACACTACTTTCCGAAACACCAGTGTACAATGCAGCGCGTTCTGTTCGATTTTGAATTGGAATAGTCAAACTATTATTTTCAGCCTCTATAACGCTCCCAATAACTTTACGTGCACCGCTTCGAATTGTTTTTCCTCTTTTGCTCGCCATGGTTACTTCGAAATAATAATTCAAATTCAACGCAACGCATTTATATAGAAATGAAAACAAATGCTCGAAATATATAGGCCCCACTGAAAATAGCTAGAACCTTCTAGCTAGCATGGAGAGTCTAGGCACATCCGAATTACAAGTGGACCAGTGCGAAATTTACTAAATCCTCGATTAATTTTCCGTACCGTTTAGCTGGCACACTTTATAGGTGAAGAGGCAAAACTATAACAAATAAAATAACATAAAATTTATTTGCGTACACAAATTTTACTTTTCCGATTGCTTAAGGGAGAACGGCACACAAAAAGTGAAAAACCAGCGGCAAGGTTTAGTCGAGTTGAAAGTAAGATGAAAAGGTACCTAAGCATCAAAAAAAAATCTTCCTGCACGTCCGACCTCAAAATAATGTGTTATGTGTAGGTAATTTAAATTACATTTCGGTTAAAAATGGATTCAAAAGGGTTCACGCACTGCAGAAATACAAAGACATGAGTACGATTTACCATTTCAAATTTTACAGTTACGTAGACAAAGGATTAAAGTAAGGCGGTAAAGAGCCATTTTGTGGAAAAAAAAATTATATGCGAAGGAATGTGCGGCAAAAAATGGCCAAAAATGGACAAATCTACTTTTATTTTATAACTCTAGATTTGATTTTTTCATAAAAATTCGCATTTAGCGCCCAACTATACGTATTTCCCTATTAAAATCACATTGAAGCTAATGCATATCTCTTATAGTTTTAACATAATATTGCAGCGGTGGAAGGCTTGCAAATGATCCATATTACTGCGTGCAGTTCCCTTTTAAGACTATGAATCTTTATTTTAAGGACCGCCCGGTTTTCTTTCGTGTCCCGCACTTTAGATGGTGATGATACAAATAACCTAGTAGCTACTTGCTTATTATATTAGTGACGCCTAAAAATTTAACCTAGGTTTAGGTCTCGAAAACTTTAAAGCTGGCTTTTAGAATAAAACTTGATATCAATAGAACTAAAAGATGAAATAAGAAATATTTATAAAAAAATAATATTTTATTCCATCTTACAAATTATTACTTTATGAGGCGACGTCAAACTAACAAAAACAGTAGATAATATACTGGTGACATTAGGTTCAACACTCAAGATATGAATATCTTTTTGTGATTAAGGAATTAAGAATTAACAATGTAAATAAAACACTTTAAACTGTTTTAGATTTTCACTTTTATTCACAACTTGTGACATATGTTTCGCTAACACTGTAACTTTGTCAGACAAACGGTATTTAAACTTACAATTTGCTAAATGAGCTACGAGAGTCCTAAATAACATCTGGAGCAACATTTTTAACAATATAGGTTTAAAAGAGGTGAATTATTCATATCTAAATGTTTATTTAAGAGATACTGGGTGCTTTTACTTTTATTAATTTCCATTGACTCTAAAAGTGACAATTTTTTACTTTATTGTATGTAATATTTTAAACTTTTTATTGAAAGCATGGTTATTATCTATCAAATGTTCGGCGTATTTTCAATCAGTTTTATTTTTAATAAAACGTCTTTTATGTTCTGCTAATCTCTGATTGAAAGTTCTTCAAGTCTGGCTTATATACACTTTTGGGCATGATCCACAGTTTAATTTATAAACGTCGGATTTATTATTTTTATTTGTTTTTTCTTTGTTATTTTTTTTATAAAGTTGCTTAGATTATTATTTGTTTTAATAGGCTTACAGATATAAGTAAGTATCTTATATTTATTTTTTCCTTTTTTTTTCTGAAAGTGTTTTCTCTAATAGTTTTTTTATTTAAAATATGGTCAATTATTTTGGAATCATATCCATTGTTAACTGCTATTCGTGTTTATTTGTTACCTTTGTTATGTTCAAATCAAATGGTGTTAATAAGTTATTAGTTTCTATTTCGACAGTAAATTGTATATTTTTGTGTATAATATATAAATCTTTTAAAAATATGTTAAGTTGCCTTATCGTGCCAGTAATACAGACCAATATATCGTCGACGTATCTATACCAATAGAGACATTTTTGAAACAAAGGGTTTATTTTAATTTTTTCTTTCAATTGTCGATATTGAGCCAGTGAAAATCTACATTGGATACGTAAAAATCATACCCAAAAGATAAATGTTTGGTGTGGTATAAAGGGTACAAAAATAATCGGTCCCTTCTTCATGGAAGAAGCATTATCTGGAGAAAAATATTTGATGGTTTTAAGGACTGAAATTGTCCCAGTTATTTCAGAATAACCGTAAGTTTCTTACTTTACCTGCTATATTAAGTATTTAAACTAGATTTTTGTAGGTAATGGTGCACCAAATATTGAAATATGGTTTTAACAGAATGGTGCTCCACCACATTTTTCACGGAATGTTCGGAATTATTTAGACAATGTTTTTTTGGAAGATGGATTAGTTGTAGGGGTACAATAGAGTGGCCACCTCGGTCTCCGGACTTGACGCCCCTAGACTACTTTTACTGCTTTTTGTGGGGGCACCTTAAAAATGTGGTATATAAAACTAAGCCCAATGAACTCAGGGATTCAAAGGAGCGAATAGAAATCCAATATAGAAGAATCGAAGAGGCTGGCATTCTTTTTAACGAATTAAATGTTTTCCAACAGTATTTGGTGTACTGTGAGGAAGTAAATGGACAACATTCTAAACATCTTACTTAGTTTCATTAATTTATTGTTTATTGTATTAGGTATTTCTTTTTTGTATTGTATTGTTTCCGTTGTTTTTTAGAATCTACGCTGTTTTCTCTTGCCAGTGTTTTGGTAGCAAGGTAAGGAATTGTTATGCTTTCCATTCTGCCAGAACCCACGGCATATTTTACCTTTTCAGTTTCACGAAATTTTGTGTTAATTTTACTTACTGTAGATTTAGTTATTGGATATCTGTTAGGATATTTGTCATTAAAAATGTTACAAATATCTTGCAAGTTTCGCATTCTATCCCATAACCCAGTATAATTAAAATTTCATTTCTTTAGGTATCAGTTAAACGATCCATTTTTGTAAATCAATAAAATTGACAGTGTCAAACATATCAGTTAACCTTTTGTGTGCAGGTATTTTAATAAAAGTTAAAACATTAAATTATTATATATTAGACTCCTATTTTCACAAAAACTGTTGACTTTTATAAAAAGTGCTCTTAATAAATAGTATTGAGCACTTTACGCAGAATTGAAAAAAGTAATATAATGCGGGGTGTTTAAAAAAATCCTTTTATAACAGAAAAATGATAAACGTGGTAGCAATGCGGAACTCGCCATTGGATCCGGCATAATTTCCTACTTAAGTGGACCTATTTTCATTAAATTCAGGTTAGCGGTACCTGAGATATTTCGCCGTTTCCTTACTTTTGTTACAATCTTTATTTCAACGTTTGTAGAATTTTGCTATATTTTTCTTCCAAGGTAATATTCTGTATTAAGGTGTTAGATGCATTTAAAATGATCGAAAATACATCCGAAATATGCGAGGAATAAACTTTTTGGTAGTACAACATCTTTTGACTTGCGCCTAGTCATAAATAGAGCGTACGCTGAGTTATGCTGTCTCTTATATTTAATTAAATTGTTTTTGTTATTATTTTGTAAATAATTCCATATTCCGAGCTTATTATTTAAAATAATTATTTAGCGTTATATATCTTTGAAAAGCATAAAAGGATGTACTTGTAGCTGCTCTAAAATATACTGGGTGTTCAATTCGAAAAAATACAAGTTTAGTAACTCAATAATAATCCGTTTTTGCCTTGTATTGTATTATAACTGGGATACGAAGGATGCCTGAAAAGTGCAAATTTTCAATTGCGCCCTGTATTTCAAAAACGAAGAAGCATAATTTTATTTACGGCATCTTTCATTTCACGAAATGGTTTATTTGAACCAAAAAATGTTCATTGCCTTTTATGATCCTTCCTTAAAAACGGGAAATAGAAATTTTCCACACTTTAGAATACCTAAAATCAGTTACATGTAAACTTTGCTTTGCATCTCATTCCAAACACTAAAATGTCAAAATGTTCCTACGGAAATTTGTTGTTTCCATTTTCCGTGGAAATTTAGTATACTTTAGATTACCCGAAATAAGTTACATAAAAAAATCTGTTTTCATTGCCTTCTAAAAATCCTCCTTAACAACAGGAAATAAAAATTTACCTGCCGAAATGCATCATTTCCATTGTCACCTGAAACCAGTTACATGAAAACTTTGTTTTGCTTTGCATTTCAAACATTTTTGTGAACTTAAAAATGTAAAAATAATCTTGCAAAAATATGTCATTTCCATTTTCAGTGGAAATTTCATTTCCATTTTCCACACTTCCACAGGTTTTAGCTATAACCTGTTTGCTTTGCATTCTTCATATTTTTCTGAACAAAAAATGCAAAAACGTTCGCACGGAAATACGTCATTTCCATTTTCAGAGGATATTTTGTAAAAATTAGCTGAAATGTCATATATCCACCAAATACTTTTTTAGCTTCTATAAAACCTCTTGAATTAAAAAAAATATTTACGGAAACTCTCAATTTTTATTATATCTATTTATTTATTTTTAACCTTTTTCTTCACTGAATTGTAATACGTTGACAACACATTTTTTTACTTCGATAAAACCTTCTGAATGTGGAATTTAAAAAAATAATGTGCTTTATACGTTAAATGATAGTTTATGGCTTTAAAGAAGGTTTTATCGACGAACCTGGGCTAACCTAACACCTAACGGGATAGATCCACCTAACAGTACAGGTTTTCTTTAAAAAATCCTTGTTCTAATACATAATCTGAATTTGTTGGCGCTGTTCCGCGCGGTTTCTCTATAACAAACCTAACCAACCCTAGCCTAATCTAGTTCGCATTTTTATTATAGTTTACTTCTATAAAGCCTTCTGAATGTAGAGCTTAAAAAATTAATGTTATTTTATAACTCAAATAATAGTTTATAGCTTTAATGGAGGTTGTTTCGGCGAACTTCAGCTAACCTAACACCTAACAACGAGATAGATCCACTTAAGAATGCGTGTTTTGGTAAAAAATCCTAGTTTTAATATAGGCTCTGAAGTTTTGTTGACGCGCTCCCGCGCTCTTTCTTTAAGATAATATAGATGTATTTTCCTTTTTATATTCAGAAAAATGTTAAGATTGCGAATCAAACTAAAATATCTATATGTATCTGATTTTCTAGCAAAATCAAATAATGAGGAATTTCCACAAAAGCATTTTTGCATTTTATGTTCAGAAAAGTGTTTGGAATAGCAAACAAAGTAAAATCTCCATTTAATTGATTTCAGGTATTTCAAAGTATAGCAATTTCCTCGGAAAATGAAATTAACAATTTTCCCCCCAGAAACATTTTTGCATTTTTATGTTAAGAAAAATGTTCAAAATGCAAATCAAAGCAATTTTTTTTATTTCAGATATAAAGTCTAAAGAACTTCTTCGGTATATAAAAATAAAAAATTTCCGCTGAAATATTTCTGCATTTTTATGTTCAGAAAAATATTTGGAGAGACAAACAAAGCAAAGTTTTCATGTAACTGATTTCAGGTATTCTAAAGTGAAATGAATTTCCTCGGAATATAGAAAAAAAAATTCCGCAGAAATATGTTCAGCAAATGTTTAGAGTGGCAAGCAAAGCAACGTTTAATGTAACTGATTTCAGGTATACTAAAGTGTGTAAAATGAAAATTATGGATTTCCGCAAAACAGTTCGTATTTTCCGCTATTAAGAGAAGCCTCTAAAAGGCATACAACTTCCTTATAACTGAATTCAGGCGAACGAAAGTTGATCTCAAATAGCACAGTGCCGCGAAAACGACATCACTCTATCTTCAATAATAATTGAGATACCCTGCAAAAGTATCGAAAATAGGACACTGTGTACATATGATGTTTTCTTTCATTCTTTTAATAAATGGATGAAATCATAATAACATAATTTCTTAACTTATGTACTATAATTATTATTAAATAGCTACGTATTGAACTAAACTGTGTCATCCTTCCCTCAACTTGATAAAAGGAAGGATTTATGAAAGGGGGAAGTTCCGGGCAAAACAAATTTATCGATTTTTTTCATAAATATAGGTAAATGTATACTTTCAAATCAAGCTTTATGTCGAACTGTAAATTTTTTTGAAAATTTCATACCGCCATTTTGTAACCAATCAGATATTGTTATTCTAACTCGTTACCATAGCAACCAACAAAATTTCCGGACATTTTCGCTGACCTGTCTGAAATTAATAAGTGGAAATTTTTTGGCATATAATGAAATGTAAACGCCTTGCGATACGACTTTTTTTAGTAGTAATAATTATGAGAATATGTCACATACCTTATAATAAATTAATACATCTATCTCCTATTTATTTATTTTATGCAGATTTTCAAAATAACGAAAAGAAATACTTGTGTAGGTATACTTGAATTTTTTTAAAGTAGGTACTTAAGAAATAATACTTTGTACAAGCGAATTGAAATATTCCATGAACTCCTCGACTTCTTCTCTTTGTAATGGTGAATCACTAAGACTTACAGTGGTTGAAGAACTGGCCCTTAATAGATGTATTTGTTTCATGAAGTAGATATAATATTTTCCGACCAGGTGATTTACTTTCCGCTTAGAAGTCCTGGAGAACTTCGGCGAAATCATCAGCAACACGTTCTGTATTCTTCTAAACAAATTGTCTTCCATGATTTGAATGTGACAATTTTCAATTAGATCAGTATCTCCTATTTATTTATTTTATGCAGATTTTCAAAATAACGAAAAGAAATACTTGTGTAGGTATACTTGAATTTTTTTAAAGTAGGTACTTAAGAAATAATACTTTGTACAAGCGAATTGAAATATTCCATGAACTCCTCGACTTCTTCTCTTTGTAATGGTGAATCACTAAGACTTACAGTGGTTGAAGAACTGGCCCTTAATAGATGTATTTGTTTCATGAAGTAGATATAATATTTTCCGACCAGGTGATTTACTTTCCGCTTAGAAGTCCTGGAGAACTTCGGCGAAATCATCAGCAACACGTTCTGTATTCTTCTAAACAAATTGTCTTCCATGATTTGAATGTGACAATTTTCAATTAGATCAGTATCTCCTATTTATTTATTTTATGCAGATTTTCAAAATAACGAAAAGAAATACTTGTGTAGGTATACTTGAATTTTTTTAAAGTAGGTACTTAAGAAATAATACTTTGTACAAGCGAATTGAAATATTCCATGAACTCCTCGACTTCTTCTCTTTGTAATGGTGAATCACTAAGACTTACAGTGGTTGAAGAACTGGCCCTTAATAGATGTATTTGTTTCATGAAGTAGATATAATATTTTCCGACCAGGTGATTTACTTTCCGCTCAGAAGTCCTGGAGAACTTCGGCGAAATCATCAGCAACACGTTCTGTATTCTTCTAAACAAATTGTCTTCCATGATTTGAATGTGACAATTTTCAATTAGATCAGTATCTCCTATTTATTTATTTTATGCAGATTTTCAAAATAACGAAAAGAAATACTTGTGTAGGTATACTTGAATTTTTTTAAAGTAGGTACTTAAGAAATAATACTTTGTACAAGCGAATTGAAATATTCCATGAACTCCTCGACTTCTTCTCTTTGTAATGGTGAATCACTAAGACTTACAGTTGTTGAAGAACTGGCCCTTAATAGATGTATTTGTTTTATGAAGTAGATATAATATTTTCCGACCAGGTGATTTACTTTCCGCTTAGAAGTCCTGGAGAACTTCGGCGAAATCATCAGCAACACGTTCTGTATTCTTCTAAACAAATTGTCTTCCATGATTTGAATGTGACAATTTTCAATTAGATCAGTAGAATATTTCAGATAACGATGGTACATTTTAATATGGACCTTCTTTGCAATATGCACATAAACCATATTTTTCAAATTTTATTTTATATATTGATTGGTTTGATCTGAAAGATTAGTTTATAGTCGTTTGACAGACACAGAATACACACAACATTCCATAGCCTTCTAAATTTAATTATCTTCTTGTTTTAAGTTACATACTTTCATTTACCGAGATATTTGCTTTTAATGCTTTTTTTTATCTAGTATGAAATTTTCTTACCGAATCTTCCATATACTCGAATTAATAACCGAAATTTTTTTCTCGCTCACGAATTTTTGCTGAAAATTATCCCTAGTCTTCGACTCAGGATAATTTTCGAAAAAAATTCTTGACCTCGAAAAAATTTTCGGTAATAATTCAAGCACTAGAGAAATTAACTACTTTCCTGTTTTTGGACACAAATAAGTCGAATCAATATCGACCCGCAATTTTTCTGAGTCGTTCTAAACTTAGCTTAAAAGTGAAAGCATTATATTCACAGAAATGGCGAAGAACAATAAAAACTGCTAAAATAACTTCTAACATTATCGTATCATGCAAAAATCAGATACCGTAATAGTTATACACACCCTTACCCGCAAAATATTATATATACTTCGATCAGATGCACGTGCAATAAGGAACTAAATATAATTAAGCGGATAATCATTAACGAGAGATATCGACCAAATATCTACAGATCAAATCATGACTTAAAAATCATATGAAAGCATGAAGCCTGGTACGGCGTAAAAATAAGTATTGAAAGCTCTTACATTTAAGTGTAAAATAATAAAATAATATCAGGATATAAGTATGTCCAGTAAAGTTTTCAACACTACGTTTAAATCGATAGAATAATCCAGGGAATCATCAGCCATGCGACTACTTCACTCTAAATGTAGCCAGCAGTAGCGTAGTTAGTTTTTAGGGGCGAAGGAGACAATCAGGGGCGCCAAAATGAAGTAAGACTGCAATAAAATATTTTTTTGCGGAAAGCTAAAATACAAAATTACATAATAAGAAAAAAGCGACTACTAAAAAATACTCTCATCAAGCCTATTCGGCATTTTTTTGAGAATACGTTGCTAATGATGTTATCATTTGCCCCAGGGAAGCGCCAGAAGGCGGGAGGGACATTTCGATTGTTTTCTATATTTATATAATATAATAAGCAAATATTAGCTTCCAATCGGTAACTCAGCGATTAATAAAATATCCCCAAGATCCTGGGGAGATAGGTATAATAGAATGCACGAAACTAATTGTAGAATGTGTTAGATATGGGCTCCTAGAGAAGAGTAATGGATCCTATTCTTCTACACTCTGAAAACATCAATGGCTTAATATTATTGTATTTATTTTTAATTAATGTCAGGCAAAATACCCTGTTTTTTTTAAATTAAACAACTTCACATAAGATTTAAATCAAATACAAATAATTTTTTTTAAATATAACGCATTTTTATAATTGTCCTTTATAAAAAGCGGTGTCACTGATCAGCAAATGTCAGACTAGAGTGCCACTGACTCCTAAAAGAGCCAAATAAATATTTCCAATTTAAAAGTTTCCTTTTTTGGGTTTCCTTGAACAAATTAGAAAACAACATAATTTTTACTAAAAATATAAATTAGGAAAAACTAAAAAAAACACAATAATGTTTGTTAAGAACATATAATAATAAGCATGAATAAAAACACGTGTTAGAGAAAAACCGAACCGCACATGTAAAAATACAAAATACGACATATGTAAAGTTCCTACACAGCCACATACGTTTGCAGCCAATGGAAGACTCAGCGTAGTGTATATTATGGATATAATGGTATCTGCCGTGTTTGTGCGGCGTGCGTTGAGATATGCGGCGTGCGGTGCGATTTGCGCTGCGCTATTGTGGACACACATTAAGAAATCATGGTTCTTGGGATTAGACCATGTCAAATTGAATAGTAATTCCAATTTGATAGGAAAACAATGAGTCCTTAATTGACCAAAGCCGTGGAAGCTTATTTTCTATGTACATATTAAGACTTCGTTCTTAGAAAATATTTATATATCAGACAAGGATAACATACAATATGACGTCTTGTATACTGCTTGTGGTTTGTTGATATCTTTATGAGCCTATGCTATGGTATTTTAAATTCTATATTGCCTGTTTCTGATTTGAATAATAATGACGTCACGAAATTGCCTACAATTTTATACAGCGGCGCCACAAAAGCAAATAAAATAAAGGGGCTTCTTTTATATGTAATTTTAAAAGATGGGTTTGTTGAAATTTTTTACTTTATTTGGTCATCTTTAGCACTATTGTTTTCTTTGACAAACAAACATCTTTTTTTGGCTTATTCGCAACTGAAAAAAAAATTGGCGCCTATAACCATGAGTTAATATCGAAAACCTCAAGCCCTCTAAATCAGTACAACTTAATAAAAGTATTAAGTTTTGATATCTTATATAAATGACAAAACTAATTTTTGTAAATTTTCTATCTTCTGTTTGAAAAGCAAAACTAGTACCGTGAAAATTCCGTTCCTAGCGTCTTTAATTTTTTAAATAGCTTTTTGTTTTAATACTATGTTTAAATCAGTTTTAATAAGTACTAAGGCATTTTTACTTTATATAAATAGATAGATATTTTATATTTACTAATGTGCTCACTGGTACGAAACAAATGAGGTAAATTTTCTGTTGGAAAAGCGGTTGTTCTTGTTTTATCAATTTTATCAAAAGAAAGTTATTGTTTTTCGGAAAAGTATGTCTTTTGCTCTCTAAATTCTCACACCCTGGAACGACAGAGTCACTGAAACGTTTTCGGTACCGGGTATCTCCATTGTTTTCAACAACAGGTTACCAAACTTTTTCTCAACAAAATAATAATTATATAACACTCAATTCTAATTCAGAAACCATTGTCTGTCGTAGAAACTGGGTGTGTGGCGTCAAACGTCAACTCGCATAAAATCGCTACCAGCGCCTCTTGTGGATCGTTGCAAAACTAACTAATATAAGATAAACTAAAGCTTTTCAAGGGTCTACTACATTGAAAAGAGCGGTCTTTTAATAGAGCCGCTGGCACCAGTGTAAGTCTTACTTTCACTTATAAGACTCAGTGGCAGCAAATCTGTTAATCTATATATTTATTATGTTTCCGCAAATATCCGAAATCCGTAATAACGCGATCTAACTAGTAAAAATGCGAAGTTTCTAAGAGTGTTAGTAATATCGGGTTCTTACTAATAACATCGCGAAGTGTCAAACGCGTTTAGTAAAATACCGACAAAATATTAATATCGGCATTTTACTGAACGTTTTAGTTAGAACGGTTCTTACTGCATGCTAAATAGTAAAAATACGATCTAGTGTATTCTGGAATACTTACAGCGCTCTGATTGGACAAGAGAAAGACGGTTGAAATTGACTGAATTTTTTATATGTTGTAGTTCTCGATTTCCTGAGCAAACGATACCATGTACACAATTTAATCCTACGGCTAGTTTTTAATATACAGGGTGTTTGCCCAAACCCCATATACAAAACATGGAGAAAACAGTATGACACCAAAATAGTATTTTCAACGTATTTAACGTATAGTACTTGTCAAAATAAGATAAAAGTGTTATTTGAAAATAGGTGTGCAAATGCTTTATTTTCGAGATACAGGGTGTTGTATTGTAAAGTGTGTTCGCCCTTTATCTTGGAAGTGAAGGGTTTTTGGTCCTATATTCATATAAAACTTTTTTCTTACTTTGGGACGTACTATTATACGTATAGTATGTAGAAAAAACTTACTGGTGTCATCCTATCTTCTCTATATATTTTATATGAGGTTTAGGCAAACTTTAGTACCCTGTATAGGATGTGCCCATGGTATCTTTTGCTCAGGAGGTCAAGAACTACAACATATAAAAAATACACTCAACTTCACCGAAACCGATTTTCCATAAGGTGTGTGGTCTTTTGTCCTTTGGTACTGGTTGAAATAGTTGTATTACGCCCTTTAAAGAGTAGGCCCATTTTTTACGAAAACCGTAAAGACAACGTCGCCAATATAACTATCTAATGCAGCACTTACCCTGCAGTTTATTACTATAGTTAACAACGTTTAAGATATTTTTGAGAATATTTTCCAACTTTCGCTCT
This sequence comes from Kuschelorhynchus macadamiae, assembly GCA_030620095.1. NCBI lineage: Eukaryota > Metazoa > Arthropoda > Insecta > Coleoptera > Curculionidae > Kuschelorhynchus > Kuschelorhynchus macadamiae. The sequence continues at coordinate 1,545,921 of JAUTXW010002049.1, read as the reverse complement.
GTATAATATTGTATTCGTATTTTGTTATGTTTTTGTATCATTTCTACATTTACTAAGTTTTTTATATAATACTTTTTATAGTTAGCAAAGGCTAAAGTCAGTTGTTATAGATGCTGATTAAAAATAGGGTGAACGATGTATGTATTTTCTAGTTTTCTTATATGTTACAACATAGTGTGTTAGAAAAGTTTGTTAGCAACATATTGCTTTTGACTTGTAAAAAACTTGTTGGAAATAGATCCTCTTTTTATAGATCGCATTTTTGCTAGTACATGCTTAGTAAGAACCGGTTTTATCTAAAAAATTTAGTAAAATATCGAAATTATCTTATAGGCATTTTACATATATACATATATATATATATATATATATATATATATATATATATATATATATATATATATATATATATATATATATATATATATATATATATATATATATATATATATATATATATATATATATATATATATATATATATATATATATATATATATATATATGAAAATGTTGAAGATAAAACTTTCAAATTTAGCTACGGGCCATTTTTTGTTACTTAGATGCCAGATAAGAAAGGACAATTTATAATCCGTCCATAGAGAGATGGAAAAGAGTGAAATATGTTTTTACTTTTTTAAGTTTAACTAAATGAGATTTTTAAACGATTCTTTTGTCAATGACCTGCACCGGACTAAGAGTATTTGCGGTGGGTTTTTCATTTTGGGGCTCTTTTTGATATAGGATCGCTGTTTTTTTTTATGGCGAGGAAACCCAACATGCAAGTGGAAATAGAGGATTAATGCTTTTTATAAATAATTTATTTCTGAAAGCAATTTAGTAATATTTAAAAAAATATATTGAGCTGTTTTCATTTTTACTATGTAAATAATTTGATACTAAAATTTAAATAAAGACAGTGTTTTTCGGCCAGAGTCGTTGTTGGAGGAATTGTCCAACAAATGTTTATATTTGAACTCAATTTCTTTTATATTCTCACCTTAAATTTGTATACAGGATATGCCCTGAAAACACATTTACATATTTGACTATAGTTATTACTATTTTTATTTAACACTTTACAAGAATTATAATTACCTCTCAAATTAACATATATAATTGGTTGGAAATGGTAAATTTTAATGTAGTTTTCTTACTCCAGGTTTCAAAGCTGCATACTAAGATCGAGAACCTTAGATCCCCCAGTTTAATTATTTATGAAAAATGCAATCACTTACCAAAAACTTAATCATTTATTGTTTTCTCTTTACTCAAGAAAGGTAACAACTCGAGCGTAGATAGACAGGCTTTTAATAATTTTTCGTTCTCTCTTTGACTTAGTAACAGCTGCGCCTGCGATAGCATAGAGCCTTTGAACAGCTGTCGGCTTCAAAGCATCGTAGAAAGTTCTTAACACATATATTATTATTCTTGAACAACGCAGATAAAAGTATCCACACACATACAACCAGTCTAACATATCTGTATCTGAAGAGAAAATAGTATATAATTTGCATCACTTTTTGTTACTTGCACGAAATGAAAAATAATTCACAAAAATTATTTTATCTATCTTGTCTTTAGAAAATTGAGATCTTTATGTTGAATAATTCACACTAAATGTATAAAATATTAGTCAAATTGTTAATTACGCTATTTAATTCTGCAAAATATACCATTTTTAAGACTAATGTTTTTTTTAAATTTAAAACTGAATGTAGTCAGTAGATGGAACCATGGATTCTATCTATCTATAAATCAGAACGTTTATGGTTGTCTATGACTACCTTTCGCTTAAGGTAATAAAATAATAGCAAACAGCAAATTTTGTTAAAGAGATCTTACACAAATGGGGAAAGTATTGCACCTCAAATTGTAGCTACCCCCCCAAAAATATATACATTTTATCATTGCCTCTTGATATTAAACACCCCGCATCAATCCCAATCTCCAAAAATATTTAAATAAATATATTAAATCATGATAAATTAATTTGTGCAAAATTAAAAAGATTGCTTGTTTGTTCCCTTTTGAATTAGTTAGGGGATGACTAAAATATTATATTATTAGTGTTTACACATTTTTAGGATATTCCTTAGTACTGAAGTTCTAAAATATGTAAAAAGTTTTTAGAAGTTACTATTGTATTATAATAAATTAGTTTGTTCGCTGGGTGGTTAAATGAGCAACTGTAATAATGTAACTAAAGGTAATTTATTAATATTAATATATATCCATAAATAGACACTCGAGTATCATCAATCAAGCCAATTGAAAACTAAAAAAAGTCAAACCTTTCGTAATACAGTAATTTCGGTATAAATTAATATTATTCATTTTTGTTTTTCTCAACTTAGGGAAGTTAACTTCCCAAGCGAACAACCCCCCTATACTTGCGTCCCTGTAAACACTCATTACACAAATATGTTTTTATGAATAGGTTAAGTGCGGGACACGAAAGAAAACCGGGCGGAGTCAATCTGTTTAGAAAGGTCGGCCAAGAAATCTCTTTAAACCAGTGGTGTCCCGTCGTTCTTTAAATAATATGGCACTCCTTTTTGACTATACGCACTTCAGATAATTAAAAAATGTAACTATGCTTAGTGAACCTTTATCTATATTTGTCGGTTTTCTTTCGTCTACCGCACTTTTATACCTCTTTTGCGTTGCAAAAACGGCGAACTTTCGAATTTTAAAATGATTTAATTTTGATTTTTCTTGATCGATTTACCTATAAATATATTTTTTCTTGAGTTCTGTCATTCACGGTTCCCGGGCTACTGCGTACGTTCACTATTATTGGATCACCCAGTATAGTGATACATGATTTACAAGTCCAGATTTTACAAGGGCAGCCAGCATCAGATCCAGTCAACGAGATTTATCAAAATTTTAATTTATGCAGTTCGGCTTTGGGCTACTCGGGTATGCCAAAAGTGACCGTCTATCTCCGTTTGTCATATTACTTTATACAGGGGCCGTCATTGTGAAGTACTATACAGGGCGTTTCCTAATACGTGCTGATGTAAAAGGGGATGTTTTTATGTCCTAAAAGTCTTAACTTTTGAGATACAGGATGGTAAAGTTTAAAAAGAAAACATTTTTTTTCATCCCAATTCTGATGCTATAGATAACTGCATGAAATTTTATACATGTCTTCTATGCATTGAGGAGCATAAGGATTTACCCAGGTTAATTACATATACACGCCACTGTTAGAAATTTCAAAAATTGATTGTTAATAAAAGATGTGTAACAAATTTCACACAGTTATTTATCTATAATAGCATCAGAATTAGAATTTAAAAAAAATGTTTTTTTAAAACTCTGTATCTTCAAAGTTAAGACTTTTAGGTTCATATTAAACTTTTTTCTTAAAAAGGTCCAAGAATCACCCTCTTCTCACATTAGCGCGTAATTAGGAAACGCCCTGTATAGTACTTCACAATGACGAGTCCTGTACAAAGTAATATGACAGACGGACACAAACGGTCACTTTTGGCATACCCGAATAGCCCAAAGTCGAACTGCATAAGTTAAAATTTTGATAAATCTTGTTCAGTGGAATCAGTGCTGGCTCCCCTACTATAACTACATTGTGACGTGTTAATTTTGCAAAAAATATGAGTTCTGTAGTTTTTCAAATATTAATTGCAATATTAGATATTTTTTGACACCCGGTATTGAACAGAAAATTAATTATTTTGAAGCAGTTTATTGACAGCTACTTTATGAACAATTTTACAAAATATATGAAAAAAATTAAGCCAATTTTGAGGTTGACGGCTGTGATTCTAATGGTTCGATTCCTTCTAAATCGTTGTCTTCCTCTGAAAATGATGAGGTTTCGTCGTCACTACTTGAAGATCCCAGTGTGATAACTAAATCATCAATAACCGATTGAATTCCGCCATCTACTTCCCAGTATTTATCTTCAATAGAACTAATATGTTTAACATACAATTTCAAATTTTCAGCCGATATTGAGTCAATCGCTTCTAATGTTATTTTATTTAAATCTTTAATTGAAAGTTCACTGGTGTTGCGCTCTCGAATATATTTTTTACTCCTGCCCATGCAAGTTCAATAGGGTTGAGGTCGCACATGTATGGAGGCAGCCTTAAAGGTGTATGACCGAGGTTACGTAAAAGACCGTCAATTTTATACTTTTTTTCTCTAGGCTTGTTGGCTGATATTACTTCATATAATTGATATTTTCTCCATGTTGGATCACATACAAGATTGTTCGATTTCAGCCACGATATCACATGAGCATATGTAGAGTATTTAGTTGGCACTTTATCTTCAACGTGAGAATGATAAGTTGTTTTAGGTAGAAGCTTCTCGAGCAACCACTTTTCAAAATTATCTCTATTCATCTGTCCATGATAGTCTCCAGTTGTTAGTCCCAAACGAAAAACTAAAGCAGCACCTGGAACAAATCCGGCTTGTGAACCAGCATGAACTATAATAAAGCGACTACTAGAGCGGACTCCCTGAACAACACCTTTAACACTTTCACTTTCACTTTCAACCGCCCGCTTTTCTTTCGTGTCCCGCACTTTAATTAACAATTAGACTATAACATTTGACTCCGGCTAAATAAAGTCAAATTTCCAAGATAGAGAGAAATATTATTTTTTGCTTTTTTAGTGCTTTTTTTGAAGTAGGTTTAATTTTTATATAGACTTTTACAACAACAATTTAAAACAAATATTTTTCATTATATGTAGTAATATTTTAAAAAGTATCCATAGAATTTTTTAATACGGAAAATAAACTGGACTATGCGTGCTCAAATAAATATTCTTTATCTGATATTACGAATTCAAAACTTTTCGACCCATCTACTGCTTTTGTAATCTGGTAGTGACGTACTTTGTGCCTGGTTCATAATTAAATGAATTTTGAATACGTCTTCTTCTCCAGTTAGCTAGATAGCCGCCTAAGTCCTCTCCTTGAAATTGGATTATCAAAAAAAAGCGCATTGTACAAAGTTTCCTGTTGAAAACTGTTTTGTTTGCTGGCTAAATTTGTTATATTGTTGGTGTAAAAAGATTTTAGTTATTGTGTTTTCGTTTCGTAATAATAACAAACAAGCTGTCAACGAGTTCTATAAAGAACACTGACAATATGTTTATTATTAATTATATTAGTAAATACTAGCATCTTAGGTCTCTGACAGCAATAGGCTAATTAAACCAAATAATAAGAATTGTCTAGGATATATTTATGTGAAAAATAACTACAGGCAAAACACGATTAAATCATAGGTATTTAATTACGATATTACTAATTTTCTAGGCATTAATTATATAAGATTAATATAAAAAGTATCCCATAAAATTGTAAAATCCTTATTTGTTAAAATAAGTACAAGTGGTGGCTGGATATAAACACACCAGAAGTAGTTAAAATAATGCAGAAAATAGAGTTTTCAATAAAAAAATATGAACATTTTACTATCTCATTTTTATATTCTTCCATTTTGGTCATATGTAAGCAGTGAGGCATATGTATCAACTAACTTATACAAAAAAACACAATAAAACAGAAAGAACAAAATTGCTAGTGCTTAGCCCATTCATCCGTAAACTCAGCCATTATCACTCTAGTCCTCAGCCTATCTTTTCTTCAACCAGCCGTTATCTTTCTATTAGACAGTCGAGGATGAAGTTATGATAAATAATATAAAAACGTGACAAACAAAAATATTTTATTAGTTAAATTAACACATCATTTAACACGAAATACATTTATTCAGTTATGATCCAAATGTCACAAATAAAGTCTTTAAAGGAAGAAACAAATTTTAAGTGGTACCATCGTGTACAGTTATTACACCCCAAAGTTCAAAGTGCCTTACCTTGCACGTCACCTTCAAGAACCTCTTCACACACATTGTATTTGATTTGACCATTTCCATCATTGCTGTTGCTTGAAACATAAATAAAATTCTCATCAATTTTCTTGTTCCTTTTCTCTATATCTGCTGCAACGTGTGTCATTTAATTCAAATTTGATAATATATCACTACGCATTTTTTTCGATTCGGTCTTTCTCTTCGCAAACTCATTTTTTATCATGGATGGCTGCGATCAAAATCGCTTTACTCCTCGATTGTTAGAAGATATTACAAATTCTACTTAACTCATGAGTTGTATATGGCCTCCCTCTCCTAAATTGTTTCTTTTAATGTCATTATCATTAAGGTTACATGGACTTCTCAGCCTAATAATTGATTCCGTTGTTTAGCAAATTAAGCTCTATTCCAAACGGTGGAATATTGGGATCTATACTATTATAAGATAAACTGGCAGATGGGGAGCATTCGGACATGCCAATATTCCAATTTATTTCCATCAGTATTTTGTCAAATGTAACAGAATAGATTTTATTCGATGTCATTTAATGATTGACTTGTAGTAGTAGTTTATCCATTTAATTCTTACATTACTTATTATTATACATTTATTGTAATCGACAATGTCAAGATCATGAGGAAAAATACCGTAACACTTAAACTTATTTTTGATAGCTTTTTTTAAACCTACATCACTTAGAATATTTTTTAAGAGATGAGAAAATGTAGCTTCCGTAACAACTTTGTTATAATTATCTGTCCAATTCTGTCATCCATCTTTTAATGGCTTGAACCAATACCTTTTAATAAACTTGTTTAAAAGGTATTGCTTGAACACGCTAACGTAATCAGGTTGCAAAATGTGTGGTGTGCAGTGCATACAAATTATCTCATTGTCGTAAAACTCATCTAACTCAAGAGTCAAAAGACTTTTGTGTCCGTCTATAAACAATAAAACTGGCTTTTTTACATTATTTTGCATGATCCATTCATTTAACCCATTTGTTATGTACTGAAAACATATACTGCTTTTCATCCCACCTCTTCGATTTTCTCAAAAACCAATTCTCTGATACACTGTTTATTATATGTTTGAAAGGTTTAACATAGGACCAATAACCATTGGCATTGCAAATTTTCCGTCTACGAAAAAGATTAGCAAAAGCGTGATTGTTTTTTTCTCGTTCCTTTCTTGTAATCGTAAATATATTGCCAGCGTTTTGATCCCAAGCTTCACCTGTTTTAGGGCAAAGGGAGAAACTTGTCTCATTTAAATATCCAGAGCATTTATAATTGCCAAGAGTAATAATCTCTGAAGTAGCAACTAACCGACCCCTCGGTTATTACAGTACATGCCATAGTAACACTTTCCGCTGTTCGTTGACTCAGCATCGGATGCCTCTCTAAAAATTTAGCAAACCCCTTAGTTCCAAGTCTTCCATTTATAAATGATATACATTTTGATCACTAATAACAATACCTTGGACTGTTTCTCTTAAATGGTAAGAATGGTATTGGAACCCATTTTTTTCGGTTTCTTTGCAACATGTTCGGGGATTCTCTGCCGAATCGTACAAAAACTGTAGCCTCTTCAGTTATTGACATATATGTCACTTTTGTTGATAAAGTGAAAATTTTACTAAGAGAAAAGTTCTGTTAAAACGGCTTTACCTATTTTTGTACCCAGGAACCCAGAACTTACCTTGTAATAAAACTGTCGTATTATTACAATTTATACAATATCTATAAAGTTATTGCCAAATAAATATATGTCTATATAAACTATGTCATCTGTGTGTAGTGGAGTGTTTTTTTCTTCGCTTTTGCTTTTTTGTTTTGTTTTTATCAAGCCGAAAGTCACCGTTCTCTTGTACAGTTATATTGCTCTTGGGCAAGTGAGAATGTATGACAATAAATTTGCTTAATTTATAATATGTAACAATCATTCAGGTTGAAACAGATATACGTTGTTCTTCTCCACAACTCCACTGACATACAAACATTCATTTGCTTACCATACCACTGCTTCGATACTCTAATATACCATTTTTCCATTTTGTTTTATTTATTATTTTTAGTTTAATATTTCTATTATTTTGTATTTTTGTAGGTTTCTTTACATAACCTACAAAAAATTAATAATAATTTTTATCCATAAAAAAGAGATTTTTAATCTAGGAAATGGAATTTCCATTAACATTTAATTAGGTAGTCATTTTATTTTGTCATATAGAGTTAATATCATCAGTTCATTATCAGTTCATCCCTATTTCACACTGGATTCTGTTGCAAATTTTCAAGGTAATTGGATAAGTAGTTTTTCGATAATATTTTAAACATTTAATTAGACCGGAGGCGGTAATTTTGTTTCTCCATAATGGTTCGTCATCAAAATTTTACCAGTTTATCCCTACGCCACACTTGAATTTTGTGCAACATTTAAGGCAAAAAGCAATTTCAACTCAACTGAATAAGTAGTTTTTTAATAGTGTTATTTTAAACATTCCATGAAGTCGCCATTTTCTTCCACCATAATGACTCCTCACCAAAATTTTACCAGTTTATTTTTATATCACACTTGATTTTTGTGTATAACGTATATTTAATTTTTTTTTCAGGCTGATGAGGCTTTTAATTAGACTGCCATCTTGGATTCGTTGCATAATATTATCATCAGATCAATCAGATAAGTAGTTTTCAAACTATGTCGCGAATAGACCGACAAAGAGACAGACAGGCAGAATTTGAAGTGTTTGGACCAGAACATAAACAATAATGAAAAGTGAACGTATGTATAGCAAACTGGTTTTAGCGCTGATGGCGTGGACTTAAGTAAGGTTTTTTGGCGATGTTTAGTTTCTGAATTATACCTACCATATCAAAGCTTTGCATGAAATGTTTAGACTGGCGATTTTTTAAGTCGTATGAAGTGTTTGAATCAGTATATAGACAGAAATAAAGTTACCATTACAGATTTTGATGTGTCTAACAAAGTACTAGATTTTGAGCGTTGATGACGCTGACTCAAGTAAGATTTTTTCAAATGTTTCACATCTATGGCCAATGATTTAAGGGTCAACCTCAAGAAGTTTTATGGTCCATTAAAAAAAAAAGGTATATATAGATGGCGTCTAACATTTCCGTTTCTAGATTGCTTTTGCGAGGCCACGTACACCGTGTCGTTTTTTAAGTAACCTAGGTTTTGGTAAATCTGGATCCCGATGTCCCTATTCTGATATTAACCAAAGTAAAATTACTGTCCTTCAGAAGCCTGTTGGTAAATCTTCAAAGAGAGAAGTATAGCTATTTTTGATTTAAATGATACCCTTGGAGGAAAAAACGTTTTATTCTATTTTATTTTTAATCCATCTTTTAATTCTAAAAAAAAAACTGTAATGTTAAATTGACTTTTTAAATTATTGTTTATTACAACATTTACTAATAAAAATAAGAGTAAATAATCTCGAAGATAAAACTTCGCGTCGCCGAGAAAAACTAATAAAATCTGCGTACGGAACCCTGACTCAACTAGCAGTCAAAAAAAGTTCAGTTACTTTTTCGTTTCTTTTTCAGTTCTGGCCCTTTGAAATTCCGCCATTTATTAAAGTGAGGCATAATGATGCAAAGGAACCTGCGCAATAGCGCAATGTTGTTGTTAATTTTTTTATGTAATGATTTGGACACAAAATTAGGAAAACTTACAGACATTAGTAGATCTGTCTTTAATTTTTTTAGTATTTTACAACATTGGTTAATCAACAAAGTGACACTATGGTAAGGCCACTAGTATTCATAAATAGAAAACTAACTTTGCATAAGATTGCTCGGACAGGCATACCATGACAAATCAATTATTTCCATGCGTCGTGGCTAACTTGACTTAAAAATAAAAACTGCACTTTCCTACGACATTTGTGGATCGATTTCAATTTGAAGAAACATATTGAATAGGCAAATCAAGACGATATCACGCGACCTGACTTAAAGCAACAAAGAAAAAATTAACGATGGAAAAAAAAGTTTATACAAATGTTCAAAATTTCACAGAGGCTACAAACCAAACTACTGTTTGTTAAACTAATTGAAGCTGCAATACATATAAGCCTTTGTAGTTCATGCGATGTTGGATTATGTTGATATTGCATTCCGTCTTGTCAATATTCCATTTCTAACCGATAACGTTGGGGAAGCAAGAGAATTTCAAAAGGATAAACTTTATGTATTTTTGAAATTGAGCTAAATTTTGCCTGGAACAAGACTATTGTAATAAATAATAATAATCTCGTCGACATATGCAGAGGCGATGGTATTCTAAAATCTGCCTACACAGTAACTCTTTTTTTGGCACTAGTGGGAGGGGATGTATAACGTTTTTATGTTTATCATTAAAAATATTTGCTAGGGAACAAGGGAATATAATTTGTCCGGCATTAGAAAGCAAAATAAAAATACATTTTTTTATTCATCGCCGAATAATATAACAACACAATTCTGACTATAGGCACTGCATAACATGATTAACCTCAAAATTAAGACGGATTTCTGTAAAGGCAATATAAAACTAAATTAATTTCAGATGTATGCAATATGAAAAGCTTCATACAGATATAAAAACTCAATCAATTTTGTAACTGGAAAATAAGTTTAAGAAATAAGGATACCTACATTTTTTTTATCCTGCATGATTATCAGTCTTTACCTACTCCGTTGGTTCGCAGATATTTCCCAGGTATTAAGTTTCTAAATGGTTTTCGTTAACAATCATCTTGTTGTTAGAGTGGTGTATTATTTGGCCTTAGAAAATATCTGCAGACCAACGGAGTATGTAAAGACTGATAATATGGGTTTAATGTAGGATATAAAATGTATGTGTCCTGAGGGTGCAACAATAAAGTTGCAAAACGTCGGCATTTTAAAAAATTTTTTTTTTACTGGATCCCAATAAAAATAAAAAAAATCAAATAATACACCACTTAAACATAACAACAAGAGGATCGTTAACGAAAACCAGTTAGAAACTTAATATCTGGGAAATATCCGCGGACCAACGGAGTAGATAAAAACTGACAATAGGGGTTTCAAATTAAGATTGCGACCCAATAAAATGTTTAAAAAAATCAATGTAAAAAAATCTTGTTCAATCGATTTTGCAGAAAAATTAGATGTGAAAATGAGATAAACTGGTACAAATTCAACACGTAGCGAAATGGCGGTATGTCTCAACGTAAAAACTAATTATTGAAAAATGAAAAGACAGTATATGTAACACATATATACTGTGACTATGTACTGAACTAAATTGGGTCACATTTCACTATTCCTAACAACCGGAAACAAATCATAACGAGGGAAGTTCCAGGTAAAGAAATGTATCAATTTTTTTAAGTTACTTTACCGCTTATTGATAATACTATTTCCGGTGGTCAGCGCCGAGAAAAGGGAGTACAACTAGTGTTGCCATCTTTTTCTAAAGAGAGTAAAATATATTTCAACTTATAATCAAGAAAAGAATACACGTTTAAAAAATCTACATTATTTTTTATTACTTCTAGATACATTAAGTAAATATTCATATATCAACAATCCGTTTTTTTTTTTAGGTTAAAAGAAGCTTTATTTCTCCCATCACGCCATTTACAAAAAAATAGTCTTTAATTAAACGCTAATGTAGCAGGAATGAACAAAAGATGGAAATAACATAATATAATAAACCAGAACAATGTAATTATACCTGTGGTTGTTTATTTTATTGAACAATGACAATGTACATTTTTGATTTTCTATTAAAAACTGTTGACGTTAATAGTAAAAATAATTAAAATTAGTATATTAAAGTTTTAAGATAAATTTGAAAGAGCCTAAAATAATGTTATATATATATTCTCTAAATTTATCTAAATAAAACAGGAGCTCCAAAATAAATATAGCAGTGATCAGCAACCACTCTAGGAACGGTCCTGGCCACATCATTAGTTTAATTGACACCAGCTGTCAAAATAAACAATGACTTCTGAGTATATTTAATATTTATTTGTATTAAAATCGTCATCAAACTGATGTTTTATTACATCACAACGTATTGCGTTTGCGGCTTTTACAGCTAATTTCTATAAATAGGTCTTAGTTTTTGTACCAAATTGAATAAGGATATTTATTTGTTCAATTTTGTCTTTTACGACGTGTGTGTGTTTCGTCAGTCATCATTTAGGCAAATATGTTTGGAGGCACTAAATAAATTCTAGTTTACATGTAACATTAAGGTATTATTTATATCTAAAGAAGATTTTAAAAACCAGGCTCCACTTACTTTAACAGTGCCACAATATGCAAGATGCGTTTATCCAAGCTCTCGTCCTTATTGAAGATATATCCCAGCTACAATGGTCAAAAAATGTAAAATAGGTTTATTGAGTCCTTTATTACATATATTTAACACGTCTCTTCAGAGTGGAGTTTTTCCATCAAAAAAAAGGTCCTACATTTAAAAATAGAAATAAACATCATGTTAATAACTATAGGCCTGTTAGCAAGCTGTGCGTTCTAGGTAAGTTATTTGAAAAAATTATATATAAAAAATTGTTGGACATGTCAAAGATATAATTAAACTTGAACAGCATGACTTCATGCTAGCTAGATCAATTGAGACAAATTTGATTTCGTTCATAGCATTTCTGTCAGAGTCAATGGACAAAAGAATCCAGGTCAATGTGATTTACTCCGATTTCTGTAAGGCCTTCGACAAAATTGATCACCGGATACTAATTGATCGCCTTTCTGAGGTTGGTGTGTTTAACTACCTCTTAAGATGGATAGTCATATCTACAAGATTGGTCTCAGGAAGTGGCGGTTAACAGCTACATTTCTGAATCATTTCGGGTTCCCTCTGGTGTTCCTCAGGGAAGCCATTTAGGCCCTCCCTTTTTCGTCCTATACATAAATAATATTTCTGATTGTTTTAAGAGTTCCCCATTTGTTCTTTACGCTGATAATCTAAAGCTTTTTCGAACTATTCAAACACCGGAGGGCTGCCAGAAATTGAAGGAGGACTTGGAACGATTGTCTACTTACTGCGAGACCAGAAGTCCCGTTTTAAACATAGATAAATGCTTTATAATCTCCTACACCAGAAACAAAATTATGATTAATTGCAACTACCAAATTTGAGATGTTAGTTTAAAAAGGGTTTCGCACATCAGGGAATTATGTATGATATTGGCTGGTATTTGAGTCTCATATAGAAAAAAATAATAAATGAGTCCAATCGGTCTGCTAGGATTCAAAAACACAAGGTATTCTACTAATGCAATTGCACTACTTAACCTCTGCTATGCCTTTATTCACAGCCGGCTTTGTTTTGCATCGGTCGCGGTAGTTTGGAATCCACGAAATCACATTTATATAACAAGACTAAAATCTGTGCAACATACATTTTTCAGGTATCTCGGGTTTAAATTCAGTCACTTTATTATAAACAGAAATAATTAATAAATAAATAAAAGAATTTACTCCTGTAATATTTACTGAATTGCACTTAGATATCAACTAATCGGTAAATTTAGACAGAAATTATACTGAAATAATGTGTCGATTTAACAATTTGCGTTGCAGTGCAGGAGTGATATCGCCGATCTACTAATGCTATTTTAGATAATTAAAGGTTTAGCATTCACCCCACAGGTTTACTCGTGTATACATTTTAATATTTTCAACAGAAATTGTAGGCATCAAGAACTCTTTCATATTCCTTTCTGCAGGACCAATTTAAGTCAGAATTCACCACTTTTTAGAATGTTAAATTCTTTTAATAAACATTTTAATAACTTGGATTGTTTTGAAATATCAATGGTTTTTTTTCAAGCATCAGTATCATTTTCTGAATGAACTGTGATTAATTGTATTTTTTATTATTAGTATATATTAAGACTCTTTTTATTTAACTTTAACTTTCGCTTTTTTTTCTGTCATTTTGTTACCCACTAAAATATTGTTGTACGTAGTGGGTTACTTTTTAGATTATAGAATCTGTTGTTGCCCCTCTTGTGTATAAATAAATAAATAAAATAATTCACTGCGGTAAATATTCATTGAATTGCACCTAGATATCAAAAAATCGGTAAATTTCCTTTACCCGGAACTTCCCTCGTTATGAATCTTTCTTTTTATTAGGAATAGTGAAATGTGAACGAGTTTAGTTCAGTACGTAGTCATTTATTAGCACATATATACTATATTTTCAATATTTTTACTGGGTGCCATTTTGTTCCATCGTATTGATTCCCTGTCAATATTTTAACAGTTTCTATCTATGCCACACTTGATTTTTACACATAATTTAAAATAAATTCAATTTGTTTTAAATTACATTAATGTCATGTTCCAGTTTATCTCTATGTCACATTTAATTTGTCTACAAAATTTAAAGTCAATTGAATAAGACTTTCTTTACGTTGATTTTTTTTTTATTATTTGGCCGCTATTTTGTTCTGGCATCTTGAATTCGACCACAACTTTACCAGTTTATCTTTGTATCACACTTATGCTTGCACAAAATTTAAAATTAATTTAGTGACTAGTTTTTTTCAGGCCGATTTTTTAAAATATTTTATTAAGCCGCGATTTTGTTTTGCTGCCTTATATTTGTACCAAAACATTATCAGTTCAATAAAACAAAAAAAAATAAATAACGTCCGTAGATAAATTAATAGGAATTTTAACGGCCATTCGGACAAATAATTCTGCCTTTCATAAGCTAATTCAGGTATAGGGTCCAAATCTCATGGACCGACATGCCTTTAAGCATTTTTCATCATCTCTACTAGCACAATTGACGACGTTTCGCCCTTTTGGGGCTCATCAGGCCAATGCAGCCATATGGTAGAAATGAAAAATATTCAACGGCAGTTAGACTATATACGATGAAAAGTTAAGGCAGTAAGAAATTAACCCAAAGAGTAAAGAAGCGTCATCTATGGGTATAAGTGTGAGGGTTGTTATTTGAACCTCTAGTAGTAATGTACAAGCGAGATATGCAAAGGCTTCTAATTTTCTGTTTGCCGTGCGATACCAACTATTGTTGGCGAAACGACGGCGCCAAAGGATGAAAATCCATAATATCGGCTTTTTAGACCAAAGTTTCAATAGAACAAAAAAAAAGTAAATAACGTCCGTAGATAAATTAATAGGAAGTTTAAGGGCCATTCGGACAAATAATCGTATATAGTCTAACTGCCGTTGAATATTTTTCATCATATCTACCATACGACTGCATTGGCCTGATGAGCCCCAAAAGGGCGAAACGTCGTCAATTGTGCCGGTAGAGATGATGAAAAATGCTTAAAGGCTTGCCGGTATAATGGTCCATGAGATTTGGACCCTATACCTGAATTAGCTTATGAAAAGCAGAATTATTTGTCCGAATGGCCGTTAAACTTCCTATTAATTATCAGTTCATTTCTATGTAACACTTGATTTTTTTACAAAATTTGAGTAAATTGGAGAGCTAGTTTTTTAGTAATAAATTTTTAAGGTTTTATTAGGCCGTCATCTATTTGCAGCATTCTGAATTTTTACCAAAATATTACCAGGTAATCCCAATATGACCCTTAATTTTTTACTCAAATTGGAAGTTATTCTTATGAGTAGTGGAGTACGCCACGAACTGACAGACAGACAGACGGGTCGACGTAATTAATAAAAATATGTTTTGGCTTCTAGGGACTCTAAAACCTAAAAATATGTAAAACCTGAGAGGGTGATTTGTTTCACGATTACAAAATATCTTATTTGTCCGCCGTCTTGAATTAGTAGCACAATTTTACTACTTGATTTCTATACCAAAATTAGTTATGGCACATAATTTGAAATCAGTCCATTAACTAGTTTTGTCAGGTTGAATTTTTATTTTAATTTTATTTAGCCGTCATTTTGTTCCGCCCACTTGGATTCGTACCAAAATTTTACAAGTTGATCTGTACATAATACTTAATTTTTGTGCGAAATTTGAGATACACTAAATAAGTAGTTTTTTAGTAATCATTTTTTAATATTTCACTAGGCCGCCATTTTTTTTTGCATGCTGTATTTATACCGAAATATTACCTGGTCATCCCCATATGACCCTTAATTTTTGACTAAGTTTTGAAGTCAATCTGATGGTTACTTTTTAAGCTATGTCGCAAACTGATAGACGACATACAAACCGACAGACGGACCGACGGAATTGATAAAACATATTTTTTGACATCTAAGGACGCTAAAACCTGAAAATCGGTAAAACCTGAGAGGGTAATTTTGTTTTCACCATTACAATTATTTTATTTGACCGCCATTTTGTTCTACCATTTTGAATTAGTACCAAAGTTTTACTAGTTGATCGCTATACCACAATTAGTTGAACCACACAATTTGAAATCAGTCCATTAAGTAGTTTTTTGGGCTGAATTTTTAAATATTTTATTAAGCCGCCATTTTGGTCTGCCATCTGGGATTCGTACCAGAATTGTATTAGTTGATTTCTACATATTCCTTGATTTTTGTGCAATATTTGAGATAAATTGGATAAGTAAGATTAGTAATAATTTTTTTAACATTTCACTACGCCGACACTTTGTTTTGCCATATTAGATTTTTAACAAAATGTTACCAGATCATCTCCATGTGACCGGTCAATCGGGTAAGTAGTTTTTTAGCTATGCCTCGAACAGACAGACAGACCGACGGAATTAAGAAAACATGTTTTTCGGCTTCTAGGGACCCTGAAAAGTAAAGATCTTTCGGAGGGTGATTTTTTTGGTATTAAAATAGTTCCCTTTAACGAGGGAAGTAAAAATAAAACACTATCTCTTACAAAATAGGTAAAACAAACAAATCCAGGGCTTATATTTTATATCAAAATCTTTAACGCTAATACGACAAAAGTTTTCCAGAGGATGCCGCACTTTTGTTATGAAAAATAGCATTCAGTTAATTTTTTTATATGTTGTTCTTCTCGGTGTATTAGTCAAAAGTTCGAAACAATCCTATGACTATTTTTTAAGATACGTGGTGTTAAAACTAGAAAGTGGCCGATATTACTAAAATAGATATTTTAATTTAAGTAGCCATTACTAGGTTATTTACCTGTTTCTTATAACTACAGTCACAATTTGTGTTCACTACGATTAAAATTAACAACAAACGTTATTTGTATAGAGAATGAGTCAGGAATATGTAAACATATTTTTTTTTAAATTGGTGTATTTATTATTTTTGTAAGATCCTTTCAATATTATTTGAATAAAGTGAAATTACATTTAAGAGAACAAAGGATACAAAATTTAACCGACTCATTTTTTTTTGGTAAAGGAATTTGTAACTTTGTGTAAAAAATGCTAGTTTTTGTAATAAATTTCGACATTTTTTGTAATTAATATTTCTTGAATGCCCCTGTATATATACCGAACTGCCCGGTTTATTAAAATAATAAACGGACAACTAGAAAAAGTAAAAATTTGCAAAACATCGTATATAGAATAAAAAAATTGTGGTCACTTTTTTGAACCCCCTGTATAACTTTAATATTAGTTGGTTTACCTGTTAAAAAAATAAGTAAATAAGGGATCCTTTGCCTTTGGCAAGCCTTTAAGTAATTTTTAAATTAAAAAAATTGGGCTTGTATCGTCCAACATGAAACCAATATTTTTTCGCTTATGCAGTCAAAGAGATCTTTAAAAGAGGAAAAATTAAACCGTTGTTGTTTACTGTACTAAAAATGCACACTCGAAAACAACTTTATCCGACTTTGTAAGCTTAATAGATTCGAAATTAAGTTTTGAAATATTTGGACTCAGTCGCTTTTACCTTTTATTACCGGGGGAGGATTTTATACCAGTCAGAAAACGCCTTTGTTTCTAACCTTTAACTGGCGTAGTTACATTTTTTTGAGAAATAAAAAAACATATATTAGGAAAAATATTAGCCAGAGTCGTTGGTGTGTATAGAAATAAATTTTTTTATTTCCAAAAATAAGAGAGCAAGCAAATGTGTTAGAGTGTTTCAAAATCTACTGAAATAAATGAAAATTAATTTAATTGAATATAAAGTCACCGCAAAACAAAGTTGAATTTTTTAAAATGGAATACCCCTGTGTCCATCAAATTAACCTGAAACACATAAATATAAACACAGTTCCTTTCTTTTTAGAAATACAGCTTGTACAAATGTTGTTAGCTTAGGAGAAACATTGTTGTAATTCTTTCAAGAACGCGAAACAAAAGAAAATTGACAAATTAATATACTCGCAAACTAACCAACTATCAAAATACCAAAATAACACACTAGCAAACTGAAAAAATAACAATCTAATATAAAGACCAGCACAAATAAAAACTTTACCAACCTGTCACTTTAAAATTAAAAACTTTATGTGTATATGAAACTGAAAGCTTTGAAATAAATATTTCAGTCATTTTTAATATGCTTTATATGTTCAATAAAAAATACAAAATATTGCTTTATATTTCGAAAACCAGGTAAAGAATTTTGAAGACAAAAATATTAAAAAAAAATCATAAAAGCGTGTATCCTTAACCCCACAAAACCACTGCATAATCGACCTCATTGTAATACCCTCATCTGCTTTACAGACCAATGGAATAGGTACTCGAGTAGCTCCAGCGACGCTAATGCGTTGATATTTTCTGTGATTGTAGAAACATATAAAATGTCATCAAATATTGTGGGAGTTGGCTCATATGTTGACGTTATTATAGTCTTATATGCATTAGCACCATCATTACACACCAGAAATCATATTTTTCAAACCTGACGTGAGAAAACAAAACAAAGCTGATACTCATTGAAACAGCTACGACTAGTTCTATGGCACATAAAACTTTCTATATGTTTTCATGTGATGTAACAGGGCGTCAACGTTCCCCTTCGGAGCCCCGGTGGCTTATATTACACTAAGTTCCAAAAAAGTGACGCACTTGATTTCTGAGCCAAGTTCAATGTATTATATTTTCTAAACCAGTGGATCGATTTTGAACAATTTTTTTTCGTAGGTAGGTAATAGCTTTGTATTTCAGCAAAAATGAAACAATTGAAGAATTTCTCAAAGATTCTTGGATAATAATTTAAAAACTAGAACTATGCTTTTTTGTTATTTTTTGACTTGCCCTGTGTATTAGTTGAAGATTCGTATAGAAACTGTTTACACCCTATATGAAAGACCCTTTTTTGTAAGCATTTTGTTTTTCTATTCACCGATTTATTTCTAAATCAGCTTTTTTGCTGAAACCTTACCAAGCTGCATAGTTGTTAATGGAAAAACTTACACTATGTTTTTTTTTAACTTAAAATAACAATAACTGGGCAAGAATTTGAAAAAGGTACTTAATACCAAATATTGGCATCTCTATAGCAACTCTGAGAAATTCTTATCTTGTAGCATACTCGAAATTAAGTTTCATATTCGTTCCATTGGTATACTGTCCCATTCTGGCTCTCCAATTATATCCAAAAATGTCTTAATTTATTCCACAAATGTTTTACTGCATTCAAATCGGGGCTTCTCGCAGGTCCTATAATGTATACGACTGGGCATTATCCTACGTCAAAATATGCAGAACAATATTCAGGTATAACAATAATTTTAGACTTTTGCAGGTCTCCTAGTCTTTAAATTCACTTCTGCTACGCGTACACATCCCTGCTTTTCGAACTTGGCGAAGATCTTCTTGAACTTTTACAGGTGTATTTGATCGATTTGGTAAAATCCGAAAAAAGACTTGCAAATTCGTAATCAGCAACAAAAACTGAACTTTTAAGTCTTTTTTAATGGGACTGGAAATTATGTATTAAAAATCTTAGCTAGCGGATATACTATGTCGGATTACACAGGGTAACAAAATGAAAACAAAAATTTGGTGCCGGAAATCTAACATCTGATTTTAGATCTTTTTAATGTGCTGATTCCAAAAATGCCACCAGAACCAAATGGATACCTGGAATTGTCACTGACCCAATGTTCCTATACTAGGAACTACTCAATACACTGCTCTTAATTACTTTTATACCTGTAATTGCCTATGACCCGATCCTTCTATACCTGCTTGGCTGTACTCGATTTAGTATATTACTGAGTTTTCCCAAGTAAAGTTGTGTTATCATTTTGTGTAAATTTTGGTCGTTTTGTAGTATCAAGACACTAAACTGAAATAATGGCATCCACAAGCAGACGTACCTGTGTAAATCATCCCGATGTTTTTTGTTATGTGTGTGGTGAATACACTTTGAAAGAGAGCAGAAAAACGATTTATGACTTTGTAAAAAGAGCTTAACTTGCCTATTCTGGCGTTCAATTAGGAGATCAAGATAAATCTTGGGCCCCACATTTCATATGTAAAACATGTGTTGAACATTTGCGACAGTGGACAACTGGAAAGAGAAAGTGCCTAAAGTTTGGTGTACCAATGGTTTGGAGAGAACCGCGAAACCATCATGACGACTGCTATTTTTGTCTCGTTAATATTAAAGTCATAAATAGAAACAATAGACACAAATGGACATATCCTGATCTAGATTCTGCAAAAAGGCCTGTAGCGCATTCGGAAGAAATAACCGTTCCAGCATTCAGCAGTTTACCCGAACTGACAGAAGATGATGCAGAAACATCAACGTCTGACGAAGTTCAAAGAATTCAATCAGAAAACGACAGCGAATTTGAAGCAGATTTAGCAACTCCGCAGTGTTTCAATCAAGAAAAACTAAACGATCTTATAAGAGACCTGAATCTCTCAAAGGAATCCGCTGAATTACTTGCATCCAGATTAAAAGAAAAAAATCTACTTTGTCCAGGTACTAATATTACATTTTATCGTAAAAGAGATAAGGATCTGCTGCCTTGTTTCGCTCAGGAAAATAACTTGGTATTCTATAACAATATAAAAGGGCTCTTAGAAAAAATTGTTTGCCTGAATACACTCCAGATGATTGGCACCTTTTTATTGACAGTTCAAAACATAGTTTAAAATGTGTTCTTTTACATAACGGTAACAAATATGGCTCAATTCCTATTAGTCATTCTACTACCATGAAGGAAGAATATGAAACAATTGCATTAGTTTTGAGAAAAATTAAATATGAAGAACATCAGTGGGCAATTTGTGTTAATTTAAAAATGGTTAACTTCCTCCTTGGACAGCAGAGTGGTTATACAAGAGCTAAAAATGAGCACTGCGTTAACAAAAATGTCATGATTCAAGAAAAACAAAACGTGATCAACGAACCTTTGGTTTGGAAAGAAAAAATCTTACTTCCGCCCTTGCATATCAAGCTAGGCCTAATGAAGCAATTTGTGAAGGCTTTAGATCGAAATAGAAATTGTTTTGGATATTTGTCACGTACATTTCCTGGCATTAGCGCGGAAAAACTAAAAGCTGGTATATTTGATGGTCCTCAAATAAGGCAACTTGTTAAAGATCCACAATTCACTACATTAATGAACAAGACTGAATCTAACGCTTGGTGTTCATTTGTGAAGTGAAGAACAGGGGGAAAAATTCCATCAGGATATTAAAACTATGGAAGATCGTTATCAAGGACGATGGTATAGCCACATGATGGCGGACTACAGCTGGAGCCTTCAGCGAGACTGCCCTAGTAAACTCCATTCTAGAAAGTCGTATAAAAGAAAATTTTTATGTGATTCGTGACTAATGTAATTATGTAAATTAAGTTTTTGCAATAAATACTTAAATCCATGTGTCTTTGTTTTTTTAACTGGCAATAGTAATATTATATATTATAACAGTTATAACGTAAAATATATATACAATTTTCTTTTTTTTTTTTTTAACTACATCTGACAGACAAAATCTGAGAACTTTTTTACATTCTGCATCCAAAAATTACCCAGGAACAGTTAAAAAATCGCAGACACCAAAATGTTTTTGGCCTGTGTTATAATCGACTTTGAAAAAACAATTAATTTGTTATAGCCCGCCATATTTCTCAGTTGTGTATTTCATTAACTTCATGATTGTCATTTTTTATACAAAAAAAAGGTTTTAGTGATAAAATGTCCCAAATTACACCCGAACAAATGGCAAGATTAGTTGATTTAGTGAATGATGGGCGTAGTAAACGTTAAATCTCTCGTACTGTGGGGGTCCCTTCTTCTTCAAAATAATGCAGAATGGACGAATCGTGAATGGTCAAATGTCCTGTTTACTGATGAATCAAGGTTTTGCCTTAATCTGGTGGATGAAAGAAAAAGTGTATGAAGAAAAACTGACGAAAGATTCAATCAATCTTTGCTAACAGAATATGATAATTTTAATGGTGGTTTAGTTACGATGTGGGGTGGAATTTCCGTGAATACACACCTTCATGTTTTTCCCATTAGTTAGTCAGTGACATCCCAAATTTACATCAATGACGTCTTAGAGCAGTATGTGTTACCTCTTGCTGATTTAGTTGGAAACAATTTTATTCTGATGCAGGATAATGCCCAACCGCATCCGCAGGAATCGTGCAAAACATCCTAGAAATGGCGGGTATCGCCACATTACAGAGGCCTGCGAGAAGCCCCGATATAAATGCAATAGAAAATTTGTGGGATAAATTAGGAAGAAGGGTGTGTTCACGCGAAAGACCTCTTAAAAGTCTAGCAGAATTGGCAGATGCGTTATCAGAAGAATGGGACCGTATACCAATGGAAAGAATAAAAAATCTAATTTCAGGTATGCCAAGCAGAATAGAAGCTCTCAGAGTTGCTAGAGGAGGCAATACTCTGTACTAAGCACATTCTTCAAGTTGTTTTTTATATAATTATTGTTATTTTGCGTTAATAAAAAAGTTTTATAAAATCCACATAATTCTCATTTTATTAGAATAACACTTCTGAAAAATCAAGTAGGTACCTTTTCAAAATGCAAGGTTACAATAAAAACGCTGTAATTCAGACATTTTCAAGGCAAATTAATGAACAGAATAACAAATTTGTCTTAGAAGAAGGGTCTTTGATCTAGAGTGTAAGAATTTTCTATACAAATGCTCGAATAATACACAGGATGAGTCAAAAAAACAGGAAAAAAAACAATATTCATGTTTTTCTATTAACATTCATGTAGCTTGGCATAGTTTCAGCAAACACGCTGTAATTCGGTCAACTTTAGTGATAAGCCGATGAATAAAAAAACAAAATGCTCACAAAAACAGGATCTTTTATATAGGGTGTAAAAAGTTTTTGTACGAATCCTCAACTAATACACAGGGCAAGTCAAAAAATAGCAAAAAAGCATGGTTCCAACTTTTTCATTATTATCCAAGAATTTTTGAGAACATTTTCATTTGTGTCATTTCTGCTGGAACACAAAGATATTATCTACATACGAAAAAAAAAATCTTCAAAATCGGTCCACTGGTTTAAAAGATATAAGACATTGAAATTGGGTCAAAAATCAAGTCACTTTTTTTGGAACTGAGTGTATAATCATTTTTTTTTTTTTCGAAGAGAAGTTGTCGATTTCATGAGATTGTATAAAAAATCCTCACATTTAGAATTCTGCTAACGTATTTACCAGTTCCACATCCTCTCCAGTTCAATTTCTGTGCGGTTCTTGGTCGTAAAAAGTTACACAAAACATGGCGCTATGTTTGTTTCAAGGCCAAGGAGCCATCTGCTACCGTGGTGTCTGTCCTTGGAGGGTATCCGTATTAAAACCGAAATACCCAAACCATAAAACAAACAAGGTGTCATGTCGTTCGACTTTGAAAGTCGAAGAGGGAAATAAGCATCCAGTGGCGACCAAAGTAGGTCGAAGCGATTTAGTTGCACCATAGTACCTACAGATAGCGCTACTGGTTACCTATTTCCCTCATCGATATGACACCTTGTTTTGTTCAGAGTTTGGGTATTTCGGTCTTAATACCGATACCCCCAAAGAAACTACCTAATGACCCTTGCCGGGGCGCACGGTAGCAGATCGCTCCTTAGCCCTTGAAACAAATATAGCGTCATGTTTTGGTCGATTCTCGACTGTTAGTTCTTCCGTTTTTATAAATATATAAATATATTAATACATATATATGTATATATATATATATATATATATATATATATATATATATATATATATATATATATATATATATATATATATATATATATATATGTTACTAAATGAGTATATACTGAACTCTCACGAGGAAAGTAATAAACATTTTTCAATTTCAAACCGATCGGTGACACCTGATCGTGCTCGAAAACGCATGACGGTTGATTACAATCGACTATTTAAAACAATGCTCACATAATTTGCTTCGTTTATAATTGGTTGCTGACGATGGAAGATGCTTTTACACGCTCGATCTACGTGACTGCAGTCTTAATGATATCAGTATTAAATTGGGTTTATAAAATTTTCCATATTTGTAGTATAAGTAGATTAAGAGGAAAAATCGGACCACTTTTGAAAAAAACGTTTATGCAGCGATTTTATAGTTAGCTGCTCATTTTCAGTATATATTCTGGAATATTTGCGGTCCGCATTTGATATAGCAACAGATGTCTTTGCTTTATTCATTCTGTTTGGTTCTTCTATCTATGCCATATCAGAATATGTGCATATTATTATTTTTTCGCCATCTTTTTAACTTCATCTGGTAATTTTTACAGTAAATCGATTAACTACACAACTAAAATATGGAAAGGCCACATATTATTTCACTTATGAATTATTCAATAAAATTGTATCTGTCGACTGCTAAAATTACCATTTTCAATAGAAATTTTTTCTGGTTTTTGTATTTGATGTTGGTAACAATTGTCACTTTTAAAAGAACTGCATGGTAAATATTTAATTTTAAATTTGAGGATTTTTATGTATCAGGTACAAGCAGGGACGTGCGGTGAAATTTTAAGAAATGGAAGCAATTTTTAGAAACTTACCTATTTGTAATGTAATTTGATTCTTCGATCCTTTTTTGCAAATTCGTCAATGACGTCATCATAAAAACGTCGATCCTCCGACATATTTTGGAGAAGTTTATTTTCAATGGACAACAGCGATGTATGCGAAAGTCTCTCCTGTCCCGTTGAATTCCTCACGAATTTTTTTATACGTTTAAGTGTTAAAATATTGCGTTCTTCTGATGAACTTGTGGCAGGTATTGTCAATACTAATTCACACAATTTCGACACTTCCCTGTAGGCACCTTCCAGCTCCTTGTCTTTTAAAAATAGCGTTAGTTCCTTAGCGTTATTTTTTGCGCTAATGTCATCAGTTTCGTAAATCACTTTTAGTTCAGATCACAGTAACACTCATTTAAACCGTTAAATCTATAGTTTATTTGTTGCTGAATTTGATGGATTGTTTCATAAAAGAGGCGCCTGTATGATGTTTGAATATCTCCCACCTTGTCTGTTCGAAGACGCTTGGTTTGTGGCTCTACATTCAACGTCATCGTTTTCTCATAGGTCAAAGTTATTTTTTGGCTTAACATGGTCTTAAAATCATCTACTTTTTTTAGGCAAAAAGCAATATCATTTGTTTTAGTTTGTAATATATTAAAAACATTGTCCGAGAATGGAAATATTTCTGAAAATATGTTTAACAAATAATTAAAATTAAAATCTCGTTTCAAACAGTCCAAAAACCCCCTCGAACTATTTATTGCTTCTGAGTCCCACGTTTCATTATTTTCTATTATATTCTCAAATAGTTCAATCAGTGGTTCACGATTTTCAGATTCTGTTAACACAAGTCTTCCAAAGTAACTCCTTTGGGCAATCGTTTGTAGACAATGGAGTCCAAAGCTTGAGTACGTTTTGTTGACAAGCAGCCATGCTACTTACAGTAACGAAAAATACTTTACATTCTTTAAAGTGATTGATGGACTGGGATAAAACTAAATTTAATTTATGAGCAAAACAATGGACAAACACAGCACTTGGGAAAGTTTCTCGAACTTTAGCTTGCAGACCCCCTAATTGTCCTGCCATCACTGCAGCTCCATCATAGCTTTGAGCAACTAATTTTTTCTCTCCATTAATTTCTTCAGTAACGTTTTAAACTACGGTATATAATGCATCTGCTGTACGATTTTCGGACACATTCTTAAAACCTAAAAATCGCTCTTGAATACTTCCGTCTGTTTTAACGTAGCTTATTCCTATAGATAATTGGCTAAAATTAGTAATATCAGTTCTTTCGTCCAGAAAAATAGCAATGAACTGCGCCTCGCCAATCTACTGCTTAATTCTTTTTAGAATAATGGTTGCAAAAGCGGAAATTAAATCATTCTGGATTCGATCCGACGTTCCGCGAAAAACGCTAGACTGCTCTAAATGATTTTTTAAGCAATCATCATATTTAGCCATTAAACTAAGTAAATCTTGAAAATTATCTCTATTTGAAGAAACCCTTATTTCGTCATGACCTCTAAATCCAAATTCGTGCTGTCCGAGAAAACAAACAACATCGATAAGTCTTCTTAATATTTACCTATTTTTATCGACTAGTTAATTGTGTTGGCGGTGACTAATTTCCAACTGTTTATTAAGGGCGTGTTCAATTCTGGTTTTGCCGAAGACTTTTTTTCATGACGGCCTGCAAATGCGCTTTGGACATAATGTGTCTTTTTACAGCTTTATGGAAATAGTTTAAATCGGAAAAACCAGTTTTATTCCAGAGACCTTTTTCATTTTCAAAAAGTAAACATAGCCAACAAAATAATTTACTTATATTTTCACACCCTGTTAGCCATTTAAATTGTTCGTATTGTTTTTCCGGATAAAAATGTCTAATACAGTTTTTCATTTTTGTCGTTAAATTTTTCATAGGCGGTTTTGCCCTTCCTTTGGAAATTATTTGAAGTTTATCAGCAAAGTTTAATGTTGAAAATTCCTTTATTATTAAGACACACACCACACATTCACACACACTCTTTTTACTAAATTCTCCAACATTTTCAACGTTATTACCGACAGCCGAAGTTGACAGTATTAGCATATCCAAGTCCGTATTATTGTCTTCCATATCGCACCATGCACGACGCGACGTACGTATCACACAACACGCGGATAGCCGTTCAAACAAAGAACCTACTCCAACGACAGCTTCCGCCCCCACTTAAAGCACGCCACTGAAATGCAAAAATTCCAAACAGCTGGTGGAAAGTTCAATAACCTCTGGCTCGATTCACAGGAAATCAAGCATACAGGACTTAGCTGCAGAGAAGCTAGCGGCCCGCATAGGTTCTATTCCATTTTCTATTGTGGCTCGGTCGGAGTCAAGGCCGCATTTATTATGGGCTTGATAATTAAGATAATATTTTAGCATTTTTAATATAAACTAAATTACTGGTTTCCTATTTCAAAAATTACATTTTAGAAGATGTTTTGTAATTTTTTTTGGGGAAGCACTGCTTCACTTGCTTCCATGGACTGCACGCCCCTGGGTACAAGGTTACTTCGGCGACTTTCAAAAACTCTACTCCCCCCATGAATGTCTTAACCCTATGGTAAGTATATATAATTATAAGCAAGGCCAAAAACTTGTAGTATGTAATGAAAATTAGGTAGCAATTTTGAATTAGCGCCTTAAAAATAATTTTTTAGATAATATAACTGTTTTACGACGAATATAATCGCTGAAAACAATAGAATCTTTTGCGATTTTTAAAAATTTTATATACAATGAACCACGCCAATTTTTTTATAATACATAATTGATATATTAAATATATTTTATTATTTAATATACCATTTTCGAAATACTTTTATCTTCTGTAACTAACATTTTTGCATTGAGTAGGTATAACGTTTGAGAAGATATACAACTCTGTATGTCCAAAATCCTGGAACGGAAATATTCTTGCCACTCGCAGTTAGTTTCATTGAAAAAGAAAATGCATTATACTCTAGAGTATATATTTTTTCTGCTAGATGTGTTGCATTCAAAATTTGGAAAAAAACGTACAAATAAAGAAAAACCTTTAATTGATATGGTAAAAGAAGAAAAACATTTTCCTCCCGCCCAGAATGAAGGTTTCCTCCCATGAGAGGGAAAGCCCCATTTTACCTTATGCAGGGGCTGAAATCGTAATTTTCTAAGAGAGTTGTAGAAAAATACACTTATCCATTCTCTACAACTTTTAAACGGTTCGAGAAGAAAATAATTAGATACTATTTTGTTTGGAGTCTTGTTATATTGAATTTTATAAGTAAAAAATGTTTTGCTGAGTCCAGCCAATATCGAGATATATGAGAAAAACCAATAACGGGGACACATATTGAGTCTGCTTCCCTCGGAGACCCGGGGATTTTTGATATAATATAATCTCCAAACCCTGGAAATAATTCTGCGGGAGTCTATGTTGACTACACTGAGTATAAATAACTTACTCTAAAATTTTTAATTGGAAGTTATACCTGATATAAAATTTTCTCCCTATTCCTACTTGCGTCACACACTTTTTTACTTTTTTTTTGTTTCGTTGTTGTAACATAAAGAAATTTAAAAATACTGTGCTGGTATAATAATTATACTATACTTATTATTTATCAGTGACCCTTTAAAAAACGCCTAGGATATTAAAAAATGTCAGTCAATTTGAATATTATAAACATGACATCACTCAGTAGCGCCAGCGCCAATGTTAATAGTATTAATATAATTGAATGTTGGCAGATAGGTCATTAAACCGAAGATATATGACTAAATTCGTAAAACGACGAGTCATTGAACTGGAAGTTTCCGCGTATATTGACGGAACCGATCAATATTTCCTGTGGGTTTAAACTAAACTATTCCAGGAACAAATCTATTACAGGGGAAACAAATGATTTTAACAGTAAATAAATTATTTTTCCTATCTATCCATTAAATAACATAACATTAAATGCTAAAGTTCATTATTACTTCCCATTTAAGAAGCATAGAGGGACGTATTGTAATCGTGAAAAAATTATCGTCCGAGATTTTTGCAAATCTTCGCATTTCCGACAGTCTGTCGTTCTCTGGTTCTGTCAATCTGTTTGTACGCGACATAACTCAAAAAACTACTTATCCGATTGATTTAAAATGTTGGTCAGAAATGAAAGGTCGTAAAATCCAATATGGCAGCCTCATAAAATGTAAAAAAAATCGCTATTAAGAAACCACTTATCTAATGGACTTCATTTAAGAAAATTGCAACAAATTACAGTTTATAGATTTTGTATAAAGTTATTCACAAATAAGTATATGCATGAGTGTGTATTATAAGTAGTTGAATTCTGTACAAAGCAAGTTGTGGTTCAAGATAAATTTAGCGATTTTTTTTCTAAGTTGTGCACTAAAAATCTTTCCAAATTACCTGAATAAAATTGTATTCAAAGCAGACAATAAAATGTTATCAAATGGTAAATACTTGATTACATTATTAAACCCTATGAAACAATTAACAAATTGTATTTTAAAACCAAGAATGTCGATCTTAGAAAAGATAATAACGAAAAATGAAGTTACTGCCCCAAATTTAAAAATCTGTTTTTGTAGATTCAATTTAGAAAGAACCCTTCATTGCTCGTTATTTACTTTCGTCGTAAAAGGGAAGTATTGTAATCGTGAAAAAATCACCCTCCGAGATTCTTTCAGACCTTTACGTTTCAGGGTCCCTAGATGCCAAAAAACGTGTTTTCTCAATTCCGTTGGTCTGTCTGTCTGTCCATCTGTTCGCGGCATAGCTAAAGAAAAAAAGTACTTACACGATTGACTTCAAATTTAGGTCAAAAATTAGAAGTCGTATGGGGATGAGTTAATAAAATTTTGCTAAAAATCTAATATGGCAAAAGAAAATGGCGGCCTAGTGAAATGTTAAAAAAATATTACTAAAAAAACTGCTTATTCAATTTGTCTCAAATTCTGTACAAAGTGTTATGTAGGAATTAACTGGTAAAATTTTGGTGCGAATCCAAGATAGCGGAACAAAATCGCGGCTTTATAAAATATTTAATAATTCAGCCTAAAACATCTATTTCATGAACTGATTTAAAATTGTGTGTCATAACTAATTGTAGTATAAAGATGAACTAGTAAAACTGTGGTACTATTTCAAGATGGCGGAACAAAATGGCGGCCAAATAAAATGTTGGTAATCGTGAAAAAATTACCCTGTCAGGTTTTACATATCTTTACATTTTAGCGTCCTTAGATGCCAAAAAATATGTTTTATCAATTCTGTCGGTCCGTCTGTCGGTTTGGCTGTCTGGCTATCGCACAGTGTAAGTTATGTATGTACTTTGTTGGCCATAAGTGTAAATCACCAAATACTTAATTGACTTCTTTAAATAGTTTAGAAGTAAAGTCTAGTAGGCTGGTTACCGTCTTCCGTATTTAATTTTGCGGATCACTCATTTCTTTTCGAATGAGCTGTCATTAATTTCGCAGATTTTGACAATCACTCCGCGTCTTCCAAAATTTATGATTTAATTTTTGTGTTTTTAGCATTTTATTGTAAATTTTTTATTTAAAATAAGAATATTTTATGAAATAAAGGAAACACAAGAAGGTACGTATAAAATATAATTTATATTTATATAAAAAATGTTGAACCTAAATTGGTTTTAAATATTATTTTACATATTGCTTTATTCGCCTTTCTGAAATTTCTCTAGTTTTAAACATATAAAAATTTGACTAGAGTATAAGTTTATGTATTGAATCGAGTTGACTACATTAATTGATTGAAACTTTTAGCTCAACTAACGTACTTTTTGAAAACTTTAAAATAAGTTGGCATAAATCAGGCAGTTCTATGTAAATTAGAAGACAAGGAGCCATTTTATAAATTTAAATATTAAACATCAGGTCTTGTGGGCTTTTCCAAATCATATTCTGTTGGAATTTTTCCTGCAAGTTTTTCTGAAAGTTTTCAATTTGATAGCTATCATTTGTTACTGAAGTTTTTCTTCATTGTAATAACAACTACACTGCGCCTTTTTTGAAGTGGATATCTGCATTTATTTAAAGAAAAACATTAATACAGTGAAATTGGTTTTCAAAAAATATATTTTTTTCTTTTAGAATTCTTACATATTTTGTTTCCAATGAAAATTATATGACTATTTTTTATATTTTTTTCTTCAACCGTTTTCGACATAATGGCAATTGGAAAACGAAAATTTAATAATTTGATGGCTGTCAAATGTTAACTGGTGAAATTAGAGCAACACTTTTGGCACTTTCTTATCTTAGTTTTCAGAACTCTATCAATTGAGATCATTTCAAATTAATTATGAAACGTAAAATTTTTGCTGAAACTCAAAAAATATAAAATTTCACATTATTTGGCAATCATCATAAAATTTGTGTCATTTGATAGAGTTTTGAAAACTAAGACAAAAAGTACAAGCCTTTTTGCTCTAATTTCATTCCTCGACAGTTGACAGCCACTCAAAATGACAAATTTTAATTTTCACCTGCCATTATTTGAAAGATTATAGATAATACAAAATTTTAAATACAATATAGTGATAGAATTTTTATTAGAATTCAAATATATAGTACTATACAGAGTATTCCATAAGAAAAAATACATTTTTTGGTTTAATACTTTTTTGAGACACTGTATAGTAAAAAATATTTTTACACTATGCACATCTTTAAATTCTGCAACTCTCATGCGAATCTTTTTTGTATATCTTGTAGTTTAGGCGCTATTAAAGGTGAACACCTTGTTGATGCGCCTTGTATAAATATTGCTCTTGATTTTAGATTTTTCACAATTATTTTAACAGGATTAAAAAAATTTTCCTTAAATGACTACTAAATGTTTGGCAAAAAATCATTTCTGTTAAACTTTGGAAATATTATTCATTATTCTGGGGTTTTTCAATAAAGGTTATTCCTCAAATATTCCTATGACCTCTTTGATGATTCCTTGTATAATTTTAACAATTTTCGCCTAAAAATATTGCATATATATTTAATACGTTTTGCGCCAATAGAATCATTACATACATTTAAATTAGTTTAGTCAATTTCTTTTTCGACAGCACCCTGTATAAACTACAAATTTCCTAATATGTACATCCAACTACTTTTTCAATAGTTGCAAACCAAATCGGACAGATTCAAATAAAAAAATTGTTTTGGCCAACCGTTCCTTATATCAGCTAACACTGTGTGTCGGTTCGCGGCATAGCTTAATAACTACTTATCAGATTGAATTCAAATTTTAGTCAAAAATTAGAAGTCCCATGGGGATGTACCTGGTAATATTTGGGTAAAAATCCAAAATGCCCGAACACGATTGCGGTCTAGTGAAGCGTTAAAAAAAACAAAGAAATGAACTGGTAATATTTTGATATGAATATAAGATAGCAAAAGAAACTGCGGCCTAATAAAGTATCAGAATATAATCAGCCTGAAAGAAACTAGATTAATTTCAAATTTTGTGTAAGCGTTAAATGTAATATACAGTATGGGCCATTTTGGTGATGCATGTATTGGGATCAAGGAAACTATAAGAGATACAAAAATGATTAAATAAGGAAAAAAGTGGCATTTTCTGTAAAGCCCTGTAATTTCTTTATTTGTATTTTGTTTCAAAATCTATGAACACTTTTTTATAGCCATTTTTTTTGTAGAATTTCATCCCTCAGCAACCATTTTACTAATCATCGATCATGGTAGCCAAAGCATTACTGAATGATAGTTGGACAGCTTTTTAGCCAGGCGTGTTGTACGACCAAAAATAATATCAAGTATGATGACGTCTCATGCTTTTAAGAAAATATTCAAATGTTTAATTGTTCTATGTTTATGTAAGTTTATTTATTTTTAACTTTTAAGTTTCATAGTTTATAAATGAAAGCTTTTTTAAAAAATACTTTTATATTTATTTTATTTTGTACTTTTTAGCATTATTTTTACGCACGTATTAGACACTCAGGATTGTACACTATGATATTGTATTGTCATCGGGTTCATGAATGTATACCAAATCTCGGTCAAACGGGAACTCTTTTCACTTTTTAGTAAAGGCGCCCACAGGACCATTTACAAGGGGGGGGAGCAACAATGTTCAAAAATAAAAAAAGGTCATCCATAATTCACTTGGCATATAAATGTAAGCCCTAGAGCGACAGGAAAAGGATTTGATTTTGTTTAAAGAGGGGCACAACCATTTTTTTACCATAACATGTATGTAATATACAATATTTGCATTTTCCAGGGTGGCAAGCGCCCCCTCCGGGCGCCTATGATTTTTAGAAATAAAACATTGGTGATTGGACACCATACTATTGTGTTGTCATATGTTTTATGTCTTTAGACCAAATCTCAGTGCAACTGCTTCAAAAGTTACTTGCAAAACATACTAATTAACTAACATACAAGTGAAGTTAAGTAAAAGGTTTTAAATAAACACAAGGACAAAATAAAAATTAAAATCTCAGTTTTAAGCTGTTATTAATTCTCTCCCAACTGCAGCCGCCACTAAAGCACTCTTCCTAACTCTAATAAGCTTTATTCTCTAATATTAGTTTCGTAATAAATAATTAATTTTTTCTTCAGGACTACTAATCAAAATGCGAAGACAATTTTGAAGGAATTTTCAGAAAATATAAAATTGTATAGATTTTAACTAATAAAATTTTAACATTATGACAGAATTTAGTATAGACTTTTTGGCCGAATCCCCGTTACTTCTTTATACTATATATATATATGCAACACAAAATAAATGAAATTAGAAGTCTTTCATGTTTTCACGTCTAATTTCATTTTTTTTGTGTGTTATCTAGAAACGCAATTTTTTTTATCTTTATACTTTATTTTCTAAGCAGCTTGGGGTCTCGCTTATTTATTTACCATTTCTTTAGAACCAGTAAACTGATTTGAATCAAGCTGAAAGTAGAATTTGTTGGGCTAAAGCCACTAAAGTACTCTTCCCAACTCTAATAAGCTTTATTTTCTCATATTATTTTTGTTCCTTTTCTAAATTTCTTACCTTGTCAATGCACTTAATACTATGTGACAAATAAACACGGAAAAGTCAGAATTGCATTTTTAATAATTATTGGCTTACAATCATCTCTCATGCCAAGTGCTGTTTTTTAAATAAACATAGAATAAATAAAACCAAAGAAACAAACCTCTTTTAAACCTTTCCTCATACCTATAAATTACTAACAAATTACAGCACCTAAAAATCTAGTAAAAAAGTCCATGATTTAAATATTTCTGTCACTGTATAGAAGAGCAATTACGGATAAACACATATTGGATGGTACCCAGCGCGTTACATGGTACTTGCTTCCGAGAATGACTCGATGTTAGTCGGTAGAGCAGGTTCTTGCAAGGTCGCCTTGGGTTCGAAAAACAATAAACGAGGGACATCAACCCTATTCGAGGGCGATGGACCAAGATACATCAGTAAGTTTCCTTCGCTTTATACTACACAACAAGAAATAGTTAATAGCTAAGAGTAGGTACACGACTATTACCAGCGGGTAATGGTACTGCGAGCATTCCATCAAAACGCTGTACTGTCATTTGCCGCTGCGTAATTCTAGGTTCCTGCGATGGTACTTCTCATTTCTTCTTTGTTCCTTCGGCTATTAAACAAATTACCTATTATCCATTTCACGAACCGTCCGTTTAATCAGCTATCAGAGTAAAGTACTGCAAGATGTGAACTTAATATCCAATTTAATTGCATAAATTGTTACTTTATTGCTCTTGTTTTTCCCAATGCTTGACAAAAAAATTAAATTCTGTGACTGCAGCAGATTCAACATTATTTTTACTACCCCGTATAACATCCAGATTTTATAATATTATTTAATAAATTTAGAGTATCTTCAAAAACATATTTAAAAAAAATTATGTTACTGCTGTTAAACTGATATATATATATATATATATATATATATATATATATATATATATATATATATATATAGATAAATATATAATAATAAGTCTGTACTATATTTATTTTCTAATGGCCAAACTTTCGAAATAATTCATTTCTTCTTCAGGGCTACTAATTAAAATGCAAAGACAATTTAGAAAGAATTTTCAGAAAATATAAAATATAAAGTTTGATAGATTTTTAGCTACTAAAATTTTGGCATCATAACAGAAATGATCTCAGTTTCCTCTTAAATATCGTACAAGTGTTCCAATCTTGTTGTAATATTTAATACCCATGTATGTTGGAGAGTCTGAGATATTCCTTGTCTGGAGAATGGCAATCGTAGATCAGAACAATTTCTCGTGTTATACGAATGGATATCTGAGTTTTTAGTATGCTTGTCATATTTAATATACGTTATGAGCTGGTAAATGTGCATAGATGGTAGAGTCAAATTATAAAATTTAAAAAAAAAGGTTTGCACGATGTTCCTTGATTAGCACTCATCATACACCTAATAATTTTTTTCTAGAAGGCAAAAGTTTTTTGCATATATGATGAAGAACCCTAAAAACGCAAACCATACTGCATATGAGAGTTCACTATCTCAAAATACAACATTCTTCAAACACCAGCAGAAACAGTACACCTAATATTTCTTATAATGCTTAATTTTTTACATAACTGGGTCACATGAAATTCTCATGTCAATTTTTGGTTCAGAGACCCAGGAACTTAAAATTTCGACCCTAATCAAATAGTCCCTGTTGAGCAAAGCATTTCTAGGAAGAAAGAGCCCATTTATTATGCTGTTTATTCTAAATTCTTCCGTGGCCAAAGTACATTTAACTGTATCTCCGAATCCCTCTGTTTGACCATCATGTTTGTGTCATTAGCATACACTACTGCAAGATCCGCTGTTGGGCAAAACGACCTTAGGTCATTGATGAATATAATAAAAAACAATGGTCCCAGAATTGAATCCTGAGGCACTCCGGCATCACAATGACCAAAGTCAGATTCCACACCATCAAGCACAACAATCTGTTTCCGATTTTTTAAATACGATAATATTCAGTTTTGGACATTTTACGGACACCAATGGAGTATAGCTTACTCAACAGCAGATCATAATTGACGGTATCGAAAGCCCGATTCAAATCGTAGAAAAGTCCGACCACACTTTATTTATTGTTTAAAGCCTAGTAAATAAAGTATATCCAGTCGTCGATGATGGATATAGTGGACCGATTCCTTCGAAAACCGTGTTGGATTTTACTTAGTAGACTGAGGCTCCCAAGAATGTTGACCAGTCTCACGGCAAATGTTGCTTGAAACACTAGCGATCTGGTTCTGGATAAAGATAGGTCTGTAATTACAAATGTCAGAACTAGATATTTTATTCTTAAATACAGCCGCACACCTTGATATTTTCGGCGATTCGAGGAAAGAACCATTAACAAAGGATTCATTAACAAGATGGCTCAGTGGTTCCGATAGTACATGACTGGCTTTTTTAGAAACCTGCCAGAGATGCCGTTAATACCAGCTTTTACCAGTGGGCTTTTTTGTTGTTTTCTTTAAGAACTGTTTAATTTCTTGTGAATCTGTTCGTGTTAAGAATATACATTTTGAAATACTATTTTTTATACAGTAGTTGGGGGATGACGCGGGATTGTTTTCTAAGACGTTAGTAAAGAAGGTATTGAACATATTACATTTAGTTTTTGATTTTTAACCACAGAGCCATCACTGGCAGTGATGTCAATATTATTTTTTCTTTTTTGAACCCTCTGCTCGTTGATTATGCTCCAACTTTCCTTACATACATTCCCAGCGTTTGTCAATTGGTTGTCATTGAAAAGGCGCCGCCTATCTTTAACAGATTGTTTATACATAGATAAAAGCAACGTATATCTTTGATAACTGAGCTATTGTATTGTTTTTAAGTGCATTTATTTCAAAGTAAATTATGCATTTGTTTGATTTTCGATGAAAACCACATATTTGATTTTTTTGGTTTAATCTTTACCTGTGTAAATAGAAATGCTTGATTATAAGAATGCACAAGTTCACAGTAAAAGTAATTGAACATTTTATCAAATGGTCCTATTCTGTACATATTACTCCAGTTACCTTATGCTGCCGTTTCACAGAACATACATTTATTATTTAAAAAAAATTTTATTTTATAATTTTTGATATCTGCTCTAGAATCAAAAAGAATCTCGAAAGTAACCACCTGGTAACGATGATCTGAACAAAAAATGTCGTCGACTTTGACTATATAGTTGGGTATATTAAAAAAATATGTTATCAGTCAAAGTTGCAGTCACTCTCGCGACTCTCGTTGCTTCCATTACAAGCTGCTGCATTCCAAACTCCAATAATATATTAACTAAGTTGACGCTGTTACTGTTTTTTTTTTAAGTTCGGCATTAAAATCACCACTTTCATGAAAAGGTCATTTGATCAGAGTATCGGGTTAGGGCAAATCTGACATTTTCGGAGATGTGTTGAAATTTTAAAGCAAGAAAACAATTGATAGTTTTATCATATGTCTTTTTTATTTCATGTTTAATTGTTTTTTGTCTCGAAAATAAATTTGATTTCAGCATACAAATACCACTTAATTTTATATTTAACATTCTTCCCTATGTCTTATAACAACGGAGATAAAAAAATACTCTCCCTGTACATTTAAAAAATATTTTTATCTAACGTTACAAAATAGCCCAAAAATCCCTTTAAATCTCTTTGGCTGTAAGGTCCTAGCGAGGACAACGAGAAATTTTCGGTGAATTTATTTGTAGCGGAAACACATCATTAAAATTAGTTTCGGGGAGAAAGAGTATCGACTCTTAAATAAAGTGATTTCTTATTCTGCAGCCAGAATAATTAAATAATTTAAGTTATTTCCGAAACTCGGACATTCAGGGAAACTAAACATTTAAGTCCACGATTTAATTTTTATTCGAATTCCGTCGCCTACAAATTGGCTATAAATTTTTTAAATTCTCTTAATAAGTTGGAATATTAATTCTCGAAGTTCCACGTTCCATTTTGTCGCGTTCATTATTTCTCTGCACGTGGCACGTGACATATAGCATTGGCACCATTTATTCTCCAAAATTTAGTAACCGAACAACAAATTTGCGATTAATCTGATATTACCCTTGTCTTTTTTGAAACTGCAATGAAGCTGCAATCTTTTTTTTTTAATGTTGGTAAGATAAGATTATTTAATTACAGAAAAGCAATTGACACATGTATTTTAATGCTTTTTAATCTAACTAAAAATAAAGTCTACACCAACATCACTATATATTTGGTATATTTGAGATTAAATTGGCAGAAGATAGATATGTTGGTAAATTACAATAAATTATTGGACATTGTTTGTTCATGAATTTGTTATGGCGAAAAAAACTCAGTAAATTTCCTTCGATATCCTCCTAAGAACTTCCCTCGATATGAATATTTCATTTTATTGGGTATAGTGAAAAGTTAATTACACATATTTACTATCTTTTCAAACATTTTTATAGGGCCCCATTTTCTTCCATCATACCATATGTTACCAGTTCTTTCTTACGCAACACTTGCTTTTTGTTCACGGTTATAAATATTTCACTACAATTTATATAGAAAAATATATAGAAATGTAGCCAAACAAATGCATAACAGTAAATTGTTCTTCAACTCGGATAACAAATCAAAAGCTGCCTGGCGAATTATTAATAATAATATATATACTAACAAAAAAAATAGGAACCAAATTTATAATATTCGGAATGAAGAAGGAAATATCTTAAAGGATAAAAACGAAATTGTAAATAGTTTTAATGAATATTTTATTAATCTTCCTAAACAATCTTCAAACCTTCAAGATGTCATACTTGATAGTGTTCGATTAGAAAGTTTACTTCCAAATTCCATGATGGTACGACCTCTTAATGAATGCGAGGTCATGGCAACAATTAAAAAACTTAAAAATACCACTGCCATTGGTTATGATAATTTACCTTCAAACGTTTTTAAAAAAATGTATAATTTATTGTTGATCCCACTTACGTATTTAGTTAATTGGTCGCTCACGAGTGGTGTCTTTCCAGATAGCTTAAAAGCCGCGAAGGTGATTCCGTTCCTCAAAAAAAGAGATGCGCTGCTGCTAAAAAATTATCGACCTATATCTATTTTACCTGTAATTTCTAAAGTTATTGAACGAACTATGTATGATCAAATTATGGCTTTTGTCAAACATTTTAATATACTCAAATCTTGCCAACATGGTTTCTGTAGTGGCGGATCCACACAATCTGCAATTTGTGAGTTTCTAAATAATGTCTATGAAAATCTAAATAATAAGAATAAATGTATAGGCCTGTTTATGGATCCTAGCAAAGCTTTTGATCTCGTTGATCACGTGCTACATTTGAACAAACTCTATGAGTATGGTTTGAGAGGCAAGGTGCACGAGTGGTTACGGTCGTATTTTTGGATCGCTATCAGGTAGTTGAAATTGACAAGATAAGATCTAAAAAATTAAATATTAGCTGTGGTGTACCCCAAGGTTTTATCCTGGGCCCCCTTTTGTTCTTATTATTCATAAACGACTTAGCAGATGTTTGTGTAAAACTTAACTTTATTTGCTGATGATAGTAGCTATCTTGTAGCGAGTAACAATATACCAGGGGCTACTCAGATGGCTCAACTAATGCTTAAAAAATTTTATAACTGGTTCCAAGTAAACAAACTACATTTAAATGTTGAAAAAAAAACTTTTTGCTCTTTACGCCTCAAACTCGCATCATTAATGAATCACAACTGCTTAAAATTAACAATAAATCAATACAACAAGTTAAAAATATTAAATTTTTGGGTATCCATGTGGATAACAAGCTTTGCTGGGACATACGCGTTGATGAACTCTGCAAAAAATTAGCAACAACATCCTATGCATTATACAGATTAAAGCAAACAACTACAAAAGATACGATTCGTATCAAAATTTTACCAGTTGATTCCTACATATTCCTGCAAAATTTGAGATAAATTGGATAACCAATTTTTTAGTAATAATTTTTGCCATATTAGATTTTTACCAGAATATTAGTAGGTCATCCCCATATGACCCTTAATGTTTGACCAAACAACAGACAGACAGACCGACGGAATTGAGAAAACATGTTTTTCTCATAAAGGGACCCCGAAACGTAATGGAAGTAACAAAATACATTTCAGAAATCCTACATGACATCGGAGTACATGCTTTCGTCGGTGTACGAGAGATTTAGAAGTAGTTTTGGTATTATTTTTTGCTCTTTAGAAAATTTGGAACTTACATTTTTAACAAATCGGGAGCTTTTATTTTGAATCTTTGATATGGTAAAGAAAAATTGGAATATTCGTCCATCTGAACTTCCCGGCGGAAAATTACACAGATAATTTCCCTTACCTATCTTTTCAGATGTCAAAATATGACATTAGGTTAGTAATAGTATTGTTTTTCGTACAAAATTAAATTTCTTAAATATGTTGTCAACAAGTTGTATTTAATGTTGAAAAACAAAATTTGGAATAATTATCAATAACTAAACTAATGGAGAAAAAACAGGACTAAAAAAGTTTTTGCAAATGCTTGTGTTTCAACATATATAGAATAGTTATTTTATGTTTTTTAATTTAGATATTCTCTTAAATTTGCTTAAATATTTTAGTAGATGTTCTTGAATTCTTCTAAATAGTATTGCATACTATGCTTCTTTATAAGGAATATCTTCAGCTAATTGCGGCATAAACTAGGCAGGTATTTTTAATGTCTAAATATTCTTTACTCAAACTAAACAATCCGTATTTTTTAAGCCCTTAATACATGTTTGTAGCTTTCAATTTATTGTCTTCACTGGCAGTCAAATTTTATCAAAATAAAAATCAATCTGACATTATCATTACTATCTCAGCTTCTTTTATTGTTCCATGACCGCCCTTAGTTTTTTTAATGCAGACATAATAATTTCTTATTTGTAATATGTTTCAATTAAAGCAGTATTAATAGACTAAAGTTAGCTTAAAATTAGTATAAGATATATTTAGAATATTTTTAAAAGCTTTATGTAACTGAAGTGAGATAAGGGCATTTTATTTCACTAAACAAATTTGTGTTTTATTAAGTGTATAATCTTGAAGTTTTTTTAAGTGTCACAATTAAATAATGATCCAAGATTAGTAGGTTACAGTTAACATAAGATGAAAATGTAACTAAAATTTGAAAGATAGAAATAGATTTAGAGCTGGTATTTTCATCTCCGTATAATTTCATTCGATGGATATTTTCCATGGTTACAATTGCCCCAACAATCATTTCCACGGTAAATATTTGAAAAATAAAGTTATTTGGGGATAAAAATACTGGCCCTAAAGGTATTGTAAGGCGCAAATACATATGTTTTGTCTCGTTTTAACATGTTTATGAAACTAAAACCGAACAGTAGCAGCTTATTTCACTAAACTATTTCATGTATATTTAAACATCTAACCTTAAATTTCTTTCTCTAACTTTTGATAAGTTCGAAATTTTCTTACCGAACCCCCTCGAACTTGAATTTATTAATATTTGTCCTCTTCGACTATTTTAAGAATTTTCAAAATCTCCAAAAAATTTCCAGATTTAATTCAAGCTCTGGTGTAAATTTTTTTTCTAATGCGCAATACTTACTTATAATCTCCCTAGTGCTTGAATTATTAAGGAAAATTTGAACAAACAATAAAATTGGCTGTGAATGTCAAAAATGTTAAAATGAGAGTTTAAAAGACGCATCAGTTTATTCATGATATCAGTCATTTTCATTCTCATCATGTTACTTGTTTGAAAACTTAATTCGAAAGTCGGTAAATTTCCTTTACCCGGAACTTCCCTCGTTATGAATCTTTACTTTTATTGTGAATATTAAAGTGTGACCCAATTTAGTTCAATACATAGTTATTTTGGAAGACATATATACTATCTGTTCAAACAATTTTATTGTGTTTATTATTTTTGTTGCATCATATTGGATTGCTACCAATATTTTACCTGTTTCTACCTATGCCACACTGGATTTCAGGGCATAATTTAAAATAAATTCAATAAGTAGTTTTTACATTGACACACACCGCGATTTTGTTACGTCATGTTGAATTCGTACCATTTTATTTTTATATGACATTTCATTTTTCTGGAAAATTTTCAAATAAATAAGATTTTTTTACGTTTATTTTTTAAAAGTTTTATTTGGCCGTCATTTTGAATTCGTAACCCAACTTTACCAGTTTATCTCTATATCACACTTAATGCTTAAACAACATCTGAAATTAATCTAATAAGTAGTTTTTTCGGGCTGATTTCTTAACTATTTTATTAGACCGCCATTTTGTTTTGCTGTCTATATTCATACGAAAATGTTATCAGTTCATTCTAATGTAATACTTGATTTTTTTGCAAAATTAAAGTTAAATTGGATAATTGGTTTTTTTAGTAATAATTTTTTTAATGTTTCACTTAGCCCTCATCTTGTTCCGGCGTATTGGAATTTTAAAATTACTTAATATTACCAGGTAAACCCAATATGTCCCTTAATTTTTGCATTAAATTTGAAGTCATTCTGGTGAGCAGTTTTTAAGCTATGCCGCGAACTGATAGACAGACAGCCAAACTGAATTGATAAAATATATATTCGGGCATTTAGGATCGCTAAAACGTAATGATATGTAAAACCTGAGAGGGTGATTTTTTCAGATTACAAAAGCTTTATTTGGCCGCCATTTTGTTCCGCCATCTCGAATTAGTACCAGAGTTTTACAAGTCCATCTCTAAACCATAATTAGTTATGGCACACAACTTCCCTTGTTATGAATATTTCCTTTCATTAGGAATAGTGAACTGTAACCCATTTTAATTCAGTACATAAACATCACTTAGTAGCACATATATACCTACCGTCTTTTCAACCATTTTTATTGGGCGCCATTTTGTTCCATCACATTAGATTCCTACCAATATTTTACCAGTTCCTACCTATGCCACACTTGATTTTTGGGCATAATTTAAAATAAATTCAATAAGTAGTTTTTATATTGACACACACATATTGAATTCATACCATTTGATATTTAATTTTTCTGTCAGTCAATTGAATAGAATTTTTTTGCATAGATTTTTTAAAAATTTTATTTGGCCGGCTTTTTTGTTTCGCTATTATGAATTCGTACCACAACTTGACCAGTTTATCACTGTATCACACTTAATGCCTGCGAAACATTTTATTAGCCAGCTATTTTGTTTTGCTATCTTGGATTCATATCAAAACGATACCAGTTCATTCCTATGTAACACTTGATTTTGGTACAAAATTTGAGGTAAATTAGAAAATTAGTTTTTTCAGTAATATTCTTTTAACGTTTCACTAGTCCGCCATCTTGTTCCGGCTTGTTAGATTTTTAACAAAATATTACTATTTAATATAAATATTTTTATCTAAAATTTTAAGTGAATCTGGTAAGTAGTTTTTCCCCCCGCGGTGTTCACACTTTGTTGGTTAGTGGTAGGGCTTAGTAGGAGTCTCCTGGGGTTTCTCTTGGGTGCGACCTTTATGGTGACCATAGGGTCTCACTGATGAGGAGCCAACTCTGGAGCTTCGAAGGTAAGAGGGACACAGGGCTTAATCTAAGGTGTGTGCACCCGTGCCAAGGGATGGATGGCATCTGAGCCCAAATCAGGTGTCGTAAACGGGGCCTCTGGGATACCGGGCGACCTCCCTGAGAAAAATTGCCTTGCCACGGTAAGGCGGGGCTCTGCCGTGGTGGACCAACCTTTTCCTAGCTACTCGTGGAACTCGTATGGAAAAAAATATGGGCCAAGAAAACCCACTGGGGAGGGGGATCAAACTCTCGACCTTCAGGCAACTGGAGAACAAACCACGGCGATGGATGAGCTGATCCTGACAACATCTGAGGTTGGACAAGATCCTTCCTCGGTGGAGGCTATGGAAGTTGTTCCACCGTCACCAACAATGATGGCTAGAGATGTCTCGCCATCAACAGATGCAATTTCATATGACCAGGAGAGGGAACCCCCTCCCAGGTTAAAGATGGAAACAAAGCTTAGGATGAGGGGAGCCTCAAACTGAAAAGAAAACGACTTCCTCGATGTTTACGAAAGGATTTGTCCAACCTCCTAAAGAATGGTGTACCATATCACACCGCTTTAGAGAAGGTGCTGCAAATGAAGCAAACACCTCAGCAAGAAGAGGATAAACCTCCGAAAGCAGAGGTGAAACACTCCGAACAAAACCTGCAGCCGGAGTCGTAAAAAACCGATTCCGGTGCTGCAGGTGGCAGCAAACGCCTAAGGTCAGTGAATTGTGAAATTATAATTTAATGAGACCGAGACTAGGAGTCTTTTTCTATGTTAGTTAAGGTCAGATGATAGCACTTTTCTAAGAGTCTTCTAACAAGAGGGCTCGGTCGGGCCTATCTGCACCCACATATGGGGCTGTTGCTGAGAGGTCCAGGGCCGGTTTGATCCATCCTGAACACCCCAGAAACACCCTTACCAG
Source organism: Kuschelorhynchus macadamiae (assembly GCA_030620095.1). Classification (NCBI taxonomy): domain Eukaryota; kingdom Metazoa; phylum Arthropoda; class Insecta; order Coleoptera; family Curculionidae; genus Kuschelorhynchus; species Kuschelorhynchus macadamiae. Next base: position 1,501,572 of record JAUTXW010002049.1, on the reverse strand, counting down.
GGATCAGCTAAACGCCCTGCGCCTGGAGGTGCTGAGCGCTGTTCAGCGGATCCCAGAAGGAGGTCGGCAGGTAAGATTCCAGGCCTGTACAATAAGGCCTGGCTGGCTACAACTTACCTGCGCAGACGAAAATAGCCTGAACTAGCTGGAAGATGCGGCTAAGCAATTCCAACTAGCAGAGGGCGCAAACTTCAGGTTTGTGAAGGGGAAAGGCCTGCCGAAGCCTCATGTCTGCGTGGTATCTCTCCCGGACGATTCGCCTGATATAAGGTTGTGGGCGGAGGATGTGCTTCTCGGACTGAGGAGGATGAACCATGACCTAGATACTCGGTAGTGGGTTGTCCTACACCGCGAGGATTCGGATCCTGGTCAAACTTGGACTTTCGCCATCGATAACGCTTCCATGGAAGCACTACGAAGTATGGACTACAGACCATACTTTGGCTTTGGGCAAGTCACATTCCGCTCAAGAGAAAGAGAGCTGCAGGAACCAAAGAAGGCAAACCAGACTGCAGCCGAAGGAGGCAGCAAAAAGCTGCCTCTCGAGGAATCTGTAGCTGGATCCTCAAAAGGTCAAAGCACCGACGTTAAACAGGCTACCCAGTCTGCGAAAGGTAAATCCTTTCCTATTAAGAAGAAAGGCTCAAAAAAGGGGAATGGGAACGTCAAGGACCCAAAGGACCACAAGAACCGGAAGGGTCCTGGCGATCCCAAACCACCTCCTGGAGCATCGGGAGGACCTAGTGGCGGCTCCCCAAAAGGGACGAAGCCACAAGGAAAAAGGTAACCGCCTGCATCAGTTTGACAAATAATAAAGGCTAACCTGCAGCATGCCAGGGCAGCTACACATGTCCTGAGCAATGCATTTAATAAGGAGCAAATCGACATTGCCTTTATCCAGGAACCCTGGACATCTACTTCGGACCGAGTCATGGGTCTAGGTAAATCCCTTGGTAAGTTAATTGAGTGCAGCTCGGAGGGAAAACGCTCTGGGTTTTCCCTTGTATCCTTATCAAGAAGAACATAAATTATTTTCTACTTTCAGAGCTCTGCACAAGAGACGTGGCAGCTATACACGTCTCACTGCCGGATAGGGAGAGCAAGACTGAGTTAATCGTCTGCTCTGCTTATTTCCCCGGCGACAGGAAAGCAGAAGAACCGCCTCCAAGCTAGTGATTGGATGTGATGCCAACGCACACCATGTAGCACGGGGAAGTACGGACATCAAGCAAAAAGGTGAGTCACATTTTAACTATTTAATGAGAGAGGGACTCGTTGTAAATAACTCGGGGTCTGAAACAACTTTTGTTACTAGAGTTAGGAGAGAGGTTCTCGATTTAACAATTAGTACAAGCTTTATTAGCAATAAAATTTCTGACTGGAAGGTGTCACCTGAACCATCGTGCTCAGATCATAGACACTGAGACTGAGACCTGAGATTAAATATCGTGACGCAAGAAGCACAGATTGGAACGGCTATAAAATGTCTCTACAATCCAATCTCTGCCACGCGTCTACCTCAATCAATAATTGTGAACAACTAGAGTTTGTGACGGATCAAATCACAACCGCCATAATCTCATCATATCACGAAAACTGTCCACTGAAGGTTAAAAAAGACAATAGAAATACACCTTGGTGGAATAATAACCTGAATAAATTAAGGAAAGAAGTTCGTAGACTGTTCAATCGAGCTAAAATATCAGGTGAATGGGACCAATATAGAACTGCTTTAATAAACTACAATAAAGCAATCAGGAAAGCCAAAACAGAGTCGTGGAAAAGGTTCTGTGAGGGTATATCAGATATACCCACCAGTGCCAGAGTCCACAAGATTCTGTCCAGGAAGCTTGTTCAGGAACTGGGATCGCTAAAACGGCCAGATGAAACTTTTACAGGCTCTCGGAAAGAAACTTTGGAGCTTTTAGCACTAAATCACTTCCCAGGTAGCCTGATAATGGATAGTCGGTCAAATTTCCATTTCGTATGTCGACACAAACGACCTCACAGAGATGATTGGCTGACTGCCAACAAAATAATTACAGTAAGGGCGGTCCAAAGAGCCGTAAATTCCTTTCGGCCCTTCAAATCGTCTGGAGAGGATGGAATCCTTCCAGCTCCGATACAAAACGGGTTGGGCGCACTCCTTCCTTTCATAACAAGACTATTCAGAGCAAGTTTGGCTTGGAAATATATATCGGCCAGATGGTATGCAACTAAGGTAATATATATACCTAAAGTAGGTCGAAATGATCCTCTACCAAGTTCGCTTAGATCAATAAGTCTAACCTTTCTGTTGAAACGTCTGGAGAGAATCCTCGATGAGCACATTAGAGACGTAGCTCTTAGGCGACATCCGCTGAGTGAGCATAAGTATGCTTAACAAACGGGCAAATCAACAGAACTGGCTCTCAATAATCTTGTTGAGAGCATAAAAAGCTCTCTAGAAAACAAGGAGATTGCAGTTGCTGCATTCTTAGATATCGAGAGAGCATTTAACAATGCCCTTTCTGGATCAATGTATGATGCAATTACTGAAAGAGGGGTAGAACCCCTTATATGTGGCTGGATACAGGCAATGCTTGAAAACGGGAAAATAACAACATCTCTACAGGACGAGACAGTGAGCTTTAGAGCTGCTAGAGGGTGCCCACAGGGAGGAGTGTTATCGCCCTTGCTGTGGTCACTACTGGAGGACAATCTGCTGGCTGTGGTTCGGCTGTGGGAGGTTGATCTGCAGGCATATTGCGATGATCTAGTCATCATAGTAAAAGGAAAGGCTGAAGAGGAAATCTCAGCAACCCTTCAGGAAGTACTGTACACCACACTAACATGGTGTGAGAGGGAAGAGATGTCTACCAACCCTAAAAAAATGGTACTAGTACCCTTCAAGAAGAAAAGGAATCTGGAGAGATTTCGACCACCTTCCTTAAGGGGACAGGTGATACCACTTTCAGCTGAAAAGAAATATTTGGGAATTATCCTGGATAAAACGCTGAACTGGAATGCTCATCTGAATAAAATAGTTCAGAAAGCTAAAATATCCTGTAGACCTGCCGTAAAATCTGCGGGAATTTATAGGGTATGAGACTAAAACAGCTATATGGGCTGTACCTAACGGTCATAAGACCAATGATAGCCTATGGCTCTGTAGCCTGGTGGAGCAAGGGACAACAGAGAGTTGCCCAAGCCAAACTAAGTGGACTGCAGAGACAGGCTTGCCTGTTAATTACAGGAGCGATTCGCTCCATTCCGACAGCGGCCATGGAGGTCCATCTGAAACTTCCACCACTCCACCTATTTGTGGAAGGGGAAGCAATGAAAACAACATACAGACTCCATCATGTTACCAACAGCCTGGTGGATAGCACGAGTCACATGGAATCATCCAACATGCTGAAAGCTGTGAAAAACCACTACATGTTGGGAATGCCATCGGACCTGCTACCAAAAACTGTTAGTGCACAGCAACCCTACTCCATGATCTTCCTAGGGAGAGAGGAGTGGGATCAGAATAAATCTAATCTACTTAAAGGAAAGCTGTGCCTCTTCACGGACGGCTCCAAAACCAATACAGGTGTAGGACTGGAATACATGGCGTAAGACCGAAGATTGATCTGTCAGTAAGCCTGGGAAATAACACCTCAATATTCCAAGCAGAAGTCCATGCTATCGAATTGTGTGTTAGAATGTTGCAGGATCAACAAACAACACATAAAACGATAAAAATATTCTCGGATAGTCAAGCGGACCTTGACCAAGCACTTGAAGCGAGTCATTGTACATCCAAAACAGTCTGGAACTGCCATAAGGCACTTGCTGGCCTTGGGAGCGATAATAAAATCGCTCTTATCTGGATACCAGGACATTCAGGTTTGGAGAGAAATGAGTCTCGGACCTTTTAGCAAAGAAAGGAGCAAAGACGAGATTCGTGGGACCTAAACCAGCTTTAGGAGTATCCCACGAAACGGCCAAGCGCGCAATTTTGGACCTGGTTGAGGAAAAAGCTAATCTTTATTGGCTTGGACTGCCAGGCCTGTCCCATGCAAAGGGGGATACTCTTCCTATGAAGAAGAGGATAACAGAAAGAGTGTTAACTATGAACAGAATTAAGCTCAAAACAGCAATAGACCTATACACTGGCCATTATGGTCTAAAAAAGGGCTTGAAACGATATATGCTGAATTAGTGATCTTGACTAAATTTATGTTACTTAGTTAAAAGAATATTTTATTTTCATAAGAAGTTTGAAATTACATAGAAATACATAACATTTCATCCTTAACCAAACTTAAATTTAAAAAAATAAATTTTCTTTGAATTTTAATATTAGTTTGAATTAGTGATATTGAATAAATTAGTTTTACTAAATTAATAAGAAATTTTATTTTCGTAAGAAGTTTGACTTGACGTATATAAATACACATCGTTTTTATCCTCTACTAAATTAAAATTTAAAAGATGAATGAACTTTGGTAAAATCAAACACTTTTTATAAGTTTAGAGGCATGTTGAATTAGTGATCTTGAATAAATTTGTGTTGATAATGTAAAAGGAAATTTATTTTCATAGGATTTATAATTTAAACTTAAGAATCTATTATAAAAATATAAAAAATATATAACATAAAAGTGTGTAAATTTAGCACTTATGTCAAAAAATCGTTGTCGTGGTCATGGTAATCTGTTAAAATAGATGCTCTCCATTGATCGAAAGTATTAGATGTAAAACTTTCTCTATAATCCTGTGAAAATTGCTTTCTTCATAAACGATAATTTACGCGTGGGAGAAATAAATAAAGCCGAAACTTTGTTAATTTTATAAGATTTATTTTATTTAATATGTTTTGAAAACTCGCAACAAGACTAAAAATCTATCATTAATTCTTTGCCTGGGGGGCTTTATTTGAATATCAGCCGTGCGATTTCTATGACTGAACGGACACAACATTTCAAATGAAACACCCCAACCTAACCTAACTCATTCGGCCACGCCTGATATTTATTTTTTTTAAACTATTTAACTTTAATTATCATATAATAATAATATGTGAAAATAAGTGTGAAAAGCGAACGATTTTCCAGAAAGTTGTAAAAAAAATTAACTTGAAACGGTTAGTTCAAATTTCCAAAAAAAAAATGAAAAAAGTTACTAGAATTTTCGATATAGGAAACTCAATAACACCCAAAAAACTGTATTTCTAGAAAAAATGAGTTTAAAAAAAATTTTAGAAATACAATCTTGGAGACTTCAAGTTTGATTGAACTTTTTGCTTATTTTTCTTATAACCAACGTCAAAAAATATGTCCGATGCTATTTTATACTCTCTCGCTTCGTTTATGGTCCAGGTGGTAAAACTCACGTCAGAAAAAAGAGAAGTGGGGATATTAACCTTCCGCTGAACCCAAATCCATTTCTTTCTATTTTGCTCCGATGAGGACCTTTCAAAATGACAGCTGTCAAGTTTAAAAAAATGCATTTTCTTTTTCTTTACCTCGCAAAAGGGACGTATTGTGATCGCGAAAAAAATCATCCTCCGAGATTTTTTCAGATCTTTACGTTTCAGGGTCCCTAGATGCTGAAAAAAATGTTTTCTCAATTCCGTCGGTCCGTCTGTCGCCCTGTTCGCGGCATAAAAAGCGACTGAAAAACTACTTACTCGATTAACTTGAAATTTTAGTCAAAAATTAAAAGACATAATATGGGGATGACCTGATAATATTTTGGTAAAAATCCAGTATGGCGAAACAAAATGGCGGCCTAGTGAAATGTTAAAAAAATTATTATTAAAAAACTGCTTATCCAATTTATTTCAAATTTTGCACAACTATCCAGTATTATGTTGGAATCAACTGGTAACATTTTGGTATGAATCTAAGATGGCCGAACAAAATGGCGGCCGAATAAAATATTTGTAATCGTAAAAAAAATCACCCTCTCAGGTTTTACATATCTTCACGTTTTAGCGTCCCAAGATTCCAAAAAACATGTTTTCTCAATTCCGTCGGTCCATCTGTCGGTCTGTCTGTCACATCGCAGCATAACTTAAAAACTACTTACTCTATTGATTTTAAATTTTGAACAAAAATTAAGAGTCATATGGGGATGATCTGGATATAAATTGGAAAAAATTTAATTTAGCTAAACAAAATGATGGCCTAGTGAAATGAAAAAAAAAATTAAAAAGCTGCTTATACAATTTATCTCGAATTTTACATAAACCTCAAGTATTATGTTCTAGGAATCAACTGGTAATATTTTGGTTCAAATACAATATGCCGGAACAATATGGCGGCCTAGTGAAACGTTAAAAAATTATTGCAAAAAAAGGCTATCGAATTTCCTCAAATTTTGCATAAAAATCGAGTGTTACATAGGAACGAACTGGTAACATTTTGATATGAATATAAGATAAAAAAACAAAGTGGCGGCCTAATATTTAAAAGTCGGCCTGAAAAAATTACGTATTAAATTAATTTAAAATTTTGTGGAAGCATTAAGTCTGATATATAAACTGGTAAAGTTGTGGTACGAATTCAAGACGGCGGAAAAAAATGACGTCCAAATAATTTTTACTTCACTCGTAAAAGGGAAAAATTATAATCGTCAAAAAATCAGCCTCCGAGATTTTTTCAGGTCTACGTTTCAGGGCCGAAAAATATGTTTTCTTAATTCTGTCGGTCTGTCTGTCGGTCCGAATGTTCACTGCGCGCGGCGTAGCTAAAAAACTACTCACTCGATTGACTTCAAATGATGGTCACCTATTAAGGGTCATATGAAAATAACCTGGTACAAATCCAATGTAAAATTCAATAACTAATTGAAGTATAAAGAAGAACTAATAAAATTGTGGTAATAATTCGATATGGCGAAACAAAATGACCGCCAAATAAAATGTTCGCAATCCTGAAAAAAAATCACCCTCTTTTTCATTTTTTCAATATGTAAAAAAATATTTTTATCAATTCCGTCGGACCGTCTGTCTGTCTGTCAGTTCACGGCATAGCTTAAAAACTACTCACTTTAGTTAAAAATGAAGGGTCATTACTAACATTTTGCTAAAAATCGAATATGCAGAAACAAGATGGCGACCGTGAAAAACGTCAAAAAATTATTACTAAAAAAATTAATTATCCAATTTTTTCAAATTTTGCACAAAAAACAAGTGTTACATAAGAATAAACTGGCAACATATCGGAATAAATAAGATAGCAAACAAAGTGACGGCCTAATAAAATATTTAAAAAAATCAGCCTGAGGAACTACTCATTAGAGTAAGTTCAAAACGTATGCTTAAGGTGTGATATAGAGATAAACTGGTAAAATTTTGGTACGAATTCAAAATCTTATTCAGTTGAATGTGATTAACTCAACATGATGTAACAAAATAGCAGTGTATGTCAATGTAAAAAATATATTGAATTTGTATTAAATTATGCCCAAAAATCAAGTGTGATGCCACACAGGTAAAAACTGGTAAAATACTGGTAGGAATCCAATATGATGGAACGAAATGGCGCATAATAAAATGTAGAATGAAAAGATAGTATATGTGTCATTAAATTTGCACTGAACTAAACTGAGTCACACTTCACTATTTCTAATGAAAGGAAAGATTGATAACGAGGGAAATTCCGAGTAAAAGAAATGTATCGATATTTTTTAAACTATTTAACTCTAATTATTATAAAAAAGTGTGAAAAGCGAACGGTTTTCTCGAAAATTGAAAAAAATTGAACTTGAAACGATTAGTTCAAATTTGCAAAAGATACGAAATAAAGTTGCTACAATATTTGATATTGGAAACTCAATGACACCTAAAAAAACTAGAAAAAAAATGAGTTATCAAAAAAAAACATTTTTTTAGAAATACAAACTTGTTGATTAATGTTCTCATAATCAACGACAAAAAATACGTCCGATGCCATTTATTGCACGCTCGTTTCGTTCATGGGTTAGGAGAAGTAAAACTTACGTCAGAAAAAAGAGAAGTATCCATCTGGGGGTATTAACCATCCAATAAACCCGAATCGTTTTTTTTTCTATATTGCTTTGATGAGTACCCTTCAAAATGACAGATATCAAATCTTAAAAGAAACAAAATGTCATTTTCTTTTTTCTTGTTTATTTTTCGATAACCCTAAATAATCGTTTATGATAATGATTAGAGAAAGAATTAAATGAAAGTATTTATCATGCTAGTATTAATTTATCCTATGTTTTTATAGGTCGAAAGAGTAGTAGCGTGATAAAGTGTTTTAGGGTACCTCCTTCGTGCTTTACGACTCTGCAGCTTCTTTACAAGATACTGGTTTACACGCGGTGTTAGTCACGAAACTACAACAAAAGTTTTATGAAAGAATGGTTGGTTATAAAAGTTTTAAGTATCACGCAATATATGCAGCAGTCGCTGGAAGCCATTGATTTAGAAAGGTAACATAATTTTTTACGACTGCCTTTTGAGGAAAGTTAGAAACACAATAAATTGGTGAAACGTGAATGGTTATATTCCGACGAGTCACGTGTCACTTATAGTAGTTTCTCTAATAAAATAATGTTATTTGGTGCAAAAGGTTTTTACTACAAGGTCTATTCCAAATGTTCTTAGGTCGAGAGAAATAAGAACCAGGATTGTAAGGTTGATATTATCTAATAACAACGCACGAGGGACTCGTTGTTTTTATTATATTTCACAATGCCGAGATAGTAATTAATTAGAGATTTGACATAAAAATAAAAATTGCCACCAGGTCTAACACATTTAAATTGTTTAACTTTATACTTCATTATCTTACCAGATCATCTCATTATTAAACTACTTGTTATTTTTTGCACACATTTTGTAGTATATTGAATAAGTAGTTTTGGCTATGCCTTAAGCAGACACACACGATGTCCAAACCAACACAAGGGTTTGTCTGTTTAAGGCATAGCCAAATATTTTTAAAATCCAATATTCTGTACAATGTTGCCAGAACATTTTGATAAACGGTAATAGGCGTTGGAAAAGGTAATAGATTTTGAAGAAAGGTAACAAACTCGCTTTGAAGATTACTTTAGTTGAACACTGGGCTTTAACAAGCAAAAAAAAGTTTGCGTTTATTCCGTATACGGTGATTTGGTCATTTCACCATTCTCCTACATAATTTTTTTTTTGCTCATTAAGGTTTTTGTAATTTTTTTTATTTCGAGCTTTGATTAAAAAGGTAATAGATTTCATCAGAGGGTAAAAAAGTAATGAATCACTCCAAAAGGTAACAGATCTGTTACAATTGTAATAACTTGGCAACCCTGATTCTGTAGTATGCAATAAAAGCGGTTGACTAATTAGAGCAAACTGCAGAAGCAGGATTGGACTGGCCCGGGGGACGAGGAGTCCTGAGACTCCGGTGCCAAATCTGGATTTAAATACGCACAATAAAAATACTAAATAACCATAGATATTTACGATCCAAGTGAGTTAACAGCATTATTAAGATACGCGTTGTAACTAAACAAGTATCATAATGAGGTTAACTCACATGTATTGTATATTCTATTTACGTCTGACACACATATTTTTATTAAACAAATTTTTCAAAAAGTTTAAAACTAGCATAAAACACCTTTCTATTAGCTGTTACCTGTTTGCATTTTAATCCTGCCACTCTGCGTTTCCCCGGGCAATGTCAAATTTAAGTAACATCTTATTGACAGTTTTAATTTCTTTAGTCAAAATGAGAGATGAGATTCAGAAAGAAGCATTCCTTCGGATATTGAGTAGGAAGCATCCAGAACAATTGACGGGTTGCTTCTTGAAAAATCCAGGCCAAAATATGAGTATTTTTTCAATAGGTTCAAAAAATTATGCTGAACTATGGGAATGAAAAGGTATTTATCTATATGGGCGTTTTATTCTATGATAAGAAAAATAATATCTATTAACCTCAATATTGATATCACCAAATTTAGAAATTTAGTCGCCCTCCTCATAACCTCAATATTGATATCACCAAATTTGGAAATTTAGTCGCCCTCCTCAAAAGAAAATCTGAAGGATATCAATCAAAAAAGTAATAGGGTATTAACTAAAACTAATATTACAACATTCCTTCTAGAAGCGGATGACAAAAAAATACTTATTTATGAAAGTAGCATTTATTATTGGGCTTACAGGAGCTTGCAGGCGAGAGGAGTTAACAAATTTGTTGTTGGAACATGTCAAGGATGAAGGGCGATGTTTTATTTTTTTTTACCGACAACGAAAAAGAAAACAGCCAGGGAATTCTATGTAACATCTGGAAATATTCAAGAGATAGACATAGCTCATCAGTTTCGAAAATACATTAATCTTCGCCCATGTAACGTCGAGCATGGTAGGTTTTTCATCCAATTTCGAAATGGTGTGTATGAAGCAACCGGTTGGCAGTAATTCTTTTGGATCCTTGCCAAAACAAATTGCTTTGTATCTCAAACTTGAACATCCAGAAGAACATACGGGGCATTACGTCCCTATTGGCAGATTCAGGAGCCGACATTTTAATAGTAAAGCGTCATGGTGGCTGGCGATCCAACACGGTTGCAGATAGCTACATTGAAAATTCTTCGGAAAATAAAAGAAAAATAACATCCAAAATTCTGGGTAAAATGGAAGAAACTTTGGACGAGACTCAAAAAAAATTAAACAAAACCATCAGACGACCAGTTTAAATAATAAAAACAATGTATTGACTACAAATTCAGCAAACGTGGCTGGTTCGTCAGGGATTTATTTGAAAGATTGCAAAGATTGTACTATTAATATTTATAATAAATCCACGGGCGTGCGGTGAAATTTTAAGAAAGGGAAGCAAGCAATTTTTAGAAACTTACCTATTTGTAATGATGACGTCATCATAAAAAAGTCGATGCTCCGACATATTTTGGAGAAGTTTATTTTCAATGGACAACAGCGATGTATGCGAAAGTCTCTCCTTCCCCGTTGAATTTCTCACGAAATTTTTTATACGTTTAAGTGTTGAAAAATTGCGTTCTACTGCTGAACTTGTGTCAGGTATTGTCAATACTAATTCCCACAATTTCGACACTTCGGTGTAGGCATCTTCCAGCTCCTTGTTTTTTAAAAATTGCATTAGTTCCTTAGCGTTATTTTTGCGCTAATGTCATCAGTTTCACTTTTAGTTCAGATCGCAGTAACACTCGGTCGAAGAACTGGCCATAATGAAGAAGAAGGGATTTAAACGCATCTTCTGGAAAAGTTTTTCCTTTAAATGCATCAAAATTGCAGAGCTCGACGAATTTAAAATCATTTAAACCGTTAAATCTATAGTTTTTGTTGCTGAATTTGATCGATTATTCCATAAAAGAGGCTTCTGTATGATGTTTGAACATCTCCCACCTTGTCTATTCGAAGATGCTTGGCTTGTGGCTCTACAGTTAACGTCATCGTTTTCTCTCAAAATAGGTCAAAGTCATCTCCTTTTTGGCTTAACATGGTCTTAAAATCATTCACTTTTTTTAGGCAAAAAGCAATATCATTTGTTTTAGTTTGTAACAAATTAAAAACATTGTCCGAGAATGGAAATATTTCTGAAAATATGTTCAACAAATAATTAAAATTAAGATCTCGTTTCAAACAGTCCAAAAACCACCTCGAATTATTTATTGCTTCTGAGTTCCACGTTTCATTATTTTCTATTATATTCTCAAATAGTTCAATCAGTGATTCACGATTTTCAGATACTGTTAACACAAGTCTTTCATTATAGTTCCACCTAGTAGGAGCTACTTTGGGCAACCGTTTGTGGACAATGGAGTTCAAAGCTTGTGTATGTTTTGTTGACTTGAAAAAAAAGCAGCCATGCTACTTAAAGTAACGAAAAATACTTTACACTCTTTAATGTGTTGATGGACTGGGATAAAACTGAATTTAATTTATGAGCAAAACAATGGACAAACACAGCACTTGGGAAAGTTTCTGGAACTTTAGCGTGCAGACCCCCTAATTGTCCTGCCATCACTGCAGCTCCATCATAGCTTTGAGCAACTAATTTTTTCTCTCCATTAATTTCTTTAGTAACGTTATAAACTACGGTATTTAATGCACGTGCTGTACGATTTTCGGACATATTCTTCAAACCTAAAAGTCGCTCTTGAATACTTCCGTCTGTTTTAACGTAACGTATTACTATAGATAATTGGCTAAAATTAGTGATATCAGTTGTTTCGTCCAGAACGATAGCAATGAACCTCGCCTCGCCAATCTACTGCTTAATTCTTTTTAGAATAATGGTTGCAACAGCGGAAATTAAATCACTCTGGATTCGATTCGACGTTCCGCGAAAAACGCTAGACTGCTCTAAATGATTTTTTAAGCAATCATCATATTTAGTTATTAAACTAAGTAAATCTTGAAAATTTCCTCTATTTGAAGAAACCCTTGTTTCGTCATGACTTCTAAATCCCAATTCGTGCTGTCCGCCGAGAAAACAAACAACATCAATAAGTTTTCTTAATATTTGCCCATTTTTATCGACTAGTTGATTGTGTTGGCGGTGACTAATTTCCAACTGTTTATTAAGGACGTGTTCAATTCTGGTTTTGCTGAAGACTTTTTTTTTCGACGGCCTGCAAATGCGTTTTGGACATAATGTGTCTTTTTACAGATTTATGGAAATTGTTTAAAGCGGAAAAACCAGTTTTATTTCAGAGATCTTTTTCATTTTCAAAAAGTAAACATGGCGAACAAAATATTTTACTTATATTTTCACACCCTGTTAGCCATTTAAATTGTTCATATTGTTTTTCAGGATAAAAATGTCTAATACAGTTTTTCATTTTTGTGGTTAAATTTTTCATAGGCGGTTTTGCCCTTCCTTTGGAAATTTGAAGCTTATCAGCGAAGTTTAAAGTTGAAAATCCCTTTATTATTAACACACATTATAACACACACCACACATTCACACACACTCTTCTTACTAAATTTTCCAACAGTTTCGACGTTATTACCGACAGCCGAATTTGCATATCCACGTCCGTATTATTGTCTTCCATATCGCACCATGCACGACGCGACATACGTATCACACAACGCACGGATAGCCGTTCAAACAAAGAATCTACTCCAACGATAGCTTTCGCCTCCACTTAAAGCACGCGACTGAAATGCAAAAATTGCAAACAGCCGGTGGAAAGTTCAACAACCTCTGGCTAGATTCACAGGAAATCAAGCATACAGGACTTGGCTGCAGAGAAGCTAGCGGCTCGCATAGGTTCTATTCAATTTTCTATTGTGACCGGTCGGAGTCAAGGCCGCATTTATTATGGGCTTGATAATTAAGATAATATTTTAGCATTTTTAAAATAAACTAAATTAATGGTTTCCTATTTCAAAAATTACATTTTAGAAGATGTTTTGTAATTTTTTTTTGTGGGAAGCACTGCTTCCCTTGCTTCCATAGACTGCACGCCCCTGAATTAATCATTTTTCATGTTTTATAGTTTTTAATAAAATACTTCATAAAAATTTTCTTCACTTTTTCTATATTACAAATTTCAAATTAAAAAAGAATGAATGAGTGAAAATACGCGGGGTAATAGAAAGGAGCCCGATAACGAAGCTCTTAACTCACGCAAAAAATTTGTGTATATATTTTTCATTTTCCTGGACATTTTTTGCGTTTGTTGTCGTTTTTTTTGGAATATTTTTAATAAAAATTAATTTGTTCATTGTATTAAAGATTGTTAAATAAAAACAATTCTTTCCTTGTAGAGTAAAACCGGATCATTAGATTGGAATGAAACTCGATGTAATAACAACATGTAGAGAAATACAATTTTTATGGTACATTATTGCATCGACCTTTGCCGTACAAGCTAGTCAGATAACGCATTTTTCATCATTGTTCGGTTATAAATTGTGTGGAATTGGCATTTTTAACTATTTGACGTATGACATTTATTATCTGATGAATTTTATGTAAAAAGGTACTTACTTTTAGTTAAAGTCGAAAGATCCGATTATATATGAGATGTTTTAATTTTAAATAATACCGAACAATATGAAAATCAAAACTCAAACTCAAACTCAAGCAGTACATTTTTTTTTATTCTTAGTCAAACAATACAATGGAATATTAAAGACAAAACCCAACGCTTAATTGCCATAGGTTTTCATGTCAAGTTGTTATTATTTTTGACATTTGTAATAATTAGTGTTGCTTTACTAAATTTGCCTCTATTAAAAAAAAAATAAATTATATCAAATTAAAATAGCTCGTGTATTGCATTAACCGATTTGAATTAAGAGTACTTTTTTTATCTGAAATAAATCATAGGATAAGTGCCATTTAAAAAATTTTTCTTACTCGTTTGTACACCACTATTCTGTAATACTGACAGAGTGAATAATAAAAAATATATTTCTGTTCAAGTTTTTATTTAATTTTATTGTTACCATATTTTAAATATAATTTAAGGTTTAGAAGCCCATTCAAATGATGTGCCACTCGACCCCCGCTCCCATTCCATGTAATTTTTTTCTCCAAAATGTCTCCCAGCTGATTATTTAGTTTACTGTTGAATTGTGCGAAATTTTAGATTTCGTTATTTGACTGGTTTAAAAAAAAAGGTGCAGGGACATTAAAACGATCAACATTTTTTTGATGAATATATGTATATTTAAATAATTTTTAGGTCTTAATAAAAAAGCTTGAGGCTTAGTTTTTATTTCCTCCTTTGCTTTATTATTTTGATTTTGGTATAGTAGCATAGGAAGCGGGAAGGTTTCCAATTAGGGGGGGACAAAAACAATGGTCAAAGTGAGCAACTAGATAACAAAAACAACACTTTAAGCAAACGTCTTTTTTTTATTTCAACATTTTATTTTGTACTAATCCCCCGGGAGGAGGCAAATCTGAAACCGACGTATTTTTTCCTTTGCTGGACACATTTATTTCATATTATTCTTCTAGGAGAAACAAATTCCCTCCAAGCTTTTGGATAAATGAGAATTATTCAAAAACATCAAAGTTTTTCAATTTTTTCAAATGTATGAATCTTAGATATGTATAATCTCAGATTAAAAACATTTAGCTTTTTCCCTATTTACGAATTTTTTATGTGGTTATTATAAATACTTGAGTTGACCATTTTATTTACAGGGAGGTTGTGCTTTCGAGCCTAATACATTTCTGGAATTAAACTTAAGTTTGACTGAAAGGCAGGTCATATACGTCTCATTTTTCAAAATGGTAAAGTTACAAATTAATTGCACTGTTTCCTGTGTTTGGTATTTTATAAAACCTATTCAGCTTTTCAATTTTCCGAATGTTGTCCGTTTTTCTTACCTGTGTTTTTTTAGCTTAGATTTTATTGCCTTTTCATGTGTTTGTGAAATAAAAGATTTTCCATTTTATGTGAATAAATATTTTTATACAAATATATGGGTTTTTCTAAATAGGTTTGTCTTTTTTATGATACCAAGATTTAATAAAAAAAAGCAAGATTAGTAAACTCATTATTACAATCTATATTTGGTCCATGTATTATTGTCCCCCATTGGCTCTTTAAAATTATGGTCTAAGGGATATTTAAGATTATTTAGTCAATTACCGAAATAAACAAAATATCAAATTTTTATCTTAACTTAAAATGTAAAAATAGTGGACAGGGGAACTTTAAAGATTAGCACTATATATAAACGCTTAGACATGTAATGAATATGAAGTAAAAAAAATATTTAGATTTTTATTGGACTTTGAGCACTGCTGCCAATCCAAATTCAAATCTCACGAATAGATTAGAATGAAATAGCTTATATTACAATAAAATACATTGGTACATAGGATCCAAAAATTATAAATCTAAATACAGTGTGTTAGGGGTTTGACTACAAATATTTTAACACGTATGGACCATTTTGATTAAAAAATGCTTAAATAACATAGGTTCAATTCCTTACCATTATTGAGAAAGGAGGCTTTAAAGTTGTATTTTGTTTTATTAATTTTAAAGCATATCGTTAACACATTTATAAATTTTATTATGTAAAACAATTAATGATCAAAAATACCTAGACATTTTTTCTTAGTAAAATATCTACTAAATCTTAAAATTAAAAAACGAATAAATTGTTTTATTTTACCGTAGGACCTTAATTTTATGCCGTATGAGGCAATTCTATACCATTTTAATACGGGTCAGGATTTAAAAACTCTTTAAAAATGTATACGAATATTGAATATGCAGACATGTTACTTATTTATGAAACTAATCGGGGGCCTGAAAGGCAAATAAAACCCGAAAACGAGAAACATATTTTAGCCCAAGTGGAGGCAAACCCTGCTTTGAACACTCGGAACAAGTTGGATTTTCTAATTGGATCATTCATCGTACCCTTTGTGAAAACCTTCTATACCCTTATCATGTGCAGCGAGTACAGGCTTTGACTTTAGAGGACTTACCCCGAAGAAGAGAATTTTCCGGTGGTTTCTCCGCAAAAACCAAAAATACGAAAATTTTATTTTAAACATACTGACAACCCATGAATGCTGTTTTACGAAAGATGGAATTTTAAATTATCATAACACTCATACCTGGGCTGGAATAATCTACAATTGGTTAATCAGAGCTTTTGAGCTACCAAGGCGTTTAACAGGAGAGGCATACCACCTCCAATTTTTAACTAATGACTTGCCCACTCTTTTAAAAGATATTCCTTTAACTCAGCGAGCCAGTGCCTGGTTTCTTCATGATGGAGCTCCTGCCCACATTCAAAGTAATGTGTTACAACATCTGGATAATACGTTTGATAAATAGGTGGATAGGTCGAAGTGCCCCAGAACCTAGAAAATGGCCTCCGAGGTCACCTAAACCCCCATAGGGTTGAAATCGAAAATGAAGATGACTTTAGAAACCGCAATTTTACTGCAGCGGAACAAATTAGACAATTATGCTAACAAACCACAATTTATTAAAAAATTAGTTCATACATTCCAAAAAAATAATCAAAATAAAATAATTGAATCGTTTTCAAACCTACGGGTTTTTTTATACTTCTTTGTTGTCAAAACAGAGGTGATGGGATTGTCACATTGATGTCCAAGCAAATAGCAATGTGTCCACGCTGTCTTAGAATTATTTGAAATTTTCCCCAAAATTAAATATTTTAAAATTGAATATCTCGAAAACCCTTTCGAATTTACCGATGTTTTTAAGAATATTATGTTTAAAATCGTTCATACTATCCTATGTTAAAATATCTGTAGTCAAACCCCTAACACCCCGTATAAACTGATAATACATTTATATAAACGGCATCTACATATTCTGAAAGAGTTGTCTTCTATTATAAGAACAAATACAATTAGCATAAGATCATAAAAAAAATACAAAATATCTTTGCTGCCACTGCTTTATTATTAAAGCAAGGATAAACGTTAGAATACAATTTGTTAAATGAATTTTTTTTAAATATTTACTTTTTACTTCCCTCATAAAAGGGTCATCATGAAAAAAAAACACACTGAAAAACGTTTCAGGGCACCTAGATGCTGAAGAACATGTTTTCTCAATTCCTTCGGTCCAGCTGTCTGTCTGTCTGTCTGTCGGTCTGCCAGTTAGTCAGTCTCTCTGTTCGTTACATAGCTAAAAAACTACTTACCCGATTGACTTTAAATTTTGCTCAAAATGTCATATGGGGATAAGCTGGTAGCATTTAGATAAAAATCCAATATGGCGCCCTAGTTAAAAATTATTATTAAAAAAGTACTTATCCAATGTATCTTAAATTTTTCACAAAAATCAAGTATTATGTTGGAATCAATTGGTAAAATTTTGGTACGAATCCAAGATTGCAGAACGAAATGGCCGTTTAATAAAACGTTTAAAAAATCATAACTAATTGTGGTATAGGGATCAACTAATAAAACTGTGTTACTAATTCAAGATGGCGGAACAAAATGGCGGCTAAATAAAATGTTTGCAATAGTGAAAAATCACCCTGTTAGGTTTTACATATCTTCACGTTTCAGCTTTCTTAGATGCCAAAAAATATATTTATCAATTCCATCGGTATGTCTGTCTATCTATCAGTTCGTGGCATAGTTTAGAAACTACTTACCAGATTGACCTCAAATTTTAATCAAAAAATTAGAGTTACATGGGGACGACTTAGTAATATTTTGGTGAAAATCCAGTAAGCCGGAAGAAGATGGCGGCCTAGTGAAACGTTAAAAAAATTATTACTAAAAGAACTAAGAATTCAGTTTACCTCAAATTTTGCAAAAAAATGAAGTGTTATAATAGAAATGAACTGGTAACATTTTGGTATGAACCAAAGATAGTAAAACAAAATGACGACATAATAAAATATTTAAAAAATCGGCATGAAAAAACTACTTATTTTGTGCAAACATTAAGTATGATATAGAGATAAACTGTTAAAATTATGGTACGAATTTAAGGTGGCGAAAGAAAATAGCAGAGAAATAAAATTTAAAACACAATTGACTTTAGAATTTGTAGAAAAATTAAATGTGATAATGGGATAAACTGGTACGAATTCGACATGACGTAACAAAATGGCGGTGTATGTCAATGTAGAAACTACTTATTGAATTTATTTTAAATTTTGCACAAAAATTAAATGGGGCATATGTAGGTAGAAACTGGTAAAATATTGTTAGGAATTCAATATGTTGGAACAAAATGTGTATATGTGTATATGAACTAAATTGGGTCACACTCAACTATTCCTAAGAAAAGAATCTTAACGAGGGAAGTTCCGGGTAAAGTAAATTTTAGATACCTTTAGGGATTTCTGATGGATGTTTGAATTTAATCGGCATAGTACTTTCGCTAGTATTTAGCGATGAAAAGAGTATATAGTATACAGTTGGTAATAAATAATTTTTAGTCGTACGTTAAGAGTTAAAGAAAATTTTAACATTACTATAAACTATAACTGCATCAATGTTTTATTACATTCCCAATGACAATGCATGTTTTAACTAATTTGTTTAACACTTAGAGACGCCACACTACGATTAAATGACTAATCTCGCTTCAAATATGGAAATCAAGTCCAAACCAGGTGGTATTACTGAATAAAACAATTAACGTTGCAAAATAAATTAATGATTGTTGTTGGAGTTTTAACTAACGCAGAGCCGCTTACAACAATCATCGTAATTACGCATGGCCTAATTAGGGTATCATAAAAACTAGTTAAAATAAACGCCTTAATTCAAAAGACTGGTTCTGTTTAAGGCAGAGCCATTTTTCAACTTGCTTTGGAATTTAATGCATGTTTGACGGTTGAAATGAAAAGTGAAGACAGTTGTTTTCATCTTGTTTAACATCAGCCTTGTGCAAAAGTGAATGCAGGACGAGACGATTCACTGTAGAATAAATTTGTGGAACATTTATCGAAGGTTCGTTAGATGTGGCTAGATATATTACGTTTGCTTTAATAAAACTGTTTGTCATCACACACTGAAGAAGAGACGAAGGTAGAAAATTAAAGTGGAATATGAGAGTAAGAAAAATATAAGTAACTATATTTAAAAATCAGTTCATGGCTATTTTTTATAGCCTTAAAACATGAATTATTTATTTATTTATTTATCAAAGAGTACTCTACAGAGCAAGGCTCCAAATGATATTACATTGATCATAAGTGCAAATTTATATAAAATACATTTGAACGCAAAATGTGTAAAAAGAAAATAATACAGAACACTTTGTACGTTTTCAAGAATACTACGAACTAAACAATTGTACCAGGTTTTCAAAGCTTTGGTGTCATTAATATTATCACAGTTTCTTCTGATAAAACCTAACATTCTGTAGCTTTTTAGTATAATGTTATCTACATGTGCATTAAAGTTGGGTTCTGTTTCAAAATCACTCCCAAATCATTAATTGTTTCTAATTCAGACAAAAAAACATCATTGAGGCGATAATTTAATTTAACTGAGGGTGCTGTCAGAGTGAGAAAGTTATTGTGACCAAGTATTAAAATTATTAATGTCACTGTGAATAAATTCACAATCTTCGACACCATTAATAATGCAAAAGAATTTAGGTCGTCAGCATAAAGAAGACACTCACAGTCCTTGAACGCAGAGACAACATCGTTCATACACAACAGGAATAGCACTGGATCTAAGTGAACCTCTGTGGCACTCCAAAGGTAGCTTTAATTTCTCTCCAAATAACACCAATCAACTTTACTCTTTGAATTTGTCTGCTTAAATATGATTTAATCCAACCAAGGTAAGACCCATTGAATCCAAGTTCTTCCAACTTCATTAGCAGCAAATCATGTGATACACTGTCGAATGCTTTTGTCATATCAGTGTAAATTACTTCTAAACCTTTTTCTATATTTTCGTTGAGGTATTCTTGGAACTCTGCTAAATTTGTGGCTGTAGACCTGTCCCTGTAAAAACCATAGTGTTTAAAGGTGTTAAATAGTTCATCGGCGATTATTGACTCAAATACCTTGGGGATTACTGAAAGCAAAGAAATATTTTGATAGTGACCAATTTGGTTCATAGATCTATTCTTGAAAACGAGAAAAAGAGTTGATTGCTTCCAAAGCGCAAGAAACCATGTCTTCTTCAGGAATTCTGAAAAATAAGCTTAAAGGGCTCAGCCATAACCAAAGCTCATCTTTTGAGGAAGCAAGGGGGCAAACCATCAGGACTAACACTCTTGTTAGTATCGAGGGATTGGAGTTTATGTAGTGTCTCCTCCGCGTAAATTTATGGCTCGTTAGAAGACTGTAAATGTTTTCTGAAAATTTTCAGTATTATTGGCTTTAATTTTAATGATAATAATAATAGTCTGCATATTTCGAACAGAAGTATTTTATCAGTTTGTTTTTAACTGTGAAATATATTTTTAGAAATATTTATAATCAATAGCAGGTTATAGTGCGAGCGGTACGCACCTCTGCATCAGTAGTCCATTGCTCTAACCAATTGCCCTATCGTACCACTGATAAGTTTTTTAGAACTTGTACGTATTCAAACCCACCAGTATCATAACCATTGTTGATCCTGCCAAATATATTCCTGACTGGACGTGAAATCTGACATCGCTATTAGGTACCGTCCATATTAGTAAATTTATAATTTATATGCCAAATTTTTAATAGAAGTTTGTTTTTTTAAACTGTGAAATATATTTTTAGAAATATGTATAATCAATCAATAGTTATGGTTTGAGCGGGGATCGAACCCGCACCTCTGGATCACAAGTAAAAACATATCAATATTATACATTTTGTCGCTAGACTCGATTATAGGTGGCTTAAGATGTCCATGCACTGCAAAATAATATTCGTGTTCTTTTAATCGACCTCTAAAGCGGATAATATCTACGTCAGTTCTATCATTTACTAACATCAGGGGAAAGCACATGAAACGAAACCTAATTATCTAATGTGCGCAAATTGATCGTCATAATCAAACCTTGCTAGTCAGTCCAGATTACGAAACTTGCCTGGATTTATAGCTAGGAAAAAAAGTAGTAAAATTCTGTCAATCACATTAATTTGCTTGTGCAGTGGGCGCCGTGCGGTAAATTAAATTTTGATTAATCTGCATTTTCAGTGAGCGGAATACGTGGAGCTCTACACGTTCGTTGACAGATTCCTAATTTATGTTGATATCGCACTAATGTGCAGGACTTTGATTAAAAGAGTATTACAGCCAGTTACAAACAGAAGCTTTTCTGTATAAGGATTGTCGAATAGGAGGAATATAACTTTTTTACTTGGCTATTTCATTCTCCTAATGTATATAAAATATTTTTATATACATAACATGTTTCACCATTCTTTAATTTTTTTTTTCGTTCTTAGGGGCCTCCCATCCTTTTTGGGCTACCCTGTATACTGCACAAAAATTATTCTGTATGTAAAAAATAATAAAAATTTAATATATTAGGAATTTTTTTTATTTTAATATTTTTATTTTCTTATACTGTTTTAAGTTATTAATCTGAAAAAAAAATCACCTATGACAGTAAGTATTAAAAGAAGATCTTTATTCTAGGAAATGGAATTTTTAACATTTAATTAAGCCTTTTTGTTTTGCTATATAGGATTAACAAACTTTTAACAGTTCATCCCTGTTTCACACTTGATTTTTGTGCATATATTTCAACTCAATTGGATAGGTAGTTGTTTGATACTGATATATTAAACATTTAATTAGGCCGCCATTTTGTGTCAACATAATGGCCTCTCGCCAAAGTTTTAACAGTTTATTCCTGTGCCCCTCTAAATTTGTGTGCAGAATTTCAGGTTAATTGGATTAGAAGTTTTTTAGTAATATTTGTTTAACATTTTATCAAGGTGCCATTTTGTTTCGCCATTATTGGAATTTAATTTTCGATCAAAACGTTGTAGTGAATGGGTTAAGTGTATTTTTTTGGAATGTCACGAAGAGAGAGACTGACAGACCGACAGGCAGATCGAAGAAATTGAGAAATCATGTTCTTCTGCATCTAGAGACCCGGAATCGTGAAGATCCGAAGAAATGTGGGAGGGTGATTTTTTCACGAATACAATAATTTCCTCTTACGAGAAAAGTAAAAAGGGGCTACGGCGTTTCCACAATCTAGTACAAATACAATTGATTTTCCATTTGTTTTGTTGAACAATATGGAACAAGATTGGTACACATATTACCTTTTGTAAGGTATATAAAACAGTAATATTGTCATTCGCAGGATATTTTTTTTAATCACAAGCTCTTTTAATGCCTCAAACTATTTTAACAATACTTAGCCTACTTGGACGTTTTATCGAATTCTCCATTTTTTTATGCGTCTTGCTTTTTTTTGTAATGAGGCATTGTTTATGAGTCTAACAATATATTCTTCTTTCATACCAAGTAATTTCAATTCAAATATAAATACAATCTAAAATTATAGACCCTATTAGTTAGAATGTCCACCAATCTGCCATGTGAAATAAATATTTTACTAAATAGCTTCTAAATTTTGTCTCAACTTAAAAGTGTTTTGTTTTGGCTTAAACCCTCACCCCCGCGTAGGGCCAGTTTTACTTAAACACAAATTAAACAAGTAGCATAAAATTGGGCCCTTTCTTGTGTTTGGCGGTACCACAGCAAGAGCCAGTTTTACTTAAACTAAAATGAAACAAGTAATATAAAGTAAAGACGTTTTTGTTTTAGTCGTCCATTAACGTTTGTATAACCATTTACCTAGAAAACAGAATTCGAAGAATTTTTTTAGGAGTTAGTTCTTTATTGTCCCCTTGTTGCTAGTTGAATCTCTGATAATTTTAACGCACCTCTAATGATTTCATCTACATTTTTCAAGGGAAAGTTTAGAACCCCCCACCCCTTTCAGAAGCAATGTCTATATATGCCACTTATCAGGGATGCCAGAAGTACCATAATTATGGAATTGTACCATAATTTTTACCTTAATTCATTAACAGTCAGTAAACGCACCACAATAAATAATTGTACCATAATTTCGTCCGATTTAATATTTTGCTAAAAAACCATTTAGACATTTTAAAACGCGAAAACTTTAAAACACAGTTAGCCGGTTGCACAAAACTTTTAATCACTGGCGTTTAGAATACCGGCCCTGTAGCAATACTCTACCGATTATTTTTATTACAGTTGTATATTTTTTTAAGTTTTCAAATACATCATTATTTTGACATCTGTGCTACTATGTACTACTATTAGTAGATGTCAGAGATCTTTGTCGTCCGAAGCTTCTCCTGGTGGGATTACTGGCATTTGTGTAAGGAGGTGACTTCGTCGTCGTGGTCGTGCGCACTTTTTACCTCGTTATATCTCGGGAACGGTGTCAGATAAACTTTTGAAATTTCATATGTCCTTAGAGCACATGTGAGACTCTCGAACGGTATCAAACAGATTTTCCTATCATTATCGGTTTTTCGTCTGTCAATGAAAAAATACGGATTTTTCAGAATGTCGTTTTATATACGATAAGTGTCGAAAAGAAGTGATATTTTAATTAATTTAAAAATTTCATAAAATGCTTCTCTCCGCGATCTTCTGAAATCTATTTAAAATGAGCAGCATCTAAGTCTGGGAAGTACTTTTTTTGCAGTTTTGAAACTTTTTTAAGTCAAAACGGTTCAAGTTTTCGATAAAGTGAAAAAGATTCCGGAAGAGCATAGTTTCAAAAAAATCAGTTTAATATAATTTATACAAACAAACAAATCAGAGTATGCTTTATTGCCGCAGGAAAATTGTTACAATTTTATAGACAAAGCGAAATTTACCGTAAAAAAAGTGTAATTAATTAATATAGTGATTAAAATATATTAAAAAAAAAAAGAAAATGTATAACTCTAATCGAATACGTAACAAAATAATTAATTTCAACGGACAGTTCATTCCCCTATAAAATGATTTTCAAATTCTATGCTAGCAGCTGGAACATGACACCCAAAAAGATTTTAGTAAACAAACAACAAAAAAACATATTACTGAGACTTATTCATTATAATTAAATCATTAACGCAGCAGAAAGGTCTTTCAATGAGGTATGATTTGTTTTTTTTTCCTAAAGAGTGCAAACAGGGATAGTTTTAAATGTACTGATTGTAAAGTTTTATGACGTTGTAAATAATTGATTTTTTTATTAATTCTGTGGAAGAAATGGGAAGGTGTATGTCATGCCTAGAGTTTCTGGTAGGATATACGTATTGTAGCTTTTCCGGGAAAGTGTTTATATGTCTTCTCATCAAACAGACGGTTTCTAAAATTAATAATCCTGCAAGTGCTAATATTTCATGTTTTTTTAAATACTCTTGGCAGTGAGTTCTATTGCTTAGATCAAACAAATATCGAATTGCTCTCTTGAGAAGCCTAAAAATGCTAAGAAATTGCTCGGTGGTACAGCAGCCCCAAAAGGGAAGGCCATAGCGGCAATGGCGGCTATTCAGGTGAACTTCACTAGGAAAAATAAACAAGCAAACATCTAACTATATTTATTATATATCTCTTAAAATTTAAGTTTTTGCATTCATTTATTCACCTAATTGGCAAAAAACAAACTGTACATCTCGAATAAATATTTTACTTGACCGTTGGCTGCATGTCTTTTTAAAACTTTCAATATTTATTATAACAACTATAACAGCAGCGCAAACCGCTTCCACTTTGCTGGAGATGCTATGTTTAGTTTACGATTTTCCTACTACGTTGCCATGACAACGCGTTCGCGATGACGTCGACCTCATGGAAGATTAATGTTAACCAGCGCCATACAACGCTTTCGGTGAATTGCTAATGCAGTACACTACACCCATGTGTCGTTCAGTTTAAGGTGGTTATTTACTTTTATTTTAGCGTATTTCGCTGCAACCGGTTACTTCCTTTGCAGTTTACTTGACTGTTTTGTGCTATATTTATTTATGGTGTTGTTACAACTTTATTTGGTGTCGGGTTTATTAATTTACATTATTGATGAATCCGATCACAGATGTGGTTTACATTTTATTGGAAACTCCATTTAATCGATGGAAGGAACAAGATCAGAGTTTTAATCGTCATCCTGGTTTTCGGCGTACAAATTGTTATGTAGTACTCAAATATTACAAAAATTGTTTTGGTGGCCTTGTTTACTAGTTTCCAATAAATATTCAGTGTGAAATAAGGAAGGATTTGAAGGTATGTTAAATATATAAAGGTCTTTACATAAACATGAAGACTCGGCGGAGCATTTAAAAGGCGAATTAATGCTAAAAACATTTTGTAAAAAATCAAAGCACTATAGCTGACACTTTAAAAGAAAATGCTAAACTATATAAAATACATTTTAACGAAAATGTCCGATTAAATAGACTATTTATTTACTTGATAATTGACGCAGTTTTGTACCTTGCAAAACAAGAGTTAGTCTTTCGCGGCCATGATGAGAGCAGCGAGTCAATAAATAGGGAGAATCTTAAAAAGCTTTTAGGTTTATTAATATCGAGAAGTTCCCAAGAACTAAAAGATCATCACAAAAAAATTAGGAGATTAGAGCAACTCATCCATTTTATGAGGATGTTACAAATAAATTTGCTGCTAGCTGAGATGGGATTCGAATAGAGAGAAATAAGTAAGTTTGGCAGAAGACACGTCCAGTTTTTTTGAAACTGATCGAATGGCAAAACAGGTTGTAGAACGTTTTTTAGTTAAGATGTCAATATGCTTAAACCATTTTAGGTTGTTATCTATATTCAAATTATCTGATGTTTAAGAAGAAATGGTTTTTGATAGTACTGGTAGTAGAGCAATTGAGCAAAAATTGCAAAAGTTAGTTTTTTCGCCCCCTTTATAAAGAGGAATAATTATAGCTGTTTTAAGGCATTCAGTGAGCACACGTTTTATAAAGGATTTATTTATTAGTGCTGTAAGGGCCTCTATGACTGTGCCATACTCTTTCTCTGTTTGATAGCAGAGAGTATGTATTTGTTTTAAGATAATATAAATCTACACTAAGTGGTTGATTGAAAGAGAGGCAGTAAAGTTAGTGTGCAAATCACCGACTGCTCAGGGAGATTGGTTCGTTTTCTATTTATAAGGGCGCCAACAGTTCTATACCTGTTGACTGTTAACTGCTCTAGATGTTATGAGTACCACTCCTCAAGACCACTAAGATAAAATTAATTAAAGTTAATAGTAAAAAAAACAAAAACAAAAAAAGCATATTCAACAAATAACATTTATTAACAAGTTCAGTGCTCCCCAAATCATTTCCAGAAAGATGTATCTCCTGTAGGTTATTTTATATAACATATGAAAGAAATTAGCCTTAATTGAAGTTTTTAATTAAGTAATACGGATGAGAAAAGAAATTTTCAATCAGCTAATGACAGGTAAAAGTAATAGACTCGAAAATCTATAAATGTTTATAAAGAAAATCTTTAAGTTGTTTCAATATACCGAACAATTTGATCTAACAGTAAAAATTTATCAAAAGATGCAAAATAATCAAGCAATTAATTAACTTCATTAATTCAAATACAATTAACAATAATAGAATAAAACAAAAGAGTATTATATGAATCTAAGAGCAAGCAAATAACAAGAAAAATTCATATAACTAAGTTTCAAATCCAATCACCAATATTACCTAACAAACTGACACCCTTGTTTTATATCAAAATACCTTTCTAAAACAAGTAAATACAATAAATCATAAATATCATCACATATTCCAATAGTGTTACCTGTCTATAACACTTCTTATATACCTTGTATAAACTAACTAGATCTTATAAGTTAAAATTTCAAGATATGATCACACTTTATAACAACACTGTATCTTAAAGTATATTATACTATCAAATGTTGGCAGAAACCTATAGACTATTGTGTCATAAACTTATACTGTGTTGTTCTGTATCTTAAAGTCTAATATACGGTCAAATGTTGACAAAAACCTATAGATTATTGTGTCCTAAACTTATAATGTGATATTTGAGTATCCAGGTTCAAACCCTGGTTAGGAGGGTTACAAGAAGTAGAAGAGGAGGGAGAAGAAGAAAAAAAAACCTGGAATAGTAAAAACGTCTAAGATTTACACCCCAAATAAAAGTATATAGGTCTGTTTAACAACTCAACACCCAGTATATCAAATAAAGAAAATAATTCCAAACAAAAGTGTATCAATATTTCCCAGCTTGACTTCATTTAAACCAATTTACCGAAATTACAAAAAATCTTAAGTCATTCTATTATAGAAATTCAAAATATTAGGGTCGTACATGTCTATTACGATACATAATATTATCAACTACAACCCCTTAACATTATATACAAAATATAAGCAACATATCTATTAATTAATATTAATATAGGTACATTACAGTCCTTATAGTGAATAGTAACAAGAATCCACCCTTAAAATTTTTATAGATATATAGGCCTCTTTCCTAATTATGACATACACCTGTAATAGTTGTATTGAAACACACTTATTAAAGAGAACAAATTCTCCCCAATGTATTTACTATTCTTTACTTTATGCAAACTTAAATAACAACTGGCTTATGGAGGTTACAAATAGACCTTTTTGTATTGCAGAAATAAACTTAATAATTATAACAAACATAAGGTATATACAATCAGCACATATCTTAAGAAAATGAAAAGTACTATTGAATACATTATTTGCTACACAAATCAAAGGGCAATCAAGAGTGTCCCCATAGCTCTTAATTTCAATAAGTAAAATAACTCTGTGGCCTTGTATTTAATTTTTAATAAGAGAACTAAGTAACAAAAAAAAAATAACCCCTTTTTTATATATAAACAAAAAGACCTTAGTGATAGCCGAGAAACTATATCTAAGCTAGAGGTTAGAACATAACCTATATAAAATAATATGGCAAAATACAAGAAAAAATGTACAGGGAAAATATATCACATTTTAGTGAATATAAAATTGGGTTATCTTACCTTATTTGATGGTAAAGGGTTTCTTATTAGTCATTTCGCAAAGTTTGTCCCATCAAGAAAATATGGTAGGTGGTCAAGTGCAGTTAAATCCTCACAAGAGAGTAATAAAAGGTTCCTCAACCAAAAATATTAAGGTACAACGTAATTAAATACACATAGGAGCCTTTTTAACTAAGTTGCCGACGTAAATCCCAAAAGATTGCCTGGATTAAAACAGGATCAATTCGCCGACAAACTTTTACACTTAACCTTCACCTTTCAAAGAGACAAGAAGCTTAACCTACTTCACCACCAGGTCAAGGCAGCAGTACGGGGATGACAATCCGTCAGTGGTGGTGCCACTTTACTAAAACCAAACTGACCAAATCTGGACAACAGATCAGCCAATCCCTGAGCTGGATCACAGGAAAGAAAACATATTTAAAGGGGAAGAAAGTAAAATTACTAATTGAACAAAACTAAAACTAGTGAATTGCCTCAATATGATGCGGAAGATTTCGCTAAGCAGGGACCACGAGCACCTTACTACATCGATAGGAGACTTACAGTACCGGATTTACGGATTTTTATGCATTAAAATGTAGTGACGAAATTAAAATGTTACAACTGGGAGCAGCAGATTCAAGAATATTTTAATTAATAGGCCATCAGCGTTACACACACGAAGATTTGCTTGTGATGTTATTCGTTTCTTTTAATAGTTCCATGCTCCTAACAGGGCTTAAGAAAAAGCTAAGAGGGTCCAAACTTGGCGAGATACCAGAGGTAACATTTTTGCTTAAATTATTAAAATAATTATTTAAGTCATTTGGCAAAGTCTGAGTCACAGTATTTCAATTGTTTCTGAAGTCATTGACAATGAACCAGGTTTTCTTTCATACGTTTTTAGACTTTGTTAGATGTTTTTGATGGCATTTTTTTGACTTGGTTACTTTAATATAGATCCTCCTATAATTAGAGATATACCGAGAATAAGAATGGAGTCGGTGATTTTTTTGATATATAAGAGAGAACGCATATTTTAGCAGAAATGTGTAGTTTTTTCGTGGTCCATGACGCTTATATTTGATAGTATTAAGCGGAAAGGCCTTATTAAAAGCACTTAAAATTTTATTTAAGAAAGCTCTAAAATTTAGTTTTTTGAAATTCAAAATATTATGAAATACTGAAAAATTGGCAGCTGAGAAAATTCGGCCTCTATGGCCGGGCCTAAGAGGAATAGTAAATTTGAAAAAAAATGCTTCGTGATCGGAAAGACCAGAGCTACAAACCTGAGATTGTTGGAAACGATACAAGAATTGCAAGATCGAAAGAGTCGAATATAGGAATTAAACATTTCTGGGAGATACACACATAAGGAAGCAAAAAAGTACAAAATCTTGTGTTTAAAGTTTGAAGCTACATGTTTTAAGAAAAAAATTATTTCGGTTTGTATACTGAAAAATGCACCTAGCATCCTGGACCCAATTACGCACAAATATTACTCAAGTAGCTCATGATTCAAACGAATATCATCATTTACCATAGATAACAAATAACAGTAAATCCGAAAAAAAAATTGTTTTTATTAATAGACACAAAAACATGATACCGCTTGAGACCTTAATGAACTAGTGCGCTATATACTCAAAAAAATAATTATAACATAAAAACGTAGCGCGCTGAACACCTTTTCGTAAGAGCGACTCGTTGAGGAATCATAATCACATTGGCTAAAGCCAGTGATAATCAGGAGTGACAAATTCCGACTCCCCCGCACGCCGGCTTTCGCGCTTAGATTTGTTTACGGCAGTTGTTATAGCAACCCAATGGTGAATATCCGTGAGCCAAATAGAGATAGGAGCGGCAAAAGACTGCTGCTGCAGGCTGAAGGCGCTTGTTCACTTGTTATAGAATTAATGTAAATTAGAGCGTCGAATCATCGGAGGCGGAATCAGTTCTGCACCGATCGAACCTAATCGAGCTTAAGATATTTTTAGAACAAAAAAATATATTTAAAATCTTATAAAATCATATTATTTCCCCTAATTAACCTCATAAAAACGTTAAAAAGATAGCCATTTTAAGCGTGGCACCCCGAATAATTTCGCCTGCGGCGCTAGGCTTCTAGCTATGCTGCGCTTCACCCATTCTTAAATCCACGAGCTGCCACTGACTGCAGTTACAATATGCATTGTTTCCCTTGTAATACAATATGCTTATTTCAATATGAACTGATTATTTATATATTATAACTATACTTACTCGTAGTCATTTTATTACTTTAATACCTATTATGCAGGGTATTACATACTCGATGGTACCTTAGAAGTATCTGCAGAACGAAAAGAAAAATAAATTTGAAATTTTGCCATAGGAGGCTGCGCTCTATCTTTTAAAAATAATTTTACGTTTGCAGTGTTTCCGTATCTACTGGTAGCTGTCGTCAACTTTACAATTTTAAATGGGACACTCTGTAGTTTGTTTTATTTTTAGATTCTACGAAACAATCTACTTTTTTTGTATAGGATATTTTTTCATTTCTCTTAACGTTTCTTAAATATTATTTATTTTTTGTTTTTTTACCAAAATTTTGTGAATTAAAACTTCAATATTTTCGTCGCCAGAAGTCGAATCAATGTAAAATTTTAATATTATTTAGTCAGCAGGTGGTACTTTAATTTTAGCAACACAGGATCAGATTTTATAAATTTGATTAATTTGACAAATTGATTGTTTTTCATATAATGTGTTCTTATACCTATTTTGAACTGCTTTCGATTTATAAGCGTTTTTTTGAATAATTATTACTAAAGGGAGAACTGCACGCAAAAAGTGAAAAATCAGTGTCAAGGTCTAGTGAAGTTTAAAGTAAGATGAGAAAGTACCTACGTATTAGAAAAAACTTCCTGCACGTTTAACCTTAAAAAAATGTGTTATGTATAAGTAATTTAAATTACATTTTGGTTAAGAATGGGTTCAAAAGGGTTCACGCGCTGCAGAAATGCAAAGACATAAATACAATTTACCATTTCAAATTTTGCAGTTATGTAGACAAAGGATCAATGCAAGGCGGTAAAGAGCCATTTTGTGAAAAAAATATATGCGACGGCATTTGCGTCACTAAGTGGTCAGAAAATAACATGTACAAATCTACCTCTATTTTATAATTCTAGATTTGATTTTTTAATAAAAGTTTGAATTTAGCGCCCAACTGTACATATTTCCCTAATTAAATTACATTAAAGCTAATAAATATCTCTTACAGCTTTAACATAATATTGCAGCGGCGGAAAGCTTGCAAATGAGCCATAATACTGCGTGCAGTTCTCCCTTAATATTACACAATTAGACATTGAAAATGTCGATTTATCATCGATTTTATAATTAAATTAAATTAATAAAACTTTTGGAAATCTCACCTAATACATCAGATGTTTAAGTGCTGACAATTTACATGTAAGCAATCGGTAATACATTTTATCACATGACATGTATAACCCGATCTTCTTTTGAATTTGCTGGTATTTAATAAACCGTTAAAATTGCCTATCCCTCAACATAAAAAAAAAACATTAAAACTGCAGCCCAAAAATGATTATGTTGACGGTTAAAGGAAATCTGGATCCTCCTGAGTACGAATTAATAACATTTCGTAAAGGTCTACACGTGTTGGAGGATCATCTGGTTGTAAAGGCTGTAATGTTGTAAAATATAAAGTTTGTAGCCATGCAAATTAAGTTTATGCAAAATTCTCGGTATTAATGTTCGAGGCATTCCTAAACCATTTTTGGCACTTGTTATTGAAGCATGACGAGCATGTATTCGTTTTCACTGGGTCAGTCATTGGGTGAAATTGAATTCTTGGAGCCTGCACAGTTCCGAAATGGAAAAAGTTACCTTCAATTCTGAGAAATTTCCTTGGGTTCATTGGCGGCAAATTCAGAAAAAGAGCGTAAATCTTCTGCAGGTTCTTGCAACAATTCTTTGTCACTCGCCATGAATATAAAACCAATTTAAAATAAGCGCATATTCAAATGCTAAACTATTATTATCCATTTTCGCTAACTTAATCTGACAAACTAAAAAGTGAGACTTACGTATTGCAGTTGTTACATAATACCATGAGCGTTTTAAATCTTTACCCCCGTATTCACTAAAAAGGTTTAAGAGATAGACAAGGCCTAGTTGCCATAGTACTTAAAACTCTTAGTTAGCCAGTAATGTTTTGCTTATGTCACTGTCATTTTGTAATTGTGACATTTAGAAAAATTATTTGTTGAATTGTTAACAATGCCATCTTAAACCTTTAACTGTCAAGTTGACCTGGTCTAAATTTAATCCTCTTTAATGAATACGGGTGTTAATGTTTTGAGGAATATTAATATTAATCATTCATAAAATCGCGTACAAAATATGTATAGGAACACCTTATATGAAAAAAATCAGTTTGTCCACTCTATTAAACACCTCAATAATATACAGGTGTTTTATTTAAAAAAAGTCATTTTTGTCAGTCAGTCAAATTCATAAAATCTGAATTGCAGTTCATTTTTAGGACACTCTGTATAAAACTCGGCAATCCTATGTTCCTAAAACTGAAGTACCGTATATGGACTAAATAATATTAAAATTTTACATTCATTTGAAATCTGGGGACGAAAATCTTGAAGTTTTAATTCACATAGTTTTGGTAAAAGAAAACACAAAATAATTAATATTTAAGAAACAATAAGAGGAATGAAAAAATATTCTATAGAAAAAAATTAAGATTGTTTCGCAGAATCTAAAAGTGAAATAAACTAGAGGCTGTCCCATTTAAAATTCCAAAGTTGATGTCAGTTACCAGTAGATCTGGCAACACTTCAATCACGAAATTATTTTTAAAAGCTAGAGCCAAGCCTCCTATGGCAGTAGTTAAAATTTTAAAATTTATTCTTCTTTTCGATTAACGCAAATAAAAGACATTTATTATGATTTCTATTAGAATTATTTTTTAAATGGCACCAAATATCGAAATAGTTCATGAGACAAAAAAGCGAAATTCGACGAAGCTACTAAGTTGGGCCATTATTGTCACATAAAAAGTTTGGGGCGCTAAAGGGTCAAGACCACTGAAAGAATGATAATAGATTGCTTCAAATATTACTGTCTTATAGCTACCGCAAAAAGTTTTGTGTCCCAATTTGCATTCATGTATCTTGAAAAACGTAGAATACAAATTAAAGAACTTTAAAAAAATTTGTTTTGCCCCTCTGTATCTTAAAATTATGCGTTTTTGACTGAATAGTTGACTAAACTACAGTAGCAACAGTCAGATGTTGGCAACTTAAATGCCAGAAGTTAACTGTTCGGCAGGAAAAAACAGGCCGCACACAAAATAAAATATTTATACAAATTTACAGAAGATTAAATTAGTGCAGGCGTAGGGTAAAGCATTTAACAAAAAGTCCATTCATTTAAATTTTAATTAGGCTATTGTGAGAAATTGGTAATTTTGGCTTTTTGCTGCTGTCTATTCAAATCAAAGCTATATTCAGTCGTTTAGCAAACAGTTTATTTTCAATAAATGATCGCTTTCGGCAATAAAACAGATGGAAGTTATGTTCGTTATTACTAAAACTGAATTTATATTAAACGTATATGGCATGCTAATCGATAGCAACCGCTTATTTTGACCTTTAAAAATTTATTAATCAAACAAGCCTAATAGACGAATACACATAAAATCTAAAATCAATGTCACTTTGGTTTCTAGGATTCATGTTGAGCAAAAGATACTATGTTAAACTTCCTGGAAGAGCTATATCTTGCTCAGAATAAGTGTTAGGTGACTATGGCAATGTTCTGTGGTTTTAGAAAGGATTTATCTGCATAAGTGGTGATATACCCTTACCGAACCTGTACGTTTATGAATTGGCTGCACGAAACTCCTTTAAAAATGAACTTATATAATGTGTATCTTTTTTGCGCATTCTTTTTCTATGACTTTCCTGGAACTAGAGTACCTGGATTGAATGTTTTATTAAAAGCGGGACGTCAGAAATTTAACGTTCACTAGGTCTGGATGTCTTAAATCTAACGTCCACCCTTCGAAATACTAAATAAAGTTTAACTTAAGAAAATGTTTTTATTAAAATATTTTAATTATCTCATATATTGTATAGGGGAAGTTTTTGCACAAGTATTGGAGAATGTGTAAACATAGCATTATACAGTGTAGATCAAAAATGTATTATTTTATGATTTTTTAAATAATTTTAATTTTATGATATTAATATGAATTGATTTTTAGATTTTTTGCTAATTTCTAAGCATGTTATATACTGTACTGCAAGTTTCAGAAAGAATACTATATGTTGAAATCATGTAGCTATGAACAATTATCAAAAAAATATGATGGCAGTAAAAATGTAATACTTTACTCCTCCAGAGGCTATACCACGGAAATATAATTTTCTATACACCAATATCTGTTGCTTGTATGAAAACTTTAACTCTGTTGACTACTATCTCTGATCCTGCAGGACTCATATTCTCTACCGCTTTTTTTCAGACAATTCCCTCTGCAAGTTTTCAACTTTCTCTCTGCTAAGGTGGATTTCTTAATCTCCTTTGAATTCCCTTCCTCTGAAATCATTATCCTTGGAGTCTTCACCCACACACAGCTTTATCAATATTTCAGCTCCACTCTCCTGGGTCGCTCTGTAACTATTGTTTCTTATCCCATAAAACTTTCGAAATTTGTTTACAAATCTCTAATTTGATCCAATTAGTATAGAAACCTTTTATCATGTAATCCAGTTAGGTATATTATACGTTTACCGCATTTAATAAAGGCTTCGAGGCCACTTAATATTAAACCTTGGTTTTTTTAAATGCTGCCACAATGCCACACTACTCCTAACAATTTCCTTAAGTAAAAGTAAAAGTTGTGCCTTTTGCAAAACAATTCGCCGCCAAAAATACATAATACAAAAAAAGTCCTCTGGCTTTGATGGTACTCCGGCCAGAGGCTTAAAAAAAGTTCGCCTCTGAACTGGCCCCTATCCAAGTGTCCTATGACAAAGGTATTTTTCCCAAAAGTTTAATTTCTGCTCGTGTTTTTACCTAGTTTAAGATTAATTATATTTATTATTTCACAAATTATCTCCCAGAACCAGGGGCGAATTATATTGGGAGGTCAATAACAAATTTAAAAATAAGCATACTTAAAATAAAAATAAATATCTTACATTTATATTGAGCTTTAAATTGTCTTGAAGTTCAGATCTACTCTTCGTTCTTTAGAATCGGAAAAATGCTGAATGACACGTTCTTTAAAATTGCACATTCCTTTTATAAACGATTTCTCAATACTTAACATTGCTAAAGGGGATAGTCTATTTTGGCCCATGGTGTTGAGTAGAAAAGTCTTTATTCTATTTAAGGCCGAAAAACAACACTCGCTTTCTACAGTTGTCATTGGCAAAGTACACAGTAAAGTTAATATTTTGAAGGTTTTACAAAACGTATCACTTAGGTTATTATTTATAAAAAATTGAAGCATTGAAATAGCTCCAGAACTTACACGAAAATCAGGACGATCATAAATAATAGTTCAGTTTTTAGTTTTAAGTAATTTATAAAAGGAAAGTCTTTTTTAACTAAATTTAAAATATTTTCCGGAAAATTATTGTTGTAATTTTCAAGTTGATCACTATAAAATAGTTGGCACTGAAACTAAAGCGATGGTAAAATTCAGAAATTATTATGTCAGAGACCTCCAAAGCCACTCGACGTTTAGAATCTTTATTTTTACGTAGCCGTTTAGGAGCATTAGATGAAATAGAAGGCATTTCTGAAGATAGGTCGTTTAGAATTTGCTCCTTGGACGGAACGTTTAAAGGAGTCTTTATATTTTTTTACTGATAAAACATTAAATTTATAAATAAAAATTAGAGAGTATTTCACAATGGGGCATTATAAGATGGAAGAAGTTCAACCAAAATAAAAAAATCTACATTTTGTAAAAAACCTTTTAAATCAAAGGCTTGGTTAATTGTGTTCACATCTTCTTACATTCCAATTATTTTTTCTAAACATAATAACAAACATAGTTTCTACACAACGTACATTGAAATATCACCTCGTGAGAGCAGCTTTAGGTGAGCGAACTTTAACTAACTCATCAAGAATTGCTAGGCGCTTTGGAGATCGACTAAAGAATGTTGAGAAACCGTGTCAATTTG
Organism: Kuschelorhynchus macadamiae; assembly: GCA_030620095.1. Taxonomy (NCBI): domain Eukaryota; kingdom Metazoa; phylum Arthropoda; class Insecta; order Coleoptera; family Curculionidae; genus Kuschelorhynchus; species Kuschelorhynchus macadamiae. The sequence continues at coordinate 1,464,908 of JAUTXW010002049.1, read as the reverse complement.
CAATGAAAACTTTTACATTTTTATCTTGACCTGCTGTTGTCTGTAATACTAAATTGAATTGGGCATAACAATGTATAAAACAAGCGGCAGGATAATGCTCTTTAATTTTTTTTTGTACGCCTCCTAATTTTTTACTCATAGTGGACGCCCCATCGTAACTTTGCCCAATTAATTTCTCGGCGGTATTATTAATTCCTAGAATTTTCTAATTCATGAAGAATTACGTCTGTAAGGTGTGAAGCTGTGTTCCCCAAAAGGATTTACAAATTTAACAAATCGTTCATGGACAATGCCAGACAAAATATAACGTACCTAACCATTTGGATTTTGGTGGAACTGTCAGTTGTTTCGTCTACTTGTACAGCAACATATTTAGCAGACTGAACGTGTTGCTTAATTTGTTCCTGAGCCACAGCCAGCATAGAGTCAAGTAGGTTATTTTGAATGGATTTAGATGTTAAAGACAGTTGAATTCTGCATATACTCTTTAAAAATTGAATCCAACTCCTCAACAAAATTTATAAGCCTTCGAAAAACCCCTAGATTTTCAGACAAAGCCATTTCATCATGACCACGTAGTGCCAGCTCGAATGCCTCACAAAATTTTACATAATCTATAATTTTTTTTTTAAATATAACGACTTTTGGATACATTTTCATTAAAATATCTAAGGGATTTTCTATTAACTGTGTCTAGCTGAGTGCGAATATTAACACTTCCGACCGTAGCATAGCATAGCATGTTTTTTTATTTTTTCTTTTAACTGTCCTTAAGAGTCCTTAGAAAACCACAAACAAACGTAACAGTAAAATGAGTTAGAGACTTTACAACCACATATCCAGTTAGCTAAATCGTACATACTTTTGCCAAAGTTTCAATGAACCTCTTTATTTTTGTCTTTACTAGTTTGTCGTATACTAAGTTCTGGCAAAGGGCGACCAGTTAACTTGAATTCGGTTATTTTCTCAAATTTAAGTTCGATAGCACTGTGATGCGCTGCTCGGTAACTGTGAAATCTTCGGGTACTTTCGTCAAGCTTTAAGGCAATCAGGGCAATTCGGACTGCCAGCCTAGCTTAGTATAGCGTTATTTTATTATGCTTAAGGAACACATCGAGACCATTCGAACTGCCGCGCGGCGCTAATAGAGCAGCGTATTTAACTTTTCACAAGGGTCGCGTTTTATTACAACTATTAAGAGGGACGGTCAAACGAATAATTTATTTTCTGAAATATTTTTGGAGGGTCCCTGACCAAATGACTCTATGGAAGAGCCGCCACTGCCCAGTACCCACACCATTCAAATGATCGATCAAGTTCTTTAGACTACTTGGTTGGATCTGCGCTGGCATGAGCACATCACGTCGAGCTCGAAAAAACTCAACTCAAAAATTAATTGCCGATTTTATCAACATTTCATCTTTAACATAGTGAAATGTGTTTTACTTTATTTCAATTTGTCTTCAACTAAGTAAGATTTTAGGACGACTCTTTCATTAATCACATTTTAAAAATTATAACCTAAATATCAATGTCTAGAATTGTCCACGTTCTACATTTAAGGGGATGAAGAGGGGTAAATTATTGTATCTTTCCTTTTTTTACAATATCTCTTTAATTTTGATTTGGTTTATTTTATTATTATTATTTGTTGAACTTCGTTTACGGATAAACAGTTTTCCCAGGATTCCGAATTTAAATAATTATTTAAGTCAAAGAACTTAACTTTTTTTATAGTTTTCTCATTGTTCTTTTTTTCTTTAAAAATTTCAATATTTATAGACAAACCTATTAGATAATGATCAGTTATATCGGTATGAACAACGAAGGATTAGGAATGTTAAACGTAGTTTTGTTTCTTAATAAATATATGATCTATTTGACTACGGCTTCGATCTGTAACGCGCGTTGGATTTTTTAAACAGCTAAACATTTTATTTTCATTTAATATATTCAAGCAGTCATTAGTAGTGGAATCCATAGTCGATAGTAAATTTATGCTCGTATCGCCTATAAAAATGGGTACCTGATATTTTGGTACGGATTCCAAATATTTTTTTAAATCGGTTAAAAACATCTGAGTTGTTGAGATAGCATGAAGTGATTAATACGTTGACGTTATTTATTTCTAAAACAGTATGCATTAAATTTGTTTCTGTTAAATTTATAATTTTAGTATTTGAGGTTATAGAATCTTTAATGTATAAAGCCAGTCCATCGTTTTTATTTTTAGTTGACTGGTTATGAAACAGGTTATATCCGGTTAAATTAAAATCTTCCAAATTTTCAATTAAAAAGGTTTCTGATAAAATTAAGACATCAATATTTCTTACTCCTATAGATTCTAGATAGACTTGTAGTTCATCAAAATTTTTCCGTAAACTCCTTATGTTTAAACAAAGTATGTTAAATTTGTTTTCACCCTGTAATAAAGTTTTCACCTGGCCAATTTCCTCCACGACGGTACAGATACATTCAGTCTCCTCCAAATCCCTCAGTATCTCCAAATTTTTCTATAAACTAAAAAATATTATACCTAATTACCTCTAACATTAACATATATGTACAATAGTACACGAATAAGAATGATATGTAATAGAAAAATAATCCATCAAAACGCACAAAAATTTTAAAAAGACAAATTCAGTGCCACTCGTGTCTTCTCCAGATGTTCAAAATCCCGTTCTGATTTAATTTTTATCGATTTTTCTCCATTTTGTTTGATATACAGGTTGTCCTCGTAAATATAGACTAGTTTTCTGTCCACCTTGCTTAGTGCTACTTTGTAAAGGTTCAGTCTAGTTTTCGTTAGGTCGTCCATCATATATATTTTGGTTCCCTTTAAAAGCCTCCAGAGAGAACTTCGGCTTTTAAATCACTATCGGCTTGGGCTTTCCCTGGTTCACTCCTATGCGGTAACATTTTATTACATCTCCTTCTTTTAGTTGTATTTTCAACTTGTTTTTGATAATTTCAATAATATTACCATGAAGATTTTCCTTACGCTTTTCCTCCATTCCGTAAACGCAAACGTTATTTGCCTTCTCATTCTGCCAAATACTCTCTATTCTATCTTTTAACTTTTTGATCGCATATTTTGGACATAAATTCCTCATCAGATAATAATTCTCTTATTGTCTCTTTAATGAGTGTTTTTGATTGTCTTGTTTCTTTCTGGGACATTTTGAAATATTGTATGGATTACTTACAGAATAAGCTTCCAGATGACACCAGATTTAACTATTTTGACACGTTTTAAACTGGGCATATTTAAGTTTAAAGCGGAGCGACACGAAGATGCGTGTTTAAAGTATGTACGCTAACATGTATTAAATAGGACTTTAAAACAACTCCTTCGTCAATGGTTTTGGAAAATTAATATCTGAAAATTAGTTTCTGAATATTTGGGCCTTCCTTCTTTATGAGGGTGAAATCTGATTTTATTTTTTTCAATATATCTGGAATATTAAAACGATTCTTTGTCAAATTCTTTTAAAAATAGTTATCCAAAAATCTAGACGAGGGTAAAAAGATTTGAAATGTGTTTTTCCTTTTTCACAATATCTCTTCCGCTGAATGAGATTTTAGTGAAATTCTATTTTCATTGGCTGTAAAAATGTGTCTAAGAGTATCGTTATTTATTATTTTTTTAACCGACTTCAAAAGGTTAAGAGGTTATCAAGTCGATCCTATGTTTTTTATATACTCATATACGATTACTCCGCGATGGTTTGATCAATTTGATATCGTTTCTTCATGGTAGAAATATCTTGATGGAACCGTTCCCCATGTTCATCACTTACTGTCCCTAAATTTTCAGGAAAGAAATCGAGATGAAAGTCCAGAAATGAATTTTGAGAGACATGTTAAGTCCTATTCCTTCATAAGCGTTAAGTAGTTCACTCACAATATCTTTTTAATTGTCAGCTTTCACATTTTCAAGAAAATTTGCAACTAGTTTAAAAGAGCACCATTTAGCAAATTGTCAAATATTTCATCTTTCATTATTGCCCTAATTTGTGGACCCACCAATATACCCTCTTTAATTTTTGCTTCACTAAGTTAGGAACATTTTTGTTTTAGATACAAGAAACCTCTTCTATTCCTATCCATTGCTTTAACAAAATTCTTCATCAATCTCAGTTTTATATGCAAAGCTGCAAGTAATACCTTTTGGGGATGAACTAGTGGATTTTTGGTAGTATTTTTTAGCCCTAAAGTTAGTTATTGGTTTAGTGGACACTCTTTTTGTACATAATGTTGATTTCGTGCACAGCAATTGCATACTAAGAAGGAAAACTATTACCTTTAAATCTCCACGTTATAATGAATATGGCCCATCCATATTCATTATAACGGATATGATCTAGATCAGGGGTGCTCAAACGGTCGAGCGCGATCGACCAGTCGATCGCGAGTGCTTTTTGAGTAGATCTCGAGAAGAAAAAATGTTTTAATAAGTAGGTACTCAACTAAACTACAAAAATTTATTACGTAATAAAATAACACTCTGCTAGCGGCAAAAGGCGACTTTATCAAAGGAACGCGCGGTACTTGTCAAAGAAAAGCGGCGTTTTTTATTCTTGCCGCTTTTCTAGAAATTTCGGGCGGCGCGTTTGACGGAAACATTCGAGACTTTCGTTCACGCCGGTATAAATGTTTCGCCTGCAGGAATTGGGGTCATTCTGAATTGCAACTTGAAGGCAATACTACTTCGATACAAAGTTTATTATTAAATAGTACAAAATGAGTGCAGTGAAGAAATCTAAAACGTATCATTTTAATAACGATTGGGAGGAAGAATTTTTGTTTTGTATGGTGAAGGATAAGTGCATTTATCTTATTTGTCGTGCGTCAGTTGCAGTACCTAAACGTGGTAACTTAGAGAGGCATCATAAAACGGTTCATAAAAACTATGAAAAGGATTTTCCGCCACAGAGTGAATTAAGAAAACGAAAAGTACGTGATTTGATATCTTGTTTGAAAAAAGAACAAACCATGTTCACAAGACCAGCCAAACAATCAAAAGCTGCTACGATCGCCTCATTTAAAATATCTCATATATTGGCGAAACACAAGAAACCATTCGAAGATGGATCGGTTGTGAAGGAAGCATTTATTGAAGCGGGTGAGACTTTATTTGGAGATTTTAAAAATAAAACAGAAATCATGTCTGCTATTAGAGAACTTCGGTTATCTCATCCAACTGTCACAAGGCGTATTGAAGTCATGAGTCAGGACATGGCAGATAAACTAAAAAATGATATCATGGAATGTACATACTTTTCTTTACAGTTCGACGAATCCACCGATATGACAGACACTGCCCAGCTGTGTATTTTTATTCGGATAGTATTCAATGACAAGTTGGCTAAGGAAGAATTTTTGACAATCATTCCTCTGAAGGGGAAGACCCGTGGCGAAGATATATATGACGTTTTCTTCAATTTTGTAAAAAACTACAAGCTACCAATATATAAATTAGTGTGCATTACAACCGATGGAGCACCAGCAATGACTGGAAACAAAAACGGTTTTGTGGCATTGTGTCAAGCTAACGAAGATTTCCCTTCATTTTTTTCAATCCATTGCATTATACATCAACAAGTTTTGTGCTCAAAAGTTTTAAACATGGAGGAAATTATGGGCATTGCAACAAAAATTGTGAATTCCATCCGTGCACGTAGCTTGCAACGGCGGCTCTTTAAGTTGCAGTTGGAAGATAGGGAGTCAGCTGAACACACTGATTTAGTTCTTCACACGGACGTCAGGTGCTTAAGTCGCGGAAAATTCCTAGAAAGGTTTCAAGAATTATTGCCCGAAATAACAGCTTTTCTAGCTGAAAGAGGTGATGACACTCAGATGTTGAAAAACGAAAAATGGCTGACTGATTTGGCATTTTTGACTGACATCACAATGCACTTAAAGACCATTAACTTGGAGCTTCAAGGTAAAGGAAAAACTGTTATTGTGATGATTAGCGCAGTAAATGCATTCAAAAGTAAATTGCAAATTATGATAGATCAACTGAAAAGAAAGGATCTGAAACATTTTCCGTCTTTGAAAACAAGAATTCCTCATTTGAATTATGATACGTATGAGGCTGAATTATCAAATATTTTGGGACAATTCGAAATGCGTTTTTATGATTGTAGTAAATTGTAAATGTAGCATCATTTATGAGTTATCCTTTTTCATGTAAAAACATTGAGGAATTAGCTACTGAAATAGCAAGTCAGTTTAATATGAACTCATGTTCTGTTGAAAATGAGTTGGTGCAGATTATATTAGATATACATCTCAAAGCTACAGCATCTAATACAAATTTCTGGTGTTTTATATCTGAAGATAAATATCCGAATCTAAGGGAAATCGCCCTTCAACTGACAGTAATGTTTGGGTCAACTTACTTGTGCGAGTCTGCATTTTCTGAAATGAAGATAATTAAGTCAAAATATCGCAATCGACTAACTGACGATCATATGTCATCATGCTTGCGATTAGCACTCACTAGTTACGTACCATCTTATGAAAAGTATGCTGAAGACATGCAGTGCCACGCTTCAATATCCAAAGTCACTCCTTAGTTAAGTTTAACACCATATGTAACTTTTGTTTTGTAACAACCAATAAACTCGCAATTTTGAATAACTATGAGTTTTTTCATTGATATTGTAGAGAAGAACCTAACTAAACCTAACCCAAACCTTGACTAAAATAATGTATATTGTGCGGAAAGCTAATATCTATATATGCTACGGTACACCCTACCTAGGTAGGTAAGTAGGTAGGTAGGGTGTATGTATCGTGTATGTACGACAACCCTGCATCACACATACTTGCAGCCTCCCAGAGTCGATCGTAAGTAGTCTAAAAATATTGAGGTAGATCGCCAGCAGTTTGAGCACCCCTGATCTAGATGAACTTGCATGTTTGCGTATCATTCCTTCATATGAACTGCATGAGGTATAGGTGCAGATGGATATTTATTACTGTTGTGAACCAGTATCACCTTTAAATTAAGATTAGAAGAATCAATAAAAAGACGCCAATTATTTGGATCATGTTTCCCTCCGAAGGCGTTAAACAAATTGCTGACATTTGAACAATATTATAAATCTGCTTCTTGAAGAAAGCAATGTGTGAGATCTTTTTGACGGTTAGCCTGGTACATCAAATTAAGGGTCGGTTGTCTTTTCCTTTACCATCTCTGTATCAGTTAAAATATTTGTAGATTCTTTTTCTTCATCCAAGGTCCAAGATTCTGAGGGCTTCGGGATAGGAAGTTCATCAGTATGTTTGATGGGCAGTAAAGCTGATGGTAGACTAAAATACTTAACAGTGTGCTTAGATTTTGGTCAAATACCTTTAATATTCGTGAAATAGCAATCCGTAATATGAGCATTCGGTTCTCTCTAAACCATCGGTACTGCAATAGATATTTTACGATTTGCACCTTTTAACCAACCTGTTAACAAAGTTACACACGTCTACAACAGATGTGAGGTGCCCATGCTTTGTCTTGGTCTCCAGCTTTAACTCCGAAATAAAGTTCGTAAGCTTTTTGCACAAGGGAAGTAAAATTACGTTTTTGCGATTTAAAAGTTAGTTCTCCACGTACATGAATAATAATTGGTACTATTTACACACTGCCTAGGCAATGTATTTCAATTGAGCCGCATTTACAATAAATTAAAAAATAAAAATTAGTGTATTCGAAACCTTTTTGTATTCAACACACAGAAAACGTAACCGATTTAGATGTAATACAAAACACACACTTGCTTAACGAGTCGTGTGCGTCGCCCTGTAAACATAGTCACTTAATGTAATAAGAAGCAATATCACCTAAAAATTGTGATGTTAGAAAACCTGTATATATCAGTATTATTTTTCACTATTTAATGCATTTTTTGAAGTCGTCTCTATTAGGCTGTAAACCTACAAAAAGTTCTCAGGTAGAATATCAAACTTTGACACCCTGTAGAACACAAACGGTGCGTTGGAGGGGGTATGCCATTGTCAACTTTTTATATGATATCAAAAATTCAAGCAATTATACTTACAGCTATTTTCCAAAAGAGTCAGGAGGGGTCTTTTAAATTAACTTTTCATCATCTCATTTAAAAAATATGAAACAAAATTGTGTGAAGATTTATGAAGACTAAAAATATATTTCCCTAGAGACAATTAATTTCATTTACATAAGCAAAACAGAAGCACTTGTCTCCGTGGTAAAACCTCGTGTAAAGCCGCGTAATACAATGGCACTCAGACTAATTGTCAGCAAAATGAAAATTAAGTAATAACCGTAGAGCAGCACGTAAAACCAAATATTTAAAATTTAAATTTAAAAAGAGAAACATGCAAAATAAGGTCTAAAGTTAAATTTACTTAACGCCGCTCGCTCCTCAAGCAAAAGACTGGTAAAGGCTGTTTTACACAGAGAAAGGTCACATTAATTAAAAGCTTTGATAGGCGGGATGGAAATTGTCGTTGTCTTTGATGTACCTTATTTTACTGACACTGAAGAAATGTGAACTATTTCATTCAAAGCGTGTAAAGTACGTGTGAAGCATTAAAGCTTATTCGCAGTTTGCACCCTTGCCTTGACATGAGTGACGCCTACCTTTTTAATAATCAAATAAAGTCGTAAACCTGTTATGTTTCTAAAAATATTCTCCTAAAGTCGGAAAACTAAAAATTTACAGGTTTTGATTTTGTTTGAAATACTCGTATGAAAGATACAATTTTATAAAATAAATTAGCGTAAGATATGGTAGCTTCAATAAAATTAATTGAAACAGAAAAAGTAATTACTTTAAGAAACACCACTCACAAACAACCTAGTTGATATATGCATATAGTTAGTTCATAATAATATTATCCATGTTATATAATCAGAAAGATGCTTCGCTTTTCTTTTAATTACCAAGAAAGTCTTAAAATGGCTTTATCTATTTTATTAAAAATAATCAATGTACCCAGAACTTCCACCACAATTAAATTTTCCTTTTATTAAAAAAAGTACAATATATTACAGTTTATAGAATACATATACCTATGTGTAAAATTATTTATTGCCATTTAACTATATTGTCTGTCTACGGAGAATTTCTTTACAACGGAAATTCCAGGTAAAAGTAAGTTTTCTTGGGTTTTGGGTCTTTAAAATAGTTAATTGTTGGGCTCTAGGAAAGAAACTTTGGAGCTTTTAGCACAAAATCACTTCACAGATAGCCTGATAATGGATAGTCGGTCAGCTTACCAATTCGTAAGTCGATAGAAACGACCTCACAGAAATGATTTGCGGACTGTTAATGTATATGTGTATATATATATATATATATATATATATATATATATATATATATATATATATATATATATACTGGGTGATTCACGACCCACTGTACATACTTATGTGGTGTATAGGGTATCCCTAGGGTATATCGAAATGGATATTTAAATTGATTAATTCGGCTTTATTACCAAGATACAGGGTGATTTTCGTATTTTGGTAAAAATGTGTTCACCCTGTATCTCCTAAACGGCTTAATCCATTTTTTTAAAATTTTGTACACAAACACTCTTGGTATATCATAACTTTTTGACGTTTGAAAAGTATCAAAGTTCCAGGGCCGTATCCAGCCAATTCACACAGGGGAGGGGGGCTAGTTTTGAGACACCCTGTACATCGGAATTCGGTATTTTTGAATTTTTTTCTTAAACTACATTCATTTGTGAACAATAATATGCCACCATCTTGAATGGCACACTAAAGGTTATGTACGAAATTTAAATCTTTAGATAGTACATACCCCTTTTTTTAGCGGTATCTGTATTAAAGCTTTTAACTAAGTATAAAATTATTTCAATTATTGACTTTAAAAAAAAATTAAACTATCTCTACTAATAGCAGCCTTGTCGAATTATTTTTTATTTTTAGTGGCCCAAAAATACCAAAATCTACCCTAAAACAATAACGCCTGTCTAACGGTATCTCTACATTTTTGTGCACGCTTTTGTGAATTGCAATTGAGCGTTGAATCATTTACATTTGAGGTTTTTGTTTAAATGCTTGACTTTTAAAAAAATTAAACTATCTCTACTAATAAACCAGTTAATTTCTGTTTGAGTCTTTTTCGCCTCATCTCTTATCTAATGCTCGAGATCGTGATCGGCTACCGTAAAAATGTATCTTTTTTTATTTTTGTTATTGTATACAAATTACGTGTAAGAGCTTGTTTTTTTTTAATTTTTTTATTTACCTTTATTTTTTTCGTAACCTTAAAACCTACAAAAAAATACAAATTCAATAAATTTTAATACCTAAAAATAATAAAGTAAGCCTTGGAATTTAGACAGATATTCAATCATTTGTCTTTGACATTGTTAATTAAAGATTTTTTATTTGAATTTTCTCTTTGCAAAAAGTTTGTACTGAGTACGCAGACATCGTATTTGTGTACGGATTTTGTAATGGTAACGGAAGGGCTGCTACAGAAGACGATTTCCGGATCGGAGAATTCCAAATCACCAAACGTTTGCCGCAACCTTTAATACATTGCGTGAAAAGGGTAAGTTTCCCTCAACCGATCTTCATGTTGAAAGAGTGGGTGCTAATAACGTGGTCCAAGAAGAGAATATTCTCAACCTTGTGAGGGAAGATCCAACCACAAGCACTAGGCGAATTTCCGCCCAATTAGCGATACCGCAGACAAGAGTATGGAGAACTATAAAAAATAAAAACTTATACCCTTTAAAGAAGAAGGCGACTACTTGCCTAGATTAGCATTTGCTAGGTGGGTAATAAATCATCGAAAAACTATTTTTAGAGCACTATTCACTGATGAAGCCCAATTTACAAGGGACGGAGTCTTTAATTCTAGAAACTCTCATGTATGGGCAGATGAAACCCTCATTCGTTGCGATTGGCCAATTCTCAACGAAAGTTTTCAGTGAATGTTTGGTGCGGCTTAATAAATAATCATTTAATTGGACCACATATTTTCCCTCAACGACTAGCGGCTGTTGTGTATTTGGACTTTCTACAAAACATTTTACCGGGCTTATTAGAAAATGTAAATTTAAGAGGCATATGGTTTCAACATGATGGGGCAGCTGCACATTTTGGAATTGATTTTCGAAATTATCTCAATCAACAATTTGCTGATCGGTGGATTGGACGCGGAGGACCACATCTTTGGCCAGCTAGGTCGCCAGACTTTAATCCAGCCGACTACTTTTTGTGGGGGCATCTAAAACAAAAAGTTTACAGTGTTCCAATCGAAACTAGGGATCAATTAATAAATAGGATACATTTTTATTGCGACGAGGTTAGACAAAACCCTCAAATGATTCACCGCTCAATTGCAAACCTACAAAAGCGTGCACAAAAATGTAGCGACACCGGTGGTATGCATTTTGAAAACATTTTGTATCTTTTAAGACGTTATTGTGTTAGGGTAGATTTTAGTTTTTTTGGGCTACTGAAAATAAAACTTAATAATAACTAATTAATAATTAGTAATTATAGGCTGTGTTTTATTAGTAGAGATAGTTTAATTTTTTTTTAAAGTCAATCATTGAAATAATTTTATACTTAGTTAAAAGCTTTAATACAGATACCGCTAAAAAAAGGGGTATGTACTATCTAAAGATTTAAATTTCGTACATAACCTTTAGTGTGCCATTCAAGATGGTGGCATATTTTTGTTCACAAATGAATGTAGTTTAAGAAAAAAATTCAAAAATACCGAATTCCGATGTACAGGGTGTCTCAAATCTAACCCCCCTCCCCTGTGTGAATTGGCTGGATACGACCCTGGAACTTTGCTACTTTTCAAACGTCATAAAGTTATGATATACCAATACCAGTGTTTGTGTACAAAATTTTAAAAAAATTTATTGAGCAGTTTAGGAGATACAGGGTGAACAAATTTTTACCAAAATACGAAAATCACCCTGTATCTTGGTAATAAAGCCGAATTAATCAATTTAAATATCGATTTCGATATACCCTAGGGATACCCTATACACCACATAAGTATGTACAGTGGGTCGTGAATCACCCAGTATATATATATATATATATATATATATATATATATATATATATATATATATATATATATATATATATATATATATATATATATATATATATATATATATATTGTCACCTCTCGGGTTGACTGCGAGCGATTTCACTTGCGGATCAGCGTAAACTCAGATAGGTTTTCTTAATTGATATTTCTTTTAATTAGTCGTTGCTTTGTCAATACGATATGTATTATTCAGAATAGTCTTATACAATTACCATAGTAATAGGATGCACACTCTCTTCACTCGAAAGAAACCCAGCCCTTTAACGTAGCCCCTTTTAATATTATTAGATAATTACAGAACAAATATTAGCAAGAAGTACCCCTTAATCTTATGAGAGCTTGATGGGCTTTAGATAATTACTATTCACTTATTAAATCTTAAGGGCTGTAATTTAGAAAGGTAGGGAGCTTTCTCCAGACGAGGAGGTTCGATGGCCCTTAGGGGTTGTAATTTAGAAAAGTAGGGCGCTTTCTCCAGACGAGGAGGGTCGCTAGTTAAGACCAGATCAAGTCTGCCGCTGCAATGATTTGTACCGATATGTATATTGGAAAAAGTGCTGCAGTTTCCAGCTCAAGTTCAAGTTTAATTAGTTTGTTTAAAATAAACTGTTTATAATTTCTAGTTAATATTAGTAATATAAGCAAATAATAAATCGAATTAACTATAGTCTGGAGAAAATACTCGATGAGCACACCATGGACGTAGCTCTTAGGCGACATCCGCTGAGTGATTATCAGTACGCTTATCAAACGGGCAAATCAACAGAACTGGCTCTCAACAATCTTGTTGAGAACATAAATAAATCTTTGCAAAACAAGGAAATTGCAGTTGCTACATTCTTAGATATTGAGGCAGCATTTAACAATGCCTTTTCTGGATCACTCTTTGATGAAATTACTGTGGCTGGATATGAGCAATGCTTGAAAACAGAGAAATAACAACATCTCTACAGAACGAGAGAGTCAGCTTTAGGGCTGCTAGAGGGTGTCCACAGGGGGGAGTGTTATCGCCCTTGCTGTGGTCACTACTGGTGGATAACCTGCTGGCCAGGGGCGTGCATCCATGGAAGCAAGGGAAGCAGTGCTTCTTCAAAAAAAATTACAAAACATTCTTCTAAAATGTAATTTTTGAAATAGGAAACCATTAATTTAGTTTATATTAAAAATGCCAAAATATTATCTTAATTATCAAGCCCATAATAAATGCGACCTTGACTCCGACCGAGCCACAATAAAAATCGATTAGCTTTAAGTGGGGGCGGAAGCTATCGTTGGAGTAGGTTCTTTGTTTGAAGGGCTATCCGTGTGTTGTGTGATACGTACGTCGTGTCATGCATGGTGCGATATGGAAGACAATAATACGGACGTGGATATGCAAATACCGTGAACTTCGACTGTCGGTAATAAAGTTGAAAATGTTGGAGAACTTAGTAAGAAGAGTGTGTGGGAATGTGTGGTGTGTGTCTTAATAATAAAGAGATTTTCAACATTAAACTTCGGTGATAAGCTTTAAATAATTTCCAAAAGAAGGGCAAAACCGCCTATGAAAAATTTAACCAAAAAAATGAAAAACTGTATTAGACATTTTTATCCGGAAAAACAATACGAACAATTTAAATGGCTAACAGGGTGTGAAAATATAAGTAAATTATTTTTTTGACCATGTTTACATTTTGAAAAAAAAAACTGGTTTTTCCGATTTAAACAATTTCCATAAAAATTTACATCGCTGTTGTCCACTGAAAATAAACTTCTCCAAAATACGTCGAAGCATCGACGTTTTTATGATGACGCCATTGACGAATTTTCAAAAAATGATCGAAGAATCGAATTACATTACAAATAGGTAAGTTTCTAAAAATTGCTTCCCTTTCTTAAAATTTTACCGCACGCCTGGCTGTGGTTCAGCTGAAGAGGACATCTCAGCAACCCTTCAGGAAGTACTGAACACCACACTAACATGGTGTGAGAGGGAAGAGAAGTCCAACAACCCTAATAAGATGGTTTTAGTCCGCATCACAAAGAAAATAAATCTGGAGAGACTTCGACCACCTTTCTTACGGGGATTTTTAGGAATTGTCCTGGATAAAACGCTGACCTGGAATGCTCATCTGAATAAAATAATTCACAAAGTTAAACAATTCCTGTGGACCTGCCTTAAAATCTAGGGGAGGTTATGCTGTATGAGACCAAAACAGCTATATTGGCTGTATCTAACGGTCATAAGACCAATGATAGCCTATGGTTCTGTAGCAAGGTACAACAAAGTGTTGCCCAGGCCAAACTGAGTGGACCGCAGAGACACGCTTGCTTGTTAATTACACCCCGACAGCGGCAATGAAACTCCTTTTAAAACTTCCACCACTCTACCTATTTGCAGAAGGGGAAGCAATGAGGACAACATAGAGACTCCACATCTCACAAGTAGCATGGTGGACAGCATGAGTCACATGGAATCATCCAACATGCTGAAAGTGTGAAAAACCATTACATGTTGGGATGGCACCGGAACTGCTACCAAAAACTGTTAGTGCACATCAACCCTACTCCGTGATCTTCCCAGGGAGAGAGGAGTGGGATCAGAATAAATCTGATCTACCGAAAGGACAGCTGTGCTTATTCCCAGTCTGCTCCAAAACCAATAATAGGAGCTAGAATCCATAGAGTTAGGCCGAAGGTTGCTCTGTCAGTAAGCTTGGGCAATAACACATCAATATTCTAAGCAGATGTTCATACTATCGAATTATGTGCTAGAATGTCACAGGATCAACAAATAACACAAAAAACGATAAACATTTCCTCAGATAGTCAAGTGGCCCTTAAAGCATTTGAGGCGAGTCATTGTACATCCAAAACAGGAACTGCCAAAAGGCACTTGTTGGCCTGGGTAGCATCAATAAAATCGCCCTTATCTGGATACTAGGACAAGCGGGTATGAATGGAAATGAGTCTGCCGACTTTCTAATAAAGAAAGGAGCAGAGACAAGATTCGTGGGACCTGAACCAGCTTTAGGAGTAGCCCACGAAACGGCCAAGCGCGCAGTTTGAGGACTTGGTTGAGGAAAAAGCTAATCTCTATTGGCTTGAACTATCAGGTCTGTTCCATGCAAAGGCATTTATCTCCCTTCCCACGAAAAAGAGGATAACAGAAAATCTGTTAAATATGAACACAAGTAAGCTTAAAACAGCAATAGGTCTATCCACTGGCCATTGTGGTCAAAAACATCACATGCACAGGATGAGACTAATCGTAGTGCCGCCTAAGTATGGAGGATGACGAGATAGCCAGCCATGTGTTGTGTGAATGCCCGGCAGCTGCCAGAATCAGGTTCTCCATATTCGGTAGGGATATTCTGCTGCCCTAAGACTTGAAGAATACCTCTTCAAATGTAATGATAAGACTCATTGAGGAATTAGAGTTGCTTGGGGTAGTGTAAATATAGGTGTGAGCCACAATAGACCACAGAGTCGCAGTGGAGGGTTGTTTTGATCCACCCACCTTTAACTTTAACCTTAATTGTGGTATAGACATGAACTAGTAAAATTGTGATACTAATTCAAGATGGAATTGCGGCCAAATAAAATGATCGTAATCGTGAAAAAATCACCCTCTGAGGTTATAAATATAGATATATACATATAATATATATATATATATATATATATATATATATATATATATATATATATATATATATATATATATATATATATATATATATATATATATATATATATATATATACGGTAAAAATCCAATATGCTGGAACACGATGACGGAGTAGTGAAAAGTTAAAAAAACTATTACTAATAAAACTAATTATCTAATTTACCTCAAATTTTAAACATTAAACGTTACATAGAAATGAACAGGTATCACTTTGGTATGAATCCAAAAAAGAAAAACAAAATGGCGGCCTAATAAATTATTTTCAGATTCAGAATTTCACATTTTGTGTAAGCACTAATTGTGATATACAGATAAACTGTTAAAGTTGTGGTGCGAATTCAAGATAGCAAAACAAAATGGCAGCTAAATAAAATTTTTATAAATTCAACGTAAAGAAGCTTGTTCAACTGACTTTATATTTTGCAGAAATTTAAATGTGATATAGGTATATGCCTAAAAAAATCAATAAAAATGTTTGAAAAGACAGTATATTTATGCTACTAAATGACTTTGTACTAAACTAAATTGAGTAACAATTCACTATTCTTAATAAAACGAAAGATTCATAGCGAGGGAAGTTCCGGGTAAAGGAAATTTACCAATTTTTTGTGTTGTGTTTGGCAAGACACAATTCACCGATTTCTTAAATAACCATTCTGGATATATACCAATAAGGACTTGTGACATGATGTTTTATACCCATATTTCTAGCAATCTTTCAGAGCAGAAGAAATATCCATTTCTCACCCTCAATACTTTTATTTGTCAAGATCTGTGATACATACATACACCCATACCAGTGGCGGCTCCTCCATTAGGTCATATGGTCAATGACCCCCCAATAAATGCTTCCAAACAGAAACAAATAAATAAAATAATACATAATTTATATTTTATCAATTTGGAAATTCCCTCTATTATTCTAAGCGTATAAACTCGTTGACCGTTCACTTAATTCCTCGACACACTATCGATGCCTCGCACCACGATCTCCAGAGATTTCGTTTCGTTGGCATCGATCACGGCTGGCGGCCCGCGTTGACCTCATGGTTATAAACGGAGGCGAGTTTTTCCCGAGTGTTCCCGATCAAATTTTCACAGGAGCGCATAGATAATATCGGCTCACGTTGGTCAACAGCCGCGCCGAGGAAACTTAAATATTTTTGTCAGTTAATGCGTTTAATGTGGATCGTGGGATAGGTTGTGGTTACTATTACGTATTTTTATAGATTTTATTTTCAAGACTTTACATTTTGTTTGTTGATTTTGTGGTTTATATTAATGTTTTAAAGAAAGGCAGCCACATCAGTGTTTTAGAATATTAAGACTTTAAAAGCCGTTTTCAATTATTTTGGCGAGCTAAATTTTGAGAAACGACTCGAATTTAAGACCAGTAGTCGACCTTTGCCGAAATTTAAGCAAAGCAAAATAAAAGCAAACAGGTAAAGACAAAGACAAAGAAGTAAATCGTTCTTTTTGCAAAAATATGTACGATTTATTTGCCTGGACTTGCGGTTTCGAAGTAACAAAGACATTTTTTTGTTTCGTGTGCCTGATTTTTTCAGATGACTCTTTGTGTTGTATATATATATATATATTGACCCCCCTGAAAAGTTGACCACCCATACATTTTCTTACCAAATTCATATAAAAACATTGTTTCCATACTCCTTTAAACATTTTAATACTTTGTCTTTACTTAATTTTCTGCTTTTTAACATTTCTATATATTTACAATCTATAATAAAATTCATTATGCAGTTTTTTATTTCCCTCGATTAAAAACTGTTTAATTCCAGGAAACGGAATTTGCTTCGAACAGACCAAAACGGCGAAACAATCATCTGTTATAACACAGGTCACAAACTACTCTTATTCTAGTATGATAATCTTCTACCAATAATCCATGCTGGTTTATACAAAAGTGTAATGGTTTTGCAGTTAAAGATAAAAAATTTAAATTTATTTATTTCTACTAATTCGCTTGTTTCAATTTTAAATTCAAAATTTAGTCCCATTTGAGAGTATACTTTCAAATAAATACATTTTAAATTAGTTGCGTTACATATACATCGCTAATACATATTTAATGTGCCATTTTGTTCGTCACTTCTGAAATATAAATGCCCTAAAATAGCTATTGGTCGAGTGGAAATTGTGGATTCATTTTACAAATTAATTAGCTTTATTAAAAGCAGCAATACCCTCGTTTGTACGTTTACGGAGATAAAAAGTTATTTTGTTAAAAGTTTTTTAAAGTTATTTAGTTATCCCATATATGTCACGTGCATTTTAAAACACAAATTCTTTTTAACAGCAAATATGATATAATGATGATATAAATAAATAAAATAACTGGTTTAAGTCATATTTTGCAAATCGGAATCAATTAGTTAGCTACGGAGAAAAGATGTCTAGTTCAACTAAAATTTGTTGCGGGGTGCCCAAGGATCTGTCTTGGGTCTCATTTTATTTCTATTATACATTAACGACTTAACAGACCTTAACATAAACGGAACTTCTATATTGTTTGAGGATGACACTACCATTGTCTGGCGAAATAAAAGTGAATACCTGTTGAAAGAACATATCTCAAGAGATCTGATCTTAATTAAGAATTGGTGTGATGCGAATCACCTTAGTTTTAATGTATCAAAAACTAATATTTTAACCTTTAAGTTTCACTTTGATAATCTCTACCTATCTGATATTAAGGTTGAAAACAAATCAAACACGAAATTTTTGGGAATACACAATGACAATAAGTTGAAATTTATTAACCGCATAATAAATGAAAAAGTTGTAAGAGGCAGTTATGCCGTTCGTATTGCTTCAATGAGCTAGACATTACTGCAGCAAGAATAGTTTATTTTGCTTTTGTAAATTTATACCTAAATTATGGTATAGCCTTTTGGGGTTACTGCAGCCAACAACTTTTTAATTCTACTTTCATTTTGCAAAAATTGGGTTCGTTGCATATGCAAAGTTGGGACCCAACTGTGTCAACAG
The DNA here is from genome assembly GCA_030620095.1 of Kuschelorhynchus macadamiae. Taxonomy (NCBI): domain Eukaryota; kingdom Metazoa; phylum Arthropoda; class Insecta; order Coleoptera; family Curculionidae; genus Kuschelorhynchus; species Kuschelorhynchus macadamiae. The sequence continues at coordinate 1,446,119 of JAUTXW010002049.1, read as the reverse complement.
CATATAAATATTAATTGGTGTATTTAAAATGTAAGAAAAAAGTAGATTTACTAAATAATAGGGGACCTAAAATACTTCCCTGAGGAACTCCAGTTATAATATTGAGAGAATCGGATACATTATTATCTATTTTAACTCGTTGAGTTCTACCACTTAAAAATGGCTTGATAAAATTTGAAGCTTGCTCAGAGAAACCAATATAATGTATATCAATATTTTGTGATTTACGAAGTCAAAAGCCTTTGTGAAATCCAACAATATTAAGGCAGTTATTTTATTATTGTCGCGGTTACGACATATGACATGTCATCTGTTATATCAGCCATTGCAGAGGTACAGCTGTACCTATCTCTGAAACCTGATTGCTTTGGGGGCAAAATATTGTTAGTTTCAACGTATCTACGAATTTGATTATCTAATACGCGCTCCATAATTTTCGAAAAAGTTGGCAAAATACTGATAGATCAGAACTGACTGATATCGGTAGGATTATTCACCTTGGGAAGAGGGGTAACAAATGCTTCCCTCCACGCAATGGGAAAATAACGTCTTGAAATACATTCGTTTACAATATGTTTGAGATATTCGACACAATGTGAGGACATTTATGTATTACGTGATATTCAACTGATCCGCGCCAAAAGCTTTTTTTTTATTTCTAAAGGTATAGATAAAATTTCGCTATATCCCACCTCCTTAAATTCAGACAAATTAAGGGTATTTGCTTTCACATTGTTGTAATAAAAGTTTGCAAGCTCATCATTAATCGTGTCAGTATTTTTGGGAGAACTGACAAACTATTTATTAAAGTTGTTAACATTTTTAAACGAGTCAGGTATATCTTTTAGTTTTGAAGGTCTATTTATTCAGTTCCCTCCTTTTTTTCTTTGACTGTCGAATTTCTAAATGAAATATTAGACAGAATTTGATCCTCCCACTTCCTATCCCCAGAACAACCTTAGTAAAACATTCAATTTTATATGAAAGTAAAAAAAATTTATAACCACATCCATCATATATTTAGAAATATATAATCTCCTAGATTGTTTAGGAAAAAAGTAAAATGTAGCTTGGAGGCAAACGAATATTATAACTTTTTTTTGCGATGTTAGTTTGTGAACGTACTGTATTTTGTTTTTTTTATTATTTATTACTCTTGTATTTTGGGTCTTGTGGCTAAAATATGTACTTAAAAGCTTTATGTGACTTTCATTTCGTGGATATATTTATGCCTTTTTGTGTAACATGTAGTTACTTAATTTATAAAGTATGTTTATTTATTTTATTTTTCCAATGATTAGACCCCAATATCTTTATATTTATAGTGCTGACTTTGTTAACAAGGACTATGTGTTCTTTTAATAATAAAGCATATTTGAGTTTTGAAAAAAAAATATTTATATAAATCAATAACAATTTAGCTGAAACAAAGACTATATTTTACAGCAATAAAATAACGTTTTATTAAAAACGATCCCAAAGCATTTACACGAATAAATAAAGAGTATCGTTTCATGTGCTATTGTATACATATGAAAATTTAAAACCAATTAAATGTGGAAATTTAAAAGTGTTTTACTCTAAAAGGATAGTCTCTCTTCCGGCATGTAATAGAGATGAATCGCTCATGGTAGGAAAAACGAATACTCATACTTTTCCCCTTGCGCGTTGAAAACTTGCAAATGCCTTACAACCTAGACGCTGGCACTGTGGCCACTTTTCCTTTGTTCTTGTCACTTGATAACCTTCCTTACAATTGGGCAATCTAGCGATCTGTCACTTAAACGTCATAGATCAGCCGTTTTTGACGTCCGTAGGACAAACAAATTGAATTTTTGCAGAGAATTATATAAGATTTTTGTTATATATTTATATTTTTTACCTTAAAATGCCTTCTTTTCGTTGTATTGTGAATTGTGGAAGTAGAGGGGATGAGAGACAAGTGCTAGTATTTTAAAATTCCAAAAATTACCAATTTTACACATAACAAAACGATTGTATGAACTTTCGTCTATAAGGTGGAAGAAGTGAATTACTGCAATAAAGAGAGCTGATTAAACAACTACTAAATTAAAATATGCCCAAATCTGAGCAAGACATTTTGTACCTTTACATATTACAATGTTGTATTTTTTCTTTTTTTGTTTCGTTATTTTTTACTAATATTATTAAGGGTACATGTACATTCTTGCAAAAAAATTGAAACATTTTTACCTTTATACAACTCCGTATTCTATTTTTTTTAAGTGAGGTAATCTTACTTAAAGAGAGAGACTCAAATTCTTAAATTTATTATAATATATAATTTTTTTCCATTCTACAGTACAGTTCGTACTTACTTAAAAATAAATTCACAACTTTATTGGACTTAGACTTAGAAACTTAGACCAGATTTATCAAAAGTGTCTCTTGGATAATTTCTAAAAAAACAAGTATATAACTTAATTTTTTCTAGTCATAAGTAAGTCTAGTAAATGGTAAAGGTTTAATTATGCTGAAAAAAATTGAATTAACCTGCTGGACACTCGAACTGCATAACGTAATTTTTTGGGGTATTTTTAACGTTCGATATTTCAAAAACGGTAAGCTAAATTGAAATGCGATTTTCGACGTCAGCTTACTCAAGGTGTGTAGATTACAAACTCGACTGGTGGATCGCCAGATATGTTGGGAAAAGGTTTGTACAGGGTGTAAACTAAAACTCTACATTTTTTACAAAATTTCATTTAACGATATTTTTTACAAAACAATATTTTATTTATTGTCATATACACCAAAATAATCTATGATTAGATACAAAAAAACAATTTCTCCCGTTTTTTGAAATTGCCATTTTTTCGGAATATACAGGGGATTTTCAAAAATTTGTACATGGGTTCACAAACAAAATCCCAACTCACTAGTGATAACTCAAATCAAGCTCACTGTGGTATTGTTTTCATTATTTATGACACTGCTATTAGGAAAAAATACAATAATATTATACAGGGGTCTAAAAAAGCTTACAGTTGATTTAATTATTAAAATTTCATGATTTTGCACATTTTTATGCATTGAACATTGAAAACTAAAGAAAGTATAATAAAACGTAAAAATTTTCAATCCCGTTAGTTGATTTACATAAATTAGAGTATTTTACCGAAACGGTTTTTTAAATTCCATCCTAACCTCACTTCCAAAGAAATTAGCGGTGCAAATGTATAGCGCTACTTTTCAACAATATTGTAAAGTGTTTTTTGAATATATTCGATTTTTTAGAACTGAATGATTATTATAACGAAATTGTAGCATTATTATACCTGGAAAGCAAGTACCAGTAGCGTTTTATAATAATTTCATAATTATACCGGGTGGCCAAATAAGCGTGCAATGTACTGTATCTCGGAAACTACTGATTTTAGAAACTTGCTGTAAAATTTTTTTTAATTATAGTGGCCAAATAAATGCTGGAAAAAATTTTTGAGTTTCTAAGATGACCGCTAGGGGGCGTAACAGCAAATGAAAAATACATAGAAATGCCGATTTTTGCTGGATTTTTTATTATTTCCGCTAAATTGTAAGATGGAAGGTTTATGGCCTGTGCACCGTCTAATCTTAGTTGGCGTTGCGATAAAAATGTCATGGATTCCATGGATACGACAAAATGCTTAATTGGATATTCTTCCTTGTTTGTCATTTTGACGTACTGTTTCTTAAACTCATATTTTTACATTTTACTTCGTGATTTTACCTTTTATTGATTTTTATTTTGTTTGTTTTTTGTGTATTTAATTCATATCTTCTCGATGCGGAGACTAACTGCTGCCGAAAGGCAAAATGCCCTTAGGCTCTTGGACCAAGGCATGTCTCAGCAAGAAGTCGCAAATTTATATAATGTGAACCAAAGTCAAATTTCGCGGCTAAAAACAAGATTTGAAAATACGGGAAACGACGCATATCGGCACGGTGGTGGTTGGGTGAGGAAAATTAGAGGAAGGGCAGAAATAAATTTAGTACGTAATACGCGCCAACAAAGAACGAAGTGTTCCCGGAAATTGAACGATGAGCTGCGTCGTACAGCTGAAGTGCATGTTTCTGATCGTACTGTAAGGAGGACATTAAACAGAAACAATTTGAGGTAAAACTTTATCATAGCAAGCATTAAATTTGCAAGGTCCAATTTTTATCTACATTTAAAAAAATCTTATTCAAGAAATTCCCAAACCATGAGTAATATGGAAATATCTGTAACATCGAAAGCAATTTATTATTACAAGTAGAGGTCAACAAGTACGAACTAAAAAATAAAATCAAACAAATTTTTTAGAGCACGACGTAGAGCGAAGTGTCCTCGTTTGCTACCACCTCATCGTGCAGCACGGTTAGCATGGGCCCAAGAACATCGAGATTGGACCATCAATGAGTGGAGAAACTGTTTTTTTTGCGACGAAACAAGGTTCAACCTCATTCATTCGGATGGTAGAATTCTTGTTTGGAGAGAGCCGAATGAAAGGTATGACGAGGAAAACATGGCACCTCAAGAAGCCTTTGGAGGCGGAGGCATTACAGTTTGGGCGGGGGTAATATATAATGGGAAGTCTGATATTTTCACTACCAGACAAACAGTTAATGCTGTAGTCTATAAGGACGATATCATACTTCCCATTGTCGTGCCATTTGCCGCAAATTATGGACACGATTTTCTTTTGGTCGACGATAACGCACGGCCTCATCGAGCGCAAATTGTAACGGAGGCTTTGCAGGTCAATAATATAAATCGTATGAATTGGCCTGCAAAGTCTCCGGATTTGAATATATTAGAGAATGTGTGGTCGCATTTAAAATTATTAGTGAGATCAAGAGATGTTGCCCCAGAAACCTTGAACGAGCTGTCCGAAGCCATACAAGAGGAATGGAACAACGTCCCCCTAGATTTCATTAATAATTTAGTGCACAGCATGTCTCGGAGATGCCGTGAAGTTATTCGTCTGCGAGGAGGGCCAACCAAATATTAACATGGTTACGTTTCTTTTCTTTCTTCTCCTTTCTCTTATCCCAATCCTACAAGGGTTATTTTTTGTTTTTTTAAGGTGTCTAAAAATGTGCCATCGTAGTTAGGTACACTCAAACTATCCAGGGTTTTTCACATCTGATAGTACTGTACAAGGAGGTACCAAGAATGTTATCACGAGTATCAAATACCTCCATTGGTACCGACTTTCATGACCATCAGATTTTGTTTCCTATTCTAAACTTTTTCTTCGCTGTAGTTGAATTAGGTTAACAAATAATTGTTTATTATATTTTAGAATTTTAGAGTTGAATACAGGTATACTATACTATACCTGTGGGTATTATAATATTGAGTGGAATCCAATATGTTACAATATACAGTGTATTGAAAGATGCTTAGTTGGGTTATGGATCAAGTTATAAATGCAAGCTATAGTCCTGTCGATGTTTCGTTTTATTTTCAAGACACTATAAGATCTTCAAAATTGTTGTAACATTTTAAAAACCTTATATAATTAATTTAAAAGTAATCCAGGTGCGATTACTACCTTGGTTACTACACTAATTATTATTAACGTCTTTGAATGTCCTGAAGATCCCTTAAAATAAAGCGAAACGTAGACAGGTATCTAACAGCTTTCATTTATAACTCGGTCCTACATACCTCAAGTAAGTACCTTTCATAAATTCTCTTCGATCGTTGAAGGAATAAAAATATTATTTAATATACAGGGTGCTTCATAAAAAATCTAGAATTTACCGCTAATTTTTAATTGAAGCGGACCTGATAGAACATGTCTCCTTATGTGAGTAGCCAAATTCTTACTAAGACTAAGGTCTGCTGTTTAGTTCGCCAGAAACCATCACCATGAGACACTGTAAAACTACGAAATTCCTATAAAACGCTACTGGTACCTGTTTTATAGGTATAATAATGCTAGAATTTCGTTATAATAATTATTCAGTTCTAAAAAGTCAAATGGATTTAAAAAACACTCTACAATATTGTCAAAAAGCAACACTGTCCATTTGTGCCGCTACTTTCTCCCAAAGTGAGGTTAGGATGGAATATAAAAAACCGTTTCGGTGAAAGACTCTAATTTATGTAAATCAAGTAACGAGATTGAAAATTTTTACGTTTTATTATACTTTCTGTAGTTTTCAATGTTCAAAGCATAAAAATATGCAAAAACATGATATTTTAGGAATGAAATCAACTGTTTTCAAGCTTTTTTAGACTCCTGTATATTATAATTGTATTTTTTCCTGATGGCAGTATTGTAAATAATGAGAATAATACAACAATCAGTTTGATGTGAGCTATCACTGGTGAGTTAGGATTTTTTTTGTAAAACCATGTACAAATTTTTGAAAATCCCCTGTATATTCGGAAAAAATGGCAATTTCAAAAAACGGGAGAAATCGTTTTTTTGTATCTAATCATAGATTATTTTGGTGTATATGACAATAAATAAAATATTGTTTTGTAAAAAATATCGTTAAATAAAATTTGGAAAAAAATGCAGGGTTTTAGTTTACACCCTGTACAAACCTTTTCCCATCATATCTGGCGATCCACCAGTCGAGTTTGTAATCTACGCACCTTGAGTAAGCTGACGTCGAAAACCGCATTTCAATTTAGCTTACCGTTTTTGAAATATCGAACGTTAAAAATACCCCAAAAAATTACGTTATGCAGTTCGAGTGTCCAGCAGGTTATTTTACACTTGTCATCAGGTTTATTACAGACAATTTTTTCTCACTATTACTTATTATATTCACACTGATAATTTTATATATTTTTTTACTCTTGTATACATGACAATTTATTTAAATAAAAACATATTTGATTTTTAATGTGTATGTTTTATTTATGAAAAATATATACTTAGATGCAGCACAAAACATTAAACACACAAGAATAAGTTGTTAAAAAAAAACGAGCTTAATTTAATTTGGATATACATCATTTAAATTTAACAACTAGGTAACTAACAATGTCCATTCCATATTTGTCGCTGGATGAGAGTATTTTGGATCTACACTAAATTTAGGATCTTGCAGAACAAAATAATATATAATTTTAATTATCGAAATCTTTTATTAGCACCGTTCGGCGATCTCCGCGGTCTCACTTTGGAGCTTCAAAAAATATCTACTCGTCATAACTGTTAGGAAGTTTAAAGCAAAACACCCAATTATAAAAAAGTCCTGTACTAAAAAAGGCCCTAAATGTATATAAAATCCTTAAATTTTGCTTTCACATTATCACGGACTAATAGGGAAATAAACAAGTTTGTCCTACGGCAGCCATATTGACAGCAGTCAGCTTTTTTGTTGGACTGCCCTGTTAACAAATTTAATTTCAATGTCGATGAAGTGTTTTTCTCAAGTTATTATAAAATTATTATTTTTATTAACATTACTTCATCAGGGTCTGATAATACTGATCTAGTCTAGTTCAGAAACTCAAAATTCTTGCTTGGATTCTGAATGACGTCTAGAAAAAAGTGCAAGATTGAAGCCCTCACAATTATTTTACAAATAACTCGGATACTAGTAACATTAGAGAAACTAAGAAAAATATTTATAAAGAGGAGGAAACTTTCAATAAAAAATTCCCAACTCCCGGAACTCTATCTACATATATTATTAACAATTTTAATTCAATGTACAAAATAGAGTTCCACGCGGCGAAGACTAAGCCGTTACGATGCCCTAAAACCGGCCGTAAGGTAAACTCTTTTATACTATTAAATATTAATTTAAAAATTTTACAAAATTATAGTATTGTCTAGACACTGGGAAGAAATAATATCCCGCTAAAAAAGTGTCTTTCCACTGATTTTCTTAAAATGAGCCTGCGAATCACGTCAAATGTCTTTAGTTTTTTTAATATAAAAAGGTTTATTTCATTTATAAAACTGTGTTTTATTTTTGTATACAGTATTTTCTGCTACAATACAGAGCGGCCCTAGGTTATAAAAAGCTTCAAAAAAGCAAACCACCAATTATAAAAAAGTCCTCTACTAAAAAAGGCCCTAAATGTATATAACACTTGACTTTTGGGCTTTAAAATAAATTCAATAAGTATCCCATATTCACATTTAATTTTTCTGCAAAATTTCAAATCAATTGAACAAGATTTTTTTACGTTGATTGTTTAAAAATTTTATTTGGCCATCATTTTGTTTCGCCGTCTTAAATTCAAACCCCTATTATCAGTCTTTACCTTCTTCGTTGGTCCGCAGATATCCCAGATATTGAGTATCTGAATGGTTTTAATCATCATCCTCTTGTTATGTCAGAGTGGTGTATTATTTGGGGTTAGGATCGAGTAAAAAAAAATAAAGGCCCTTTTTTTTAAATTGCCGACGTTTCGCCAATTCCTCTGTCAAAAATTCAGAACCATATGTAGTTTACTCGCAGTATCTTCGGCTTAGATTGCTTCGTAAATAAAGGGAACCATATTTTGTTTTGTCTATATGCCGACCTAAATATTAACAATGTGCTAACCTGTGTTTAAATTATTGGTTATGGCTTGATTTTCAATAGACCTGCGATTATCATTTTGTCTATTAAATAGTCCAGAAGTAGCAAAACAGACTTTTTTTTCATATGGACGTCCCTACATGTGCCAGACAATTTAGAGGGTAAGAGGGATCTGTTTAGTTTGAATTGAGGGATATTTTCCGACTTTCACGCCTTGAATTACCTAAATGGTCTTGTACATTTCTTAAATTGAATCAAACAAGTTATACTTAATATAAAATAAAATTATTTGTAATTTTAATTAGTTTTCTATATTAATTAAATTAATTGTAATTAATTAAATTTATTTCAGTTAAATTAAATTTAATTAATTAAATTAATTTTAATTTATTAAATTAATTTTAATTTATTAAATTAATTTTAATAAATTAAAATAATTCAAATTCTTTAAACGAATTTTAATTGTTGAAGTTAATTATTTGGAAAATTGACACGGCTCATAATAAAAGTAATAAAAATGTAAGTGAACAAAGTACGCATGAAAACATAAGATGCCTCAGTAGCCAAATTCACGTTAGAATAAATATGAAATCATTAACAAAATAACGGTTAAATAATTTGAACAATATCAAAATAATTTTCTGAAGTCACTTTTTCATAAGAAATTTAAATGCGTGCTTTGCTTTTCAAAACTATCTTTTAATTTCACCCCATTTTAGAATGGCATTTTTATATAGATTTATAAAAACCTTTCTTTTTTCACCAAAATCCTAAACTAGTACCAAAGGAGATTATACGCTAATCTTCTTTGTTAATACCAATGCACTATCATGATGTTTCGATACCAAAAAAACGCTTTATTCAATTGAAATAATACAACTTTTTTAATACGACCATCGTATTTAAAAAAATTATATTATTGATACAATATTTATACTTGAAAATAATAAACTCTGAGTGGTTTAGGTAGATGATTTAATAAATATATTTATAAGTAAAGCAAACATCATGTAAAAACAAATAATAGTTGACTATTAAAACTTACAGTGAATATTCATATTGCATTTGTTCTGATTCATATTTGAATTACCTTTCTAATTTTAAATAAAACATCCAAAATCCAAATTTACAAGCATTTTACGCTACAAAGAGTTTTGAACAAACCCCAAAAGGTATCAGTCGAAACAGAATAGGTCTGGATTTCTCGGTGGTCAAATAATCAATCCTTGCTAATTAAATCTATTTAATTAACCAATTCTATGACCTCTCTTCCTTAATCTGGAGAACTTCCATCTTGCTGCCACGGTAACTGTCCTAATACTTCTAAAGTTTCCTCTGTCAGTAATTCAAAATCATATGTAGTTTACTCGCATTATCTTCGGTTTAGGTTGCCTCGTAAATAAAGGGAATCATTTTTTCATTGTCTATATGCCGACTTAAACATTCACAATGCTAACCCTGGGTTTGAATTATTAGTTATGACTTAAATTTCGATACTACCTGTAATTATCATTTTTTCCTTTAAATAGCTTATAAGTAGGCAGCAAACATCGATATTCGTTTCATATGACTAGCGTCTAGAATTTACATTTTTGCCTGTAAATATTTTGTTTCTTGTGATCTATTTACAATGATTTGAAGGACATTTTCTGACTTTGACTCCTTGAATTAACTAATTTGTCTTGTACATTTTTTAGATTAAGGGTCGATTTTTTAAAATCGAATCTAAAATTTGATTAAGCTGTAGCATATGGTTCGACCGACAGGCAGCACATTTAAAAAAAAATAAAAAATTACATTTTAAAAGTCTACCCCTTAATGAAAACGGCTTTCTAGGCCGGGCAAAATAAGTTCAAGTGATGCCCCCACCCCTAATTACAGCCCTGCATCAAGATACACCGCTGCTAAAAGAGATGAGTTTCATAAATCAGCTTGTAACTAACAGTATTATCTACACTTGTAGTATAAAAATTAAATTTTAAAGTAGTTACAGTGCTTCATAAGTTGTCTAAGTACCAAATATTTTTGCTTAGATGCTTTATGGATATCTACATCATTAAATGGCTTTACAGTGGTATCATTTTAATAGAAAAAATCTGCCATAATAATCAGATTTTTTACGATATATGTGGATAAGTATGTGTTGTAATCTATAGACAAAACACTTTCATAAATTCATTCACGACGTAATTTGTCTCAGAGAATAAAGCGAGCAGCTTCATTCACCGGCAAGATGCGCGAATAAGGGACGAAAACAAAACAAAAGAGAAACGCGGCCGGTAAGCCATTCCTTTGTTAGTGTGCGATGTTGTGGTCTGGGATTACTAGATTAATCTTACCTTAAAATCGCCATGCGATTTTGTCGGTCTGTGGACCGGTTGAAATCCTCAAATCGGCAAAAAAGCGAGATATAAACAAGGATGCTCAACAGGGCAAAGTCAATAACAAACCGACCCTCTCGGCAACAGCGGAGGGGTGTTAGCGGGCGTGCAACTGAGACGATGATATATCCACGACTGTACCTTTCTGCGTCTGCCAGCGCCGCGGCGCGAATTTGTCGTTGATGTGCGCCGTTGCATGGCATTTGTCGCATTGATGGTTTTGCGTTTTGTGTGTTTTTTTTTTTTTTTCTCCCGTCCCTCGAAAAATTTTTAAAGGCAAATGTTGCAGATTGCAGGTGCATTGGTGACGATTGGCGCGAGTGATGTGCTATTCTAATGGTTATCCCTATGTAATTTATATGACAAACTGAATGACATGAATTGAATTACTGATTAATAATAACGTCTTTATATTAGACGCTCTAAAAACATACATGCTAAAAATACATATTATGGTTATTTAAACTATTTTTTATCAAGTTGTTGTTAAGTAAATATGCTGTGTTTGTCTTCGAATTTTTTGTTGTTTCCACGATATACATAAATTGTGCATATTTATTTATTGACTTTTATAAATGTCCATTACTAAGATTTTAACACTAAGTCAAGCCTGAAAAAGTGTTAATATAACACAAAGCGTTGCGATTAAAAATAGTGGTTATATTTTTTATGAATCAATACAGGAAATATTGAGCCATTTTCAAAATTCTCAAAGAATTAGACCTATTCGAAACGATTGCACTCATGGTAACATTTGCGGAATACATTTTGTATAATTTTCATAATACTAAACAAATTCTAAATAAGTTAAAATCATCATAGATCTAATTGTTTCTTTACACAATTGGGATTTTCCACCTATCCAGTGAGTGCAAAAATGCAACAGATGGAATGTTTTCAGTTTCAAAATTATTAAAAATGTCTACCCATCTTTGGTCAATACTTGTTTACTTTTCCTTGGACAAAAATTGCTCAAGGTAACTGACTTCATCAAAAAGTTCACTTTCATTAATAGAATCACTCTTCAAATATTTAAATTAAGAGATGTTAATCCGTCTTGAATTTCATTCCAACAGTTTTCTTTATTTAGCACAATCCACTTTAAACCCTTAAAAGGTAAAAAATTAACAGACCACTTATACAAATAGTCATAGATATTTCTGTATAACATTTTGACATGCCTTTCAAACCACCTTCTATTTATTTCCCCATTTTCTTGCATTGTTTCCCTCGTAAAAGGGGAGTATTATAATCGTGAAAAAACCATCCTCCGAGATTTTTTAGATCTTTACCTTTCAGGGTCCCTAGGTGACGAAAAACATGTTTTCTTGATTCCGTCGGTCGGTCTGCCTGTTCCCGGCATAGTTAAAAAACTACTTACCCGATTGACTTTTTTGGTTAAAAATTAAGGGTCATATGGGGATGAGCTGGTAATACTTAAGTAAAAATACAATATGGCAAAACAAAATGCCGGCTTAGTGAAATATTAAAATAATTATTACTAAGAAAGTGCTTATTCTACCCAAATTTTGCACAAAAACCAAGTATTATGTAGGAATCAAGCGGTAAAATTTTGGTACGAATCCAAGAGGGCGGATCAAAATATGGCGGCATAATAAAATATTTAAAAACTCAACAGTGTGGTACTAATTCAAGATAGAGGAACAAAATGGCGACCAAATAAAATTTTTGTAATCTGAAAAATCCTCTCTCAGGTTTTACATATCTTCGCGTTTTAGCGTCTCTAGATACCAAAAAATATTTTTTATTATTTCCGTTAGTCCGTCTGTCGGTTTGTCTCTTTGACTGTCAGTTTGCTGCATAGCTTAAAAAATATTGACTTCAAATTTTAATCAATATAATATATTTTGGTAAAAATCCAATATGCCGTAACAAGATGGCGGCTTAATGAAAGGTTAAAAAAATATTACTAAAAAAACTAATTTTCCACTTTACCTCTCAAATTTTGCACAAAAATCAAGTGTTACTTAAGAATGAACTGGTAACATTTTGGTATGAATATAAGTTAGCAAAACAAAACGGCGGCCAAATATAATATTCAAAAAACCAGCATGAAAAAACTATTTATTAGATTTATTTCAAATCTTGTGCAAGCATTATGTGTGACATAGAGATAAATTGGTAAAGTTTGTTATGAATTCAAGATAGTGGAACAAAATAGCGGCCAAATAAAATGTTTAAAAAATCAACGTAAAAAAAACTTCATATTCAAATGAGTGTAAATTTTGGAGAAAAATTGAATATGATATAAAGATAAACTGGTACAAATTTAACATGACGTAACAAACTCGCGGTGTGTGTCAATGTAAAAACTACTTATTGAATTTATTTTAAATTATGCCCAAAAATCAAGTCTGGCATAGGTAGAAACTGGTAAAATATTGGTAGGGATAAAATATGTTGGAACGAAATGGCGTCCAAAAAAATGTTTTAACATGCAGTATATATGTGTTCCTAAATAACTATGTATTGAGCTAAATTAGGTCACACTTCACTATTCCTAATAAACGAAATATTTATAATAAGGGAAATTTCGGGTAAAGGAAATTTACCGATTTTTTTATATTATCATTCTCATCAGTAACTTCTAAAACTGTAATTTTATCTTCTATCACAAAAATAGAAAAAAAGAAGAGGGAAGCTTGGTTATGAACAAATTTAAGCCAGATTTCTGATGTAGGAGATTCAAAAAAAGATTGTAAAATATTGGGACACTTTTTCAATAGATAAAAAATATGCTTGGTAGAAGAGTTAACTAACGTATTTTATTAAAGTGGCGTGCATGTGGTCATTATTTCTGGGGGGGAAGCGATTGAGACAACAACCAAAAATAAAGGTCCTCAGTCATCTATCATTTTAACTTAAAAATAAATACCTCTAAAGAGATTTAATTTTCAAATCCCCCCTTAAATTCTCCACTGCCCCAAAAGCTTTTGATAGGTAATATCAGTCTCAATACAAAAATCTTTTATAGACTTGAATTTTACTGTATAATGTAGAAATCCGAATATAGTTTTATAACTATATTTTCTACATCAAAAGAAGCAATTATCATCGATGCCGAGAAAAAACTTGATAACTAAGAAAATTCGGAAACTTACTTTTTTGTTTTAAATTATTTGTGTGGATAACATTTTCCAGAAAGTTTCCTCACGAATACGACAAAGAGCATATATCCATAACGCTCTAACAACAAGCGGGTTATGACTCACTCTGGTGATATGTTCTGTCTTACACCAGTTTGAGCTATAATAAATATCAGCAGACGCAAGTGGCGGTGAAAAAGGATGCAGGACAATCAGCTGCTGCGAAAGCCATAGTCAGACATGACTGTGTAATCGTAGACCAATAAGAGACTAGTCCATATGCAACAGCCTTCTATGAACTACACTTTCTTTGTTTTCCAATTATCGTTAGCCCGCGGACTGGTCCTTTCAAAGTAACCTATCCATGCGCGTTTAGCCTACACGGATCGCGAGTAGGGCTCGCCCCTGCTAGTAGCAAACTTCTCTTCATTACTGTTTTTTTATTTCTGACGATTCTGAAAAACAAATTCATTTTCTAGAGGCACACTTTCGTGCGAAATATAGGGGCGTGCTCTATTTTTAAAAAAAACCTATAATGTAAGTGTCTAGAATTTTTATATCAATTTTAAACTCTTTGTCCACCAAGAACTTAATCTGAATAAACTATCATAAGCATATTTAGTCATTTGGTTTATTTGGACTCAAAAAACTCGAAAACTCGAAATATATAATTTAAAAACAATTGGATTTGCATATTTAATAAAAGTTACATGGTCGTGATGATACAAACTTAGTAAAATGCGAGGTGGAAATAAGTATTGCTTTACACAGAATTTAAATGACTTAAACATAAGAGGACGGAGGAGGTATTTGCAAGGATTGCAAATACAAAAAAACTCTTATCGATGTTATAATATCAAATGAAAATATTGCCATTCAAAAGAGTGACGTCATTCCTATTTCCGAAACAGTATCTGACCATTTCTTAATCTATACTATATTCAAATTAAATAGTAAACCGTATGAAGAAAAATACATAGAGTACAGGGATTATAATAGTATTATTTATGATGACTTGGAACGGGATGCCCTCTTACTCCAATGGCATTCATTATATTTAGCTAATGATATTAACCAAAAATTAGGTATTTTTAATAACAATATTTTATCTTTGATTAACAAGCATGCTCCCTTGCAGAGTAAATTAATTCACGATCGACCTTTTATCCCGTGGATAACAGACAATATAAAATTATTAATAAAATTAAGAGACAAAGCTCATCGTAAATACTTGAAAAATAGGACGCAAGGGAGTCTATTATATTATCGAGAACTTAGGAACTATACGAAACATGCGATAGCACGAGAGAAAGTTGCATATTTTAATCAGATGTCTAATAAAACAGGTAAAGATTTTTGGGCAAGTGCGAAAAAACTAAATTTAACACATACTGAAACTCATGAACTGCCCCGTGAACTTGCAGATGAAACCTCACTCAATAATTATTATGCCCAAAGCAGTAATTTAGTGGATACTACATCAAACGATAAAATAAAATTTTATGAACAAAATATTCATCCAAACGTAACCCATGACCTCAATTTTAAATTAATGGACGAAATATCAGTATATAAAATAATTAATCAGATGAGTAGTAATGCCGTGGGTGAAGATGAAATTTCTTTAAAGGATATAAAATTGTGTTTGCCTTTTTGTATAAAACCTCTTTTAAATATAATTAATCATTGCATATTGGAAAATGTTTTTCCAGATATCTGGAAGAAAGGTATTATTAAACCTTAACCTAAGATTGCTATTCCCAAAAGTTCTAAAGATTTAAGACCTATATGTATATTGTCAGTTATATCAAAAATTATTGAGAAATATATCTACAGCCAAATTTCTTCTTTTTACCTTCCCTTGAAAATTATACCAGACTGTCAGTCTGGATTTCGTAAGTACTTTAGTATATCCACTTGCCTTATTAACCTTATAAATGACATAAGAATTAACGAAGAAAAAAAGGAAGCGACTTGTTTGTGTTTACTCGATTTTAGTAAAGCATTCGATACTTTGAATCACACCATGTTACTAGCTAAGCTTCATTATTTTGGATTTTCGAAGAATGCTGTTGAATTTTTTAGATCATATCTCTCAAATAGATATCACTGTGTATCCGTTAAGAGGCAATCTACCAATTTTAAATCGTCATATATACCTATGACAACAGGTGTCCCACAAGGCTCAATACTTGGGCCACTTCTTTTTTCACTATATGTTGCGGATATGAATAATGTATTAGAATATACTAAACTGCAACAATATGCTGATGATTCTCAGCTGTATATGTCATTTTCACTCGATAAACTGCAAACATCTCTAATAAATTTTAACAGTGATTTACGAAAATTAAATGAATTTGCCCAGGACCATAACTTAAAATTAAATGCATCCAAATCTGCTATACTATTTTTTGGAAACAATAAGTCTATTATAACACATGCCACGTCTAACTTTAAAGTACAAATAAATAACACGTATTTACCAGTGATTGCTGAAGCCAAGAACCTGGGAGTTAATTTTGATATTGGTCTTACTTTTCAATCGCATGTAAAAAATAAACTTAACGTTGCATATATGCGCTTAAAAAGATTAACAAATTTTAAAAAGTATTTACCCCAAAAGGCTAAATATTATTTATGTAATATGCTTGTATTATCGCTTCTAGATTATGGTGACGTTGTATATCACAGCTCAATAAATGGAAGTGTTATCAGATCTATCCAAAAACTTCAGAATGCTTGTATGCGTTTTTCCTTTAATATTCCCTTTAGAAATCACATTACTCCATATCTTAACAATAATTCAATTTTGTCAATGCTAAACCGACGTAAATGTCATTTACTGTCTCTAATTTATAAAGTCTTGAAAACTGGTCAGCACCCATATTTAAGAGCCCTATTTAATATACATAATCACTCTCATCTTACTAGAAACTAAAATAATTTTACTATACCACCCGACAAAACAGCAAATTTTCAAAAATCGTTTAGTTTTGTAGCAATCCAATTATGGAATAATCTTCCTAATCACATTAGAGATTTTTCAGTTTTTAAATTTAATGAATACATTAAGAATTTACTTTTAAATGAGCAACGAAACATTTAGTAAGAGCTGGTTATTTTTTTTTCTTTTCTATCTCGATCTGCTTTTAAACAAAACTTATACAGTCAGTTAAATAAATCTATATATAAATAATTTTTTAATTTAATCCGCTGGTGTGCCGACTTTTCAATTTAATATCTCATTTTTTTTATCATTTTTTGTTGTTCCTTGTTTTGCGCCCGTTCTGCACCGCTCGTATTTGTGTATCGCTGCTTTGCCTGTTCGTGAACTCCGCCTTTTGTGGAAATTATAAGGTTAAACTATATACAAATATGTATTTATGCTCGCATTTAAGTTGCATTATTAATATTAAATTTAGGTAATATACCTTTCTAGGGCAGGGCTACTCCGGCATATATCCTTATGTCGGTGGATCGGTTTTATAATCGCAGTGTTGTCCTTATTCGTCAGAACTAATCTTATTTTAAATTATAATTTACATGTTATTTATTGTATTTAACTGACTAATAAAATAGTTTTGAATTTGAATTTGAGTTTTGAATTTAGCAGTTTCTATGTGAATGGAATAAGATACCCTTATTAGCGTATGTGCAAATGAAACCAAAGAGGCGAAATGCGTATACGGTAAGGCCTTGAACGTGTGGTATAAACCGTTTCTGTTATGTGTAATTATGCGAATATTGAAGAAAACGAAGGTAAGCTCTGTAATGACGTTGATATAAGATTGGCTGGTTGAATAATTTCTCCTATTTTACATGTCAGTTGGCTTTAGTGGATCGTATCAATCTTTGTTGAGAATGTTGAAATCCTTGAATGTAAGATTTTAGGGAGAAAAAAAATCAAAAATAAGCTTCAAAAGTCAAGTAATAATTCATGCAACTTGTAAAAATTAGAGTTAAGAGTTAGAAAAAGAAGTTCTCGCATTAAAAATTCTTATTAATAAAATGTAGGAAAATTTATAAAATCAACAAAACTACATATCAAGTTAAGATTTATCAAGTGATACTATTTTTAGTTAAATGATATTTAAATAAAAATTTTATACCTGTTAATTTTAGCCAATGAGATGCCTGCATTCTGACATGTTGCTATGACAATAACCTATCTTTTTCGGAAATCACCCCACACGTAAGCACTCAGCTGTAACATTAATAAGCGGAAATCTCCTAGGCTTGAAAGCGATATTAAAATCAGTGGCCTAAAATATTGTTGGTAGATATTTATTTTTAACTTAAATATATAGGTGCCTACATGTTATTTATCGATAACACCGGTTATAACTTTCAAATGTTGTAGAAATTCGTTTTACACTTCTTTTTTCCTCAATGGCGAATAAAGTTCGTGAAATAAAACTAATACTTCGACACCATTTTGTTCTCTTCCACACTGGTTTTATAGGTGAAATAGGGAATAATTTCAGAAGGAATGTTTTTCATGTCCTTAAACAGATTTTCTTGTTCAGGATTTAGGCCAGAGTCATTCAGCAAATACGTTAAATACTTTAGATTTGTATGTTAAACTTGGATATGCTCAGATTCTGCTTTTTACGATACCCAAACGTCAACAAAACGATTAATTACAAGGAACTTATCACTCTACAGCCAACTTTAATTGTGTTATTATAACAAATAAAATTATCATTTATTTTATATTTTTCTAGTAGTATAAAATTATGGGACGTATAAAGAATAATATTTATTTTGGTTTATTATTTGAATCTTGTTTTACAAGGGTACAG
The DNA here is from genome assembly GCA_030620095.1 of Kuschelorhynchus macadamiae. Classification (NCBI taxonomy): domain Eukaryota; kingdom Metazoa; phylum Arthropoda; class Insecta; order Coleoptera; family Curculionidae; genus Kuschelorhynchus; species Kuschelorhynchus macadamiae. The sequence goes on along the minus strand of JAUTXW010002049.1, from coordinate 1,427,342 downwards.
GGAAAGTAAAATTAAATGCAATTAAAACTGCTTATAAAAACATTTCTTGGAGCTGCTTGGCTGTTGAATTCCACATAACATGAAACAATAGCAAAGTCTGTCCTAATCTCACTAACTTTAAAAAAAACTTAATTGCTTAAACTAAAGAGTAATATACTATCTTCACAAGAGATTCTTATTTTTTTTCTCTCCATGTTGAATCCCCAATCCTCCAAAACTCTAGCTAACTCTTCGACGAAGGTTACTACCTCAATTGTGAATATCTTTTCTTCACAAAATTCTAGATACTGTTTCGATATCATTGTCTTTGATTTCTTTGAATTACGTGGAATTAATATGTCCACCTCTTTTCTTGTCATCCTAGTATTTTCTTTTCCAAATGCGTCAGACAAAACGTCAAAATACCCATCATGGCCATCTTAGTTTACCATTCCAATGCAACACTAACAAAAGCCTACTATGATGTCCATATATGAATATGTTATTAATTTAATTCTATTTTCAAATAGTTTTGGCATATATTTTTTTTACATATGCACACCTACACGATTTTTTTTTTAAAGTTATCCCTCGTCGCTACGTGACTCGTGATAATTTTCGCAAAATCGTGTACTCGGAAAATTGCCGATAATAATTCAAGCACTAGAAAGATTATAAATAAAAAAAACACGACACGCACCCTTAGAAAATATATTAATATATTTATATATTAATTATATATAACACTGAAGTAAATAAAATGTCATGGAATAAAATTAAACCTCAACGCCAAACGGACAGATTTTTCCTTGAATTTCCTTTATGCTTTCAGAACCGCGCGTTTTAGTCAAAGCGATTTCCATTTCAAAATTGATCTGATATTTGAAATGAAATAAAACGTACTTGTAAAGTGGAGTAATTTCAGTATGGTTCATTTGTATTCGTTTATTTCTTACAGAACAAATATTAAATAATATAAAATGTAGCATGCTTTCAAAGGTACATAAAAACATCCTTATATAACTTATTTTACTGTAAGCTTATTAGTGTGGGCATTGTCTTTATTTAATATCTTCGTAAAATTTTGGTCTTGTACCAAGTAAATTTTGATCATTTCTTTTCGTAATATTTGAAAGTATAAGAAGTTTTGAATTCTGAGGTAACATAATTTTTCATTTCAATTTATGTCGAGGGGAAATTAAATGAAGTAGAAAACACGGATATTTCTTTTTATCCTCTTCTTTTATATCGTATAAAATTGAATTTTAAAGCCCTTACTTAACTTCTACACTTATACAGGGAAGAAGGGAAATGAGCACGTGAAAGTACTAAATGTTTTAATAATTTAATTACCCAAGACTATTACTTATATAATTATTAATTTATTAATAAAGGATATTATAAAAAGTGGCAAACTGTAAAACACACTTCTTACTGTAGTTGTTTTTCTCCGGATTAGTGTCCGGCGCTATCGCCATATAGGAATCCTATATATCTAGGGGTGAATTTTGAGAAATTCATGAATTGTAGCGTGCGCGAATTCTGTTTGCGATTTTTTGACCGATCTCGTGAGTAAAGATACATGGTGCAATCGAAGGCAAAACGTCGGTAAGTGATTCTAATTTAATATGGTCTAATCTTACTAATTTTTTAATTGACCAAAGCCATAAAAACTTCTGCTGTGTGTTATCCTGATTATATTAGTTAAATGAACTTGTGTTCGCTTACCACAAATAGTTTAGAATATGATAATAATATACCCTTAAATACTTTTAATTAATAGTGTGCTATCAGTTATGCATTGTTAACTGTTGGATCTGTTAAATGTTGCATCGCGTCGTATAGTTGTCAATAATAGTAAATGTCGTAAATTATTTTAAGCCTTATTTTAGCAAAGTTTATATATCTTTTTTATCGATATCCGTTACTTAATTTGAAATCTCGCCCAGGTTTATTAGGTAATAATTTTTAAAGTACATTCTCCCATGGCGGCTCGAAACGCTGCTATTTCGACAAATTACAAAAACTTATTATGATTCAGAAAAAGTAGTTCGGTTTATTAAAAATACGCCTTGCTTCCGACGGCTGTATTTTTTTGTGTCAATAATTTCAAAAGTACAGAAATTTAATCTTGAAATGCAATTCCCATTTCAACGTGACAATCGACATGAGATATAAAATGAGCTAGATACACTATGTACTAGATGATTAAAGTGGGACTTCCTCAATTGGTAATTCATTTAATTTTACCTAGGTACAGACAATTTTAAACATTTAAACTGTTAACTTACTTAGTCCCGGTCACAGACGATGATATCAAAGTAAAGCATCGTTGAGGGGCTAGTAGTTTGATGGGTGAGTGTCTGAAAAAACATAGTCAGTGCTTATGCAAGTTTCGGTATTTGGAGAGCTTCCACCGAATCTATGCCTTCAAGCCCTGAACTACTGAGCTATAAATGATGTAGAAGACATAAAAAATTGTTCATTTCAACATTTTCTATGAAATATGAAATCTACTTTAAATATTTTGTTTGTGGAAGGATCATAGTAAGGCAGGGACGGCTCTAAAATAGAACCGAACATTAAGTTAAGCATGTTTAGTATTTACAGTGTAGTTTAATATGTGATTGTATCGACCCGTAGCATAGACTTTATTAAGTTCTGCTCTCTAATTTTCAAGTAAAAAGTCAGCGCAGGAAAAAGTGTAAAATATATCTGCACTTCGTTTACTGCTGCAGTTTTTAAAATAAGTATACTTTCAAAATCTTAATATTAAAATAGTTTTAATATGCTAATATGCATAACCCGGCTGCCTAACCTCTTATTAAATCACAGAGAAAATTTAACAGGTGGGCAAACTTCAGAAAAATAGGTTCGTACCAATAATTTTAAAAAAAAACTTGCATTATTCATTATTTCAAAGACATTTCATGTATATTTTTAATTGTTAAAGTGTGATCCTCGATATTATCTTTAACCACCTAAAACATAGAAATGAACAATTAATTTCGAAATATTTTTAATGACTTTAATACTCATCTTAACTCGTCACTAGTTTAATTTGCTATGTTAACATTTAACCGAATTCATAATACACGACCATTACCACGTAACACAGCTTATCTAACTCCGTTATTATTACGAATGCTGTAAGAAATTGTATTTTGGCATTCGCGTTCGCGATCGGTGTATTGAAATACTAGCGACATCTGTTGTAATGTGAAGTCTAAATTTAAATAACTTCTAAATGCTCATGGCTGCATTAGCAAGTATGAAATAAAGAAATGTGTCGAAGATCGGCTTGAATTCACTAGGAATTCAAATTTTTTTTTAGACCACGTTAAATTTATTTTTTCGAGCTTTTGAATTTGAATACCTGAGAAATTTGCAGGTATTTTCACCCCTCGAGATAAACTTTTTTAATGGGTCTCGGTGCACAAGATTGAGATATATATGCCCTATGTTTTCTACATGTAACGTAATTTCAATAATATTTCTAATCTTTTATTTATAATACCCAAAAACTGATGCAAGGATCTCAGTTTTCCTATATAGAAGCATAATGAGGCTATACCTCTAATGATTTATTTTTCTACAAAACTTTATAATTTTCTATGATGGCTAGTTATGCCTTATAGGATTTTTAGGAAACAGTAACCAAATTTTCTGCGCCCTCTTATGACTAAATTGTTAAATTCATACCCGCCATCACTTTGAATTGCAATTCGACAATTAAAACTTATGCAGCTTACAGGATTAACCCCTTATAATAGGCAAATATCCGAAGGTAAAGTTATTATCTTAATAAAAAATGTTATCAATTACTTATATCCCTATTTTGAAACTTTATTGTTCTGACCATTACTTTTTTATATTTTTAATTTTGGTAACCTCCATTTTGAATTTTATGTCTTCAATTTCACAATTGTACTATATTTGGTCTTCTTTTGTAATTCCTTTAATACCATGAGGAATAAATTTTAAAAATAATAAAATACAAATTTTAAAAATAATAAAATACTCTAGCCTTAATTTTCGTTTTTCAAAAAGTTCAACAGGAAAAGAATTAAATTTCAGATGGTTAAATAAAGCATATCGACCTATACATTTACCTCATTCTTCGCCTTGCAAATGCTTTTTAAACGCCGGTTGTCGAAACTTAATCAGACTTCGCTTGACTGAGTAACGACGTTTCAAAATAGGTCAATTTTTCTGTCGGCGCGGAGCACCTATTAAATAAACTTAGTTTGGGGAACACTCACATTTCTCACAATAAAAATAATATGATCTCCAATATTTATATGACTATATGATGCCCTTGCGGTCTCCTGTTTTTTTTCCATGGGCGGCTGTTTGCCTAACCTTTTTAACAGGTATTTCCAGGGAGTGCAAATTTCTAGCAATGTTTTTTTTTGTTTAATGTACCACGCTTTTCAATTTCTATCGCTTCCCGGATTATTCAAGTTTTGTTGTGGTTTGTATCTGACATTCCTTTGATAAGATAAAATATAAAATTTAATTTTACGTCATGTCTCTAATTGATAACTTTAATTTATTTTCCTCAAGTCTTGCCGATATCCTCTTATTTGTTTCTCCTACACACTTTGATTGCATATGCGGCATGAGATGCTGTAAACGCCTTGATATTCTAAATTTTTTGTGCATTTGGGATTTCTTGGTGAAGGTGCTATTGTTCTTAATGGTTTGTAGTCTGTAGTAATATTGTGTTTTCAGGGCCCCTGCAAAATTTAAAATTTTGTACAAGCATTAAGTGTGATATAGAGATAAACTGGTAAAGTTGTGATATTTTTAGTATTTTTTGGTAATTTTTTTTTAAAAAATCAACGTAAACAAATTCTTATTCAAATAAATTTAAATTTTGCAGAAAAATTAAATGTAATATAGGGATAAAATGTAAATGTAAAAACTTCCTATTTAATCTATTTTAAATTATGCCCAAAAATCAAGTGTGGCATAGTTAGAAACTCGTAAAATAATGGTAGGATTCCAATATAAAGGAACAAAATGGCGCCAAATAACAATGAAAAGACAGGATATATGTGTTACTAAATGACTATGTACTGAACTATGTTGAGTCATATATTTTCAGTTCCGAGTAAAGGAAATTTTGCCTTTATAAATCTTTATCTATTGTATTAAATTTTAGTTTTTGAAATCTATGTTGTTTTTACGATATTTAAAGGGCGTCAAAATATTTCCGAGACGTGGGGGCCCTGGTTTTTTTGGAGAAGTATTTCTATGCGGTCTGTAGTAATTCTTTTGAGATAGAGAAGTGCGACTGTTGATTTGATTTCAAATGTTATTGGCGATTTTTGTTGGCCTCTCTGTTGATGTTCTAGGGTTTTTTTTTTGATAGTAAGTGTCTTGTAGCCATTTTGTTCTAATGTCGTTGTTATTTTTTCGATTTCTTCGTGTTAGCTAGAGCTATTTGTTAATAAATCTCGAAATCAATGAATTGGGTCCTACTTGTATTTGTGAGGGATGGTGGTGTGAAGCGTCATTTAGGTATCTGTCTATATATGTGAGCTTCCTATATTCTGTGTGGTTTAGATGTTCTTCTGAAGTCTTCTTGATAAGGACTTAGAAAGAAGAAAGAAACTTAGAAAAGTAGCTGGTTGTTTTACTTTATTTCTAAGATAGACTTGATATTGGGATGAATGATATTTAAATATTCTAGAAATTTGAGAAGTTCGTCTTCGCAAAAAAAAATCTTCGGCGAGTATGTCGTCAACGTATCGGACTCATAGTTTCGGCTTTAAATGAGCCTCGCTCAAGATTTTTTGTTAAAAAAATATGAAGAGGTTGGCTACCGCTGATGATAGAGATGAACCTATTGCAGCGTCTCCTATCTGCCTATATATTTGGTTATTAAACGGGAAATATGCATTTTTAGACAGTTTTTAGAGAAATCTGTAATATGTTCTGGAAGGTCATCATTTTATTCTATTTTTTGTAGGGCTTCGTAGACTTGTATGCTAAGAAATAAAAATTTTACGTCGAAACTTACCAATATGTCGTGCTCTTCAAGTCAACTCAAACGACTTGACTGAAGTGGATCATTGTGCTTGCGACATTGCGGGACATGTTTCAGACAGAGATACTAGTGTCCTTGTTGTGACATTGGTGAAACGTGAAATAAAAATACTTTAACACTATTTATCCCAACGAAAGTCAGGAATCAGAGTGTAATTCAATGCCGGTCGTGGTATTAGCCAGTGGAGTAGTGTCTGTGATTCTATTTGGTTTAAATTATTTAAAGCTCGGTGTTCCCTGATTGATATATCGGCTTGGGATGGCCTAGAAATTTGTCTTTTGAGGCTTAAACGTCTTAAGACCTAGAAATTTAAGAAGTTAAGAAGTTCTAGGTCACCCCAAGCCAATTTATCAATCAGTGAACAGAGAGCTTTAAAGAATTTAAACCAAAGTTAGAATATCATCATCCAACTCGTAGACAAAGGCAATGCAACCGTCGTTACGAACACTAAAGATTACACCTAAAAAATGAAAAAGCTACTCAAAGATTCTTCCTACAAACTAGTTTGCCGAGATCCTGCAACATACCAACATAGAAAATATCAAAATAAGAATCAACGAATCTGGTAGGTGTCCTAAGTTGTGTGAATGAAGATCTTCCAGGCCATATAATAGACCTCTCTAAGCACTAAAGAAGCTTAAAATGCATATTTCATATGTCAACCAAATGTCAGGCATATAGAAGGTATTACAATAGGGTTATCTCTCACCAGCCGTAGTCTATCTCTCCATGACATATTTTGGATACAAAGCCTTAAGTGAAACTCATTTAAAGCCGAAACTATGGACTTTGACAACATTCTCACCGAAGGGCCTTTTAGCAAGGGCGAACTACTCAGTTTTTAAAGTTATTTAAATTTGCAGAAAACTCCAGAAGGACATCTGAAGCACGCAGTATACAAGAAGCTTACACATACACACAGAGATAGATACCTAAATGCCGCTTCACACCAACATATCTTACAATTACAGCAGTAGCCAATTTCATGATACATTTGCCTAGCAGAAGTATATATAGAATCTAAAAATTGAAAATATACAGAGTATTCCTTAAAAAAAAAATTGGTTACCGTTTTCTGTAGAACAAGCAACGCTGCATGGCTAAAAATATTTTAGAGTGATCAATGGACGATCCGTTAATTTATGCTCCAAAACCTTCTAATGTTCCATCCGCAGTGAATCACCTTGTATATAAACTAATGAAACCTCGTCGAAATTCAACCGCTACTATATCTTTAATATTACATCTGAAAAGGGGCACTTAAATCCCAGATCTTTTAATATTCATTGTGAGCTGTATAAATATTTTTAGTCGCATCTCATAGAGTATATCTAAACTTTTCATATTTAAAAAGATAGACATGAAATCAACTTATATTATGACTAATCCAGCACGAGAAAACTAAAAATCCAAAACTGATAAAATAGAAACGTTAACCAAACCGACGAAACTCTTGATAATTTCCTCTAAACAGAATTATTTTACATTTTGTTAATACAAAAAGAGATAATACTTTAAAAAGACGATCTATCCAATATTAAAAATTTGCCCTCAACATAAATCCCAACTTTGTATTTTATTTCCTATAGTAGGGACCCATGGAGAGATTTCCGCCTAACATAATCTTTATCTTTAACCTTTTACCTAGTTTACTATATCTCTCTTTAAAATCAAGACGGCTATCTGAAGTCAAACTGATCAGTGCTTCTAACTAAATCAAATAAACTAGTAATAATAATTAGTTAGCTATGAAAAAAAACGTCGAATTATATCTGAGATGTAACAATCTGAGAAAGTGTCAACTTCCGGTTTGCTTCTCTAATAAAAAATGTTTACATTAAGCGAAAAAGGAAAGTGTGTTATTATGTTTACTGAAACTATGTTCATAATTACGACTAGATGATTTCGATTCTTGTTCAATAAAAACTCTCCAAGTCCAAATGCTATTAAACATTGGTATAGACACAGAACACCGGATCTCTGACTCGGGAAAAAAAAACTGAAAAAAACAACGTTTTATTGGATAAAACAATACAAGTTCAGGAATATGTGGAGGAAAACTCATCTGTATACGTACGGAAGCTTGGAAGTGAGGTAAAAATTCCCAAAACAATTGTTCGTCGAATAATTACACTGACTGAAACTGATTATCCACTCCGTGAAACATGTGCCGACAGCTTTTAAACCTTTTCGAAAATCAAAATCACCTTTCAAATAGTTCGATCGTGTTTTTTGAAGATATTTTTCATGTTAATGGTCTAGCGAATAAGCAGAATTGCAGAATTTGGGGTTCAACAAAACGTCATATCTATCAAGAGTACGTTAGAGACTTAACAGAAGTAAATGTGTGGTGTTCACTTAAAATAAATAATAAATAAAAAAAAACAATAAATTAAATGTATAGTCACAAGATAATTTCTTCGGTTCATTTTTATTTTGCTTTAAGAAACAAGAATGTGCAGAACATTTAGAGATAGATGGATAGGCAGAAACGGTTCCATCAACTGGAACTCTCGATCGCCAGATTTCACTTTCCCCAATTTCTTTCTTTGGGGCTACATCAAGGACAACTATTACACATCAATGCCAAGAAATGTAGACGAACTGATGGAAAATATCAGAAATGTAATCGAGGCCATACCGCAACGTTTTTTGGAAGACACTTTTGAAAACCTGTTAAAAAGATTTTCACATATGTATTCCAGTACATGGCCGTCATTTTGAACAATACGAAAAAAATTTTTGCAACAATAATAATTATTTAGATTGTTAAATTATACGTTTATGTTAATTTATAAACGACTTTATTACATTTCATATAAAATATTCACCGTTTTTGTTTTCCATGGCCAACTAATTTATTTTATTTAATTAGAAGCAATAATTAGTTTAATTTCATATAGCCGTCTTGATCTTAAAGATAGATATAGCAAACTAGGTATATTTTTTTTTAAATCTGAAGGATAAATCTATGGGACTGCTAATTATCATACAGGGTGTTCCATTTAAAATAATAAAGTGGTCGTATACCTGAATGTTGGCATAACAATATCATATTTCTGGTACACTATGTCGAGAATGATAATTTCAACATTACTGCATAAAAGTTTCACCAAAATAAAAACTATTGGCATCAATCAATTCTCAAGTAGAAAAAGGATTAAAATGCCACAAAATATCAATTTAACTTTATATAGCCGTCTTGATTTTAAAGATGAAACTATGTATTGTTTAAAAGCTAAAGGATAAAAATATATTACTGTTAATTAATATACAGGGTATTCCATTTAAAATAACAAAGTTGTCCAACAACTGAATGTTGGTATGTTACATTTTGGTAAACCCTGTACAGCAACATAATTTCAACTTTTAATGAAATAAAAACGATTGGCGAAAACAGCATCTACCTGCATCAGTGCGTTTTCAAGTAATAAAGAGTTAAAATACGTCTAAATACCGTAGGACACCTGGTATTATAACCATAAAAAACGTCAAATTCAGTCCTTGAAGAAATAATATATTTTAAATTTCCGGTTTTTGCAGATGTCTGTGGAAAATTTTGTAATGCATTTTTTGAAGGCTTACTCTACACCATGATAAGTTTTAAAATAAAAAAATATGACAAAAAATTAATAAATATAAAATACTCTCACACATACGTCGAGATATAAGTCAACATCTGCAACAATACAAAAAAAAGTATGAGTAAAGATCTATATTGTCAGTGAAGAAGAGTATCGGTGTCTATAACTAAAATAAAAACTTTTGCACGTCCCACAGTGGGTTCTCCTATGGACATTAATAAAATTTCAAAGATATCTTGATTATGTTCGTTTCCATGGAAACGAGATAACCGATGCCTGATAAACAAATGACAATTAATGTTTTGTGTTTTGCTTTGCGGTGATGTGGAAATTAAATAATAAAAGTAGTTGATAAAATTGTATATTGCCATTGTTATTGTAATTATTCAATTAATTAAAATAGTTACGAATGGTGACATTTTAGGAATTTAAGTGATTTCAGCAAATTAGTTATGGCTAGGAGAGGCATGCGTAGCTTATTTTTTTGAAAACATTGTGGTTATATGTTTTCTGAGAGCTTCTAGAGAAATATTTAAATATGTCGATGTTAAAAATACATTTTTTTCTTTTTTGTTTAACTTTAAATTGAGATACAAACAAAGTACATACATCGTAGTACATTGGGTTTTTTTTTATTTTATCATATTGGTTGTTTGATTTCTGTCTAACTCATGTACTGGAGATCACTGCAAAAGGTAAGATTTTTTATATTTTTAGATAGTTTTCCTGTACTAAGAAATAGTGAACTTTTCGAAGACTGGATTAAAATCAGTAATTTGGGAAAGATAAAAAAATTTAAAAACTTTTTTTATAATACTACAATTTAGAGAAATGTCCTGAATATATAGACCTGGAATTTAATAAAATAGAGAAATTTGTTTGCCTCAGAGTAAACGAAAAATGGCGTAAAAACCCATAAAAAAATTGCTTCTTGGATCGGAATAAGGATTGGCTAAATAACGTAGTTGACCTATCAGAAGTTATAAAGGGATTTCTTTTAAGGGAAAAAGAACCCTCTCTTCCATCCCAATCAAGTCGCGGAAGGCCCGTGAAGCCATTTGTGGAGTGTTTTGAAAAGTCAAAGAAACGGCGCGTTGCAAATTTGATGACCAAAATACAAAGGAAGAAATCTGGTATGCAGCCCAATTGGTTGGTTTTATGGATGAGTCACGACTTCCAAAAATTTCATTAAGCATAAAAGTAGCTCTTAGTTCATTTATTGATCTAGATCTTACAAAAAGAAAATATAACCAGTTGAGATCAGTCATAAATAATCTTCATAATAATACTTTTTCATCCTACAAAAAATTATTACAAGGTAAAAAAGACCTTTTGCCCGGTACTGTTACAGTGACTGAAAGTTCCGCTGAAGTTAATCTACAAGATGTTCTCAATTCAACCTCAAAGAGTATTTTGAAAATTGTTAGCGATTACGACTTCCCACAAAAAAAAAATCATTAAGGTTAGATTGTAAGTGGGAATTTGATTGGAGTTGAGGTCATGGGTTATATAAACAAAAATTAGAATGATGCTTTTGTGCCAATTAGACTAGTCGAGTTAGTAACTGAAACAGTTATTTGGAAAGCAAAATCCCCGTACGTCATCGAGTCATTATTGTAGACCTATTAAACTTATATTTAAAAAAAAATCCAATTTTAACAAAAAGCGAAGAAAAATGTGTCACAGATTCAGTTAGTAAACTAAAAAATTACAGCGTGTTTATAAACAGTGTTGAAATTAAGATTTTCTACAGTTTAGTAATGACGATGGTGGACGGAAGCATATGCAATGTTTTATCTGAAACTAATAGCACTCAAAAATGTTACAATTGTGATGCCAAACCTAAAGATATGAACTTAGACTATCCAGCTTACATTTATATATTAGATCTATAGAATGCCTTCTCGACATATCCTATAACTTGCCATTTCGGAAATGGCAAGCTAGGGGAATTGAAATAGAAACAGCTAGATATAATAAAAAAATACATGTGCAAGAGCAATTCAAAAAGAAACTAGGTCTCATTATAGATAAAGTTAAGTCCACGTATGGCACAACAAATGACGGCAACACAACCAGATGGTTTTTTTCTAATCCAACCTTAAGCGCCAAAATCACTGAATTAAATGAATATTTGATTTAAAAAAATGCATTAATTTTAAGAGTACTTTCTTGTGGAAAAAAATGAATCTGGGCAGATTTAATAACTTAATTTTAGAGACTAGAAAATTGTATTTAGATCATTATAGCTGGTATTACATGCCTGCAAGCATTCATAAGTTGCTAGTTCATAGTACAGATGAAATTTCGTCTCTTTCAATACCCGTAGGACAACTTTCCGAAGAGGCGTTAGAGGCAAAACATAAAGAGGTACGATATAACAGGCTTCAGTACACCAGAAAAAAACTCTAGAAAAAATAACACGAATGATTTAATTTCCATCTTACTTTTAACATCAGATCCATACATAAGTTCATTAAGAGAAACTTCTACTAAAAGTTATTGTAACCTAGATGACGAAATCAAAAATTACATTATCCTCGACCATGACCGTAGTAACACCTCTAACGCCTTTGAAGATCCTGAAGAAAACCTGAATTTTGCACACATTTTTTTAAATGTTTAAACAATAAAAATTTTCATTTATTTATATTAGTTTTCAAAATTCGTTTTTTTTGGTTTTTTTTGGAGTTTATAGTTTTTAGCGACCCGAGTTTTTAGGTCAGATAAGAACCAATACTTATCTAGAAAGAGTTCTGGGAGAATTACCTTTACAAGAAAAACAGAGACAGCACTAGTTTTGTTTTGAAGGTGAAATATTTCGAAACAATTTTTAAATATATAGGTTGTGCTCACCAAGTAAGGTGCAACAAAAATTCAGTTTTTTAAATACCTTCTATGTTATTGTATTTTTTAATTCTATAATGAATTCCAATGATATTTTACGTAGCATGTCTTATGCCCAAAATTCGGTTGATTTCTAAATATTGATGTTTGACATTTGCGCAGCACAAAGACAACACAACTTCCGGTTTAACCAAAAATTTCTGTGATGGGACAGATTATCAAAAACTAAGATACGAAAGTGCAAGCCGAACCATTTTGCTCAAATTTAAAACGTTTAGATTTAGTAGCAGATAAATTACTCAAAATATCAAATATCAAACTTCAATATTTCGAAGACACTTAAATTTAGTTATAGGACATACATTATTGACAGCATTATTTCTAGAATTTAAGAATATAATAATAATGTACAGTATTTCATTTAAAAACAGAACTTTTGTTACACCCAACTTTTTTGAGAGCACCTTGTATAATTAAAAATTTTATCAAAATACATCTCCCTTAAACAAAAACTGGCATGTCTCGGCATCTCTTAAGAAAATAATTCATTTTTCCAGAAAATGAGGTGGTTCGGTTTAAAATAAAAGCACTGTATACAATATTATAAGAAAGTCGTTTCAAATATATAATTTTAAGTATAATGTCGAATTATACAACAAATAAATAATAACCAAAATAAACTATTGTCACACAAAATGTAAACTTTGGTCTGTGTAACACAATACCATCAAAATTGTATAAGAAAAACTAGTCTTTGACGATTTATGCCTTCAGTGTTGTTTAATAAGCAAAATATATTATATTTCTCGGAACTTTGTCGGTACTGGCACATCACGGATCTGTATAAATAGACCCTTGATGGTCCGATGATTTCGGGTCATCGTAGTGGTTTACATGGAGGGAGACAGAAAATTAGAGAAACAAGAGTGGGGTAATGAAGTTCAAACCCATGACCCGAACATGTTTTCCCCAAACCGTGATAGAGTTAATGTCAGTTTCGATGCTTAATGTATGTTTTAAATTCTTTAGATGTGTATACATTTTATAACACTGCTTAATTTTTTCTGTGGCCCACCTCCAAACATGATATCTTATACACTTATGATTAATTCCAGCGTTCGGCTATATAAAATCAAAGACATATAACATGTATAACTTTGGTAAACGATCTATTCAATGTGAAATAAATTACCGCCTAAATCGACCCAACTTTGTATTGTATTCCATATATTTGGGAGCACAACACCCGGGGCCAACTCTATTGCCATGGCCCAGCGCCCAGAAATAGAATTATTGTGTTCCTCTATGAGGCCCAGAGTTAGACCAAGACGTACGTATTTGTATTTAACGGACTGTCTATTTGAAGTATAATAAACAATATATCATGTTAAGTCATAACATTGGAATCTGTGGTGGAAGATAGATCAAAGTACAAGAGTTCTAACAGCAGTTCTAGCATCATCAGCAGATGATATAAACTGTTTATATACTCTGCTTTTGCAGTTTATATCATCTGCTGATGATGCTGACTTGGTTAGCGAAACGCGCGTCCAAAACGTAACAAGTTGTGATGTAGTGTGGTTAGATCTCTTGTATTTTGAATATATCATGTTTTCTAAGTTTAGTGAATATAAAATAATATTCAATTTCTCCTACAGATAAGTCACTATAGGAACAAATAATTTTATATTCTCACTGTATCGCAGGCATTGTCCAATATTTTTATATGTGTGGAAGATTGTACGATGTGGATAGTTAACTAATCGTGCTAACTTGTTTATTTTTTTTCAGACGCTGAATTATAAAATTAACAAAAATTATGAAATGAATTTTTTTAAAAACACATATTTATTAATATATCTTTACAACCTAACCTTGAATATATAAAAAGGTTTTACATTCAGTAATAAATATGCTGCCTTGTCTCTTTCTATTTGGTCAGCTAGAAGGCTCTTAGCAGTCTAGCTTTTTATTGTTTACAATAACTAATTTCCCTTTGTTTTTATTATACCCTTTAAAAAATCTTTTACTCTTGATGTTTCTGAATAAAAAATATGGGCATTAATTGCGGCTGTCATGGTTCTGTAAAAGTTTGGCTTAATTTTTTTTTTATTAAAAAATAAGGAAATCCTAAGAAAGGGTACTCTAAATTTCTAAAAATAATACACTTTAATAATATTTTGTTTTAAAAGGCACTTTTGAAATCTGGGTGGACAAATATAATAAGTTATACAAAAACGTAACTATTTTAAAATCTATTATGTAAGTAATAAAAATTAAAACATTTTACAGTATTTGTATAAGCAAAGTAGTGAAACAATAAGACAATGCCGAAATTACATGTGCCACTGCAGTAAAACGTTGTCTGTGCTCCAAAATATTGAATTAACATTTGCCCTTTATTTTAACATGTATAAATGTAATTATGTTTCCACGATGAATTCTGCTTTCGACTGCGCTATAAGTTAATATTTGTTGAGTTTTTAAATTCATATACCGATGCCTAATGTATTGCCTAATGTATTATACCTAATGTATTGCTTTTTTAACGTGAAATGCACTGATAATAATATTCATTCAATGATTTGATTAATTAATAGTTAATACTGCATAAATGTAATTATTACTAGCAATATTTGTAAACCAAATATTTGCACCAATTTTTTGCTCACCTAGTTGTTTTCCAATAGTCTGCCATTATCTTTTCTATCTATGATGTTTTTGTTCATAGCATTACTGCTATTAGTAGTAGTTAGGGGAAAGCTGAAGCTTAACAATAGACTCAACTGGCCCATGCAGCCTGCCCCAAAACCTAACCCCAACCATCTATTGTACCTCTGCAATTTCTACCAGACCTATTAGCGTGTGGATATCCTTCCAAACGAGATCCTTAACCTCGTTCCTCTGCAGAACCGCAGCTCCAAAAATGTCTAACCTTAGCTTCGCATGTGCATAGGTAGTGCAGAGGTTTTCCCTTCCTCGCGACATCTAGTAGAGGTCGAGTTTGTCTTTATGCCTAACAGGTCAAGGTGTCTCTTCAGTCGACAGTGGTCTGGGTGTACCCCCATGAAGGAGTTGATATTTCGTTTACAGTTTGCAAGCAATCAGGCCGTTTTAGCTTTGTTAGGTGTTACGATACTTTTTATAACTCCGTCACTCCCTACTCTAGTAGACTCAATCACTGACAGCCGTCCTGATTTGGTGCCTTGTTATTCCCAGAATTGGTTCTGGTTCTGAAGACGGCATATTGAGTATGAGCTTTGCTAGCTCATTCATCCCGCCTTCTCATTTAGCTCTAATTCACAGTGAGTAGAGACCCAAACCAGTTTTATTGTTTTAGTCCTTTTCAGTCTAAAACCAAGATTCTGCTGGATCTGGGTAAATTTAGCGGCTTAAAACTGCTTGACTATCTGAGCATATAATCTCTTTCTTTTATAAGTACTTTAACTTCCTTCAAGGTTGCCGCTATCGTGTTAGCATATATTTCTTCCTGAAAAACCATGGTATAACTTCCAGGAAGGAGACTCTTTCTACTTGGAACTTAAATTCATGGGTTATGGGACTGCAATAAGGTCTAAAGTGAAACCACTATTTTCAATTGCAACGTTTCGTGTTACATTAACACTTTTTCAAGCTCTTGAGTTAGTGTGAAAACCTTAATAATGGACATTTACACAATAAATAAATAAACATATACATATTTGTTGATAAGAAAACGTGCTGCGTCCGTCCTAAAAGTTTGTGTAGTTCCTACGTCAGTAAAATGTGTATATGTTTATTTATTTATTGTGTAAATGTCCATTATTAAGGTTTTCACACTAACTCAAGAGCTTGAAAAAGTGTTAATGTAACACGAAACGTCAGTGGCGGCTCGTGAGTATATTGAAGGGTGAGGCTACATGAGGTTAATTTTCTTTAAATGTGAATAAATTTCCACGTCACCCATGAGGTATTATTCTGCGACGCGTTGACCTTTTTTTTTTAATGGAGGTCATCGCCAATAGCCCTACTAAACCATTAAAAACTAAAAAAATAAACTCTAAAAAAAGTAAATAAAAAGTAAACAAATAAAGTAAAATATGTACACCTATCACTAAAATATAGCGGTGATTGCGATAATAAAAACATAATTTAGTTTATTAAAACTTAAAATAAATAGTTGTATGAAATAAGATAAAAAAACTACTTTTTGTACATTAAATCTATACGTCTGTCTTTTAAGGTTGCAAATTTATCTATAATTTGGTCGTAAAAGTTTTGGTCTTCACTAAGTTCTGACAGTAATTCCTGCTCTATTGACATCATTGCTAAACCCGAAAGCCGTTCTTGTGTCATTGTGTTTCTTAGGTAGGTTTTGATCCGTTTAAGACATGAAAAATTTCGTTCGGCCGATACACTTGTTGAGGGAATAGTTAAAACTAAATTAAAAAGCTTATATGCTTCCGCAAAAATTGCTTTAAAATCTTTAAATAACAAAGCTAGACTTTTTTCGACATCTAAATTTGAAAATTGTTCATCCCTATACAATACAGAAAGCTCATTCTTTAATCTATCTCTGTCAAAAATGTTTGGATAATTTTTTAATAAATTATTTAATAAGTCGTCTGGAAAGCATTTAACATATTCCGAATATTTTGTGCAATCGACTAAAGCAAAGAAATTTAAATTATTTAAATTTTCAAACCGCGTCCCTGATTGAAGAATTATACAATCTATTATTTCGAAATATAATATTTTATATTTAGTAAAAATATGAAAGTCGCTAGAACATTGCCCTCGACGTGTGTTAGTTGGCAGAATAGTGGCTTTTTTAGCAATATTGAAAAGTTCTTTGAAATGGTCCTCGTTTCTAAATTCAATAATTCGTTGCTTGGCAAGGTTTATTTGCGAAATGCAGTAATTTATATCTAAATGCTTTAACTGCTGAAACAGTACATCAGTGCAACTAAAAATTTGTTTATAAATATGCGTTAAAAGGCAAAATTCGAAATCATTAAAATGCTTTAGAAATCCTTTTGCACCATTAATAGATTCTATTCCAGAACTTAAGTCATTAATAATAGTTTCAAATACTATAATTAAATTGTCCCATTCATTAGCCACTAAGTTTAAAATTTTAGACCGTGTATACCATCGCGTTTCTACAGCTCGCGGAATTCTTTTACCTTACTATCTGATTAAGCACAAAAGACCGTTTTGGTGATTGGTGGAAATAATTTGGTATTCCTAATAAAGTGGCAAAAAATATACGAATTTGGGTAATCAGTTTTGTTCCCTGTTGTAAAACTAGATTTAATCTGTGGGCGCAACAATGAGTAAACATAGCTAAAGGAGCAATAGATCTAACTTTTGTTTGAAGCCCATTTATTTCACCTGCCATAACACTAGCCCCATCGTAACACTGCGCGACCAATTTATTTTTAAAGTCATAAGGCTCTAAGCTGTTTTGTATTAAATGAAAAAGGCTCTCTGCTGTTCTATTATCGCTAACGTCAAAAAATCCTAAAAATCTTTCTTTTAAAGATCCGTTGGTCACATACCTAACTGTTATCGAACACTGTGATTTTTCTGTTATATCAGTACTATCATCCGCAATTACGCCAAAAAAACAACAATAGTCGCCCTATTTTGCTCCAGTCTTGTAAGTGCTACCGAATTTTTAATATGCTCTCTTGAACTTTCATGCGATTTTACTGCTCGTGAAAAATTTTTTAAATCCGAATATCCGCCCCCTGAACTCCAATTATTTTTGACGCAACCTAATAAAATACAAGGCCAACAATATAAGCTTTGTTTATAAATACTTCCGCATAGCCACCAATAAGTTTCGTACCAAGATATTTGAAAAGTTCTTGAATATGTTTTACCTTGCCTCTTATCGTTAAATATTGCTAAAATTTTCGGCGTCGGATGGCTACCTAATATCTGTTTCTTTTCAGTTTCGCTTCTTCTTAAAAAAGGCGTTTCAATTAATGAAGCAATAATGTCGTGAATAGAATTCATTTCAAAAGCAAAAAGCAAATACAAAAAATGGAACGGTCCAACTTACCAAATAAAAACAAAACAAAAACTTACTCACGCGTATTTATTCACCTTAAAAGACAGAACGCCCTCACCACCCCAGCCGCACGCACCAAGTAAAAAGAAGCCGTTGGAATATTTCGCTAGTCATGTGATTTAAATAACCAATAAAAGCATATCCAAGCTACAGATTTATCGCCTCAAGAATGCAATAGAAAACGCGTGCATCGGCAATCGCCATCCCGCTCTGTCGTAATCAGGTGACTCGCCGGCATCGGCACCGGCCGTTGATAAATAGGTCAGAAGTCGAAACTTTCCAAGCTAAAATTATTTCGCCTCATTCGAGAGCACTTTCTTTAGGAATGGGTTTGCACGGATTGCACGGTCGGTTTTTTGATGTGGTCAGAATTTATTTCTAAAATATTTATTATGGGATTATATTTTGTTTTTTTTTAATGTTATTATGTTGTAAAACTGTTAAAAAGTATATTTCTAATTGGTAATAGATAAAAAGTTATATAAAAAAATTCTCTTTTCCTTTATTTTGGGGGTGAGGCGAGGCCTCAGAGGCCTACCCTGACGAGCCGCCACTGCGAAACGTTGCAATTGAAAATAGTAGTTTCACTTTAGACCTTATTGCAGTCCCATAACCCACGAACTCAAGTTACACTTATTTATTAGGGACACGAAATGCCTATCCAAACTCTTTCTACTGTTGGGCCTCCCTACAAACACTCCTGCGCCTGACTCCAGCCATCCGCGACTCATCGGTATAGCACACTAGCGTCTCTTCTTGGAAATTAACTACCCTACTTATTCAATCAGGCTTATCTGGAATCATAAGCTACTAAGGTCTGTTCGTCTTTAGTTGGAAACAGTATGCAAGTAATATTTGGATTTCTGAACGATTTCGAACAAAAACAAAAACCCCCCAAAGTTAAGTCAATTCACTTCACGCTACTGAATGATATATTTCAGAAAAGCGAAAAACGGAAAAGTTTAATTCTATCGTCACCACGATAGAGCGTAGGGTCATAACCCATTACCTATTTAAATCGTTTCAATTTACTACTATCAATATAAAAAGTAAAATAGATTTAATAGGCAATACACCACTTGACACAGAATGTATGCAATAGTAATATTTTCACATTTTGATATATGTGTTTTGTTCATTATTATCATAATTAAAATTAAGTTAGGATACTTATATGTTATGATAAATATCTTATAATTACTGTTTATGTTCTAGACCGTGAGTGTCTCCGGATCGACGTAACTATACCTGTAAAAAGTATTTTTTGCATTTTTAGAGAAAAAAACATTCTTAATAAAAAATTTTGCTTGCCATCAAACTTCGAAAACTAATATTGGAATCTGAGTAAGTTATACATGTTGTCCAAAAATTATAAAAGTTACGTCTACCCGGGGACACATTGTGTACGGCAAACTTATAATAATATCAAAACTAACAAAATCTTCAGGAAATCCATTTTTTTTTTGTTTAAAATATGCTATAATTTAATTTCATAAGATATTCGAAACCAACTTGCTGCCGGGGTCTTATCCTAAAAGAAACAGGAAAAGTCGTTGCTGAAAATATTCTATTCAAAAGTATTAAATAATAACGCCAACAAATCTGAAGAATATTTTCATTCAAGCCGCCCGTCTTCTTTCTATACTCAAGACGAGATGTTGACTTCGATTTCATTCTCAAACCGGTTAAAGTTACTAGTGGTACCAGACTGTTGTCGAGACCGTCTTTTGTTGTCCCACCTATCAAGAACCACGTCAGGTCGATGGAATGCACCCACCCAAACTTATATGCATTTTCAACGCCAATATGATAATTAATTGGTCGAGCCAGTTAGGCTTTAAGCCATTGTGTTGTAAACAGTTCATATTACTTAAATATTACATAACGAAATGTTGTTTATTGTTCACAATACTGAACCCGTTTTTTATGTATTTCGTCCTAAATTTCAAATATTAAATTTATAAAGTGTTATCATAAATCGTAATTTCATAATCAAGATACTCTATACAAAAATTGAATGAAATAATACCTTACGGTAGGTACAATATTGTATAAAAGAATATTGTTTTTTTTTGATGTTTTAAATAGTGAACCAGTTTGCTATTGACTGTTTCTCAAATTTAGACAGCCTTATCAAATTAAGCAATAACCCTGACACCACAAAGAGAGGGGGAGGTACGACTACGGACCAAAATAATGTAATTTATATTTCTCTGATAAATTGTAAATCTTTGATGATGTCCTGGTCTTAGTCACTGGCCATATTTTTTAAACTAGTGAGCACCAGCGACATCGACCGCGTATGGCGATAGCGAATGGGATATAAAGAGGTAGTCACCTTATTTAAATACCTCTTTACAGTGGCGTATATAGACATTACTTCTGGGAGGGGAGTTTTGGGACTATTTTCAACATTTTAAATAATCAAAATACAAGAGTTCTAACCACACTACACCACAACTTGTTACGTTCTGGACGCGCGTTTCGCTAACCAAGTTAGCATCATCAGCAGATGATATAAACTGATATTAGAGATATATGAGATAATTTTAAATAATATAAAAAAAGGTCTTTATTTTAGCTAAAAATAAAACTGGCACTCGTAACTGGATTACTATCAATCCCGAAAAGAAAGTCCTTTTGATTTATATAAAAGTGGATCTGAGGGGTGGTTAACCCCCAAAACCCTTCCTTATATACGCCGTTGCCTCTTTATAAACCACGTTTTTTGTTGCATTTTTCATCCTTTCAAAAAAAATCATATAAATCAGTGCAGTACAACTCTCTCACGAACTTGCTGAAAAATTTTACTTAGTGTTAAATATAGAAGAAATAATCAGCAAGAGAATACAGACGACAAGCAGACTGATTGAAAGTTGGTGTGAAGAGACCGTACTTTCGGTGAATCTAGCAAAGACCGAAATGAAACTATTTAGAAGTAAAATAAATATAGGTGAACTACGTGAATATGAGTCCAAGGATGTTTGAAAAACAGCTTATCTAGAGAAACGAAGTACCTAAATGTTATAATAAATTTAAAGTTTTCATGGAAAGCACATGCCAAAAGGGTCGCAGTTTAGTTAGTGCAATTCTGTGGCAGCTCTGAGAAGCAGTAGAAGCTAACTAGAGTCTAAGCTCGCATGTTATACATACATTTATAGTAAGGAGGACAGCGGTAGAGAATCATGCGGCAAGTCGACTAGCGAGACTGGCTTACTAAACTATCACCTTATTGAGCCTGCCCTCTTTAGCCAACTGGGTTTAAAGGGAGACGTTTGGTAGGAAAAGGGAGAAATTGTCAGTCATGAGGGTTATTCCTAAAAGAGATACAAACAATTTCAAGCCATCAGAACTCAGCGCAGAAAAGTAAAATCGTTCCTACACCGGTTTCGAACAGTTAGCAAGCAATCAGTTGACTATTGCAACAGATTTTAGAAGGCGTTTGTTGAGCCCAAAAACCAACATTTTATTGAAGAAACAATTTCTCAGTTTAAATGATCAGAAGTTACAGAGCATTTTAGAACTAATTACGAAAAACATTTATTTCAAAGAAAAAGTAGAGCCAATTGGAAAATCCCTCTGCAGCATATGGATATTTTTATGGTTTGGTGGCCACCAGATAACTAGTTTTAGGGATGTTGCAGACAGATTTAACATTATAAGTTGTCTTCATAGAGTGATAAAAAGAATGACAGCCTCTAGTGAGAAAATAACCAAATTAGGGATAAAAAAATTAAAAATAATAAAAATTAAAGCATATTTTATACAAAAAAAAATCGATCTCCTTGAGGTTATTGGATTGATTGATGGAACCCATATTAGATATGGTAAGCTTCGGCATGATCTCGATTCGTATATTAATAGAAATGGATTTTATTCCACACAGATTTGTTAATTTTAATATTTTTATATTCTTAGAGTATACAGTGTGTCCTCGAATGGGCGAAACTTTTATAATTTTTGGACAACCTGTATAACATAATCAGACGCCAACATTAGTTTTCGATTTTTTCGTACATATCGCCAAGACCTCTAAAAAGTTTTTGAGTTCTTTTTTCTTTTATGCAGAAAATAGCTTTTCAACCACTTTTTTAATTTTGTCCGGAAAAAGCATTTGTGCTTATCTTCTTATAAAACACAAGCAATAAACACCAAAATATGTAGTCAACAATTTTTTAGTTGCAAAAATGTGTATCGACAAGAACTGAAGAAATCCCGACTCTAAAGGAGGAGGAATGCTTCACAAAAAATAGTTAGATTTTTGTATTTATTGTTATATACACCTTGTATAAAAAAATTAATAAAAATATCGTCAACCTGATAAATATCAGATAAAATTAAACTTAATTTCGCAAGTATCTCTAAATAGAACTCAGTAGTAAAAACCAAATTATCAATTTTTTCTTAACTAGATAGCTAAAATTATTAATTTTTTCTTAACTAGGTATGTAAACCTTGGTTCTATTGTTTTCTGCTTTTCACAAAAATATAAGAGAGTTATATATTTAAAGACACTTTAGCATACCCTGTATATTGATATTTTGGTCAATCTAAAGTATTTTGTGAACAATTACCATTAAAGTTAAAGAAACGTCATTAACCGACTTCAAAAAAGGAGGGTGTCAATTTGTCCCCTATGTATTTTTTTATATATGTATATCGATTACTCCGCGATGGTTTGATCAATTTGGATGAAATTTTCAGGCATTATTAAGGATATTACTGGAGTGGTCACATAACAAACATATTTAAAAAATGTAAAAAATGATGAAATGCCGCCATTTTCAATTGTTGGTTTATCTTTTTAAATTTTGACAATTTTTATGGAATTAATACTTTGATTTTGGCAAAATTTCGTGTGCAATGTAGCTACTTATTTATTTTATTAGGAACATCCAAATTTTTACCTAAGTTTAGGGTTTAAAATTCAAATATTTAATTTCAATTTAAATTTAAGTATCACTAAAAAGAGGAAATTTTCATAAAAAAGTAGAACAGATTAAAAGAATGTACTAAAGTGTGAAAAATAATATTTTATTCCATATTGAAAATTTAATTTATGAAATCGGTGTCAAAGTAATCTTCATAAATGAAATTTTCAATATGGAATAAAATTATTCTTCACTTATTAGTGATTTTTTTAGAGATTATTTTTTATTCCCATATTGCAGATTAAAAGTTTTGTTTTAAGAATGATACAAGTTCGTCAAAAATACGCCTAATTTTTTGGGATCATACCAGATCATAAGTAATCGGGTTTTTTACTTTTTTATTGATTTGTCTTATTTAAACTTAATAAAGTAAAAAACACACATTATATGCTCGAGAGACGAGAGAGCTCGAGAGAAATGAAAAATTCTCGGTAAGAGAAGACCACACTCTTTTCTCGTTTTGTGAGGACAGAGAAAGTTGCTCTCTTGTATATGTACTGTACATATTAAATAACGACCTTTTGAACTTTTTGAACATTTCAGTTTCCTTAAAAAAGGAAAAATTCTTAATGAGGGATGTTCGAGGTAAAGCCAATTTGCAAGTCCTGTACAACAACATACGTTCTTAAACGACATTGCATCCCAACGGTAGTGACTTCGGCATTATTTACCTAATTTTATTACAAAGCATGAAAGCTAACTTCATTTCATCCTCTCTCGAGCTGCTTTTTTAAAAATAAAGCTTGAAAGTTTGTATAAACAATAAACCACTGAATATTAAAGTAGTGATTCCCTGGGACAATTTAAGTATCCTAAATTTCACATAGACCGAATATCCAGGGCTTAGAACTGTCGCCGTAGGGTGAAAGGATTATTACATCCCTGGAGAAGGGAGCACAAGCACAAAGTACAATATATTCTATGTTATCATAGATTATACTGTAATAATTGAACACATATTGATTTCATAAAGGTGTTTATACGCCAGGCATTTGAAATAAATAGTTTGATGTATAACTGTTATAAAATTATCGATGCAACTGAGTTTTTATGTAATAGATGTACATTTTGAATACCACGTTAATCTTTTTTTATTAAGATTAACTTTTTTAATATTATTAATTTTTTTATGAAGATGAAGATTAACGTGTTATTCAAAATGTACATCTTCATTGTATTATATAAAAGCTCAGTTGCGTCGATAATTTTTTTAACAGTTATACATCAAACTGTTTATTTAAATATCTGTCGGTATATGTTGGTTTTCTATATATCTCGAATACACCGTGTAAAGAAAACCAACACATACAGACAGATATTTAAATGCAAGATCGCATCATCACCCAGCACAAATTCGAGCCGTGGCCAATACTCTAATATCTAGATCCGTGCGATCAACAGAAACACAGACGTGACTAAACGAACTAAATATAATATCCGGTGCTTTAAAAGAAAAATGGCCACGCAAATTGCATGTTAGAGAAAGCTATTAACGCTCGAGGTTCTTGAACAATGAACACCAAAAATAATGAATCGAAGAGGCAACAAGTAGTCTTACCATATGTAAAAGGCACAACAAACAGGAGCGGAATAATTCTTAGAAAGTACAACATACAAATAAAACACATGCCATAAACAACCATAGGCAAACTACTTGGAATCCCAAAAGACAAAATCAAATTGCAAAACCACGGAGTATACAGCATTCCATGCCAGGACTGCCAAAAGTTGTATGTGAGGCAAACTGACAGGCGTTTGCTGCATCATCAGAAAACCGACCACAAAATTAATTTTGATGGGTGTAGGGAAATTGCTGATATAGAGCATTATAAGATCAGATTAATCCGAGAAGCCATAGAATTCAAAATTTAAATAAAAAGGACGAATCATTAAAACTACCAACAGTATGGAAGACAATAATCGACAAATCTAAAATCACAAAAAATAAAAAAGCAAGCTGAATTAGCGTAGCAACAATAGCAGCATCAGGAAAACATTAATAAAGACCAACGGTCGCTCAAATATAACCTTCGGCACTGGGTGGGAGTAATGTATTTACTGAACTCCAATTTCAAATTAAAAAATTGTACTCCTAAGATTGTAAAATAGTTTAAAATATTGACAAAATATATAAAAATAAGTATTTTGTAACATTTTTGTTTCATGTATATGCTAATATAAAAATTAGTAGGTTGTGTCACAGTATTAACGAACTATATTTTGCATAAATACTAACTCAGTAACTCTTAAGGGAGAAAAGAAATCGAAAAAATTCACTATGGCACGGGGCATTTTCCTTAACTGCTAACAAAATAAAAATCCATTATAGATTAAGTATTAAACCAAAAAATATTTTTTAACATAAATCATAAAACAAAGTTGAAATCCTACTTGTTTATTTTTTTCTTTAGAGAGGTTGAATTTTTGTTTTACTAATGTTCTAAACTCTAAAGTATATAAGATATTAAGAAAAAGCGTGCAAAAAAAATTAGAGATGGTAATGGTAAATGCAGGGTGTAATTAATTTGACCATGAAAATGGGCTTCTTTTTTGTAGATGCAAATTTTCCAGATTTAACGTTTTTATTGACATTCAAAATAATCTGTAAAAGAACCTAAGGGGAATTTCCCTCCTGATTTTTTCTTTCGTCTACAAAAATGAAAGAAGACGCAATTTATATATGTGTTACTAAATCAATGAATTTACTATTACTAATAGAAGGAAATATTTATGACGAGGTAAAGGAAAATTACCGATTTGTCTATTGTCTGTTGTATATTCTTGTGAAGCATTAAATAAAATCGATGACTAATTGTACGAGAAGAATATTAGATGCACTTTTAAATAGCTATTTTTAATGCTACCACTGATTTAAATCTAGAATCGACTGTACTACTGACATTATATACAATATTTATAGTCTAAACATTGTCTGGACAAGATGGCGTATGATAATATTAATTGAACCTGCAAAAGCAAAATTATTGCAAGTAATTTTTAAATGAATATAATATTATTTCAATATATATTCAGTTTTATACTATTTTATCTAATTCGTCAATATTTTAGCGATATGACTACACTGGAGAACAAATACAACTGTTTTTTTGTTTCTTGAACAAAACCTATTTTTTGAGTTCAAATACCTATTAAAGAATTTAGTTGGCTCGCTAATAATCTAATACCGATTAAACAATTTAGTTGTCTCGCAAAAAATCTGAATTATTTGCAAATTTTAATTGATAGGCATACACAATGAACATACAAAATACAGGTAACAATATAACAACAAAAGCAGCAAATAGCACATTTTCGCACATCGAATCTAAAATTTAGACACTCATTTTGCGCTTCTTAGCCTGCCTTTTGAAATCAGCCTGTGGGGCATCTCTCATAATAGTCCTGCAGTAGTCGGCACACAGTTCCATTTTCCCTGATACCTTCTTTCCATGTAAATAAAACATATTACACCCTAGGTTTTAGTAATGCAAAAGAAGTTTGGCAATCAGGTCTTAATGGTTTTCTGTTTTTATGTTTCCCAAAAAATTTGTTGCAAACATTTTAAAGGAAGTCATTCCAAGCGTCTTTTTCCTTGCCTTCAAGTATTCAAACGAATTGCGCATTTGCGAAAGTTTCCTAATCTGAGGACCCTCAAATATTCCCTTTAATTTTAGCATCACTGATTCTAGGGAACTTTTCTTTTAAATAACTTTAAGCACGGTCTTCTTTGTCCATGGCCTTAACAAAGGTTTTCATTTTTCAATTTTGTATGAAGTGGCCACAGTAAAATCTTTTCATAGGGGAACTAATGGCGCTCTGGTTACAATTTTATTTCCTGGCTCAAAAGTCTCTCTCGGTGGCCAAATTTTCTTTCTGTAGTGTTCCGATCGTGCTCGACTCTCCCATTCGCAGATAAAACAGCAGAATTTGGTATAACCTAGCTGCATTCCAAGCAAAATCGCCACAACTTTTAAATCCCTACAAATTTTCCATTTACATCTTTCATATTGTATCAATTTCTATACGTTTCTTTCATGTGGACTGCATAACCATTTGAGACTGAAGGCAACTTGTTTCCACTATGGAGTAACATAGCTTTAAGGCTTACTTTGGGGAATCAATGAAGTCTCCAGTGTTTTGGATCATAGTCCAGATTTAAAGCTGCCATTAAGTCCCTCAAATTGTTTTCCATGTTAAAAAATGGTGTTAGGTTTTTCTGACGGCTTCGGTACTCAAAAGCTTTTACTTCGTATTAAAGTAAATTCCATTGTTGCAATCAGAGGTCAATGGTTCTGGTTTTTTCTTGGGCAATTCTAAATCCCTTATAAGTTCACTTAATTCACTTTGACTTATTTTGTGAGGCTTTTTACAGTTACAAGTTCACAGACAAAATTTGAGTATTGCGATATTGACGGGCGACAGTTTCCGGTACAGTACCCTTTGATCCTCATCAGAATTAAGGGTATATTCCTGAGGCGGATTACGTACAGGCAATTCGTTACTATGAAGTACCGGGCGTATGGCGGATTATAAATTTGGATACTGTATCGCAGGTCTTTTTTTCTCTGAAAAGCCTTTTTTGATGGAAGATGTCAAGCAAAAGTAACAGTCAGTAATGTGGTCTTTCGGTTCTCGCCAAATCATAGGAACAGGAAAAGACTTTTTTCCACTTAACCAGCTGCGAATGTTGCAGCAGTTATGGGGAGCCCAATTTTTATCCTGATCTCTAATTTTACCGTCAAAATACAAGTGGTACGCCTTTTTTATTAAAGGGAAGAGTACGTTTTTGTTTCACAAAAGTCACTTCACCACATATCTACTGGAAATCGGTAAATTTCTTTACCCGGAACTTCCCTCGTTATGATATTGTCCATTTTTTAGGAATAGTGAGGTGTGACCCAATTTAGTTCAGTACATAATCGCAGTATATATGTGTTACATATACTGTCTATTTTTCTACGTATGCCACACTTGACTTTTGGGCACAATAAAATAAATTTAATAAGTAGTTTTTACATAGACACGTACCGCTATTTTGCTACGTCATTCGTATCAGTTTATCCCATTTTCATATCTAATTTTTCTGCAAAATCAATTGAAAAAAAAACCATATTATCAGTCTTTACCTACTCCTTTGGTCCGCAGATACCTCCCAGATATTAAGTTTCTAAGTAGTTTTCGTTAACGACCTCCTGTTGTTATGTTAAAGTGGTGTATTGTTTGGGGTTAGGAACTAGTAAGAAACAAAAGCCTTTTTTAAAAATATCGACGTTTCGCAACTTTGTTGTTGCATCCTCAGGACACATTTTATATCCTACATGAAACCCATATTATCAGTCTTTTTTACCTACTCCGTTGGTCTACAGATATTTCCTAACTCCAAATAATACACCACACTAACAATAAGAAGATCGTTTAGAAACTTAACATGTGGGAAATATCTGCGAACCAAGGGAGTGGGTAAGGACTGATAATATGGGTTTCATGCAGGATATATAATTTATACATGTCTCCTGAGGATGCAACAATAAAGTTGCGAAACGTCGACAATTTAAAAAAGACTTTGTTTTTTTTACTGGATCCTAACCACAAATAATACACCACTTTAACATACATACAAGAGGATCGTTTAAGAAAACCATTTAGAAACTTAATATCTGGAAAATATCTGCTGACCAACGTAGTAGATAAAGACTGATGATATGGGTTTCATGAAGGATATAGAATCTATATATGTGTTCTAAGGATGCAACAATAAAGTTGCGAAACGTCGACAATTAAAAAAGTCTTTTGTTTCTTTACTGGACCCTAGCCCCAAATAATACACCACTCTAACATAACCACAAGAGGATCGTTAACAAAAACCATAGAAACATAATATCCGGGAAATATCTGTGGACCAACGGAGTAGGTTAAAGACTGATAATATAGGGTTCATACAGGACATAGAAACTATATGTGTCCTGAGAATACAACAATAAAGTTGCAAAACCTCGATTATTTAAAAATAGACTTTTGTTTTTTTACTGGAAACTAACCCCAAATAATACACCACTGTAACATAACAACAAAGGATTAGTTAACGAAAAAAATTTAGAGTCTTAATATCTAGGAAATATCTGCGGACTAAAGGAGTAGGTAAATACTGATAATATGGGTTGCCTGCAGGTTATAATAATATTTGTCCTGCGGATGCACAAATTAAATTCCAAAACGTCGATATTTAGTTAAAAAAAAAAACTTGTTTTTCTTTATTGGATCTTAAACCCAACTAATACATCATTCTAACAAAAATGTTTTTAACATTGTTCCGCTATACTGGATTTTTACGAAAATATACCAGGTCATCAGGACCGACAGACGGACCGACGGAATAGATAAAATATGTTTTTTGACATATAGGGACGCCAAAACGTGAATATATAAAAATTCACGATTACAAACATGTTATCTGGCCGCCATCTTGAGTTAGTACCACAGTTTTACTAGTTGCCCCTATAGCACAGTTACCTATAGTACACAATTTGAAATCAATTCAATAAATAGTTCAACAGGCTGAATTTTTAAATATTTATTAAGCCGCTATTTTGTTGATAAAACATATTTTTTGGCATCTAGCGACTCTAAAACGTAAAAATGTATAAAAGTGAGAGGGTGACACTTTCACGATTACAAACATTGTATTTGGCCGCCATTTTGTTCGGTCATCTTGAATTAGTACGACTATTTTACTAGTTGATCCCTATACCACAGTTAGATATGGCACACAATTTAAAATCAAACCATTAAGCAGTTTTTTTAAGTTGAATATTTAAATATTTTATTAAGCCGCCATTGTGTTCCGGCATCTTGGATTTGTACCAAAATGTTACCAGGTCATCCCCATATGACCCTTAATTTTTGACCAAAATTTCAAGTCAATCGGGTAAGTAGTTTTTTCAGCTACTCCGCGAACAGACACACAGACAGAGAGACAGATAAAAAGACAGGCCGACGGAATTGAGAAAACATGTTTTTCGTCATCTAGGGACCCTGAAACGTGAAGATCTGAAAAAATCTCGGAGAGTGATTTTTTCACGATTACAATATTTCCATTTTACGAGGGAAGTAAAAATGATCAGGCTGATTTACACGAACTCGCGACATGTCGCTCAAAACTATCTAATTTCTCAAGTACGAACAGCTCTCGATAAACTGGTGGTTCAAACACAACTAACTAACAATTTATGATTTATGTTATATGTACTTAAACCTTTTATAAAGTACACCTGGTATAATAAATCCAGGTATGTATCATTTAATAGTCAAACTTTCTCATACATTAAGGCCAGGTAGGTAAATAATCATAATAAGCATGGATCTATAAAACCGGAGCCAACTGAGACATTTACAAGACAGAATGTTAATTAGTGTAATAAAATAAATATAATTTTGCTGTTTTGGTCTCGGAAACAATTTTGCTGTTCTCCGGTGTTACGCTTACACGTTTCTGCGTCGTCGGTTTATTTTTTTACTTTGAATTGACTATTTGTATAACTTAAGTTAGGGACTAAAAGGATTTGAATAAACATCGTCTCGGTTTGTTATACAGGGTATTTTATAAAGTGCAAGTTTAAAAAAAAAAGTTTTTCCTTATTTAAACCTACCATTATATTCTTTCAGTGCCTTTTTCAGAAAAATTTCGTAATTTTTTCGATTTCATGAGAGTAATGATTCTTTAATTAAAATTTGTAGCCATATTGGTCAAATTGACAAAAAGAGTACAGAAGTTTTTTTTAAGTTTATGCGAAAAAAAACATAGCAAGAATCCAGTTTTGTCATTTTTTACTTTCCTCTTGCAATCGTGAAAAAGATCACAAATTTTATAAGATCTTCAGTTTCAGCTTCCCTAGATGCCGAAAAATAAGTTTTTTCAATTCGGTCATGTCTGTCTATTTTTCTCTCTGTTCGCTGCATAGCTGTAAAATTATTTATCTGATTGACTTCAAATTTTGTTCTGTTGTGCCCATAAATGTAAATTTAAAAGTTTTTATTTAAGTTTTATGGAATTCTGAACCTTTTCTCCTCTAATTTATTATTTTAAAAATACAGGTGTGGCTTTTAAAGCCAAACTTGGCAATACCAGGTAACACTGGAGACATGTAACATCTACATCCCTTTCATAGCAGATTCTGAAAGCAAATCTGACAAACCCAGATTCAATATTTGTAAAAAATAAAATATACAATTTTTTTCTAAACAAGGTTTTATTTAAAAAATATATAAAATAATATTTTCGTGTATGAGGTTAAATACTAAAGCTACAAAAAAAGTAAACTTTGACTGAAAATTTCTTAAAAGCTTGAGGCTTTATTTCAAGCAGAGCTGTCAGAAAAAAGTTTCTTAATTACTTTAGAGTAACTTAGTTACTTTAAAGTATCTAAGTTACTGTATCTTAGTTCCTTTATGTTTTGACAAAAAGTAACTAATGTATTGGATACTTTTTAAAAGGAACTGTATCTTGTAACTTAAAAAAGTATCTTAGATACCGAAAAGTAACTAAGAAACCAAAAAGTAACTAAGTTACCGCGAAAAAAGTGGCGACTTGTTCGAAACGGCGCGCGATCGAAGTCATTACTGGTGGCTGGCTTGTTTTAGTTATATCGCTGTGACTAGCCTCCCGGCTTCGGTATTCATATCAATCCCGGCTAATTGTTGAAATCATGCAAGCGACGTCACTATTAACCGGGATTTATAACAATCCCGGTTAGATGCCTTATTTGTAAGGTGTCAATCGGTATTCCTAGTAATTGCGGCTAGCACCAAGTAGGGTGGTAGGTTAGGTTAGGAGTTTTGTATTATTGGTACTATAGTGTTTTATGAAATTGTATTTTTCCAGATTAGTAGGAGGTATGTATTCACTTTAACCACGAATTAAACTCTATTCGCACATCACACTGCCTAAATCATTGATGCGTGTTGTAGCTTCTAGAACAGAACCATGCACATCGTAGTATCCTAACTGTGGACAGATTTTCCTCAAATGTTTATATTATACTATTTTAGGGGATAAGGAAGAAACTTTTAACTGGAACTCTTTTATATATGGAGTGGGCTGAGAGAATAGTTTTTATTTTATTTTATTTTTACCAAAAGTTGTAGATTATTGAAACATATTGTAGGTTATTATTGTGACAAAAACGCGGTTATTGGGGTATTTTATACGATTTATTACAAAAGAACTGATACATTTTCAAACTGACTTGACACATGTTTTAACCTTAAATAGGAATTTTATTACAAAGTTCAAGTGAAACAACTTTAAAATAGCATACTTTCTGTATGTATACAGGGTATATAAATTCCGATCTAGAATAATATTGATATTGTTACACACTGTAGAAATTTTTACTTGTATTGTTGATTATATTATAATCGAAAAAAAATTACCCTCTGAGATTTTGTTAGATCTTTACCTTCCTAAATTAATAAAGATAAAAAATACATTACCTAAGGTAATACGAATTTTTATCAATAATAGAAAATTAAAACATAATGTACAAAGAAACTAAAAAAGTATTTTAAAAAGTAACTTAGAATAAATATTTAAGTTTTTTTTTAATGAGTAACTAGATACTCAAAGTAACTTCTAACTTTAACTAGATACTTTTTTAAAGTATCTTTGACAGCTCTGATTTCAAGTGTGTTGATATCTCACGTCTCAAGCTTTTTAAGAGAATATTCAAATTTTTAAAGTTCTCAGTGAGGGTGGGGTTTTTCTGTAGCTTTACTTTTTAACTTTGTACACTAAAACAGTATTTCTCTACTTGTTAGTTCAATAGTTTATAACTAAAAGCCTATTTAAAAAAAATTACGTTTAGTCTATTTTGCACTTTGTAGTATTATTTTTTTACGCACCCTGTAAAAGATATTCACGATTTTTTTACGTCAATCTTAATTTTAAAGCAAGCAAAGCTTTTTACAAAGGATAACTTTTTCTGCTAAAATCAAAATTCTCAAGATTTCAATTTTTTTACCCACCCTGTATAACATATTCACGATTTTTTACTCCATGGATTATCATAGGTCTGTGAAATTTTAACTTAGTTGGATACCAGCTTTAATTAACCGAATTTTTTAAGAATTTGTCAGTTTTCTTAATCAAAAAGAGATCATCGGAGAATCCTTGCGTCAGGAAATAAAAAGGCAAAAAGTCACTAATTTATATGAACCAACTAATCTGCTTTGGCTTATCTAAAACTCCGTAAAATAAAGGCTCAAGTAGAAAAATCCCTTCGACTCATCATGTATACTTTTTGTCGGCACCGAATCAATATAGCTAGAAGAGGGATCGTACGTGGGAAGTTGGCCCCCCTAACCTACCCCAAATCCCGGGCCGACCCTTCTGAGGGGTCGAGTGTACACAAAGACACCCTTTTGTGAATAAATGATGACTCATTCACTTGTAGCTGTGTGAATTGATGATTATGCCCGTTGGATAATGAGTTGGGATTTTTTATTGGATCGCGTTTAATAGAATCGGAAGCAGATTATCCCTCTACATAGGGTGGATTTAGTTAGAACGTAAATCGTTTCTCGAGTGCCTATTTTCGAGATAATGTTTAAGGGTTGATTTGAGGAGAAAATCAGAATTGGTGCTATTATCAATAATAAAAAAAATCGAACTTTCTGCAAGAAAATTCACTGTCAATTCTACATTCCGCATAACTTCAGTACCTACTTTATTAATCCAGACATTATATATATTTCACAAAAAACATCACTCAAGAAAGAATACTTGTATATGTGGCCGTTCAAACCTTCTAATCAAAATCCTATAAAGTTTCCAGGAATCAAAGTTGTGTTCAAGCCGCTCTTATCAAGATGGCTGGTAATTCTAATTTTACTATTCTTTGTAAAATACCCACTATATAAATAAACTCGTAAATTAGCTTTACCGGAAACTGATTCTATTTAGTTTCGCCCATAGTTATTTGGTTAGTTTAGATTAGGTTAGATACCTATATAAATTGTGATATCTTTCACCCCCAATATACTTCCACAGTTCAAACCCTCTTATTTAGACATCCATAGTTTAAAGCAGGGCCGGACTGGCACGCCGGGCGATCGGGCGCCGCCCGATGGGCCGGTAGTGTCTATATATCTCTCTAGAATACAATTTAACATACTACATGCTGCTATCGGCTCATGTATAAATATTAACTCGCGTATTTGTATAACGCCATAGGTTTTGCTAAAACGCCTTGTTTTTGTTTTAATTTTATATTAACGACCTAAAATCCTATTAGTTAATTAATTTGTATCATTTTATATTAAATAATAGGTACTATCCATAATTTAATCGACACTTTAAACCGTAAAAAAACATACTTTTCCGAGCATCAAAAGGCACAGTCTTGGGCACAACTAACTAAAAAAAAACAACAAAAGTTACTTAAGTATATTCAAAACCTACTGGCCATTTAGAAAAACAAAACCAGTAGTTATTTAGTGAACATTACAATAGAATATGTCATATTGACGGCCATAATATGACATGTTCTATTGTAACGTTCGCCGGATCACTGGTGGTTTTGTTTTCCTAAATGGCCTGTTGGTTTTGAATTTACAAAGAGAGTTTAATTTTCTGTGGATTTAGCATTCTAACAGAGAAACACCGCCGTATGGCGGAAATATATTAAGAAATAGGTGTAGTCTGCCTCATCCAGCAAAATAATTCGACTTAACAGAGGAAATACTATTATATTTATATACATTCCGCCGGCTGAAGATCTAATTAAAATATATCTTAAATAGAGTAAGGGGCTGCATGTCTCAAGATCATTTAGAGGCTTTTATGATGATGTCTTCAGAAAAAGATATTCTAATGTCTATAGAAAATGAAGAAATTTTGCATATTCTCACAATAAACTGTAAAAGTATGAAAGACTTACTTATTTATATTTTAATATGTTTAAACTAGCTTTAATTAAGCCCAGTAATATTTTATACAATTGTTATGTTTTCCTTGGTTCTTTTGTTGTTCTTTGTTGTTCCTACCATGTGATATAAGAATGCTCTAATGTATTTCGTTTTTGCTACTTTTTAAATGGTATTCGAATATATTTTGTTAAAGATTAGCAGTTGTTTTATTTACTACAAATAACTGAACTTGTGGATATTTTTTTTAATAAATTGAAACGGGCCAGTATAGGCCGGCGTTTGTCCGGACCGGTTTGAAGGTCCAGTCCAGTCCGGCCCTGGTTTAAAGTAAGGTACCTAGCCATATTTCCATTTAAAAAGTGTTCACTGCTAATTTTTAAAAAAATTGCTAAATGTTGTCCTTTTAAATTTTGACTCACATTTATTTAAATCCGAAATATATTTATGTACAATTTCTATCGTTAAAATGCCATAAAAGTGTTTTAAATTTTTAACTGACTTTGAAAAAGGAGGAGGTTCTCACTTGTATGTATGTATTTTTTTTATTTCAACCGTTTTTTTTAATAATAATATTTAAAAAAAACACAGGTATAAGGGCAATAAAAGCAGCGAGTTTTCTAAATAAATTTACATTTTTTTAAACACACTTTACAAATTAAAGCATTGAGATGTGTAATAGACATACAACCTCATTTGCTAAAAGGTATCTCTTTTGCTATCCCGTTATTTAATTTGATGTATACTGCGAGACCACGATAATGCGCAACCTCAAAATCTAATATTTTACATTTTCGAAAAATAAACATTCAATATGAACAAAACTTTATTAACCGACTACCCTCAGTATAATTTTTAATCAAGTTCGAAAAAGGAGGAAGTTATCAGTTTGACTCTATGTATTTTTTTTTATGTCTGTACAACGATCACTCCGCGATGGTTTGACCGATTTGGATGAAATTTTCAGGAGACATTCAGGATATTGCCGAAGTGGTCACTTAATAAGCACAATAAAAAAAAATTAAAAATGGCGGAATGGCGTCCATTTTGTTGTTTGTATATCGATTACTCCGCGAAGGTTTGACCAATTTAGATGAAATTTTCGAGGGATATTGCCGGAGTGGTCCCATAGAAAGAATATTAAAAGAATGTTAAAAATGGCAGAATGGCGCCATTTTCCTTTCTTGCGCCAAGATATAACGCAAGAAGTTTTTTAATATTCTCCTCTCGCGTCTCGAATCTACGCGTTCACCATTATATCAGGAAAAATATTATGCAGTGGACCATTTGTTAAACCTGATTTTTACAACAAAACTCGTATTAGATAAGACTGAAAAATGAAATAAAAAAATTATAAAAAAATGAAACCGACTTCAAAAAAATGAACTAAAAAACGGCGCCAAACTAATAAAGATAGCAATACCTTAAATAATTAAGAATAAGTTTAGTGCCGACTTCACGGGGTAAAATTTTCAAGGTGGAATAAAATATTATTTTTCACTTTTTAGTGTATTTTTTTATGTCGGTTTCATTTTTTTATAACAAATCTATTTTAAAACACGCCGAATTCGAAAAATGTGAAAATATATCTAAAACGTATTTTAAGAAAAATAAATACACGAAACCTGTTCTTGCTAAACCTGTTAGTAATCAGAATTGTATCGTAAACCTAAGACTCCATTTTAACTAATATATTTCCAAAAACTATTAACAGAATAACGAAAAAAATAACAGATTTTTCTGTTATTTTATTCACAAAGGGCAAAAGATATCAATTATATTATCTATTAACATAAAATATAAATAGTTACAAATACCGGTAAAGTTCCTTTGAGAATCGGCCTAAAGACATTTATGAGACTAAGAGTTGCCACAGGTTATTACATTTAATAGTTTTATTTCGCAATTAATTTTCTGAGCCTTTATTTTTAAATATTTTTCACCATATTCCAATTTAGGATTACCGCAAAATTTCAGTCATATTATCAAAAAAAAATTATAGCACACACATTATTACCTTATGCCCAATGGCTTAGAAATTTTTTAGTGACTTTTTGCACCAAAATGGAGAGACCTTGGAATTTATGTAGATTTTTTAGCATGTACCTACTTTTTGCTAAGAAATAGCATGCTCAGTCGATCCTACATTCGAAATTACGTGGGTGACAGTGCTTAACTCAAACCCCCGAAAAATGTGACTTTTTGAAAGAACCTCTTCAGTTATTTATGGAAATAATTGTTACCAAATAAGTATATGCGGAACTAAGCGATAAGAAAACAAAAAAAGGCAATATTTCCTTCTAGGTTTAATAAACTCTGCCACCATCATCATTAATAGAATAGGTAATATCAAAAGAAAAACAGGATAAAAATTAAAAATACATACATTTTTTATTTTTACTTCTTCATATAACAAACCACATAATGTATTACTAATACACTATATACACTGTGTCCCCGGATAGACGTAACTATACCTGTAAAAGCCATTATTTTACATTTTAGGAGAAAAATGAATTCTTCAAAAAAAGTTTTTCTTGCTATAAAACGTTGTAAACTAATGTTAAAATCCGAAGTATTTATACAGGTTTTCTAAAAATTGTAAAAATCTAAAATATCCTAAGAGTAAAGTATCCTTATTTTTATAGTTAATTGGTTAATATAATATTTTATAAAGAATGGTTTTGTTTGCCTTGAAACTTCTAAAAAGTAGTGTTGGAATGCGAATTAGTTGTACAGGCAGTCAAAAATAAATTAGTAAGTATTTCTATAGTTATTGATAAATGAAAGACTATTTGGAAAGAAATAGATTGTTCTAATAATAAGTCTAGATAAATATACTAATATAATAAAAATACTTAAAATATATTTAATTTTCACTGTACGTTTCTTAGGAAGGAAGATATTTAGATGAACGATTTATTAAAGGTGCAGTCTGCAATAAACAAAAAATATTTAAAAACTCAATCTTTTCCAAACAACCTTTCTTTATAAAATGTACCAATAACTATAGTAAGTGAAATAATCTTATATTATATTGAAGGTAAAATTACTTATCCACATAACTTCAAATTATGGTCAAAATTTAAGAGTTATATAGAAAAAAATCTGGTAATATTTTGGAAAAAATCCATTATTGCCGAACACAATGACGAACAAGTGAAATGTTAAAAGAATATAGGATCCAAGATGGCAAAAGAAATGGCAGCCTAATAAAATATTTTAAAAAGTGAGCCTCATAAAGACTTACTTATTTGTTTAAATTATGCCCAGATGCGGTAGAGTAACTAGTAAAATAATGATAAATATTATAATAATAAAATATTAGAACGAAAGACTATATATATTTATATATATATATATATATATATATATATGTGTGTGTGTGTGTGTGAGAGTAAATGTCATTATTGTTATCAATCTAAAGCCTCTAAAGTCTACTGCTGAACGTAAGCCTCCCTTAATCGCTGCCATACCGTCCTATTATGTGTCGCTTTCATCGAATTTGTGTGAATACGGCTTATATCGTCGTGCCATCTAATTGGTGATCGTCCCTTATTTCCGAATGCTTCGTGTCGTGATCTCCAGTCAATTATTCTTCCTTGTACATCTATCATCAGCCTGTCTTGTGACATATCCTGCCCAGTTCCTCTTCAAGGTTGTTATTCTTTCCGAAGCTTCAACAACTTTCGTTCTCCTACGTATTTCTGCATTCGGTAACATAACCCTTAAAGATGCCCCAAAAATTGATCTCTCCATTGTAGAATGTGTAATTCTGATATTCTTTGCTGATTTTATGGTTAACGTCAATGTTTCTGAACCATATGGCAGAGCAGGCAACACGCATCGATTAAAGATCTTCTTTGTACTTTTGAAGTATTTATTTTGAGACCCATCTCCTGAGAGACATTATTCAGTCCTTCTAGCATGTGGCTGTTTATTGGCATTACCTATACAGCCAGAAATTAGGACTATATCATCGGCGAATATTCCTATAATCGAATCCTACAAAAGCTTTTTAAAAAATACTATCTATATATATATATATATATATATATATATATATATATATATATATATATATATATATATATATATATATATATATATATATATATATATATATATATATATATATATATATATATATATATATATATATATATATATATATATATATATATATATATATATATATATATATTTATATTTCTCTTCTTGAACCTTACAATTTATAAATATCAAGTACTTTCTTGGGATTAGGTTCGTGGATTGAACAAAAACAACTTTAATTGACGTTTCGCCTGTCCATTTCAGGCTTTTTCAAAATATTTAATTCTGCACATCTAAAAATTAAATACAAAAAGTGTATATATGCAAGTTAATAAATAAAAACAATTAGGTATAACGGTACGCACTAAAATTATTAAAACATTTATTTAAAATAGTACAGTACATACCTTGAGAAAGATGTTCTTTTACCTTGCTTGGCGGTGTGGAGGTAAGTGATACACTGGTTAAAGAATTCTATTGTTTTTTTTTATATATCCTTTAGTTTTTTTGATTATATTTACAATGTAGAACTATTTGTGGATACGGGTTGTTTTAAAAGTATTTGTGTGAGTTTGACAGTATACAGTATGTATTTATGATTGATGGAATAGTTTATAACAATTCAATTAAATTAGATTGTGATATATTTGGCTGAGATTGTCAATGTCTTTCCGATCGTTTACTGTATTTTTTTCTTTTTTTATCTCGACCATTTCTTTGAATGTCAGTTTATGGTAATGTTGTTCTTTTGATAAGATCGTTGTACCCGAAAAATCAAATTCATGTTTCATGTCTCTTTCATGTTTATGTAGTGCTGTGGAAGCATTTTTTGTATATTTATGCCCATTTAGTCTATTTGATAGGTATTGTGTAGTCATGCCTATATATTTTTTGGGGCAGTTTAGGCAAGGAATGCTGTAAACTACGTTTGATTGTTTTTTAATTGGTGTCTGACGTTTTAGTGGTGTATATAAAGATTTAAGGGTATTGTTAGATTTGTGGCATACGGTTATGTCGTGTTTACCGAGAATGTGTTTAATCTTTTCAGAAAGACCTTCAGTGTATGGCAAAGATATGTATGTAGTTGTTTTATTGTTGTCATGATTATTTACAATATGTTTTGTGGCATTGTATAATTTTTGGGTTCTTCGCTTTATAATTCGTTCGATGGCTTTTAATGGGAAGTGATTTTTTAAGAGAGTATTTTTGACTTTATTTAGAATGTCAACTCGGTATATAGGTGATGTTAGTGATAGTGCACGATCAACTAATCCTAACATCACGGAGTTTTTTTGACATTTTGGGTGACTGGAATTATAATTAAGGTAGCGGGAGGACCAGGTTTTTTTGGTGTACCATTTAGTTTTAATGCCATTTGTTTTGTGGTCTCTTATTAATATTAAATCCAAAAAGTTTATAGCGCCATCATTTTCTATTTCGGAAGTAAACTGCAATTTTGGATGAAAATTGTTAAAGAGGGAGATAATTTCCGTTGTTTTATTTTTTGGTATGGCTAATAAACAATCATCCACGTACCTTTTAAAAAATAATATTGGTACATTGGCTTTTTGTAACACTGTTTCTTCTAGATATTCCATTACTATTTGGGCTGCGGTGGAAGAGATGGGTGAACCCATTGCACATCCGTCAAGTTGTTGGTAGTAATCATCTTTGTATTGGAAATAGTTGTTTGAAAGAATGAGATCTATCCCTTCTATGAATTCTGTGCAAGTGAGTGTTGTGTGATTCTTTATCTGATTCCATTTTTCTTTAATGATTTGTTTTAAAAGTTTAGTCGGAATGTTTGTATATAAGGATATTACGTCTAGAGAGATGAGTTGGAAATTATTTGGTATTTTAAGAGTATCTATAAACTTTTTAAATTCAAACGAATCTTTAATGTAATAATCATTTCTGCCTGTAATTTTTGATAAGCAATTTGATAAAAAACTTGAAAGTTTGTAGAATGGTGACTGAATATAGGAAACAATGGGTCTCATAGGAATGTCGGGTTTGTGAAGTTTAGGCATTCCATAAAATTTTGGTGAAACAGAATTATGTATTTTTAATGATTTGGCTTCTTTTTCGGATATGTGATTACGTTTTAACAGTTTTTCTATGAACGAGTTATTTTTGGATTGAAGAGATTTCGTCGAATCAAATCTCATTTTTTTATATGTGTTTTTGTCATCAAGAAGTGCATTAATTTTGTTGTTGTAATCAATGGAATTCATTATTACAGTCTTGTTACTTTTGTCTGGCTTTAAAATATTTGCATTTTTTTGCATGCTTTGAAATTTTTTTTTGAGTTTTGTTTTGCTGTATTCTTTTGTGTCTTATTTTAATTTTATGGTTGGTAATGACATTAACAATCTCTGACCGGATACTATCTTTTTGTTCGGATGGTTTATTGTAAATAGCTGACTCGATAGAAGCAATAATTTTCACCCCAAATTAAAATTTACCATGGAAACTGAAGACAAAAACAAAATTAATTTTCTAGACTTAACCCTAATTAGAAACAAGAAAGATCAAAATATAAAAACCAAGTGGTATACAAAAAAAAACATGAACAGGGCGATACTTAAACTTTAACTCCAACCATCCAAAAAATCACAAAAATAGCGTTATTATAGGTCTAACCGATCGTGCCATCTCACTTACTTCCCCAGAATATCGTCCTGAGATTTTAAAGAAGGTTAAGGAGGCTTTAATAAATAACCATTATCCGGAAAAAAACATACTACGAGTTTTTAAACAACGAACTTATGTTTTTTATAATAACTTAAAGAAAGCAACAAAAGAAAAAAATGGTAATACTAAATACGTTGCAATGCCCTACACAGACGGTCTATCAGAAAAAAATAAATCATATCTTGTCTAAACACGACATAACTGTCTGTCATAAAGCACAAAATTTACTGAACGGTCTTTTAACTCCCTTAAAAAGCAGAGTAATAAAAAAAAAGAAATCAAACCTAGTTTACTCAATTCCATGTTTAAATTGCCCAAAAAAGTACATAGGAATGACAACACAATACTTAGATAGTCGAGAACGGCCACAAATACACAAAAAATGCATCTACTGCACTCCACAAACACGAACATACAGAAAAACATGAATTCGATTTTAAACAAACCAAAATTTTAGAGCAAGAAACTAATTATCGAAAACTCACAATAAAAGAAATGATACAAATTAAAAAAGAGAAAGATGCCGTCAACGAAAAAAAACATCAATAACTTAAGCCAAATTGATCATAATCTGATATCTAAGTAAATTAATCTAAATAAATAAACCACTCCATACATAAAACCCTGTACATTTCTGTAAGATCATAAACTGAAACTCGGTACAGCAATAAAAATCTAAGTAAATATAAAAAAAAAGAAAAAAATTGTCTTGTTTTTATCACCAGAGTTCCAGACGTGTCGAAATTATTGCAATCGCAAAACATTCTTAAAACTGACATGTTTCCAAGGTACGTACCCTATATAATATTAATTTTGTTTTAAATGTATTTTTGTGTTCATGATCATAGTTTGTTTTAAATGTAATGTTTTTCTGAGAGATGTTTTTTCATTAATGTTTTAACCAATTTAAAAATTTAAATACTAACTATACATGTTTTTATTGTAGAAAATAAATATCTTGAGAAAGCTCAATATAATGAGCGAAACGTCGTTTGAATTATAGTTTTACTTCTCAATGAGTTAACCTATGCCCAAGAAAATAATTAACAAAATATTTATATATGGTTAAAGAAAAAAAAACGATTATATATATATATATATATATATATATATATATATATATATATATATATATATATATATATTAACAAACATATTTATTTTGACAAATGACGTGTCAATTTAGGATTTTATGAAATTTTCAAATTTTAATTTGAATTTTTATTGGGACAATTGGTTTATATATTTTTTTGCATTTTATTTTACCCACTGAGTGCTTTTTAAAAATATGTAATTCTTAGTCATTATAATTTTTGTCTTACATTAAGTCAGTTCTGACATTACTGTCAGTTGGGTTTTCGATTTCACTTTTTTTCAAGCACTGAAATTTTAAATAGACGCAATTCACACAACTGAACGCAGGAAAACCCACATAAAATCTTTCCAAGACAACGCCAGGACACATTTGGTTTAATTGTTTTTATTGTTGGAAAGAAAATTGCATATGTTATCTGTGAAGGCAGTTTAAATACTGAGCATTAGATAGACATTCTTTAAACTACTTTGATTGAAATTTTAGAAGACGTTCCTGTAGTTCATTTATAAAATATATATTTGCACTAAGACGGAGCTCCGGCACACAATGCTCGGTCTGTAACAACTTGGCTAGAGGAGCACTTCCCCAACCACTGGATTGAGACAAATGGACTAGATTTCTTTTTATCTTGAAAATAAAATTTATAAAATACGTTAAAAATCCATTCAAGAACTTCGTGTCTCCATAAAAAATGCTTTTATGAAATTGAGGGGGCGTCCAATGATTATTCTCAAAGCTTTAAAGCGAATCCAAAACTTATATGGAATTTTATAATATGAACTTCAACCAATTTAGTGACTTTCACTTTTGCTTTTGTTCCATATCGGTGATTAACCCCATTGTTAAAAATAAAAGCACATAATGTTATGTTTTGATATTACACAAACGTGTGTAATATCAAAAACGTCGGAAAATTATGACGAAAAAAACAATAAATTTATTTTTAGTTATATATATATATATATATATATATATATATATATATATATATATATATATATATACAGTGCAGTTTTTGATATTACACACTTTTGTGTAATATCAAAACATCATAACATTATGTATTATTATATATATATATATATATATATATATATATATATATATATATATATATTTTATTGGTTTAATTTTTCTTTGACCAGTTTGAGTATATATTTTTATTTCAATTTTCTTGATTTAAGGTCAATTTAAAAAATTTACACATATACTTTAAATCATATATTTGCCCATAAACATGATGTAGTTAGATAACGTTTCGACCGCACTTCGGTCTTTTTCAAATCTAAAAATGGAGAAGGGCGTAGAATTTTAATTTAGTATTTTTACATTTAATATTTTATTTTGTTAGTATTACCTTAGAACGTAAACTATTAAGGAAAGTACATTTATTTTTAATTTTATAAAAATGGAAAGTGAAAATTTTCCTTCTTACCTCAATACGTAGGATTATTCAAAACGGTACAAGATGTCACATTTCCACATATATACATACACATCGATACAATTAAAACACACGTATTATGTTAAAACATTAAGATAAGACATCACATTGGTTATTCCAGTATTGAAATATAAAATTTACTCAGGTTGTTGACGTCCTTCTTATCGTTGATGGCATTTTTACTTTTTTGTATTTTGACCATCTCAAAAAATTCTCTT
The DNA here is from genome assembly GCA_030620095.1 of Kuschelorhynchus macadamiae. Taxonomy (NCBI): domain Eukaryota; kingdom Metazoa; phylum Arthropoda; class Insecta; order Coleoptera; family Curculionidae; genus Kuschelorhynchus; species Kuschelorhynchus macadamiae. The sequence continues at coordinate 1,382,464 of JAUTXW010002049.1, read as the reverse complement.
TTTTAAGTTTGCGGTTCGGATTTTAAGATTTTGGTGTTACTATAATCAAAGGTATGTTTTTTTGAATTTTCATGATTTGTTAGAGCCGTCGCGTTTTTTTTGTCATACTTGTGACCCTTCAGTCGGTTTTCCAAGTATTGGGTAGTTTGACCTATGTACACAGTGTTGCAATCTTTGCAGGGTATTTCATAAATAACATTACTTTTTTTGTTTTTTGGGATTTTGGATTTTAATCTGGAAAAATTATTTGATGGTAGATTGGAAGCCTTGTGACAAGTTTGAATATTATATTGTTTAAATAATTTTTGAAGTGGTTGGGATAAGCCGTTTATAAAGGGTAAAGATATAAATTTTTTTGTGTTTGAAGTCTGATTATTTTTTCTGTCGTTCGAGTTATAAAATTTGTGGATTCTACTTTTAATGGTTTTGTTTATCAAATGTTCGGGATAATTATTTATTTTTAGAGCATTTCTGGCTTTTTCTAAGGCTTGCTTCCGGTATTCAGGATCTGAGAGCATGATGGCGCGATCTGCTAAACCTACAATTACGGATTTTTTTTGGGAATTTGGGTGGTTCGATTTATAGTTTAAGTATCTAGAAGACCAAGTTGATTTTGTATACCATTCAGTTTTCATATTTTCGCCTATATGGTGTATTGTTAAGTCTAAAAAGTTAATTCTGTTATTTTTTTCGACTTCAATTGTAAATTGTAAGCTTTTATGAAATTCGTTAAATGTAGTTAAGACATTATTTACTTGATTTTCTGGTATTGTAGTAATGCAGTCATCAACATAACGGTAAAAAAATGGTATGTCGATGTTTAGATTTTTTAAAACTTTTGTTTCCAGGTCTTCCATTACTATTTGTGCTACAACGCTTGATATGGAGGCACCCATTGCGCATCCCTCTGTTTGTTGATATATATGTGGAAATGTGACATCTTGTACCGTTTTGAATAATCCTACGTATTGAGGTAAGAAGGAAAATTTTCACTTTCCATTTTTATAAAATTAAAAATAAATGTACTTTCCTTAATAGTTTACGTTCTAAGGTAATACTAACAAAATAAAATATTAAATGTAAAAATACTAAATTAAAATTCTACGCCCTTCTCCATTTTTAGATTTGAAAAAGACCGAAGTGCGGTCGAAACGTTATCTAACTACATCATGTTTATGGGCAAATATATGATTTAAAGTATATGTGTAAATTTTTTAAATTGACCTTAAATCAAGAAAATTGAAATAAAAATATATACTCAAACTGGTCAAAGAAAAATTAAACCAATAAAATTTATATCAGTATGGATGAAGAAATACTAACTTACAACACAATCGAAGATTCATTGGGAAGAGACGCCGTAATTAATTTAAAAATTTATGAAAACTTATCAAGAAAGCTGTCCAATCAAAAAAATAGAAGAATTTTTCTACTACGGTGTAAATCAGAACAAATAACACCAACCTTTTTAAACTTTAAAACAGCCCACATCAAATTCAAAAATGTAAACTTAGAACGTAAATTTACAAAATATATTTTACCAAAATTTCACTTAAATGTGATCAACTTACTAATAACTGAAACTACCCTTCATATTAGGGAACTCATTCGAGAATTAGATAGACTTAAAGATCAATTAATAGGATATGTGCCGGAAAATATATTTAATAAATTCATACATCAAACATCGACCAATATTGAAAAACATTTTCAAAATATAAAAGAAAAAAATAAAAATAAAATTATTAACCTAATCACAAAACAAAGGCCCTCAGCTCAAATCACAACAACAACTTGGATTGAAAATTTAACAGATAAACATATTCCGGATTTTGCAACAGATGTACTCAGTTTAGGTCCCAACTTTGCGGTAGAAATAAATAACGAAAAACAATTACCAACAGAAAACATAATTTGTAATATAGAAACAGGTATATACAATTTAAAAATGGAAGAAAAAGATCAAATCAGGGCAAAAACTTGCAATATAATTACTAATTTTAAAAACAAACTTAAAGCTCATAAAAACAACAATAATAATTTTTCTTCAAAAATAACGAAAACTAAAAAATTCTTAAAAGAAAACCCTGAAATTAAAATACTTAGAGCCGATAAATCTAACAAAACCGTAATAATGCAAGCAACAGAGTATTCCAAAAAAATGAATTCCTTATTGAATGATACAAAAACATACAAAAAAATTAAATTGGACCCCACAAACCAATACCAAAAAAAAAATAACGAACTAATTGATTTTTGGGAAAAAAAACAATTTATCTCTCCAAATACTGCTAAAAACCTCAAAATTCGAAACGCCGTGCCACCAAAAATATACGGATTACCAAAACTTCATAAAAAAGATATCCCATGGCGCCCAATAGTTTCTTGCATACAATCCCCATACACCCCTCTATCAAATTACTTAAAAGGTATCCTCAGTAATATTATATACAAAAACAACTATTATATAAAAGATTCATTTCAATTTAAACAAAAAATAAAAAATATAAAAATTCCAAAAAACTACCTGCTAATCTCGTTAGACGTAATATCCTTATATACAAATGTACCCATACCACTTGCAATAAAAGTAATAAAAGAAAAGTGGTCAGAAATTAAAAAATATACAGATATACCACAAGAGGAATTTATCAAAGCAGTTGAATTAACCCTTAACTCCACATATTTTTTATATGAAGATCAGTTATATCAACAAACAGAGGGATGCGCAATGGGTGCCTCCATATCAAGCGTTGTAGCACAAATAGTAATGGAAGACCTGGAAACAAAAGTTTTAAAAAATATAAACATCGACATACCATTTTTTTACCGTTATGTTGATGACTGCATTACTACAATACCAGAAAATCAAGTAAATAATGTCTTAACTACATTTAACGAATTTCATAAAAGCTTACAATTTACAATTGAAGTCGAAAAAAATAACAGAATTAACTTTTTAGACTTAACAATACACCATATAGGCGAAAATATGAAAACTGAATGGTATACAAAATCAACTTGGTCTTCTAGATACTTAAACTATAAATCGAACCACCCAAATTCCCAAAAAAAATCCGTAATTGTAGGTTTAGCAGATCGCGCCATCATGCTCTCAGATCCTGAATACCGGAAGCAAGCCTTAGAAAAAGCCAGAAATGCTCTAAAAATAAATAATTATCCCGAACATTTGATAAACAAAACCATTAAAAGTAGAATCCACAAATTTTATAACTCGAACGACAGAAAAAATAATCAGACTTCAAACACAAAAAAATTTATATCTTTACTCTTTATAAACGGCTTATCCCAACCACTTCAAAAATTATTTAAACAATATAATATTCAAACTTGTCACAAGGCTTCCAATCTACTATCAAATAATTTTTCCAGATTAAAATCCAAAATCCCAAAAAACAAAAAAAGTAATGTTATTTATGAAATACCCTGCAAAGATTGCAACAGTGTGTACATAGGTCAAACTAGCCAATACTTGGAAAACCGACTGAAGGGTCACAAGTATGACAAAAAAAACGCGACGGCTCTAACAAATCATGAAAATTCAAAAAAACATACCTTTGATTATAGTAACACCAAAATCTTAAAATCCGAACCGCAAACTAAAAAAAGAGAATTTTTTGAGATGGTCAAAATACAAAAAAGTAAAAATGCCATCAACGATAAGAAGGACGTCAACAACCTGAGTAAATTTTATATTTCAATACTGGAATAACCAATGTGATGTCTTATCTTAATGTTTTAACATAATACGTGTGTTTTAATTGTATCGATGTGTATGTATATATGTGGAAATGTGACATCTTGTACCGTTTTGAATAATCCTACGTATTGAGGTAAGAAGGAAAATTTTCACTTTCCATTTTTATAAAATTAAAAATAAATGTACTTTCCTTAATAGTTTACGTTCTAAGGTAATACTAACAAAATAAAATATTAAATGTAAAAATACTAAATTAAAATTCTACGCCCTTCTCCATTTTTAGATTTGAAAAAGACCGAAGTGCGGTCGAAACGTTATCTAACTACATCATGTTTATGGGCAAATATGTGATTTAAAGTATATGTGTAAATTTTTTAAATTGACCTTAAATCAAGAAAATTGAAATATAAATATATATATATATATATATATATATATATATATATATATATATAGTGTCCCATAAAAGATAGAACTTTGATCAATTACTCAAAAACAGTTGAGTTTAGAAGAAACAGGTAAGTCAGTGGATTCCACGTCAAAAAATCTATAAAAACTTCTTCCCACATTTACAATAACTTTTTAAATAACCGAGATACAGGAGGAGCTTGAAAACGATAATTTTTTTAAATCACCTGTTAGCTCAGAAACTAAGAGGGCTACAACAAATTTAATTATGGCATCTATCGTTTCATCAAAAAGTAGCAAACCACTGCGCAAACCGCATCTTTCCATCTCCACCCCAGAAAACACATGAAATCTGGGCACCCTGTACTTTTCAACTTTGACGAATTTTTGCATGACTTTGGATATATAGTGCAAAATGAGAAAAATTGTTCCTTTCTAGCTTATTTTAATATTCTTTCACTCTGAATTCGTACAATCATTTTTAGATTCTCTAAATTTAGACCTAAATGATCCTATTAATCCATAAATCTTCCTATTTCTAAGTGTGTAATATTTAGGTTGCTTTTTTGTCTCTAAGAGCTGGTCTAGTCGGCGCACATACGGACAAATTGAGAATTTAGATGGCCATAATTTGATATTTAAAGTTATGATTTTTTTTTCGTAAAGTTTGCTCAAGATCGCTTAATTAAAGTTTTGAAATTAAATGTAGCTATTGCCAATGACTTCGCATGCATGTGAGAATTAGATAAACATAAACGACTAATATATGTATTAAATAAACAAATTTTATTTTTAACAATATATAAATTAATCGTGTTTATGAATACATATGTGTTGCAGTTTAATTGTCATTTCAATGGCCGTCCGATTGTTCATCATCACTATCATTATCGACATCATCGACCTCATCTTCATCATCACCACTACGGATTGGTTCCATAATTGCAATACAGGCAAGTCTTTTTTAACATGCTTAATACTGTTTTATTAAAAGTTCTGGTTTTCTTTCTATGGGATGATATCACAGGATCAGATGCTGTTAACATCCAATTAAATATATCCGAAATAGTGGCAAGCCTTGAGGCTTTCCTTTACTGACACTGTCGGAGAATTTTGTAACTTCTATGTCCAGCTTTAATAACATATTCTGAAAGTCGGCCACTGGGGCTCATTTGTACTAGCTGTAAAGAAAATTAGCTCTCTTAGCGATTTCTATACAGTACTTATTTACATAGTAATCACATGAAAGTACGCTAAGTACCGTAAAAGTGGGAGAATAGGAACTTACCGGAAAAAAGAAACAAAACTCGGTAAAATGTTTTGAAAATGTATCATGTTTCTCGGATTTTAACAACAAAATGGATTGAGCTGGCAAGAAGACCAGAAATGTTTGTTCTTTCGATTGACAACATTGAAAACTTAGTCAACTGTAATTTCTTAAATTGTCAGCTGTCAAAAATCAGCTGTAAGAAATAAAGTTTTTTCTGGTTTAAAAATCTTTGTTGGGGGTGAATAGAAAATGTAAGTAAATAGAATTGAAATTGGTATATTGTTAGCCCAGTTGGTCCGATTTGATCATATGATTTTATTTTATTAAAAACATTTGGTAATTCGATCGATCGATTTTTTTTGTAATAAAGTGCATATTTTTAGGTAAATAGGGGTAAATAGGAACACATACATTATGAGGAACTATAAAAGCAAAAGTCGTAAGCAATATAAAAAACACAATAAGGAGCAAATAGCCAAAGAGGTAGAAGCTGTAAGACTTAATAATTTATCGTACCGGGACGCATCGATGAGGTTTAATATTCCGGCCATAGTTATCTTTAGGCATTCCAAAGATCGCATAAAAAGTCAAGGTGGCCAAACTGTTCTTAGAAAAGATGAGGAGAGTGCACTGATTGAAAAAATAAATACCTGTTCGGAATGGGGCTACCTAATAGACTCGTATGATTTGAAGCTGATTATTAAAAATTATTAAGATAAACTAGGAAGAGCTGAACGACGCTTTAAAAACAATTTGCCCGGACCAGACTATATTTACCGCTTTATAAAAAGTAAGAGCAAATGTTTCTCGTAACATAAATGATCAATATTTTAACAACCTGGAAGAATATATGCGATATGATCCAGCTAGCAACAATATTAATTATGATGAAACAAATTTGGCTGATGATGTTGGTATGTTTTGAAATTCAAACAAAAATCCCATTTTAAAACAAATATCATTTTGGGAAAAAAAGTCATTACACGCAGGGGATGTAAACACCCTGAAAGAGTGATCAACTCAACAAAAAGTTCTACGTCTAGAATATTTGCTGCTTCTGGCGATAACAAATTACTGCCACTTTATGCTGTTTATAAAGCGTGAGATTTTTATTTTTCCTGGGGAGTTGGAGGTCTTGTGGAACCCGTTATAATTGAACTGCATTAGGATGATTCGACATGAACACCTTCCAAGACTGAGTGCGCGTAATTGCTGTTCCATATTTAAACAAACTCGAAGGAAGCAAAATTTTGATTCGTGATAACTTAGCATCGCACCAAAATGTTGTTAAATATTTAAACGAACATAACATACGTTGTTAAAACGACTAGTGGATTATATAATTCCAAATGCCTCCAAGAATATCCTTTCAGGATTCAAAAAACAGGCATTGTGCCTTTAAACAGAAAATATGTCTTAAACTGTTTGCCCCTAGACCACAGAATGAGAGAAGATGAAGCAGAAGCTGGAAATGACTCTTTTATATATCTCTTGAAAGTAATGCCATACGGTGATACAGGTAAAACCAGAAAAGCTCGAGCATCAAATTTAAACATAGGAGCAGGAAAATGTGTGGCCTTCAACTCTGACTCGAGTAGCTCACCATTTGTGATTAACGACAAAGATGTCATACAAGCGTCTTCTGACACTGATGATGATCCTAAGTCATAAGTCTAGTGATGTCGAAGATGAACTTCCACTTATAACATCTAAAAAAGTGATAAGATTTTTTACGGTGATAATAATGGTGGTGATATGAATGTAGATTTTGTAGATAATAACAACGATGGTGATAATAATATAGGAGATAACACCGGTTGTCATATAAATATAGGAGATTTTCTGTTAATTAGATTCCCAGTTGTAAAAAAGAGTGCAGATATTAAAGATAGAGTTTATATCGGAAAAGTAATATTAGTGAATGAGAATACGTTAGAATCAACTTTTTTGCGTAAAAAGCCAACTTCTAAAGGAAAAATAAGGGCTGTTTATATATTTCCTCAAGTAGAAGCTACAAGTATTTTTTGTTATAACCAAATAATTAAAAAACTTATTATTTGTACAGAGAGAAGAGGCATTTATAGTTAGCGGCATCGATACCAATGACTATGAAAAGACTGTTTAGTGTAAGAAATAGTGTTTGTTTATCCATTTTTTAGAATGGTGTTTTTTATGAAAAGAAGAGTTTATTATCAATTTTTATAAACTTTTGCAGTTTTTAGAAAAATAAAGAATTTGTATTTTGTATATGACGTCTTTTCCTAAAAAAAGAAAAAAAACTTCCAGGATCAAGAAAATGATATATTTTTTAAATTTTTGCTATTCGTAATGCCCCCTTAGCGTTTTGAACGGGAATTCAATTTAAAATAAGTAGATGTTCCCATTATCCCCAATGCAGGGTGAATAGGAACGCATAGGTTTTTTAAAAAATAAAATATTACTGATTTTTTGAGAAAAATACCATTTTATATACTAAATCTAGATGTCAAGATAGGACTTTTTATGACATTAAACCAGCAAAAAAACTCACCCTTTTTGGAATTAGATCAAATTACAGTACGTTCCCGAAGCGTTCTATTAGTTCTTTGTCAATTCTAGTTATCTGAGCGACTAAAACCGGATTTTTGAAAAACTTCTTGGCGGTATTCCCGTTATTACTATTGCCTCCGCCTTGTTTTAGTTGGTCGACGACAAGAGCCATTTTTGAGTAAAAATCTTTAGGTATTTTCTTCATTATTTCGTTCACCTTCTGTTTTGCTTCTATTCCTCTAGCCTGCCAACTTTGAATACATTCGCAATATGTAATAAGTATTCGTAGCATCTGAGATAGACATGTAATACCGGTATACCATATTTGTAAGTCCTTGTATCACCAATTCTTTTTAGCACTTTTTCTATGTCGTTCATATCTTTGCAAACAATACATAACTGAGTGCTCAAGGTGTCTATTAAAATATTAACACTTTTAACATCTAACATTGTGCATATAGGAATGTATACGAATTTTATCTTCTTAGAGCCTATAAAAACAATTATGGGTAAAAGTTGTGAAATTTGATTTTGCACTATATTGAATTCTTTTTTTTACATTGTCGCGGGAGTCTTTATTTAATTTACAAGAAATTGGTCGGCGGTACTTAGTCGACGTTGAGCCCATGTTCTTCCAAAATATTTTCTTATTTGCTCCTTCACATACTTCAATGGACACAATAGTACATAAAATAATATTTGAACCTGCATACTGCGCATTGCTTGTAGATGCCAAGCCTACCACTACCGTCTAATCACCCCAAAACATTAAGGGTATCGTATCTTCCTGGAATATTTTGGGAGATTACCTCTGACTGTACTTTTGCTAGCCGCTCAACAATTAAATCAAGTGAGTCTCGCAGTGGCACATCTGACTCATTTTCTGAAACTAGAATATTTGGTGGATAACCTCTTATTTTGGCACTGGTAATAATTTAACAAGGATGATAAATATCAGCACCTCTTTTATTAGTTCGAAGTCTCATATTAATGTATCCCTCCTTAGTTGGGTACAAGTCTACCTAACCTAAGACTGCATTGAGAGTATATGATGTTAGTTGATCAAAGGAACATCCATCAAGAATTGCTTTCATTTTTCTTAATTACTTTGGAGTGCTGTTTATGGCTTTTATTTGATCCGTGAGCAATGATACTACACTTCGGCGTTTTCTGTGGCTAGAACTGTCGTCGAAAAATTTTTTTGGCTTTCCTCGCTTCTTTGAAAAACTGAACTGAGTAGATTTTTTTGGTTATTATGGTAAAACGTCTATACACAGCTCTCTGTATCTAGCCATGCCTGTTTTTTTCACAAAACCTCTCGTACATGTACCTACATTCACGCCATTTAGATAATAGTAGTAACAAACACCTTCACAAGATTTTTTAACTGTGTAGGAATAGTTTCAGATACTTCACTTATGCTGAACTTGTCCATTATAGACGTTATTAATTGTTCATTACACTTTGTCGACTATAAATTAAACTACTGGTTATTTTTCAGCACTAAAAGTAATTCATTTCGTTTTATATTTACTTCGTGTATTCATCGTGTAGCGGGGTCATTGGAACTACCTGGAAAAAATAATATGCAATTAGCAATGGAAGAGACATAGGGAGCTCTTTTTGATTGCAAATTGATCGTCAAGACACTAACTTTCATGTTATTTAAGAAGAATAGTTGTACTAAATAGAATTTTACTTGAAATCATTGCTATATAAATTTGTAACGATTTTTTTAAACCAAAGGAGTGGTCTCATGAAAGGTATTTTAATTTTATAAACTTTGTGAATGTAAAGAATAAATAACAGTGGAATATTAAAGTACATACCTGATCTTTCAATCTCTATAATGAAAGTTTTTTTTTAATTTCGAATAACACAACAATAAACAAACGTAATTATTCCATAACTGCGTTTATTTATTGTTGTGATATTTAAAATTAAAAATTAAAATTTGAGGTGCAATTTGACACAAAAGATGGCTTTGTTTACAAGCCATCTTTGTTTTTACGCACAACCTTCTGCGATACGTTGATAAAAGAAATAATTCGGGATGATAAAGACCAGCTATTGCATATCATGTTTCGAGCATTAGAAATGCTTTTTGAGTATATTGCTAAAACTATTATTGGCAACCTAATATAGCTATTTGTGTGTGCCTTGGTCGTATTTAAAAATCTTAAATAACGATCACAGTAATGAAACGACGACATATAAAGACAGTAGAATTAACCAACACATCACAGCTTTGCTACCGATATTGATTGTTAATACATCGTGTTTAAAAACGAGATTCCACTTAAAGTGCACTGTAATTAATAAAAATACTAATATAACAATGCAACATACTAAGAACCATTGAACTGTAATCAATAGTTAGAACAGATTAAATCAGAAACGGGCTAATAACTGACATTTGCAAGATAATCCAGTAATCACTCAATATCCCAAAAGCGATTATTATATATCATATGGTTTAATTATTACTACCTATCCCGTATCCCAGTAACCCTTTGATGTGCCATTTATAAAGGTCTAACTAGGGTATAGCGGAATTAGGGATTATAATTTCACACATTTGTGCTGATCAAAGCGCCCTTTTAGTGATTAGTGAGAATGCGTGTTCTTTGGTGTTTTTATTAACGTTTAAAAAAATCCATTTGATTTTTTGATTCGAAGATATTGTAGAATTTTATTAGCAGTGATTGGCGTATTTGAAATGGTGTTCAAATTAATATGGCTAATTTTAGGTTTGAACTATCTACTTTTTTTTATTTCTATATCTATCGAACGGGCGAACCCATACAATATAACAGATCGTATAGATAGAACAGAAAGTTTTTACGTTTTTTGAGATTAAACCGTTTTAAAATGAAATTATTTTCGGACATTTCGCCTTCGATTGCACGAGGCATCTTCAGGGATCTTTACTCCACGACATCGGAACACTGAATGAACTCGGAGGGATTTCAGCCTACAATTTATAACCCGACCTGTGTCCCTCGAACCGTGAGCTGGTGTAATGATGGGTTTCCACGAATGATGTAGACTGCAGCTCATATACCTATTAAAATAATTAGGATGGTTTTAAATACAAGATTTATTGCGTCGGTTTCTATATTCTATAAACGCAAAATTAGAGAGTCTATTGAAATCTATAAGGATGTTTATAATTTTTATTAAACCGATCGTTACACCGAGTCACTGTTCGGTGAACACAGGTAGGATAAAAATAGTTTGCCTAAATCTCCCCGAGCTCATTCAGTATTCCGATCTCCTGAAAATGCCTGGTACAATCGAAGGTGAAGTGATTCCATTTTGACACTCTCTAATCCCAAGAACCGTAATTTCTTAATTGGCCAAAGCCGTCGAAGCCACAGTCAGAAGACTACCAGTAGAGGAAGCCGAATAAGGTATGGAATAGCGAATATTATCAAAAATTCTAAACCGCCTAATCAAATCAATCGTCGAAAAAATGGTGATCAAAAGTTTAAACAATAGTACAGATATTTTGATTCTTCCGGCGGGCAAGGAAAATACCACTGTCGTCATGGACAAAACAGATTACGTACAGAAAATACAATTTTTTTTGGACGACAGAGTAATTCAAACAGACCCCACAGACAAGAGACGAGTCACGGATAACCAACCTTATAAACGCTTCCAACCTGCCAGCAGAGGAGAAGACGTTAAGACCAAGCAGCTCTGGGATTCGGAGATTCTACCTTAAATACACAAGGTTAATGTACCAGTTCGACCTATCCGCAGTGCAATACGATCGGTAACTTTAAAAATTGGTAAATATCTTTTGAACATTCTTAATAATCTTCCAGGTAAAAGACATTTATATATTTTATATACGAATGTGCCTATTAACCACACAATAACATTGACAACTCACTTTTAGATCCGATTGAAGCATGTCTCCCATTAACCAATTTACAATGGAGATTGAATTAGAAGCCACGATTCGCTTTCTAGATGTTCTTGTACAAAAGAGAGGGCAGCGTTCTTTAGGGCACGCTGTATACAGAAAATCAACACATACAAATAGATACCTAAATGCAAAGTCACATCATCATCCGGTACAGAAGCAATCAGGTATATCAGGAATTAATTCTTTGGTTTGTAAAGCTCTCAGGATTTGTGACCAAACTTCTTTATAATCGGAAACTGGGAAATATAATAATTTTACTCGACGAAAAAAAGCTAATAAGGAGTTACACGGAACCACATACAAGGTTGCAAGATTAATCCGCCGGTCCAACATACGTACAATGTTCAACCCACACAAGAAGAACAATCTGTATAATAATCTATATACACAAGACTTGAGGAAAGTGAAAGACTTATTTAAAAAACAAATTGTATAATCTGCAATATCAACACAGCTACCTTCCACTGGACATGTCATAAAAGTAAAGAACCCACAGTTCTTGCGTTCTTCAATTGAAATCTAGTATCATAATAATTGTAATAGAGACAAGGACTACAGTCTACATCATACCGTGGGAACCGATCGTTACACTGTGTCACGTATCGGTGAACAGTAAAAAGCCGGACTAAATCTACCCGAGCTCATTCAGTGTTCTGATCTCATGAAGTAAAAATCTCTAAAACGCGAAACGTCGGAAAGTGATTCTATTCTGACACGATCTAATGGACTAACGACAGATCATATATACTACTATGTAAAAAAATAATCTCACTAACAATGCAAATATAATAGAAATAAGCAAGTTTAAATTGTAAATGTGAAAAAATATAATACATTATCTAATTAAGGCTTAGGATTATAGTTAACTGTTATATGGACTAAAACTAAAACCATGGATCGTACAATAGTACATTCTATAACAAGTTACAAATGTTCTATACTTCGTACTATACGGTTTGCGTTTTCAGAAACATCAAAGCATTCAAAACCTGAAACGTCAAACGCGAATCAAGAATTATATGGTGTAGTCAGATCTACTTATTATGGCCTATTAGACGGAGCGACGACGACTGAAAAAGGAGGGTCATAAGATACGCAGACAAAATAGGTATATAAATTGCTTTTTAGGTAGACAAACAAAATGGTAATAACCATAATTGAAAGTACCTATTATGAGTCCGAATATATGATATTTATCTATCATATAAGATAAAAGAAACATGGGTCACAGGATACACAAATAAATTAACATATATTTAGGTAGGTAGCTACTTCAATAACAACAGAAGTTTAGTAGGACAAGAGTCCTACTATTTCAACTTTTTTTCAAATTACATAAAATTGAGTTATCAGATACACGTACGATTTTTTTAAATAATAGCTTATGTTATAACGATAATAAAAATCGAGGTAGGACCAGAGTCCTACTGTTTTACTGTTTTGATAACTAAAAAGTCTGTAAAGAATTTATTTTTATTTATTTAACAAGGACTCTAATCCTACCTTGGTTTTTATTACCATTATAACATAAGCTATCGTTATTTGCTAACAACTACGGAAGCGTAGAAGGTCCACGTTTTTTTTTAATTCTGAATTTAGTAAAGATCTGAGTTTAAAGTCGGAATTTAACAAAATTATGAGTTTGAACTCGGAATATATCTAAATTCTGGGTTTAAAGTCGGAATTTAACTAAATTCTAAGTTTAAAGTTGGAATTTAACAAAATTCTGAATTTAAGTAGAAATTGAACAAAATTCTGAATTTAAAATCAAAATGTACTAAAATTCTTAGTTTAAAGTCGTAATTTAACTACATTTTGAATTTAAAGTCGGAATTTAACTCATTTCTGAGTTTAAAGTCAACATTAAATGCCATAACAATGCTGTATCCTTAAATTCGGAGTTTAAACTCAGAACATTACTAAATTCTGACTTTAAATTCAGACTGTTGTCAAATTGTTAAATTTGTTCTTTAAATTTTGTTATATTCTGACTTTAAACTCAGAATTTTTTAAATTCCGTCTTTAAACTTTGAATCTTGTTCAATTCCGACGTTAAACTCAGAATTTTGTTAAATTTAGACTTTAAATTCAGGAATAAAACGTAACATCGTCTTTAAACTCAGAATTTTCTTAAATTCTGACTTTAAACCCGGAATGTTGTTAAATTCCTACTTTAAACTCAGAATTTTACCAAATTCTGACTTTAAACACAGATTGTTGATAAGTTCCGACTTTAAGCTCGGAGTTAAAAAAAACGTGATCCTTCTACGCTGTCGTAGAAATTAACCAAATTCTGAGTTTAAAGTAGGAATTTAACAAAATTGTGAATTTAAAGCAGGAATTTAAAAACTTTCTGAGTTTAATGTCACAATTTAAGGATATAGCATTATTCTGATTGTAACATTTAATTCCGACTTGAAACTCAGAATTTAGTTAAATTCCGACAAAACTCAGAATTTTGTTAAATTCCGACATTAAACCCAGAATTTTACTAAATTTCGATTTTAAAATCAAAATTTTGTTAAATTCCGACTTTAAACTCAGAATTTTTTTAAATTCCGACTTTAAACTCAGAAGTTTGTTAAAATCCTACTTTAAATCTCTCCTGATTTGAGACTCAGAATTGTACTAAATTTTGACTTTAAACTCAGAATTTTGTTATATGCCGACTTTAAACTCCGAACTTAAAAAAAACGCGGCCCTTCTAAGCTTCCGTAAAATACATATTATTTTTTGTTTAAATATCGTAGATTCGGACTGGAACTGGAATTTTGATTAGCGCCATATTGTTTGTTTCCCTAAAAAGCAATTTTTCTTAACTCTTTGGTCTGTGTATCTCATAACCTTCATTTTCCTGTCATCGTCGCTCGGTCTATACGTTGGAACCTCATATCGAGCTCTTGTTCCCTTGGGCATTCACATTTTACGCTAAATAACTATATTAGCCAAGAGATACATAGAGAGGGTACCTTCAATATATTCAAAATTAAAAACAAAATTTTAGGAATTAAAAGAATTATACATTTTTGAAAATTAACACAAATTTAGTCAATCCACTTAGAAGGGTGTGCACTGTATTAAAAAAAAAAAGCTTTCACAATACTGCTGTTTAATTTTTTTATATATAGTAATCCTGTTTTCGAACAGCCAGAGTTATATTTTCGTTATCATAAAATACAAAAAAAAACTATATACATATTGTCTAAAATTCGTATTATCACATTTTCAAAAGTACTGAGCAATTGCATGCTGTTAGTTAGCATCGTTTTACTACATACATCTATTTACAGTAATACAAATAAAAAGCAATGTTTACGGTTTCAGATATAAGAGATACAATTTACGAAATTTCTGGAACATAATCCCCAAAGAAAGGATTTCGAATGGCTTGAAGGTGAAACGAAAATAATGAGGGCCTCCTTCGCGGTATCTCTCTGCTCCATTCGAGTTGTTTATCAGAGAAACGATAGCCAAAATGTCATAAAGTGGATAAATTATAGCCTGTGATGTTTAGGTATAAATTATTACCCACATTATAATTTCAGGAGTATGCGCAAGGGAATTAAAGGCGAGTTTCTGCTGGGAATATTGCTTCAGGAGGGTGTTTTAATTTATAGGAAACGACGCGTCAGCAATCATTAACAATTCAGATCCTTAATAGTATAACCTGTAAATACTGAGATGTTTTAGTTTATTATGAGGAAGTTGTGGGATATACTGTTAATTAAATGTGAATATGGTGATACGTAAATAATATTATATTTGAAGCCTTAATATTACAAGTATAATTGGTATAATTCATAAAATATTCTCTGCAATAATTTTTTTAGACAAAAGCCACAATTAATATGTCTTTATATTTACAGACATACCAACATCGTATAAAACATTGTTTTTAAAAATAGGAATAAAGTCAAGAAATCTTGAGAACTTCAATTATATTGGTGTGTACTGTATGAAAAAAATAGCAAGTCAAGATTGATAGAAGTCAAGTTTTGGACACAAATTCAAAACCCTAGTCCTGGAGAGCTTGAAATGGATTTGTTTTCAAGTTAACTAACCCCAAAAATTACTTAGAGGTTTTTTAAAATTGAATTTAATTTGAATCTGGATATAATGGAAAATTAAATACAACAGTATGAAAACATCATATAGTAAATATATTAATATAAGTAATATTATTTTTTGTTCTTAAATTTGAATCATTTTAGGTGTAACTTAAACAGAAATAGAAGGTTCTTGCGGGACGGAAATAGGGTTGCTACCCGTATTTTAAAATAAAGTTTCCATTCGTTTTTCCTTTATCTTAGTTTCACTTATCAAATATGTTTAAGATTATTTCCAATCTTTTACCCATTCCTGCTACATCAGCCTTTATTGAAAGAATATTTTCTCTAATGATCCTAAAATGGCCTAATGACAGAAATAAAGCTTCTCTCAACCTAATCAAAAATGAGTTCATTTACATAATTTAAATTAATATTGTGGGAATTATTTGTTAATTTTCAAAGAAAACAAATATTTATTAAATATAGCTGAAAGTAACAAAAAATAAGTATGGAAAAATAAGTAAATATAGTAATTGTACTTTTTTCTTAGGTATATCTTTTTTGAAATTTAAATATACTTTATTCGCCTCAGAAAAAAATGACCTAACCTGGACAGAAGTGATCCTTTATATTTAACTGCCACGATTTTTAAGCAATAAATTGTTTTTCGCCGGATTCATGCTGCTGATTGCTTGGAGAGTTTGGGCATTCCAATGAGGAATGGTGAAAGATCCACAAGTGTTCCAAAAATCTTAAAGAGTATCACCACACACATATTTTATGGAAAAGAGGTTTCGATGAAATTCCGCATGATTGCGACCTCCTGAACTTAAGTTGCCACGGGCATCACTAATTCTTTAGATATAGAATTAGGGTGTTAAACTTTGCCTTTTTCTCATATAAAATAAGTTGGGACAAAAGCATCACACAAATTAAGCTTTTTCAGAAATAGTGTGTATTTATTTCTCCTCTAACTCTAGCATACAATTCTTTCCGTGCTTTAATTTCCTTGAGAAAAACGAGCAAGCAAACTACAAGACTTTGAGTCAGGGACGGCTTAGTTCGTCGTTTATTACTGCGGAATATAAACTAGTTTTGTTGAATGTTCAGTGTGGGCTTCCTGGCTCAGTAGTAGTATTCTCGGCTTTGGATGAGCGCGTATGTGTTCGAATCCTCGTTCAGGCGGATGACTTTTTTTAGTTTTTTTAAAGAAAACTGTTAATTAATACAAATGTAAAGTTCAGAATAATGGTTGTGATATAACAGTGTTTACACCAACTCTCCAGTTTGTTCTTTTAAGAGTTCGAAAAAATTTGTGAAAAATATTTTGCGATCTCAAATGGGAAATGGTGCTGCTTAAATGTCAGTAATAATAAATAATACGGAAGTGTCAAAAAGTACGACGGCATCTCGATCAAACTTTAAGGGCTGGAAAGGGTGAAATTTTAGAAAAGTTTGAGCCAGGTAGAAATTCTGTCTTTGTTAGTTCTCTCGTAAGAAAAAGGAACTATTCTAATCGTAAAAAAATCACCGAACGATTTTTTTTGGGCAGTTATTAAAATGGCTAAAAACATGTTTAAAAAATTATTAATAAATAACTACTTATCTAAATTACCCCAAATTTTACAGAAAAATTATTAGGATGAAAGGGTCTAAATTTGGTACAAAATGGCAGCTAAAGAAAATATTAAATCAGAAAACGGCTTATTTGAGATAACAGAACACTTAAAATTGTCTGAGTAATCACTGGTAAAGTTACCTGACCAGTGATTCGGTCTTAAAAATGTTAGTTGCTTCACTTTAGTGTACTATACTTTTTTGTAATTGTAACTTTTAGAATAGTTGTGAAAATACTCCGAACCCGCCCTTTGAAAATCAGACCACTCCTCAATGTGTGATACATTTCTTTGGTAATACGGCCAAATAAATATGGTAAACATTGTGCTAAACGTTTTGCAAACAACTTCTGTACTTAAAACCATGTAGCACTCAATTTGATTACAATCTAGTGTTACTTAGAACCAAGTAAATTTGTTATTTTTAGCGGCATCTCTTCACCGATTGTAATTTTTCCAAAATTAAAAGATAGAGAATTTTTTTTTTGGTCATACAAGAAAAATCACCAGTTTGAACAAAACTGAACATAGAACCTTGTCGAACTTGTACGACGAATTAATACAATATCATCTATATATTTTTAGTTTGACGTTCCATTGAGAAAGGCTGGAAATTCGGCCGAAACGTCTAGAAATATAAAAAGTAACAGACTTGTCAAGGAAATGAAATAGTTTTCACTACCCTGGACTCCTCGATCCATATCCCAAGAAAACAAAAAAAAATGCAAAAATATTAAAGTCTCATGAACCATACATTTACATATATATATATATATATATATATATATATATATATATATATATATGAAATGATAAATAATTCATTATTATGTTTTTTAACTAGTACCCCAAAAAAATGCACTTTTATTTTCCGATTGGATACCAAATGAGAAATAAAATAACAATGGTATTTTGGATGTTCGTAAAATAATTTCTTTTAAACTTTTACAGCACAAAAAAACAACAGAATTTTCATAGCACCTACATGTCTTATTTGTAATATAGTAGCAGTCGACTTTAATACTCGTTGTCGTTCTATGTATGTGACTGTTATATTATATTTTCACGTTGTGTTGGTTTTTAATGTAATATACAAAATGTCAGCTTCGCGTTATATGTCTCATATGTGTTACACAATTTGTTATCGCAATTAATACATTTTGGATCTTTGTTTCTAATGGTAAGTTTATTTTTTGTAAATCGTATATAATTATTTAAGGTCAATTTTACTTTTAGACACGTTATAAACCAGTTGAAAAAGTTGTACGAGTCAACGAAACGTCCTGGAAAAAAAAAATTAAATTATGTAACTGCCCACTACCTCGCAGTTTAATTTACTGAACCAAAATTCCCAAGAAAACTTTGCTGAAATATGTATATATATATATATATATATATATATATATATATATATATATATATATATATATATCCTTCTATCTAAATAAAATAGTGTTTTTAGTAATTCCATTCTGTAGTAGTATTTTTATTAAATTAATTTTACCAATATTATTAATAATCATTCATGACAGTATAATAAATTAGAATTAGGTTTACCTATATCTTAACTTTGGTTTTTCACTAAATAGGGTTTTTCAATATTTCGGGTACAGAGAGAAACGGAGACTCTATGGCAAATTAAATGCTTATCTAATCTGTTTCATTGAAAGAACTCAACGTTGTCTTTCTATTATTTTAAAATTAAGACTATTCACTGTACAGAAAAGAATTGCCCTAAGTTGTTGTACGGAAGTTATTGTATTCTGTTTAACATTAAACTTGATTTGAATTTAATCCAGTGGAAGGAACTTTAAGCTTAATATTTTAAAAGCGTTCTAATTTAAAATGTGTCTCTCTTGCAGATGAAAATGTTTTATTCTATTTTTACAAAAAGAAATCTCGTTTCATATAGTACACGTGCAGAATTTCTTTCTAAAAAAGTATAGCAGAAACATCTACGTTAATATTAAACATTTAAAAAATATTTAATACATATGTTCATGTATTATTTTCCGTTAAAAATATATATTTAAATATTCTCTAATCTCATAGAAGTTGTAAGAAGAAAAACAAATTTCTATTTTTCTTTATATTATTTATTTTACTCGTCTTTTATAGTTCTTATAGTATATAAAAATGTAAAAATAATACCGGAACTTAAATAGAGCCCCATGTGGAATTGCTAAAAATCCTATTGGCCAAAAACTAAAATGACTAAAAACATGTGCAAAAAATTATTACTAAAAAACTACTTATCCAAATTACCCCAAATTTGACAGAAAAACTATGGGTATGAAATGGTCAAATTTTGGTACAAATCCGATACCAAATGTCGGCTAAATAAAATATTAAATCAGGTAAAAAACTAAATCATCCATTGCTCTCAAACTCCACAAAAAAATCAAATGCTATATAAAAATAAACTGGTAAAATTTTCATGAGAAGTCATTATCGTGAAACAAATTGGCGGCCTAATGAAATATTTTAAAACAAATGGCGGCTAAAGAAAATATTTCTAATTGTGAAATAAAATCACCCTCCCAGGTTTTACATATCTTTACATCTTAGTGTACCAAAAAATTCGTTTTCTCAATTCCCTCGGTCTGTCTATCTGTCTATCAGTTCGCCACATAGTGAATTTAAAAAAAATAATTACACAATTTACATTAAATTTTTCTCAAAAATCAAGTCTTAGATAGGAATGAACTGATAATATTATGTCGCAAAACAAAATGGCGGCTTAATATAATATTTAAAAAATCAGCCTGAAAAAAACCCTACTTATTAAGTGAATTTCAAATTTTGTGTAAGCAGTAATATAGAGATAAACCGGTTATGGTACGAATTCAAGATGACGGAACAAAATGGCGGCTTAAAAAACCATTATAAAAAGAACTTAATAAAATTATTTTAAATTATGAGCAAAAATCAAGTGTGGAATAGGTAGGAACTGGTAAAATATTGGTACGAATTCAGTATGGTGGAACAAAATGGCGCCCAATAAAGATGTTTGAAAAAACAGTATATATGTGTTACTAAATTACTATGTGCAGAATTAAAATTGGTCGCACTTCGCGATTCCTAAAAAAAGGAAAGATTCAACGAGAGAAATTTACCGATATTTTTCGTTTATTTAATAATTTATTTTAGTGTGTCAAAATGGAAAATCTGTTAACAAAAAGAAATAAAGAAACTCTTGATTTCGAAAAGTTTAAGCATTCTAGCAGTTCTAGATTTTTCTTTTGCAAATGGATTAGTAATTTTATTACAGCCCAATTCTTCGAGACTAGAACCTTATATGAATATAAAAGAACCTTTCTTGGCTAATAGTGACTCTAAATAAGTGTTATCCTCTTTAGGGCAAAAAATGGACACTCACTACTAGTGGAACAATACATCGTAAAAAAAGTGGATTTCACTCCTTGAATAAGTTCAAATTTTTCTTGCATTTTCTCATATTATTATGCAGTATTCAAAAACTACGTAACAGGCGCATCCATGTGGATAAGTTCCGGGTATCATTTTTACGTTTTTATATAAAGAACTATAAAAGACTAGTGAAATAAATAATATAAAAAAAATAGAAATCTATTTTTCTTCTTACAACTTGTATGAGATTAGAAAATATTTAAATATATATTTTTAACGAAAAATAATACATGAATATATGTATTAAATATGTTTTAAATGTTTAATATTAACGTAGATTTTTCAGCTATACTTTTTTAGAAAGAAATTCTGCACGTGTACGATATAGAACGAGATTTCTTTTTGTAAAAATAGAGTAGAAGATTTTCATCTGCAAGAGAGACACATTTTAAATTAGAACGCTTTTAAAATATTAAGCTTAAAGTTACTTCCACCCGAAATTAAATTCAAATCAAGTTTAATGTTATATAGAATAAAATAACTTCCATACAACTACTTAGGGCAATACTTTTCTGTAGAGTGAATAGTCTTAATTTCAAAACAATAGAAAGACAACTTCCATTGAAAACAGATTTGATAAGCATTTAATTTGCCATACTAATTACAAAATATTGAAAAACTCTATGTGAGTGTGTTTTCATTCCGGGTGTACATCCGTTCACTACTGTCGTTCTGAAAAGAACAGTTTTGTTGACGCCAAAATCATATTTGGCATTTTCGAAGCTTTCTTTCTCGCGTCTGAAACTGAACACAGACGAGACAAAACGAACTTAAGATAATATCTAGTGCTTTAAAGAAAAATGGCTACACAAATCGCACAATACACAAGCCACAAACAACTATAGGTAAACTACTTGGAAACCCAAATGATAAAATCAAACTGGAAAACCACGGAGTATACAGCATCCCGTGCCAGGACTGTGAAAAGTTGTACGTGGGGCAAACTAACAGGCGAATATCAGCAAGAGTGGGAGAGCATAAACTCAGCATCAGAAATAAATAAACAACCTCAGATTTATTCCTACATCATCAGGAAACCGGTCATAAAATAAATTTCGAGGGCTGTATGGAGATTGCCAATATAGAACATTATAAGACCATAATAATCCGAGAAGCCATAGAAATTGAAAACCAAGGTGATTTGAATAAAAGGGACGAATCATTAAAACTACCAACAATATAAAAGACAATAATCGACAAATCTAAAATCGCAAAAACTCAAGCGCAATTAGCGCAACAACAAAAGCACCATCCGGAAAACATAAATAACGACCAACGGCCGCGCAGATATAACCTTCGGCCCCGGGTGAGATTATAAAAATTCACAACACTTCAGTCTCTATTCGGACGCGAAAAAGAAAGATTCAAAAGTGTCAAATGTGATTTTGGCGAAACGTCAGCAAAACTGTTCTTTTCAGAACGACAGTAGTGAATGGATGTAAACCCGGAATGAAAACACATTGTATTTTTCCATCCGTGAAGGACTAAGAATCAACATATATATATATATATATATATATATATATATATATATATATATATTATTGTATGTAGGGTTCATGAACCCCTAATATTTTTGATTTTTTTTTTGGGATATGGTTCGAGTAATGTAGGGTAATGAAAACTATTTCGTTTCGTTGACAGATCTGTTACTTTTTTATATTTCTAGACGTTTCGGACGAATTTCAGCCTTTCTCAATGGAATGTTAACCAAACTAAAAATATATATAATTAATATTCAAGAATTATAATAATTCAAGAGATAAAATTATTACGATTTTTTTCTTTCAGGAGCTTGCATCACACAAGTTGGCAACTGTTTAATACATTTACGACTTATCGAAATATACAAATTATAATTTAAAATAGTTGGACGATTCACTAACATATTAAAATTGCTAACTTTCTTCAAGTCTGTTTGAATGCTAATATACATAAATACAGGTGACTAGAGTTTTTTCCAATTTTGTTTTTATTTTAGATTTTATTATATTTCAAAACATGAAGCTAGGAGTCTTATATCGAGAGACAAGGTAGATCGATCATTTTTACTGGTATTGTTAATTAAGGTGGTCCAGAAATGCGAGATGGTTTTCCTGTCTATAAGGCACATCAAGTATCATCTACATAACTGAACCAGTGCTAGGTTTTAATGGAGCAGATGTTAAACCATTATCCTCAAAGACATCCATAAAGGTATTCGTTACCACAGGTGATAAAGGAGATCTCATGTTAGATAATGTTTGGGATCCCCGAAAGAATTTGTAGGTCTTTAAACAGAAGCAGTACATAAAATTCCTTACTCCTGTGGAACAGTGTATATGGGAGAAACAGGACGCTTAATAACTACTAGACATAGGAAACCTGAACGATGTATTAAAATAACACAAACCGTTCAATCTGCAGTAGCAGAACACTGGCATAACACTGGACATATTACAATTGTAAAAGAAACCAAGGTTGTAGCGTTGGCTCCAGAATTCTCTAAACGAAAAACTAGGGAATGAAAATAAAGATGAAACGTATAGTTATTTAGCCTCATACAGGATACCGGATATCCGGCTGGCTCACAAGCTGAATAGCCAGATATCCAGCGAGCAAATATCTGGCAGGGCTTAAATGCGATTTCTTCTCGATTCGTGTCGCCACATGTTTGTTCCTCGATGCCGGAGCAATATTAATAATACTCCCGAAGGTGAGGGTTTTAAGACTTTTCTTGGATTTCTTAAAAATGCCCTATGATGATTGCTCTAGCAGTAAATATGACTCGCAATCTACATCGCCTTATAGAGGACGTAGAGCAGATAAGGCTGGAACGACTGTAACTCGTGAAGATCTTGACATCTTTTGGGATTGGTTCAATGGAACAGGCCATGTTATGATCAAGAGAAAAGCTCGATTTCAAACAAAATTGACATTTATTTAAAAACAGTTCGTATCAATCGTAATTCCGACCATTACCTTTGGTGGGTCGTCAATTCGAAACAATATCCGAATTTGACAAAGTTTGCAAGGATTTACCTTTCAGCTCCATGCAGCACGTTTACAGTCAAAGGTAGATTTTTGAGTGGGGTCTCGTCTATGAAAAAAGCTCAATAGCCTTTTACACTCATAAAAAAATGGGTTTATCTGCCATAATTTACCGTCGGTTAAATATGAATATTGATCAACTGTGTTTGCAATAAAGAAACCAACTAAACTTATTGGATTTTCATTCGTCTCACATGTACCTTATTAATAAGTATTATACCTATCTTATTGACAAACAAAAATCTTTTTTGGCTTTTTCGCAACTGAATAAAAATATTTAACTTTAAATTAATTGAAGCAGATATTTAATATAATTACATACCTCAACATGTAGACTAGTCTGTCTACGGAATGTTTCGATACATAATATAAATAATATTATTTAAGCAAGCATAAGAAATTATATCATTTACCTTAAGTTTTTATAGACACATAGTAGTTGTACAAATACTTTCATCCTATCGGGACTCGTCAGTGCGCCGATCGTAAGAGAAAAAACATTAAATTATAGAAAAGAATTGATTTCAAAATTTTAAAATGTGTCAGTTTGTTTGACATGTAACCTAGATATGAAAAAAATGATAGTTTGCAGCCATCTATAACGTTATTTTTAAATGTGTTCAGATTATTTGTTGCGTTTAGATTGACAAACAAAAATCTTTTTTGGCTTTTTCGCAACTGAATAAAAATATTTAACTTTAAATTAATTGAAGCAGATATTTAATATAATTACATACCTCAACATGTAGACTAGTCTGTCTACGGAATGTTTCGATACATAATATAAATAATATTATTTAAGCAAGCATAAGAAATTATATTATTTACCTTAAGTTTTTATAGACACATAGTAGTTGTACAAATACTTTCATCCTATCGGGAATCGTCAGTGCGCCGATCGTAAGAGAAAAAACATTAAATAATAGAAAAGAATTGATTTCAAAATTTTAAAATGTGTCAGTTTGTTTGACATGTAACCTAGATATGAAAAAAATGATAGTTTGCAGCCATCTATAACGTTATTTTTAAATGTGTTCAGATTATTTGTTGCGTTTAGATTGACAAACAAAAATCTTTTTTGGCTTTTTCGCAACTGAATAAAAATATTTAACTTTAAATTAATTGAAGCAGATATTTAATATAATTACATACCTCAACATGTAGACTAGTCTGTCTACGGAATGTTTCGATACATAATATAAATAATATTATTTAAGCAAGCATAAGAAATTATATCATTTACCTTAAGTTTTTATAGACACATAGTAGTTGTACAAATACTTTCATCCTATCGGGACTCGTCAGGATGAAAGTATTTGTACAACTACTATGTGTCTATAAAAACTTAAGGTAAATGATATAATTTCTTATGCTTGCTTAAATAATATTATTTATATTATGTATCGAAACATTCCGTAGACAGACTAGTCTACATGTTGAGGTATGTAATTATATTAAATATCTGCTTCAATTAATTTAAAGTTAAATATTTTTATTCAGTTGCGAAAAAGCCAAAAAAGATTTTTGTTTGTCAATCTAAACGCAACAAATAATCTGAACACATTTAAAAATACCTATCTTATTGTTGAAATTAGCATTGCTTGCATGATTTTAAATCAAATTTGATAATTTTTGCACTATCCGGCCGGATGGTAAATCAAGGCCGAATAAAAGACCGTAACCGTGTATCCGTTTCAGTCTAAAGAACTCACTAAGTGGTCAAATTTCGCAGAGTAAAGATCTCTGAAGATGCTTCGAGGTGATACGAAATCGAAGGTGAAACGTCGGATAGTAATTCTAACTCTAATCGAATCCCAAGATCCATGATTTCTTATTTAACCAAAGTCGTGAAAGCTTCCTTTGTATGTAATGTTCAGTTTAAAAAGATATTGTTTTTATACTTTTCACCATAAGTAACATTTTTTTACTTAAAGTTGGTTTTCGTCGTTAGTTTATACAGATATTAGATGTGTATCTTATTATACTCATAATATACCTGACGTGTGAAGTTAGTTAATAACTTATCTTATTTATTAGTTATTACTCATATTTTTTTGTTTTGAGTGTATATATATATATATATATATATATATATATATATATATATATATATATATATATAATGCAAAAATGTTGAAAATGTTTTAACTTAAATCATAAAGTTAGTTTATATAACTGCAAAAGTCAAAAGTCTTCTTTAATACACAAGCCGTAACTACCAACGTTTCCTTACTGAATTGTGCATATAATTTACAGTGGAACGGAATGAATACGTTCTGCCTTATTCATTTCAGACAATATTAATTTCTAACAGCAATAAACTGAAATGTGATGCAAGCATCAGTTTAGAACAAAACATAAAAGCTGCTTATACCTCTCGGCTAGAATCACCTTACGACATTAATTTTAGGGTAGAGGTTATATTCACATTCATGTAGACTCGGTTGGAGTCGTTAATTAATCCGTAACTCGGCGTAAGTAATTTATATACTTTAGGGTAAAGCGCTTACTGCGATCGAAGAATATTTCTTAATCAAGAGTTGCAAGGAAATTGAGATGATGCAACGAAGAGTTGTAATTAGCCTTGCAGGGTTTTATGCAATTTCGTGGGCCAGCATCCTGGAATTGTGTAATTACCTATATGGGTATCGTGACGTACCTGGGGATGAAGGTCATTATACAGGGTGTTGCTTAATTAATTTTAAACGCTTTAAGAGGTGATTTATCTAACAAAAATAACAAAAATCAGGAATTTGAAAACCTGAGCGTTTTGGAGCTTTAGGGTAACAAAATATTTCGTTTTTTTGTTATACCTAGCACATTTCTCGAAATTTTTAAATTAATTTTGATACTTAGTACACTAAAAAAGTGGGATCAGCGGGTGTTTGAACGATCAGAGCCGAAGCACATTTTGTTCGAAAGAAATTTAATTTCGCTCATCATCTCAAGGGAAGGCGGTTGCGTTCTATTAGTAATGCGCTAAAATCACCTCTCAAATAGTGTCGTTGGGATCAACACGCATCTTCAGGGATCTTTACTTTACGAGATCAGAACACTGAATGAGCTCGGAGATACCTAGGCCGGCTATTTATAGTTGAGTGTACCGAACCGGGATCCGGTGTAACGATCGGTTTCCACGTATGATGTAGACTGAAACCCGTATCTTTATTAAAATTGCTAGGATGCTTATACATTTCAACAGATTCTCTAATTTTTCGTTTTTATAGAATCCCGAGACCGCTGCAAAAACTTTAGTTTCTTTTACATTTATGGCATGTCCAGTGGAATGGTGTTCAGATAGAGCAAATTATAATATAATATATAATGGATTAATAGGCCACAAAGAATATAATTGGACCTATTGTTACTTATACTAAAAATGCAATTCTGGAAATTAGTTGAAATACTTCTAGTTTGCAATGATCACTTTGTTAAGATGACCCCCGCCCTCTTCTATGCGATCCTGCAAATTGGAGGAGAAATGGAGCATAACGAGTCTAAGAAATTCCACGTTCATGTTTATCGAAACTATCTCTTCAGGAATCCTTTCTTTGAGTTGAGGAAGTGCATGGGGACGAGTAGAGAATATTTTATGCTTTAGATACCCCACAGAAACAAATCAGATATAACATCCGGCGACCTTGCGGGCCATGCAATGTCGCCAAACCTTGCAATTAGGCGATTTGGAAACATGCGCCGTAAAACAGCGATAACCCTTTTTGATGTGTGCGCTGTTGCGCCATCTTGTTGGAACCAGACTTCACCTTGACCCCATCTTTGGAGCTCCGAAAATGTTTCCATCATCCCAACATACTGAGCTGAAATGAGAGTAACAGTTTAGCCGTTTTCTTCAAAAAGGTATGGCTCGATCACACTTAATGTGGAAACGCCACACCATACCGTTACCTTTTGATGATATAGTAGTTTTTCATGCACTTCTCTTGGATTGTGTTCTGCCCAATTTTTTTTGTTAACGTGCCTACTGAGGTGCAAGTGAGCTTCGTCAGACATTATCAGTTTATCAAGAATTTCTTCATTGTTGTTCAATATGCCCAAAAAATGCCGGCAGAAATTGAGACGATTTACTTTATCGATAGGAGTCAGCCTCTGGATTATCTTTATCTTGAATGGATCCTGATGTTAGAGTCGTCGCAAACTTCGCTTTGCGATATGCAGTGGAGCTGATTGCCGAATTGCAGAACGTGGGGGACTCTTTTCAACAGCTGCCCTGACTCTTTCATTATTTTCTTGTGTACAGTCTGTATTGTTTCGTTGAAATTTCTTACCCATCAAAAATTTCTTGTTGGAACTTTAGCACACACTGGCAAATGAAATTTACGTCGAAAATTTCTCTGCGTTTACACAATGGACTGATTTTACAGCAAAGACCCGTTGGTTATTTGACCAATTTGCCATTGTAACACAAAATTTTCAACAACAAACTTCAGTTTTCAGTGTTTGACGTTTCTTAAATAAAAAGTATTTTCATGGCGGCCTTTGTAAAACCGTTCAATCCTATTTCCGAACCTTGTTCATGTTTCTTAAGCCTAGTCAATATAAATCGTTCAGTTTCTTCAATATAGACATCACCACACGAAAGGAATAATGTTCTTTGGCGATGGCAAACATTACCCAATTTTCTTGTGTGTGTTGAAGATGTACGTATGTTGGATCCTCCGGCGAAGTAACCTTGCAATCTTGTCTATGGTTCCGTGTATAAATGAAAGAACTAAACGCCCTATCGGTAACTCCTTATTACTTTTACTTCGTAGAGTAGGAATAATATATTTTCTAATTGATCGTCTAATATCCTCATTGCAATATCCCTTCTCTCTTGAAGCTTGAGCCAGTTTTGGTCACAAATCTGATATGATCAACTGATATAATAACTGATTGCTTTTGTGTCGGATAACAATGTGAATCTGCATTTAGGTATCTGTTCGTATGCGCTGGTTTTTTATATATAGATTGTTCTAGGGAACCATCTCCTTTTCCTTTGTACAAAAACATCTGGAAAGGGTACCGTGCCTTCATTCAATTTTAATTATAAATTTTATATTAGGATATTGCTGATTCATATGATCAAGAAACATGGAGAGGTTTTTCTGGACCATATCACAAAAGTGTCATCAACATATCTGAACCACGATTTTGGCTTTAATGGAGACGACTCTAAGGCTTCCTCCTCAGAAGCTTCCATAAAGATATTGGCTATCACTGGTGACAATGGAGATCCTATGGCTACCCCCGAGGTTTGTTCATAAAAGTTCCTTGAAAAACAAAATAAGTTGATTTGAGATATACTTCAATAAGATCTAAGAGTAAGCTGTCAATATTATTATGGTGAAATAAGTCTAATATTATGGAAATTGAATCATTAATAGATATATTCGTATATAGCAATTCTACATCGAAACAGCTTAAGATATATTTTGTGTCTAAGTGTACTGCTTCTAATTTCTCTACAAAATGCGTAGAGTTTCTAACATACGAATGTGTTTTTCCTATAAACTTATTAAGAATATTTAAAAGATATTTACCGATTTTTGACTGATCAAAACATCTGATCATTGGGTCGAAGTGGTACATTAACCTGACACTAGGTCGAAGTGGTACATTAATCTTGTGTATTTTAGGTAGTCCATAGAATCGCGGGATCCTCTTCTGCTGGCAGGTTGGATGAGTTTAAAAGGTTGGCGGTTATCCGTCTCTCGATTTTGTTGGTCGGGTCTACTTCGATTAGTTTGTAAGTGCTATCTTCTAAAAGTAGTATTTTTTACACGTAATCTCTTTTATCCATGACAATAGTGGTATTTGCCTTGTTTAGATTCGAATGTTTGATGATTTTCGCTGTTTCATACTCTCCAGCTCATTCAGTGATCCCGTGAAGTAAATATCCATGAATTAGCTTATCTTAAAAACGTTAAAACATTCGTGACACTATAAAAATTATGCTAAATTATGTTTAGCACATTTTTAAACCTAAAACACATTTCTAAATTTTAAGCTCTCCGCAAAACTGTGAGTCAACTACCAGTTATACTCTGTACCAATCCTCCAGAAATCCAATTAAACAAAGTAATGACAATTTCTGTTTCATATCTCGACGTAACCAATTTCATGGAAATTGAATGGAGATTTCATGTGTCAATCTAATAAGGTCGTTATATAATAGTTTTCATCGCTAACAAATTGCCGGACAAACAAGTTCGTGGCCCGTAATTAGACTCCCTATTAATACTTAAGTTAAACAATCTCCTTTGTGTATCAAACTTTGTAACTTGTTGGATCAATTTCGGCCGTGTTTAATAATGTAGAGTGATGTGTCTGATATCACTTTGGATGATAAAGGTAGCTCTAATAAAATGGGTTGTTCGTTGTGGAATTAATAAGTATCCCTAGAACATGAACCGCATATTTATGTTATAATACTCAATAAAAATCGAAAAAAGTTATTTATTAATTATTTTTTAGATTTTAGTTCTTCGGGCCAAGAGGCAATGGACGTTGTTTGTGTCGGGCCCGCAAATCTAGGGAGCGCTATTTGGAATAAATCAAATAAAACTGTAACCATTTAATTGATGTCACCAAAGAGTATGTTATTAAAATTAACTAGCTCAACAAAGATGTTATAAAAGAAACGTCGAAATTTGAGATGTTTTCTTAGATTTATTTTTGAAGTTAGGAAAAACCTGCGGTGACAACACAAAATAAATTTTACAGGTACTTTAATGGTTAAACATTCCAGTATAGACTGGAACTCTATATATGATGATCTAAATCAGTGGTCGCCAACCCGTCGTTCACGAGCTACCGGCAGCTCGCGAAGAGATTTCTGGTAGCTCAAAACATATCTTGCAAAAATCATAGAAGCGTCCATAAATATTGAAGAAAAATCACAATATAAAAACAAGCAGCGGCAACACTGCGTTGAGTGCTCTGGACAGCTATTGAAATTGACCAGAGCGCCAGTCTCGCATGAATGTTTGAGAACACAAGAACGATCTAGATTGCTTTGAACGCGATAAATGCGCATGTCGGGCATACAACGCGTTCAGTTTAAAACTAAATGGCATTAGACGTGTTAGTACACAGAGTGAGCAACAAAAGATGGAATAGGATAGTAATGGAAAGCAGTAGTAAGAAAGTAAAGACATACTATATTCATTCGGAATAGAAAGAACAGTATTTTTTTACAGAAGTTAAAGATAAAAATGTATGTTTTTTATGTAATGCCTGTGTTTCGGTTGCTAAAAAAGGAAATATTGAAAGGCATCATAAAAGTGTACATCCGAATTTTGAAAAATATTTCCCGTTAATGCTGCCAGCAGAAAAGAAAATTTGAAACAATTAAAGAACCAGTTAATTGGACAATAGTTAATTGATAAAACAAGCATTTTTAGAAGCTGCAGATTCCTTATTTTCCAACTTTGAAAATAAAAACGAGACAGTTTCAGCAATAAAATCTATGCAACTTTCTGTTAATACAGTGATGAGACGAATGAAATTAATGAGCCAGGATATTTTTTCACAGTTAAAAACTGACTTAGATAACTGTGTTTATTTTTCTCTTCAACTGGATGAATCAACAGATGTGGTTGACACCTCCCAGATGGCCGTGTTCGTCAGGATGGTTTTTAGAGATTTTATGATTAAAGAAGATCTTTTGAAGTTTATTCCACTGAAAATTCCACACTACTATACCCTGGACAGGAATTGTTTTCTCATTTAAACAATTGAATATCTTTTAAGAGAATTCCAATTACAAGATTGGTAGGCTTGACAACTGATGGGGCTCCAGCTATAGTGGGTTGTGATAAGGGTCTGGTAGCATTTTGTCGTAAAGATGAACGCTTTCCACAATTTATGTGTTACCACTGTATTATTCATCAGCAAGCATTATGTGGAAATGTTTTAAAACTAAACAACGTCATGAAATTGGTAGTAAAAATTGTAAACAAGATTAAAGTTCTCGAATTACAAAGAAGATTATTCAAAATCTTAGACGATGAAATTGATTGCCAGAACGGATATCTACTTCTTCACTCTGAAGGGCGATAATTAAGTAAAGGACGAGTGATAACACGTTTTAATGAAGCCATAGTTCATATGTCATAGTTCAATTTTACAAACAACGCGACTAACCGATTCAGGAACTGGAAAATTCAATTTGGCTTAGAGATTTTGGGTTTCTTGTGGACAGACAAGATTAATTAATTAACTGAATTTGCAACTTCAGGGAAGACAAAAGACATAAAAAACTTGAGTTTTGGGAACAAACCTTAGTCAACCGTGATGTCAAGCATTTTTCTGTTCATTCAGAGAAGATATCTCAAGAAATAGTTTCTAACTAGAAGGATCACTTCAAAAATCGGTTTAAGGATTTCAACAAAATGACATTGGTGGCTCAATTTGTTGTTTCACACTTCATGGAAATTGATATCCAACAGTTTGCAACTTGTGTTATGCAGAACTTTGGCGAAGACGTCTCTGCAACCGAAATGGAAGTAGTTGCATTCCAAAGTGATTTAGCATTAAAATCGTTAGTTTCAAGTACGAAATGTATCTGGCATATAGTAAATAAAAACTAATATTCAGTTCTAAAAGAAAGAGTTATTTACTTCCATCTGTTTGTGCAAATCTTCTTTTTCCAAGAAGTTTACTAAGAATAAATACCGCTAATACCCAAAAAACTTATCCAAGAATGCACTTGCATTCTTTATGGTTTACACCGGAACTAAAAAATGCTTATAAACAGGGAGAATAATTTTTACAAAAGATTCAGACGCTCCGGTTTACAGCCAGAGTATGAAAGTTATTTCGCTGAAAAAGTAAATATCTTATGTAATTATGTTATATACTTTTCATTTCAAATATAGAACAAACAATCTCAACAACTTACAAAGTTTCAAAATTACAAAATCCTAAGAAAATAATGCTCCAAAGTACTTTTGGAGCATTAATTTTCTTAAGAAGGAATCAGGCCTGCCGAGCTTAATGGAATTCAATGGTGCAGAGATGGAAGAACAACAGAACATAGTGAATGCTTTTGCACATTCAATCCTGTTTCTCTGATCATACTCTGCCCTTGATCAAATGCATCGGATGGATTTTTCCGACACCTCGCATTTCACCACTTCACAGAAGATAAAATTGCTCATAAACTTAATTCTCTTGATACCAGGAAGGGTGCAGATTCAGATGGGTCATCACCTTTGTTTTTAAAAAACTGCGAAGATACATTAATAAAAACACTTTGTAAGATAATTCAAAAGTCGTTTTCCAAATCTGTTTTTTCCACTATTTGGAAGGAATCAATGTTTTTCCCTGTTTTCAAAGAGGGATCAAAATCTGATATTCAGAACTACCGAGTTATTTTCCTTTTATCGACAGTTGGTTTTGGGTTGGTTTAAAGGTCGATCCACTACTACCAACTTAGCGATTATGTAGGATTTCTTGGTGCAGTCTATGGAGAGGAAAGTTCAAATCGACATAATATATACAGATATATCAGGGGCATTTGACGGCATTCCACACAAACTTATTATTAAAAAACTGGAAGCCATTGGTATATGCGGACCATACCTCGGGTAGATTAGCTCCTATCTAGGAAACAGAAAGCAATATGTCCAGTTAAGTAGAGTAAAGTGTATTATTCTTAATTTTCATCAATAGTGTAGTTTCAATATTCAGGAGTTCAATGTGTCTTCTTTATGCAGACGATTTGAAATTCTTCATCAGTGTCAAATCAATTGAGGACTGTGTTAGGATGCAAGCTGATTTGGACAATTTGCTCAGATGGTGTAGTTCTAACTTTTTAAAATTAAGGAGCCTATGATATTTAACTACAGGACTAAGACTTCGCACTTAGAATCTGTAACCTCATTTAATGACCTTGGTGTCATTTTTGATCATGAATTAACATTAATTCAACCTATTGATTATATAACACCAAGAATCCTTGAAATGCTGGGTATCTTATGCCATACTTGCCGACATATGAACGATACTAAGGCCATTTCTTCTTTGTATTCTGAGGTGCGAAGTATCTTTGAATACTACTGTATTATTTGGTCTCCATAATATAACTGTCATGTAAACAGAATAGAGAATATTCAGAACAAATTTGTGAAATTCCTTCTATTCAAACATAATTTTCCATCCCAGGATATATCATATAACGCTAGAATCTTATTGGCTGGTATGGAAAGTCTTAGTCACCGTCGGGAGACCTCTATGGCATTAGTCCTGTTTAAGCTTAATGGACACATCTATTGCTCGGTATACATTGTTGGGTACCATCCAGAAATACCCGCACCAGACAACTGTTTTTTGAACAAACTACAGTTTAACATGCTTATAAAAAATTACAATGAACATTTTTCGGATTGTGATATATTTCATGATACTTTCGTTAACTTTAAGAACTCATTTAAATTCAGAAATTGTTTTGGAAATCATTCTAGTTGCGCTCTTCTTGGTTTTTTCAATATTTATGTTGCCTTTATGGGTCTACTAAATATTATATATATGTTTGTTTAATCTTGTTTCTTATTTTTTAGTATTTAATGTTTAGTTTATATCGTGTATTATTGTATTGCATTGTATTGTATTGTTTTTTTACTGTACTATTTGGAGATTTCTCACCGTAATGTACTTCACTAACTAAATACATAATAATAATTTGAAAATGTATTGTAAAAAAAACTTAAAAAGTTTACGAGTTACGGGTACTAGTGCTCATCATGTGACAATAAAAAAGCAATATCTATAGTCATCATTTATCAGGTTTTGATTTGGTATGCCGTTGTGTAGTTCAATATTGTGTGATAGGTCTAAAGTTATGAAAAACTTTTAAGAATATCGATTTGGAAAGAAGTCAGAAGTGTAGAAATTTCCTCATCTCATCCCTTTAAAAAATGTTTTAAATAAAGTAGCTAAAAAATATAAATCTGAAATATTGCTTAGACTGCAAAAAAGTGTTAAATAAAAATCTTAATAGCGTACGCATAATTGATAAGTATAAAAGGTATTTAACCTCTTACTTTTCAACAAAATCCGAACTATTTGGGAGGGGGAATACCCGAAGCCCTTATACAACTCTTATGTTTTTTTAAACGACAAAATCAAAATATTAAAATGAACATTTTTCAGATTGTGATATATTTCATGATGTTTTCGTAAATTTTAAAAATTCAATTAAATTGAGAAATTGTTTTGGAAATCATTCTAGTTGCACGCTTCGTGGTTTTTTCCATTATTTATGTTGCCTGTATGGGTCTACTAAATATTATAACATTAATATAATTCTGAATGTTAGAATGTATACAATAATTTTTTACAGTGATAATTAGCGTACTCTTAAATCTATCCATGTACTTTTTATGAAGTGCAACTAGCTTATTTAACAGTTAATAACAATAAAAACAAATTATCATACACATACTTCAAATAATTAACAATTATACTGTATCCGAATATTTTAAATTACACCTAAATTAAATTATAGAACAAATATATGACTAAAAGTACATAGCGCTACCTCCCTATTTAAAAAAAACTAAAACTATCAGCACTTGTGACTATAAAATGCCGACAAAGTTTGCTAAACCTTTTAATGTGTGTGACTCTTTTCAATTCTTCAATTCAATTCAGGTGAAAGCTTAGCAAGCTCACGTTTGTAATGATTTATTTCTGTAATAGAATTTTCTTTATCAAACATGGTATTAAAAAAACGTTCATTTCTTTTTTTATAGAGCGCCTCACGACAGCGTTTTATATTGAATATGCAAAAATGAATGTCAAGAGATTTTTTTGGAGAACGTCAAATAGTATGTCCGTGATTGGGAAAATGTCATTAAACACTAATGCCAGAAACGTGAATTCAAAATCGTTCATCTAACCTAAAAATTCTTTCGCAAGGCGGATTGATTTTTCATCAGATTTGTCACAGTTTGTAATAAATTCAAAAAAGTCTTTTAATTTATTCCAGTCTTGAATAATCACATTTACTAACTAACAAAACCACAAACTGAACGACTAACTAAACAACCACCACAAACTGAACGACACGTGGGTGTAGTGTACTGTGCCTGCAATGCACCGAGAGCGTTGTATGGCGCTGGGCTCGACGTCATCGGGTACGCGTTGTCATGACAACATAGTAGGAAAATCGTAAACTAAACATAGCACCTCTAGCAAAGTCAAAGCGGTTTGCGCCAGTTTGTTATATTTGTTATAATAAAGTTCGATTGAAAGTTTTAAAAAGACATGCCGCTAACGGTCAAGTAAAATATTTATTCGAGATGTACCGTTTATTTTTTTACCAATAAGGTGAATAAATGAATGTAAAAACTAAAATTTAAGATATTAAAAGTTTTTTGTGTAAGATGTCTGTTAATATATAAAATTTGTAAATTAGTTTTCTTAAATTTGTTGTTAACTTTAGTATATGTTGATGCCATTTTAAGTGTTTGTCGATGATAATCCCTAAATATTTGGTTAAGGATGTGTCCTTAATTGATATTCTTTTAAGTTCAATATAAGAATGCTATATAATTGGTTTTTCTGTATATTTAGGGTAGGTTTAAAACTATCCAACCATCTCTTGATTTTAATGAGACCAATAATAGTAGACTCTCTGACCTGGGATCAGGTATTTCTCGAAAAGATCACTGCTGTGTGATCTGCATATGAAATTAGTGAGCCATTTTCTATATTCATGTTTGTCAATGAATTTATATATGCCATAAGCAAAATTGGACCCAAGACCGTGCCCTGGGGCACACCTATTTTTACTTTTAAATGTTCACTATGGGTATTATTTATCTTTAATATTTGCTTTCTATCTTCCAAGTAGTTTCTAAAGATATCCAACACGATACCCCTCACACCATAAGTGTTTAGTACATCCAGCAGAGCACCATGGGGCATCGTGTCGAAAGCCTTGGCAAAAATACAGCAAGGCATTATTTATTTAACCAATTTTGTAAATTCATATACTACATCAGTGGTGCTGAAACCGCTAGTAAAACCAAATTGTCTGTCCGAGAGAATATTGTTAGTTTGTAAAAAATTCATCAGTTTCACTTTTTAACATTTTTCAAATATCTTGACAAAGTTATTTATCACACTGATGGGACGATAATTATTTATAAGGGTTTTATCTCCTGATTTATATATAGGTGATACTAAGGTAGTTTTAAAATGACTAGGAACCGTACCAGTTTTAAAAATTAGATTTGTGATATGTACCAATGGTTTAAGTAAGAATGTATGAAAACGCATTAATTTGCAATGTTTCACTCAAAACGATAATGTCACAGAAAATCAAGTCGTGTGCCTGAATAAAAACCAATAGTCCATTAAAATTTTTGTTTATGCTTCGTATATTAAAGTGTACTATATTTAAGAGTTTCTCCTTTCTATCAATACCTGCACTCAACACATTACAATCTATCCTTTTTTGAGCGGACTAGAATTTCTTGCAGATTAGAAGCCATCACTATTTCCATAATCAATTTTGTTTCTTAATATTTTTATGAGGTATTCGTAAGATGGACAGTCTCTGTCACTTGCTTCATGGTTTGTTTCATAGTTAAGCTTAAACTTTAAATTGGTAGTTTCACAGTTCATACATATTTCAGTGCTTTTGGATGCTCCCGCATTGAATGATCTCCAGCACAAAACTCACACACTGTGTTGTTGGTACAATTATTGATTTTATGGTAGTGTTGCTGACAGTTATAACAGCGCTGTATGTTGATTCTTATTATATTGGATATCTCTCCCAGTGTATAAAGATTTTCTTTATGTGCATAAATTTATGAAATAATTTAAGTGAACACTCTCCAAAAATTGTGTTATATATTATATATGTTTGTTTAATCTTGTTACTTTTTAGTATTTAATGATTAGTGTATATTGTGTGTTATTGTATTGCATTGTATTGTATTGTATTGTTTTTTAACTGTACGATTTGGAGATTTCTCCCTGTAATGTACTTGACTAAATAAATAAATAATAGATATTTGAAAATGTCTGACAATATTGCCATGGCTTCGTCAAATAGTGTCAACAATATGATGTGAATATACATTATGTCAGTTATGAAATTCACAGTCACAGACATATCACAAGTGAAATATTTTTTGCCGTCAGATTCAAATAAAACCCCCAGACGGAAATCTTCTCGATACAGTGCGGAACTAATTGTCAACGTTTTTCCAGTTGGCTAGCGCTAATTGTCATATATTTTTTATGTCTGCTCCGCTGCAGTCACGGCGTCAAAGCCACAAAGTTTAGATATTTGGCGAATTAATTCTTTCCCATCTGGTAGATATAATCTGTGACAATATTGCAGAGGAAAAAATGCACTTCGTTGTAACACTTTCATGAACTCCATTTAACATTAATAAATCCTTGATTATAAACTATTAATCTGATAAATATATTTAAGCAGATTTAAGTAGTATGTTCGTCGTAAAGAAATATTTTGTTTCTATGAACCTATTCGAATTGACCCGTAATAATGACTTAAGATAGATATTATATAATTTTATTTACTATGCGCTAAGAAACATTATAGGGTGGACTAAATAATAAAAACTCTTCTGAATAGAAACTGAAGGCGTAAAAGAAAAGAATATCCTGAAACGAGGCGAGTATAATTTTTTTGTTGAGGGTCTGTAGAAAATCCACTTTAATGGAAACCAGTAAGTAAAATCCGATCTCATATCTAGTGGTCTATTAAGTGACATTTTAGAATTCCGGTTATATTTATGCTTTCTGGTTATATTTGAATGTTTTGAATCAGCCGCTGAGCCTGAATATTGATAAAGTCGCCGCACACTGGTCCAGACCTTAATATTACTGCACCGGAAAAATTATTTATTAGGGTTGAATGAAACATATTTCATTTGACATCCAAATTATTTCAAGTGTTATTAAATTAATTCTGACTACCCTCCCCCCACTTCCCCTAATTTCTCAGTTGTGCAGAGCTTATGAATAACCAAAATATTAGTGTTTACAATTATTACAAGGAGAGGTTATTCAAGTTCTTCAAACATTTATATGCGCAATTTTGGGAATTCAAGTACAAACGATTATGGGTTCGTGCCCTTAGATAAACTTTAAACTATGG
This sequence comes from Kuschelorhynchus macadamiae, assembly GCA_030620095.1. Lineage (NCBI taxonomy): Eukaryota > Metazoa > Arthropoda > Insecta > Coleoptera > Curculionidae > Kuschelorhynchus > Kuschelorhynchus macadamiae. Next base: position 1,343,330 of record JAUTXW010002049.1, on the reverse strand, counting down.
ATTAAAATTGGTTAGTTAAGTGTTTTATGTTAATGAATTTCTAATTACCTGTATTGTTATAAAATATTATATTCAACCTATACTTATACTAATCAGTCTTCCTCTTCACTGCTACTCTCTGGTACATCTACTTTGTTTATATTTGGTTCAGCGAGGCAGAACTCCTTTTGAGAATATTTCTCTTTTAGGTCTAATGGTGGTATCAATTGCAAAATGATTGGGTCAGACGAAATTATTAGCATCAGTGTTATTAATTTGTTTGCGATGAATATAAAGATAGGGGATAAAAATGGGAACTTGAGATAAAGTACAGAAAATCTTTAAATGATGTATCAATGAATGAAGGTAGGAGAAGGATCAATTGAAAATCTATTGTTACATGTACACGAAATCAAAAGATGTAGTGGATATAAATATTTAGGAAGCATTATATCTGTAGCTCAGCAATAGTGTGTGACAAAAAAAACTAATTGAGAAGCTAACCCCGTTTTTATGGTCAAATAAGCTACTTGTCTACCCAAAGCTAGCCATATACGGAGCACTAGCACTAGACAAAAACATGCTGGACGTCAGGACTGAAAAACGTTAGAAAGAAAAAATAGGGTTGCGGGTACCGAGTATTGGCGCGAGACAATAAGCATTAAAGTACCTAAAACGAAATTCTACCTTCGAAAATCTTTGTTTCTGATCTCTTGGGCCTCTTCCGAAAATAACTCCAATTGGCAGCAGAACGTGCTTTATTACTTCAGCACCGTGCAGGAGAATCTTGTGTACAGACGAAGGCATGCAGTACCATGAATAAAGAGAAAGATAAAGATTTCGAATTTCTTTTGTACCCTCATGAAAATTTCCGGAACTTAATGGTAGATGCAAATTAATAGCAGTTATCATGTCTGCACATTTTTGAATGAGTATTACACTCAATTCGCGTTATAGCAGATGTTTATTCGGGGTTTGCAAAAAAATACTCTTGCGGTGTTTCCGTCATTTGAGTTTCCCGTTCCTTGTCGCACTTGATCTACTACGATATTCATTTCGGCTCTGAATCTTCTTGTAATAATCTCTTTCCTTTGCTTGACACTTGGGAATACAAAATTAAAGTAAAAAGAAATAAATGGAAGTAAAAAGCCAAATATCAGTTCAAATTATCTTACCTAGCTTGCCATTTTTTGATGTCCAGACAATAGGAAATGTGTTAATCGGTTTTCCATCTCAGAAGGCAGAGCACCACATGAAACATCATTGGGCTAAAATTTCACTTCACGGAGCACATACTTTTCCATCAACCATAGTCTTAGTGCTGCTACTTATTGTTTTACATTTTTAACTTCTTCTTTTGTCAACTCGATGCCTTCCTTTTTTCGTGACAAATCTGATTGGTCGACAAAATCGGGAGCACTCATTCTTAGCGCGCAGACCATGATTATATGCATGGTAAATATCTACGTTTTGTAATTTAGCTTGCATGCTGAAGACATTGTAATAATGCTTAGTTAATCTAGCATTAAGGAATATCGAAGAACTTTCTCCTTAGTATACGGAATGACTGCTTTGGAACTAATATCTTGTGAAACCTTCTTAAGTTTAGTAATATATTTCTTTGATTTCGATATCTGTCCCAAAACAAATGCGGTATTTTTCTTATTCTTTCTTTCTTATTTAACCAATTTCGGTAAAAAGTCTCAAAGCGATTTTGATTTTTGCATGACCTCAACCATTTAGCCTTAAAATTGGTATAGAAATTATGAATTTGTTTCTTTATTTTTAGTTTAAGATTGTTAGAAATATTTAAAAATCTTGGAAATTGCACGATTTGGTTGGTAAAATCTTTTTGAGTTTTACCAGGGCCTTTAACCAAGTTAGGTATAAAAAGTTGCGTTGGTGAGTGGTTCTGGCAGATCTAGAATATAAGTAATATGTCAGATTTAATTTAAGAATAAAACATATTTAAACACCTAATTTTCTTTTTAATTGCGAGCACGATTTTAGTTATCTAAATAAAATTATCTTTAATTTGATACTCCACAAGCCATGATTTGTATCAAAAAAGCGCACCCACAGTGACAATCCCCTTTTTCGTTAGCATTCGCAGGGGTTAGGAAACAAGGAAGCTTTTAAAAAAAGGCTGGACAGACATCTATGAGATCTATTGTAATATTATGTTTGCAGAAAAAGTAATGAAAACAACTTACCTTCCACGATACCCAAATCCAAAATGACACGCTAGTTTTGTCACTCACACTGAATGATATTTTTTAATATATTATTATTACTATTATATACATACAACATTTAACACAACGACAAAAAATATTCAACAAAACGTGGGTTAGTTTTGACTTTAAACGTTTAAAAGTGAAAGTTAAATAGGCTAGCTTAAATTTCTAACGCGCAACGCGCAGTTTCTTTTGTTTCATGGCACTCTAAATTCTTACAGTCGCACTTTGAGAGCCGTTATCATAGAAACTGCTGTTTAAGTACACACAAACAATGCATCGTTTGACGTCAATTTTTTTGAATTGTAGAATTGTATAAGTTGTAGCAGGTTGTAGCAGCTACTTTCTTCATAGGCTATAGGAAGAAGGTTCAGACTTGATCGTACAGCAGATCACTATCTAAATATTGCTAAATATAATACAACTTTTATCTACACAAATTATGCATTTTTCATCAAATTAGTCGATTTTGTAGGGCTGTACCAAGGGGCTTTAAAAACCATAATTGACCAAAATCTTATCTTATGAAGAGGAAACATTTGTATAACTACTCAAATATTTATATTCTGTAACATATGGATGGCAAAATATACTTTTTGTCATACGCTTAAAACAGTCTAAAAAACAACAAAAATTTCTAATTTTAAAACCATGAGCTAATCCAAAAAATAACAAGTAAAAAAAGATAACCTCAGATTGGACACACAAACAGTTATACATTTTTTGTTCAAGAAAGCAGCATTTATTTTTTCCAATTTCCTCGCAATAATATTACGTCCTAGACCAGTGTGCGCCGCAGCAAAGATTGTGACAGTGATACGTGACCGGTTATACGGAAAGGCGAGGGTTAACAATTAGTAACGGTTCGTCGAACTACAAGAAACTCTAACATCAAAGAAATTAATTATCCAAAAAATATTTTATCGCAGAAGTTAATTGAATTAAAGTTATCATTGCCAAGCTTTTCTTAGCTTCACTATTGTATGTATTTATTATTATTTATTACGCGTTATTGTTAACCTTGCTAATAAAATAATCTACCATATGATATTTTGTAATATTATTTATGTTGCAAGAACAAGAATTTATTTTGTGTTTATAGACTGACTTTGTTGTGTTTGGTTGTTTGTTGGTATATATTTTTACTTTATAGCAAGAATGTATATTTCAATTATTTTCTGATTTTTTGTCCTATTAAAAATATATAAATAATGTTCTTGTACTAAAAAGTACGTTTTTCCCAGAGAATTGATATATTATTTTATAAAAAAAAAATCCTTTACCAAACTTACTAATAAATTAATCCTAACTAACCACCGTTTTCTTAAAGAATAAGTGATTTATCAGGATGTCACGGGATAACGCCGAGTGTATGGATCATGAAGCTCGATTTAATCGACGATAGATTCAATGACCTCTTGTTCCCCTTCTTTGTCTTGACCTTGGCGTTTATATTGAACTGGATTTTTCTTTTTGGGACTTCAATTAGCATTCGGCCATTATTCACCATCATTCAGATGATTTACACCTTATTCCAGCTTGGAGGCGTTAACGATTGGATGTCTGGATGGCGAGCTCGAAGCTCCCGTTCACCCCGAATATTTTAATTATTTATTACTATTGGTCAAGGCACATCGTTTCCGCTATTAAAGAATTAACTCATTGGGCTTCTACATGTTATCAACGTATAACCATTTCTTTCAAAGCGGCACCGGACTTGTGCTAATAAATTAATCCTCCGCTCTGCGCTCTCCCGTGGAACTTTCTGGTCATCGCACGACCTTTATTAATCTCCATCTCACAGCGAATAGTCCGTTATGCAGGACGTTCCCCCAGTGATGGTCGATGGACTTCCCCTCGAAACACCGTCAAAAAACTACAGTTCTTTCACGCCTCCGGGCTCATGTGTTTATATCGAAGATCCACGCGGAAGTAACCTTGGCGTTCAACAGATCTATATTTGCTCACCGCACAGTATACATATTCTTAGAATATGTACTGTGCAAGAAGGAAGGGAAATTAGGTAGGCGCGTTACTAACACTTCTGTGCCATTAAATTTGTATAAATGGAGATTTAAATTAATATTTTTACATTACAAAATAACAGTTATTATTATTCGATAACACCCTGTATATTTATTGCATTTTTTAATTCTACCAAGTGCTAAGCATGCATAATATAAAAATATCTAAGGCTAACATAGGGCTTAGGAGCCAGCCTTAGCCCTTACTCCATTAAGGCCAAAATCGTGATTCAGATATGTACCCTGGACATGTCCTGTGCTTTTATAAAGTGAAAATTAAAGCTTATATTGAAATTAATAAGCAACCTAACAATTTCAATAGAGATACGGGCTACGGTTATATCATATGTGGAAACCTTAGACTATAAAACAAAGGATAGACTCAATATTTCATTCATAAATAGTTTCGAAAGTTAGATCTATTATTGTTTTTCGCGTGCTATGGGTGCGAGAGAAAACATATCTTCCTCTGTTTCGCCGGTCACAAAAATGGCAACCCTGTTGGCTCTCACTGCAGACTGATCCAGCGGCGGCTCGTTTCTCTTTAATTTAATATATGTTTAAATTCGAGAAATTCGGACCGGGGGGGTTATTTAAAATCAGAAAACAAGTGATATAAATATTTTGCCGTTCCTTTTCAATTTTCTTGTAAGAGGAAAGTATTGTAGTCAGATAGAAACCACCCTCCGAGATGTTTGCAGATTTTTGCGTTTCAGGGATGTTGAAATTCTCAAATTCGTCGGTCTGTCTGCCTGTTTGTGGCATAGCTAAAAATCTACTTATCCGATTGACTTCAAATTTTGGTAAAAAATTAAAAATGATATGGGGATGACATAGTAATATTTTTGTGAAAATCCAATATGACGGAACAAAATGGCGGCCTAATAAAATGTTAAAAAAAATATTACTAAAAAGCTGCTAATCGAATGTACCTCAAATTTTGCCCAAAAATCAGAAATAAACTGCTAAAATTTTGGTGAGGAGCCTTTATGGCTAAACAAAATAACGGCCTAATTAAATATCTAAAAAACTATTTATTCAATTAAGTTAAAATCTTACAAAAAAATTAAGTGTGAAAAAGGGATGAACCTGTAAAACGTGGTATATAGCTAAACAAAATCGCGGCATAATTTAATGTTTTCAAAACTCAGTAAAATTCCATCTCCTACAAAAAAAAATCTTTTTTTTATGGAGGAAAATAATACATATCATAATTGATTTTTTATAGATAAGATATAAAATAATACCGGTAAATAAAACAAAACTGTAAAAATATTATGTATATTTGTATGTTCGTAAGTATGTATGTATGTATGTATGTGGTACATATGTACGTATATATGTATTTACGTATGTATGTAAGTTACAAAAACAAATTTGAAAAAAATCAGAGCATTGGTCATTGCCCGGAACATCCCTCATAACAAATTCCACCACACACATTGTATTTGTAATTTCTTATAAGGTAAGACTTGGGTACTTGTGTTCAAAAACTCTTTTAACAGAACTTTCCGAGTAGTAAATAATCTGTCACATATTGATATTTATATAATGTGTTAATTTATTACAAAATAACTATATGGATACATAAACTATGTTATATGTGTGTGTGGTGTTTAGGGTTTGCAATCCCGCGGGTATTTTTTTCCCGCAAGACAACAGCGGGAAATTAGCTTTTCCCGCGGGATCCCGCAGCAGTCTTATTAAATTTATATTTCATGAAAATTTCAAGGCAAATGATCTTTTAATATTTTATTTTAATTAAAACAAACAATTCCTATGCTATAGGTCAAATAGATAAATAAACAAAAATTCATTCTTATAAACATTATTCACCTATACATGTAAAAACAACTAATATTTACTAAACTGAAAGTTAAATTTATATATGTTTTTTTAAAATAACTTATATTTTTTTCTGAAAATAAGAGCGCAAAAAACACAAAATGTCTATTGTTTTGTCCCCAAGCCTACTTCTTATCGAACTACAAATGTATCCGGCTGCAGAAAAAACCCTTTCTGCTTCGACGCTTGTAGGAGCTATAGTATTCAAATGGTCATAAACAAGGGACAAGTATTTGCCTTTTATTCCACTATTCTCATAATTAATCATCTCAGTCTTGATAATTTTTTCGAAATTTTTGCCGTGCTCATCCATATTTGACCTGCAGGTTTCATTCTTTTCTTTATGTAATTGAATTTCTAGTTCTTCTTCGAGTGATCCATTTACTTCTAAGTTAATATTACCTTCTTCATCTCCCGAATTCTTAGAATTATTATCAACATCAACCTCATCATCTGTATGATCTTTTAAACTCAACACTCTCTCACAAATATTTATAATTTCGATGCGAATGCAACTCTTTTTGGGCAATGCGAATGTGTTATCTGGCGATTTTAGACAGCTCTCGTATTTCTTTGGGTTGTGAAGATAGAGATGTATTCCGGACAAATGCACCCGACGCTCTTTAATTCTCTTTTGCAGAGCAGTAGATAGTTCAGCACTGACTTCGTTTTGTTGTTTATCTAGTTTATCCAAGATGAATCGAAGAGTTGTATCAGCCGTTAAAAGCGTAGAATCTCTTCTGCACAAGACTTCAACGCCCAATTTAACTGGCTGTAAACTGAAAACCAATTCCTTGAGCTTCACCCAATCTTCATGGGAAAATTTGATTTCAGACTCTACGTCAATCAGAGCTTTGCTTGTACACCCTTTAAGTATATGAAAACGCTCCAGCATATTGAACAGGCTACTTCATCTGGTCTTGCAATCTAAGATCAGACTCAGGTTTTTTCCGAGATCTTCTCGTACATATTTTTGTAAGCAATCATCTTTAGTTGGAGATTTTCTGAAAATTTTACAACTTTTCTTACTTTGTTGATGAGATCTTTGTAATTTGGTACTAATTCCGCGGGAAACTGTTCTAGTAAGTTAACAGTCAAAACCTGCTCCTCACCTTCCCCGCTTATCTCATCATCGCGGTAATCGTTATCATCATCAGAGCAATCAGGTTCTTCTTCATTTTGGAGGGAAGGAAATACTACTGATTCCTTGCTAGGGACATTTTTGTACAAAGTATCGATAACAGCAAGTTGTATACCATGCGCGTAACATAGTTGTTGGTGGCAAGGCATCAGTCGGCCAACTTTCTTCATGACACTGGCACCGTCAGTAGTAATCGCGATAATGTCCGTATCAAGATGAAGACCAAATCTCTCTAAACGTAATTTGACTAAATCGATGCAATGTTGTGCGTCGCAAGAACCGTGGATTCGTATTAACCCGAGATTGAAATGTGTTCCTATATGATGCACGTTCACGTTCAAATATCTTTGATTTTTTATAGATGTCCACTCATCGAAAGTTAAAGAAAATTTTTGTCCCCGACTTTTAAGATTTTGTAGTTTTTTTATTATGTCATCCTTAACTGTTTTCGCAAAATTTTCTACAATGGATTTTATGGTATTAGGAGATGTAGGTAAACTGTACCCGGCTTTCAAAAATAAATATCTCAAATCTTCAGAGGTGCAGAGACAGTTGAAAGATAAGCCATCTTTTGCCACCATTCTAGATATCATGAATTCTTTAGAGTGCTCTTTCACTAAATATGTATCAATAGTATTAACTTTTTTGGCTTTTTTTTTTGGTATAACTGAATCTTCCACGTCACTTTGTCGACTGGTCATTTTGATTGAGGTATATTGTGAAGTTGATGGTCGGGGATGATCAGATGCGTGTGTTCTAGAAGTCTCCAGATCTATGAGATGTTTAGATTTTAAGTGACACTTTAAACCTTTGGTTGATCGCTGACTTATTTTCAAAATGTTATTACAAAAACAACATCTCGCACTTTCACCAGTTCTTGCAAAATAATCCCAAAGAGTTTTGTCACGTTTCCCTGTTTCGTTCGACATCTTTGTATGTGTAAAATAAGAAATATAACGTATTGAACCGCGAATTTTGAAAGTTAAAAAAAATGTATTAAATATATTTTTAAAAGTAATTCCCAAAGTTAAATAACGGGGATGATTCAGTATCATTTTTAGATAATACTTTTGGAAAATCATAAATATTTAACCCAACACTGCGAAAACTCCTTTGCGGTACCTCATCAATAGAATTTCGTCCCTTTAAAACTAACAGAAAAAATCAACAAATAAATTGCATACATTATTTAAAATTAAGATGTGTTATTATCCTCTTCTAGACCATTAATACAGATTAATGAATAAAATCTACTCTCATCAGCTTAATATCGCCACCATTTTGTCCCACACATGAAATTTATGAATTATATATTAAAAATGATGTAATGTAAACCGAATTAAAAAAATATAAAAAATATCTATAATTTTGTAATTTGCTAATAAAATTAATTAACTCAATATTATTCTTCGCGGTAATCTCTTGAATTCCATATGAATTATTATTTACTTGCATAATTAGATGTTGATATTTTATATGTTATTTTCATTCTTCTCGTTATTAATATTACAGATTCAAAAAGTAGTTAGTTTAATTGCATTAAACCAAAAGTTATTTAACCTTATATTGACCCTTAGAACTTGGCAACAGTACTTTCACTTGTCATTTAAAATACACTCCTTTCTCAAAATAACGGTTTTCATGTGCTCGACATTTTCAAATAGAAATAATGTGATTCGTTTTTGTGAAATCCGATGCGTATATAACTGAAAAAACTTTTCTATAATACTATTTATATAAAATATGTTTATATATATATATATATATATATATATATATATATATATATAAATATCGTGGTTCTTGTCAAAGTTATTCAAAAGTTTATGCTACTTACGTAATTAACTAGGAAAATTTTGTGCGATGTGACCGGATCCAAAGAGCAAACGGAAACAACTGAATATGAAATTATTGTGAAAGAAACACAGGCGCTGCGCTGGTGATTCGCCAGCAAACTATTATTAATCGATAAATTTCGTGCGGATCCCGCATTCCCGCACGCCTACTGCGGGAATTCCGCAGGTCTCAAAAACTAGCGGGATCCCGCGGGAAAGCGGATTCCCGCATTGCGGGATTGCAAACCCTAGTGGTGTTCCGAGTAAAAGGAAATTTACCTATCTTTTAAATAATGCTGCAAAATGTTAAAAGGTTTTTATATTCTTTCATAAATTTTCAATTACTTTAGTGTCAAATATTGCAACCAGTTGTTGATTTGGGTGACAGAATACTACATATACTATAACTATTTTTCCGACTTTAATTTGTATATATTAGGTATTTATTGTAGATCTACTAGAAAGTTCAATACAAATTTAATAATTTACAATACAATACTTATACATTTACATAATTTGGATTGTCTATATATGAATAATTAAAAAACAAAAAAATTATCAGAAATACATAAAACTTCTGAATAATAATAGCACTGATGTATAACGAAATTTAAAGGACTTATAAAATAATTCGTCTATTAGCTTTTATATACTAAAAAGGTGAAGTAGGAATTGTAATATATTTTAATTATATATCAGATAAAATCCGAGGAACTAAGTAGTTTGGAATTTAGTATGTGGAGGACTAACGTGACCTACTTCAACGTAGGTATCTGAAGACTAAAATCACAATATGATTTAAACAAAATGTTTTATAACCAAGAGGCATTATAAAAATTCGCAAAAATACGTTTTTTTACATACAAGCATTTAGCCATAGAAATATAGAACTCATTCACATCCAAAATAGTATATTTGTGTTGTGAATAACACATTTGGAGAGCTAGTATGCATTTAATGTTTACGTTATCTAAAACCCAACCCAAAATTGTCAGGATCTTTGATTTTGTTCAATTAGGACCCGTTTTATTCTTGTTTTCCATGCTGATTAACATACTAGAATGGCTTTAATATCAAATTAATATGTGTAAATGCTTAGGCCTTACGGTTCAGACACCAATCATATCTAACCTTAATTACCTCAGGACTAATAATCTGTATTTCCACAAACAACATACTTCATCACCATAGTTTTTCATTTATTTAAGTACTACAACACACAGAACTTATAAAATCGTTAAATAACTAAAAACATACATAAACAACAACGATCGAACGGGGTACCAAAAATGACAACAATGCAGCATCTGTTTTGTAATTAGACTATAAAACAAGAGTGCTATGATGATTGCTACGAATGAATAGTTGTAGAACTACTCGCAAGGAACGTAAATATGGCGTAGCGTCGTTACCACTTCTATTTGATAATATTTTTATTATTACATTTTCGTAACTTTTTAAAGACCTCAGTTAATTTCTTAGACAATAAAATATTGTTTCATAGTATAAGGTTAATTATTATGTCTAGTTTTTGGGTATACATATAACTTGGCTTAGAATATTTGACAATTTTTAAAACGTGATACCAACCTATCGATATAGTGGAGAGGGAAAATATTCATTCTATGATCCCAAGTTAAATGTAAATAGTTGAGTCTCTCTTGTTTTCATAGTCTAAGGTGGAAACCGATTGGTTACGCTTCGGTGACCCCAGATCAGGTATAATTCAATCGGCTCGGATCTCTCCAAGCTCTTTCTGTGAGTAGCAGTGGCGTATTTAGAGGGGGGCGACAAAAGGGGCAAATAAATCCCTCCCTCCAGAGTTACCAACCGAAGCGAAATGTTTTAAACGAACAATTATTTTATACTACATTACAAAGACTTTATAAGTGAGAACCTTTCTTTTTCATATACGATTTCTTTTATCATGTGTGTGGACCTAATTTTAAGGCCGAACTGCACACAGAAAACGAAATATCAGCGACAAGGTCAAGTCACGTTCAAAGTAATATGAAAAGGTACTGACGTGTTGGAAAATACAAATATAACACCGAGAGAAACAGAATAAATTAAAATTATTATTTGAGCGGCAAGGCCTCGGATAATATTTAGTGAAGACTTTTTTTTGGTTGTTGAATTTTATTAAGGTATTTGAACATGTAAAACAAATAAAGGGAGGACCTTTAAATCCCGTTCAGGGGGGGGCGGCTTACTATTTTCAACTGATGCAGTGCTTTCTTTTATACATACCATTGTAACCATTGAGTATGTTCGAGGGGGGGGGGGGCGAGTGGCCGAAAAACATATTTTCTTAATTCCGTCAGTGTGTCTGTCTGTTCGAGGTATAGCTAAAAAATTACCCACCCGATTGACTTCAAATAATAATAATAATAATAATATTTATTTTCCAAATATAACAATATAACAATAAATAGTACATTTAAGAAAAAACACTATTTGACTATTTGAAAAAAAGGAGCCAAATGCAATTAAAAACTGTTCAAAGTTTAGCCCCTTTGTAAACCATATTTTACAACAAAAACAAAATGTTCGCAAAATGATCACACACAGCAAAAAAACTATTTCATATTTACAATTATTGTTAACAAAGGTATCCATCCTCTACTGCAGAATACTCGACAAAAAAGAGAGTACATTCAAGCAATAAATATATATTCATTTAGTAACATTTTCCTTACAGTTTTTTTAAATATTTCAGGCTTAAGTGTTTTTAAGGAGACAGGCACAGTATTGTACAGCTTATAAACGTTATAGGAGAAACTTCTTCTAAAAAGTGCTGATCTGTGAGGCGGTGGAGAGATGAGACCCCGAAATCTTAGATTTAAATTGTGGACATCTGTTCAATAAATAATTTTATTTGTTAAGTATGGAGGACAGTTGTTAAATATAATATTATGAAACAACACCAGAGAATGTAATCTACGTCGATTCTGCATACTAAGCCATTTTGCATCTTTTAATTTATGTGATATTCGCTCAAATTTCCGTATGCCATAAATAAAACGTAAACAATTTTTTTGTAATTTCTCAATTCTGTTTATATCTTCGTTATCTAAACAAGGGCCATATAAAACATCACAATAATTAAAATGACTAAGTACAAGAGAATCTGATAATCTAATTTTAAGAGATTCGCTCAAAATGTGACGATGTGGATATAACATTTTCAAAGACATGTATGCCCTTTGTAGGTTAATCCCGACTTGCTGTTTAAAACGCAAATCTGTGTCGATTCTAATTCTCAAGTTCCTTTCACATTTGCTAAACTTCAAACCCCTGCCTGAAATATGTATGTTGAGATCAACCTCAGCGCGATTCTTATGCTTACCGAAAGCCATAACACATGACTTCTCACGGTTAACATGCAAGCCATGACGTTGGGAAAAAATCATTAAGTTATTCCAATTATTGTTTATGGTTCTCTCCGCCACCTGCCAATCATCGGATGAAAAGGAAAAAAGCAACTGCGTAAAAAAATGCCGTGACTTGATCCATACAAGAGTTAAAGTTATTTGTATATATTGTAAACAGTAAAGGCCCCAATATAGGGCCTTGTGGTACTCCACAACCTACCAATTCTCTTGACGAGTGACCCGTGGAAGTTTCGACATACTGTAAGTCTATTCTCAAGATAATTTTTAATCAATTCTTTTGCGTTATTTGCAAATCGAACGTAATTTAAAATTGACAATAAAAGATCATGACTTGAGTAGTCCAAAAGCACCAAGACTGATGTCTTTCCCACATCGGTAGCCCTGATGACGTCAGAGCCAGTAAAGTTGTTGCACAACTATACCCTTTCCTGAATCCCGATTGGTTAACAGGTAAAATAGAATTTTTGTCTAAAAATCGTCTCATTTGTTGATCCATTATTTTTTCTAATATTTTCGAAAGACAGGGCAACTTACTGATTGGCCGAAGTTCGTTATGGGAAGTTATATTAGATTTTTTTTGGTAAAGGCGTTACACGAGCGATCTTCCAATCATCGGGAAAAATTCCCTCTAAAATACAGAAGTTAATTATATTAGTAAGAAAAGGCAAAACTCTAGGACAACATAAGCATAACATTTCTAAATTTATTAAGTCGGATCCCGAGGCCAACGATTTAATACTATATAAATGTGCTTTCACTTCATTTGTATTAACAGTAACAAACTCAAATTTTTCACCTAAAATTAATTTCCGATTATTAAGATAATAATCTAGTAGATTAACGTCAACAGACTGTATATTATTTGAAAATTGTAGAAAATGTTTATTTATTTCTGAAGGATTATCTAAAAAATCAGAAAGAGGTACAACTTTAGCTTTATTTACAATATCTAAATTTTTTAGCCTTTGCCACAAAATTTTACTATTACTGTTATTAGCGCAATACTCTAAATATTTCCTTTTTTCAGGTCTTATAGCTATGTTTGTTTGATTGCGCAACTGTTTATAATAATCCCAATGATTCTGATTTTTTGTTCGCTTGTACTTTTGGAAAGCCTTATCTCTTAATTTAATCATAGTGAGCACAATGTCCGTCAGCCAAACAGGCTTCCGTCTTTTTATAACTACTGATTTTAAAGGAGCCAAAACATCAAATATATTCAATAGTAAAGAATTAAAATACGACACTTTTTCATTAATATTGATAATATTTATTATGTTTTCGAACGGCGAGCCTTGTAGAAAGATGGTTAGCAGATCTTTATCAAGACGTTTTAAGTTTCTAACTGTGGAATATTTTTTATCTTCTGTGGTACCTTTAGTATTCAAGCAGCAATCTATTAGCATATGATCAGAAATTTGAGGTACATTTTTAGCAGAATAATTATAACCTTCTTCCTTTGGTATGAAAATCAAATCAGTCAAACTACTGGTTCTATCTGTTATTCTCGTAGGTGTGTTTACAATTTGTTGTAAATTAAAAGTTTCAATACAAGACATTAAATCTTGAACACTTTTATTATTTAAATCTAAAAAGTTCAAATTAAAATCGCCACCACAAACAACCCTATTACATTCTATCGAAACATGTGATAAAGAGTCTTCAAAACTAGTTAAAAATTCAAGAAACTAACTTCTAGGTGGTCTGTATATTGAGCCAAAAATATATAAAACATTATTAAATTTAAATTTAATCCACAGCTGCTCTAAGTGTTCTGTATGAATTGAATTGATAACTTCGTATTTAAAATTATTTTTAAAATACATACCAACTCCACCACCTCTAGATGTTCTGTCAGCCCTAACAAAAGTATAATTAGGTATTTGTATATGATTTTCCTCAACATTATTATTAAGCCATGTCTCCGAAACACCCAAAATATCGTAGTTATTTTGTAATAAAACATTTTTAATTTCAGTGAAATGATGAACCAAAGAACGTACATTCAAGTAACCAAAATGCAAACTTTTCATTCTCTCTGTTCCGCCGCAGAACTGCAAGAAATAACACCAAAGAAAACAAAATTTGAAATGTCTCTAAAAAACAAAAAATAGAAACAATAATTATTCGCAACTTATAAATAGATAGATAGATACAGTCAAAAAAAAAATGTAGGAGAAAAATATAATTTTTGAGTATTAAATTTTACGGATTAAAAAAAAAGAAATTAGAAAAAATAGCTTAGGCTTCAGGCGACCGGTCGGACTGCTCAATTTTTTTCAAAAACTCATCTTCTGAATTAAACATAAACTTCTTTCCATTCATCTTAGCAAATATCTTCCTGTCCATTGATCATGTTTTATCTCGACCAAGTTTATCTTTTGCCAACATCAACAACTGGTAACGATGTAGGTAAGCTCTTCAACAATAACTAGCTTAGTGCCTCTATGTTTTGTTTTGTTTAAAAATGCTATATTGCGCTGCTTAACAGATGAAAACTTCACCAACACTGCCCTAGGTTTTGCTGCATTATTTTGTTTCTTACCAATTCGGTAACAATGTTCCAACTCGATATCCGAAAGTCCAAGTTTTGTCTGCAGAAATTTTAGATTTTAAGTGTCTGTTTTCCTCGGGAATTCCGTAGAAACGCAGTTGATATCGTTTAGATTGCTGTTCTAGGTCATCTAATCTTAAATCAAATTCTTCTTTTTCGTTTTGAACCATTTTTAGATTGGTTTCTGAAGTGTTTATTTTGGTTTCCAGAAGACAAATCCGCTCATCTATTTTTTGTAATACGGTATTTGCCACCTTCGTAGCAAGAGAATCATCACCTTCGTAGCAAGGGAAATGTTGGTAAAAAATTAAGGGTTAATGGAGATGACTTGGTAACATTTTGATATGGTATGGCAGAAGAAAATGGTGGCCTAACATTAAAAAAATTGTTACTAAAAAACTAATTATCCAATTCACTTCAAAGTTCGCACAAAAATCAAGTATTACGTAGAAATCACCCGGTAAAACTTTAGTACGAATCCAGGATGACGAAACAAAGAGGCGACCTAATAAAATATTAAAAATATCAGCCTGGAAAAACTACTTATTGAATTGATTTTCAATTTTGTGCGAGAATTAAGTGTGAGGTAGAAATGAACAGTTAAAATTGTGCTACGAATTCAAGATGGCGGATGGAAAATGTTCGAAATCGTGAAAAAATCACCCTCCCAGGTTTTACATATCTTCACGTTTTAGCGTCCCTAAATGCCAAAAATTATGTTTTCTCTATTCTGTCGGACTATTGGTCGGCATATCTATCAGTTCGCAGCATAGCTAAAAGCTACTTACCCGGTTGACGTCAGGTTGGTCAAAAATTAAGGATAATGTGGGATGGTATATAATGTAAATGTAAAAGGGTTTGGTATAAGATGGATTTTTAACTTTCCCTCCCTATATTCTAAAGATCTATTCAATGGGTACCGATGACCGGGTGGTACCTACCCGAAATGTACAAACATTAAAATAAAAAAGTGCAATTCGTTTGCCCCTGTCTTTAACGGTTTTCTGTTTGCACCAATTTGAAATGTCCAACAAGGATGATTTTCATTTTTTTCTCATCTCATTGTTTCTCACAAAATTATGTATGAATCAAAATGTTTTCAGTTCAACAATAAATATTATAAACAACTTGAGGGAACTGCGATGGGCAATTGCTTATCTCCGTTCCTTGCAAATTTGTTTATGGGTAGATTAGAAACCCAATTCAAAAAAGAACTCAAGTATTTCCCAAGGGTGTGGTATGGATACGTAGGCGATATATTTGCAATTTTTGATACTAATACAGAAATTTGGACACTTTCTAAGAAACATTAAACAATAAATATCCTTCCATTAATTTTACGTACGAAAAGGAGAACAATTGGTAATAACCTTTTTTCGACACGTTAGTTATTAGAAATAACGATAAAGTAGAATTGGATATTTATAGGAAATTTACTAATACTGATAGGTATATAACATCCGACTCATTTCATTGCCGTCAACGCAAAATGGCAGCATTTCATTTCTTAACTCACAGGTTAGTCAATGTTCCATTAAGTAAAGAACGTTTTAACAATGAAATGAATCGGATTAAAAATATAGCTAAAAATAATGAATATAATGATAATTTTGTACATAAATTAGTAAATAGACATAAGAAAATGTTAAAAGATGCCACTACTCTTCAAGCACCTGAGCTCCCAATAAGTTCATAGTAATTCCATATGATCCCAGATATTCGAGAGGTCTAGAAAAAGTATTTAAAAACGTAGGTTTTAGGTTAGCCTACAAAACGGAGAACAGTTTGAAAAATCTCCTTGGAAACCCTAAAGACAAAGTCGACGTGAAGGAGAGGACTGGGCAAACTAAACGCTCCATAAAAATTCGTTTTAAAGAACACATGGCACATTTAAGAAACGGAAGAACAGAAAAGTCAAGCGTTGCCAACATGCTTTGGAAAACAATCACCAAATAGGAATAAATAATCTTAAGTTGATTAAAAATGTATCTAATAATAAATTATTGCATGCATTTGAGAGTATAGAAATAGTTAAATGTGGTAAGAAAGCACTAAATAAAGACAGAAAGCCTATTCCCTATAGTCCCCTATATTGTTTACTTGACAACGGTGCAGTCGGGTGCAACCAAGTGTGACCACATTTACCTATAAATAGTCTTGGTTAGGATAAGTTACTTTAATTTATATCATCTGCTGATGGTGCTAACTTGGTTAGCGAAACGCGCGTCCAGAACGTAACAAGTTGTGGTGTAGTGTGGTTAGAACTCTTGTATTTTGGTTCACTTTTTTAGCAAGAAAATCAATACATTACGAAATTAATTACTATTTGTAGATATAAATTTCTATCTATTTAGTATACTTACATTTTTCTTTCTCCCACACTGTAAGCATTTAAGGAAATCACTGTTTTTATACATTATGCATATGTGTGTAAAACACAGACAATCAAAAAACAACAACAATTCTTTAAATCACTGTTTTTAACGTTGTGTCACTCTGTAAGCTAATTTGGTGATGATAAGGAAAAGACGCCAGGCAAAAATATATACTTTAACGCTCATAATTATAGGATTTGGAATGAATCAGATTTAGTCTACAAAACATTTTTCAGTGTTAAAGTGCTCTCGAGCTCGACAATATGGCAACCCAAAAATACCAGCTACCTTCCCCATACACCTACCAAGCCGCTCCTCCACCGAAAGAAGATGAAATTTATTACCGGTAAGTAAAAAAAAAACTAAGTTTATCTATTTGTATTTTCTTTTTTTTACTCGCGTCGTAAGAGGAAGGTATTGTATTCGTGAAAAATTACCCTCCCAGATTTTTACAGATCTTCCCGTTTTAAGGTCCCTGGATGCCGAAAAACATGTTTTCCTATTTCTGTTCGCGGTATTTAAAAAAACTACTTACCTGATTATCTTTAAATTTTGGCCACAAACTAAGGGCTATAGGGAGATGGAACCGTAACATTTCGAAAAAATCTAACACGGCGAAGTAAAATAGCGGCTTAATAAAATGTTAAAAATCAGTTGTGATATAGAAATTTTAGTACGAATACAAAATGGTGAAACAAAATGTCCTAATAAACTATTTTAAAAAATTAGTTTAAAAATCTTTTAAATTTGGCACAAAATCCAGGGATGCTCAATAAAATGTTAAATAAAGATCAGTTGTTCATTATGTTAAGGACATAATTATCGAAGTATTCCAAATATTAAGATTCGTTTGGAAGTATTGTCAGGACTTTTATGGCCCTCGGGCAGTTACATGTTAATTTTGGTCGGACCGAATCTTGATTTGCGTAGATTCCAAAAAAGATCGGGATTCATTTTTCTAAAAAATATTTAATTTTTTTAGTAACTGATATCGCCCCTCCAAAAACTCATGGCTCGATTCTCTCCTGTTAGATGTACTGATTTAGCTAACGAGCAGTCTTAAAATTATTTGCTTTTTAGCTGTGCACAAAAAAAAGGAATGATAATAAACGAAAATGTTTCTTTTTTACTTCCTTCGTAAAGGGAAGTATTGTAATCTTTACGTTTGAGGGTGGGTTGCTAGTTACCAGAAAATATGTTTGCCAGTTCTCTCTGTGTATCTCCCGATCTGCCTGTTCGGGGCATAGGTTAGAAATTACCGATCCGATTGACTACAAATTTTGGTCAAACATTAAGGGTCATATGGGGAAGACCTGGTAACATTTTGGTAAACATCCAATATAGCGAAATGTTAAAGAAAATAATACTAAAAAACTACTTATCTAATTTACCTTAAATTTTGCACAATAATCAAGAATTATGAAAAAATAAGCTATTAAGTTTTGATACGAATTCAAGATGGCAAAACAAAATGGAGGCTTAATAAATTATTTTAAAATTAAGTCTAAAAAGCTGCTTAATGGATTGATTTCAAATTTTGTGCAATAATGAATTATGGTATATGAATGAACTGGTAAAATTGTGGTACGAATTCAAAATAGCGGCTAAATAGAATGTCTTTAATCGTAAAAAATCACCAGAGTTTACTTATCTTCGCGTTTTAGCTTCCCTAGATGCCAAAAACCATATATTTTATCAATTTCGTCGGTCTAGCTGTATGTTTGCCGCTCTGTCACTTCGCGGCATAGCTTAAAAACAACTAACCCGGTTGACTTCAAATTTTGGTCAATCATTCAGGGTCATATGGGGATAACCTGATAATATTTTTGTAAAAATAGTGAAACGTTAAAAATTATTACTAAGAAACTAATTATCTAATTTAACTCAAATTTTGCACAGAAATCAAGTGTTAGATAGGAATGAATTGGTAACATCTTGGTAAGAATCCAACAAAATGGCAGACTAAAAAAATATTTAAAAAATCAGCCTGAAAAAATACTTATTACATTAATTTCTAAATTGATTTCAAAATTTGTGCAAGCACAAGATGGCGAAACAAAATAACGGCCAAATAAAATGTTTAAAAAATCAACGTAAAAAGATCTCGTTATTCAATTGAATAAAAATGTGATATAGGGAAAAACTGGTACGAATTCAACATGACAGAACAAAATGGTGGTGTGTGTTAGTCCAAAAACTCTTTACTCAATTTGTTTTAAATTATAACCAAAAGTGAAGTTTTGCATAGGTAAAACCCGGTAAAATATTGGTAGGAACCCAATATGTTGGAACAAAATGCTGCCCAATATAAATGTTTGAAAAGACAGTATATAAGGACGTTATATATAACGAGGAAGTCTTTTTGAGAAAAGTTTTAGTTATAAAAAAATCGATAATTTCGGAAAAATTTGAAATCATTCGGATAAGTAGTTTTCAGAATGACTTTTTAAAAATTTTAATAGGCCGCCATTTTGTTCCGCCACGTTGGAATTTCACCAAACTGTTGCCATCCTTATATATTACTTGTTGACCAATATTTGAAATTAGGCGGGTAAGTAGTTTTTTAGTTTTGCCGAGAATACACAGACAGACCTACTGAAATGGGAAAACATGGACCCTAAAATTTGAAGATCTGTAAAAATCTGAGGGGGTGATTTTTTTACGATTACAATACTTTCCTCTTACGAGAGACGTGAAAAACTTAATAAAAATGTCTTATGAAACTATACGAACTATGTAATAACTAAGGGTGTACTTAACTTAAAGAAACAAATAGATATTCGATCAATAACATTAATATCTGCAAGATTTTTCAGCAAGTTCGTGAGAGAGTTGTACCGAACCAATTTACATGATTTTTTTTTAAATGACCGTCTGCTTACCGAAACCTTTCAACACTATTTTTTGTATTGTTTTATTGCGTTTTTTTTATAAATCCAATATGTTTTTCTTCAAGAACATTTCTGGACGATATAGTGAATGCGCTCCATATTTTTATAATTCCACTGGAAACTCATCGCGCGATCTAACGGAAAAGGCAGAACAAGGTCTGCAGGGCCAGCTAGTTCTAATTTATCATATTAGTGCCCTGAATCTTCCCTCTTTGGAAATATCCTGAAATTTAAATGAAACCTTTTGGGAAAAAGTATATTACACATTTAAAATTCAAAGTATAATAAAAATGGCATTAAAAATAACAGCATTTATTGTGAAATATTATAAATATCGTAGGAAAATATATTGTAGAACGAAAGACGAATAAATGAGTGCAAAATTTCTAAAATTTTCTATGTTTTAATATCATTCGATTCTGACCAACTCAATTAACGTATTTTGTTATTATAAATAATTAGTAACAGAAAGAAAAAAATCAGTTAATAAATGTTTAAGATAACCCCAATTAATCTCAATGTTCTTTATTAATTTGCTATACAATACTTTTAATAAATTTATTTACAAATTGGTGGGCATTATCATTGTTGACTACATAATTACATAAGAGTAAATTGAATATAATAACCTCTGAACCAGCTATCTAATAGCACTATAGCAGAGATGTGCGAAAAGAAAAAAATTGGACACATTTAGTATTCCTCCGGTTTTACAGAAGCAGCATACTCTAATTCAGGCGCATAGACATCGATTAAAGCTCTAAGGCTACCTCTTGCCCATTTTTTTTGTTAAAGTAGTAATTAGTTATTTCTACTCAGTTCAACGGATGTTCAAATTAACTTTGTAAGATATGTATATACAAAATAAACACACACACATTATAAATATTCTCATTTTCCTGAAAATTGATTTGAAATAAGAAACCTTTAATTTTGCTGTTGCTTTAGATCTAGCAGTAACAACACGTATGACGTAGTTGCATGGGCTGTGTTAAAGGGTGCTACGTGAGGAGCGGGCGTGGAAATGCAGAAAATGTTTGACAATTTTAGTAGGAGATAGCACAACCACAGCCTAGCCAACCAATTTAACTAATATTCAGTCATAATAATCAATTTTGTTTTCTAAAAAATTATTGCACCCGTAATACAGCTTACCCATAATCAAAAAAACCCTTTCGGCACTGCTTACGTTGTATAATTTTACAATATTACTATAAAACCGTCATTTTCACATTACATAATTACAATAATTTTGGGTAATATGTTTTTTAAATCTACAAGTTATATCATAAAGAAAAGCAGAAAGATTGATACTCTTTAGAGTCAAAAATATAAAAACAAGATCAAGATACAAGTTCGAAAAAAAAATTAAAAATAATTTTATAAAAAAGCTGTCTTGATTCTTTTTTATGGCTTATCAATTTCAAGAAAAAAAAATGTTTCAAGGCACGATTATAGTTTTATTATGGTAGGATTTATACTTGCGCAAGACTAAAAAGTAAACAAAGTACCTGGGTAGGCATTCAAGGAATAGAAAAATAAAAGTTTAGTTAATTTCTTGGGAAATAGATCAAATTATATCTTTCTATTATATCAACATCAACCTTCAAAATTATTTACATTTTTAAGTAAATCTGGAAGCTAATTGTAGCTTACGTGATGACAATATGCATCTTAGGCAAAAATTCCAATGAAAATTTCTAAAAACAATTAATATCACTTGATGTTACCTACATATCATGCTGAAAAAAAGTTTCTTTTACAAGACAAGAGAATCTCCCAATAAGCAAGGAAAATGGAGATTTTGACCTACCCCAAAAAAAAATCGTATTTATCGGCTAAAATATGGATATTTATTTATAATGTAGAACCAGGGCCCGCATCCCAGAGAGCCCGCAAGACATTAAAACTATCCAAGATGAGTCAAGCTAAATATTACGTTTCTATAGAACTTATTGAATTCCGTCATGATTTCACACTGCAACCGTCTTTTAAAAAAAAAGTTAAATGAAAAGGGAGTCGGATGGTACATCTTTTAACAATAACTCATGGCCAGTGGCAGAACCTAAATATTTGGAGAGTAAAAATTCTTAAAAATTTTTAAAAATTCAAATATTTTATTCCTCGCGTAATGCTCAATAAAATTGAAGTATTTTTGTGAGGGTAGGGCTGATTATTGCACTTTTGCATTTACTGTAGTTAATAAAATTCAAATTTTCGCTTTTATAAAATACCCTGTAACTAGCAAAATACTATGCTGAGGCCTCATACTCTTTCACGTTAGGTATAAAATATTTGAGTTCTATAAGATCGTTTTTTAAGGTTTATTCCCGAGTTTATTCTCTATTGTTAAGGTTGTGACCAATTTACGAATGGCCAGCATTTTAAAGTTGGTAATTTTGTGGTCCCATATTTTTAGAATTAATTTAGATTGTCCTTTTTAATTTAATTTTTTTAGGTGACCAGATATAATTTTGAATTTTTCAATTGCGAAATATGCAAAAATAAAGAGTATTTTGTCAGTTATTGAATTGTGCCAATTTTACATAAACCCGTATTTTCGAACATTTATCGTGGAAGGTGCAAGAAAACAAGAAAAAAGAATAGATTGAAAAAGTACGTTTTCCCATGACGACAACCACACGACCAATTTCTGGCCAATAAAGTCTGAACCATGTGGCACGTGACTGTCGTGACATTTTTAGTGTTTTATTATGTATCCTTCTACATATTTGATCTTAGGTGGCCGCCACTGTTCAAGCTGAGACTGTTGGTATAACTACAGCTATACGTGGAGTAACAAAAAGTAAAACTAATTATATTTTCCCCAATTTTGAGTAATGAATACCTATATTAAGCAGCTATATAAGTATTTTGTAAATTATCATATACATTTTGTTTATTTTATAGACATTTAGAAGATTTGAAACTTCAATCAGAAAGTAATTTGAAACAGTATGGAGTTGCAATTTTTGGAATCGGTAGAGCTGGTAAGTTGTAGTAAGTTGTACGTTTCTTTTTTAATAATATTAATAATTACTAAAGCTTAACTTACCATAACCATAGTTTCGAAATGTTCGGTGCCATAACTTTGAAAAGCAATACAATCTTTGCCTATTATGGAATGACAATCACGTTTTATCAACATTCGTGTTGTCGCCTGAGTTCACCTTAGAAAAAAAACTTCTAGCTACCTAGATCCCCAAAATATGTCCCTAAAAACATTAGTTAATGCTTGATATAACCAAAATAATAAATAATCACCTTTCGGTTGGTAAACCAGTCAAACGCAGTACACATTATGCATCTCTAGTTTCCCCTTAGCAATTATTTCTCTGCTGTCCGTTATTGGTACAGTTTCAGAAGCTACGACGTTTGTTTATTTCGTTAACCGAAACAAATTCTTCGTTTCCAATTTTTCCAATATTTAGTTCAATTTCGAAATATAAACCATGTTCGTTAACGAATTCAATTGGAAGAATAACTTATTCTTCTGTTTTCGCTACTATTGTTTTATGGTATATTGAAGTACAGACAAGTAAAATTCGGAGTTCAATTTCTCCATTTATAGGTTGACTCCCCTGACTTCCATGTTACTTTATTTATTTGTTCTTTTACTACTCTATCTTCGGCAAGGTTCCTTCTGATCAGGGAAACCGGTACTCCGTTGTCTACTGCAATTCTTCTTACATTTTTCGTTTACTACTCCCTTTACTGTCAAACTTTTATAGGATTTTTCGGGCTGTATTACCTTGCTCTTTTTTGGCGACTTAGAAAATGTATCTTTAAAAGTAGACCAAAATATTCTCACGGGAGATTCCTTTTGAATATATCCAGTTTTATGGCAATGGAAACATTCCATTTATCTGTTTTGTGGTCTTTTTATGTCAGACTCAAATTTTTGAAGAGATTCACTGAGTCTTTGTGTTCTAGCTTTAAGTTGAGTTCTGTATATTCCTTGACAACAAATCTAAGTTCTAATGAATGAACAAAGTGCTAATAGTTTTGTTGATGACTCGTGAGAATGCTTTGCAATAAATCCAGTGCTGATTCTATTACTTTACTGCGCTGTCTCAAACTGTCCAAGATATTGAGCCACCAAAAGCTGCTAATTTGATTTTGTCACCAGAGATTACTATCGGACTATTGAATATTTGCTCTTTTGAGTTTACTCATTTATTTTTCAAGATCTTGGCCTTTTCCTCTCTTCTATTTTTCTTTTTGCCTTTTGGCCTCTTGGTTATTTAAAATATTCTCGAGTGGATCCTGTTTTTATTTTGCTTCTTGGTTAGGTTAGGTTAGGCTCATTTAGAATCCTAATATTCCCTTTTGTTCTTGCTGACTTTTGGTCTCTTCAGCTTCTTATTTTTATTGCGGTTTTTTTATTTTGTTTTCTCTTAGAATTTTGATCGTTTGACCTCTTAATAATGATATTCTACTCTAATTGTAGCTTGTTGAGTTGTTCTATATTCTTTACTTGTTTTTCCTTTTTAGCTGTTTGTTGACTAGTGTTAGGCATGTAATTTTATTTCTTTAATTTTTTTAAATACGCATGCAAGGTCAAATTTAGTATTAGTTCCAGGATAGAACTTTTTAGAACCATCTTAAAATGTCTCTTTTGAGATTCAAAACACGATTGTAAAGAGAAAACTTAGGATCTTGTTTAGTTTCGAAAAAGAATTTTAAGCTCTTCAAAAAATCACAATGTAGTCACAATCAGGTAAGTGATTACGTTAGGGAATAATTCTTAACAGTCTTCTGGTTCAAACACAATGGCACACTAAAGCACTAATCACACTTTCTAATGTTCGCACTAAATTTCAGTCAATATTTGGCTTCCAAGTGTTACGGGTTATCCTTATAATAAACACTATACGTTAACGCATCTAATATAAGACTAATCTAAATCGTCAACTTCCCTGTTCTTATATATACATTAGGGATTCGCTGTAATCTTCCAGAATGCCCTCCATATAGAATGACGTGTTTGTTTCCTTCTAGCCCATGTACACAAACGTTTGATGGCTACTTTGGGCAGGTTTTTCACGAACCCCACAATATTATATAAAAGTACCAAATTGTTATTTTTTTGCCGACATTCTGTTATTTATTTTTATTGTTTCATTTATAGGCGTATTTAGTTTTTTTGCTTTAATCTTTGTGTATTATATGAGATAAACTCTTATTATTTTATTTTAAGATCTTGCCGCCTCCCAAAATTTTTTATGACTTTTTTACTACTGTTTGGCAATTTAAGCGCGATTTATTTTCTTATTGTTGACACTTTATCATATCTTTCGAAAATGACAAAAGGAAGACATTCGATAATTAGCAATCTAATATTATTAAATGGCATTTAGCAAGTCTGCATGAAAGAAGAGCTAGAAGGTCAAATATAAGACATTTTTGTGATTTAGGTACAACGTCTGCAACTATTTATTTTTTTAAAGGAAAACTATAATTAAAAAACTTAAGGAAATAATAGGTAATAACGATTATTTTATATTTTAGGTACTATTCATCTCTCCTACCTGATCAATTTGAAAAGAGTAAATTTATTATATATCGTCGATGATGACACACACAAACTGGAAAATATTAAAAAGTACTACAACATCAACACCAGCGTAACCAAACTTTTAACTAGTAAACAGGCCGAACAAGTTTACAAAGATCCAAAGTAAGTTTTAGGTGGTAACCTGCAAACATATATATATAGAGTTTCTGTTTTGTGTAGATCGTGAAAATTGCATCCAATTCAAGCAATAAACTAGAATTGCTCTTAAGTTAATCCGGTGGGTTTAAACAAACTTTGCATCCGATTCAAGAATATAATTGTATAAAATAAAACAGAGAAGAAGCTTAAAAAAGAGAATATGTCGACACTGTAACATAACCTTGTTATTTATCTTGGTATACCTACCCTAACTTAATTCCATTAGAAGTATTTTTATTGCATTTATTTACTAAAAAACTCCATATAAAAATTTAAAATAACGGTGTAACATACAGTGTAGGACTGGATCAGTTTCGCGCCGGAGCCTTTAATACTTGTAGTATTATAATTTGTAAAAATTAGAGAACTGATTTAAAGATATAGTCCCTTACGATGAATAAATTTCTCAATAAGAAGAGAATGGGGGTAATTATCCTACCCAGTTATAGGAACTGATATAGTGATGCAATTTTGAACTATATCCCCTTCTCCGAAAAATAATAGCTGTCTTGATCATATTTTATCATCTTCATCAAATATGGTCACCGTAGTTATTGGCAATTTGTTATTTTCAGAGTTCACTTTGTTGTAGTAGCTTCCCCAACGTATACTCATGAAGACATTTTGGAACAGGCTCTTAATAATGGTAAAGCAGTATTTTGCGAAAAACCAATAGCTGAAAATATAGAAAATACCAAGAAACTGTTCGATTTGGCCAAGAAAAAGAACTTGCCGTTATTAAGTGCGTTCAACAGGTAAAAGTTTTTAGAGTAAATAACCGATTTTTAGCTCGTAACTTTTACAGAACGAGTTTAAAAGAAAACGTGCAATATCTAGTGATATTTCAAAAGGTACTTTTAGTGAGGGCTCATTGGATTCGGAATGATGACTAGCAAAATGTACAGAAGTTTCAGACCAGTACAGGGTGTCCCGTTGTCGTTGATTTTATGGGGTATCTCTCTTACTAGTGAAGATAGAGGGTTCCGGTTTTCGCGTCATGGTGCTACTTTTTTGTGAAACGAAAGATGACCCAAACAAAATTTTCATAGCGTCCTTCATTTTTAAGACGCAGTGTGAAATTGAAAATATTGCATTTTTGGTCTTTCCTGGTATTTCGGTTGTTGTTTAACTTATCGAAAAGGTAAAAACGGGCTCTGATACAGTTTTTCACGTAGAATCCAGTGATGTCGTCAGATTTTTTATGTGACCTACTGTTTTTGAGATATAACTCAAAATTATATTTTTTAAGTGGGACGCCCCGTATATTTTTATTTTACATTATTCAGTTCACAATAAGCTTCTCGAAAATATATAGTATTATATACTTTTTTATTCGAATCCACCAGTAATTTGCATTTTTTTAGAGATAGACTCAGTTTTTGGTAGTAGGCTGGGATTGCTTACAAAACAAATGAATTTTTCAGGTATATTTTATTTCAAAAACGAAATTTACTTTAAGATAAAGTAAAATCTGAACTGTGATCCAAAAGACTAGAGACTTCATTGATTCCTCGAAAGTAAGTCTTAAAGCTGTGTTACTCTATAATGGAAGCAAGTTGCCTTCAGTCCCAATTGAAATTGTTACTGGAGACCATACAACATGTAAGATATAAATGGCAAATTTGTGGGGATTTAAAAGTTGTGGCGATTTTGCTTGGAGTGCAGCTAGTTTATACCAAATACTGCTGTTTCCTCTGCGAATAGAACAGTCGAGTACGATCAGATCACTACAGAAAGAAAATTAGGCCACCAGGAGAGTCTTTTGAGCTAGGAAAGAAAAAGGTAACTAGCGCGCCATTAGTTCCCTCTAAAAAAAACTAACCCCGCTTCATATAAAATTGGAAAAACTTTGCAAAAGTCATAGACAAAGAAGGTCATTATTTAAATGAAAAGTTCCATAGAATCAGTTACGCTAAAATTAAAGATGAAATATTTGTTCCATACTTGAAGGTAAGGAAATTTTTTTGTTACCAAAACATAGGGTGTATGTCGTTGAAAATTAATTTCCTGGATTCTCATCTGTATTACTTTCCAGAAAATTGTGGTGCTGTAAGTAACAAGCATGGTGAAAGGTTCCACCAGGATATTTCAAACATGAAAAAAAGGCAGGCTAAAAAGCGCAAAATGAGTCTAAAACTTTCGATTCAATGATAAAAATGTGCTTTTGTGGAACAAACAATATTTTGTTATCTGTATTTTGTATGTTCATTATATATGCTTATAATTTAAAATTTTGTATCAAATAATTCAGATTTTTGTTTGCGAGCCAACTAAATTCTCTAGTAGGTATTAGATTTTTTTTGCGAACTAACTATATTGTTTAATAGGCATTTTTTAGTTACTTGCGGGTAATTGAATCCAAAAAAATAGGGTTTGTTCAAGAAACAAAAAAAAAGTTGAAATTTGTTCCCCAGTGGAATCTGTTTTAAGATTTCGTAAATGTTATTATCCAGCGAGTTATTTGCAAAAAACACTCTAAACTCATTTTTAATATCTTCCGAAATTTGTTTATGCGCGAGTTTAAAACGTTTGCACATTTTTCTAGATTTCATTCCGAATCCAATGAGCTCCCACTCATTTGTTTACCAGCAGTAGCAAAAATTAACCCAATTTTGAGTTTGTGAACCAGACTATTTAAATTTCCAACTGTATTCATTTATTTTCTCAGGCGGTTTGATGCCTCATATGCCAACATCAGAAACAGAGTTCGAGCTGGAGAAATAGGAAAAGTATTAACTGTGAAAGTTTGTAGCAGAGATTCTCCATTACCTACGATAGAATATTTAAGCGTCTCAGGTATGTTTCTTTATCACTGTCACATTATAAACTAAATCGGGTGAGAGTGCATGAAACTTTTACATCGTCAAAATTTGAAATTCGGCAATGATGCAACTATTCGTTTAGCCAAAAAGTCTCGTTTTATTGCTGTTTTTGTGGTCTATTATTTATACAGGAAGCTTAAAAAGGATTACAGAACAGGGCCGGCTCGAGATACTATATCGAATCATGGATAAAAGATTAGTAGACATACAATGTAATATAAAAGGCTGCCCTTTTTTTAGTTATCCATTTATGATATGTTGCTTATTATTGAAGTCCAAAAGGCAGGATTTATTTTGTTGTCAGAGCGGACCTGAGGATTTTGCAGACTGCCGCACAAAATCTCTCAGGCGCTCTGGAGCGCAAAATTAAATTAATTGACAAAAAGTATTGCTATATCTGTAACGAGACAAATCATTTTTCAGTACTAATGTTTTTTGATGTTTATGTTAACTTTTTGATAATTGGATGTATTCAGGTGTTTTTAACAATTTAATATGTTTATACAGTTTTTTTTAATATAATGATAATAAGTGACCATAGAGATGTTCGAAAGTTAGAATCGTTCAGGGTAATGCTTCGTTGGAAAGTTTACAGGTAAAATTTAATTGTCACATGTTGTAGACACGAATTTCCCTTCTTAATTTAATTTTTAAACATAAAACATTCTAAATTTCCTTGGAATTATTAAAAATTTGGTCCCCGTGTTGCAGATTTTATACCTTAACAGAGTCAGTGGGTAAACATTTATTGCATATGCAGAGGGACTAGCAACTATTGAAAAAAAGTTAGCCTGCTTCCTAATTTTCCTGAAGTTTGACTGTTATTTTTTTTTGGGCGATGAATTCTTCTTGGCACATTTGAACCTCCTTCAAACCGAATTTTTGACTATATCCCTGCCAAAATACATAAAAAAATATTTCTTTCGCTAACTCTGTTACAGGCAATATAATATTAATTAAAAGCGAAAGCGAAAACCAAATAATCAGTTGGTCAGTTCCACCAATAATTTGAACTGCTCTTAAGACTGGTTTTTTAAGAAAAATATATGGGAAATTAATATGAGCAAACCAGTAACACCATTCAGTTTTATTTACATTTCACCTTTTTTTGGGTTTTCTAGCCAACAAGATTTTCCTGTTTGTTGTTTATTTTTAAAGTAAGCTGCAAAAGTAGAGATGAGTCATCTAGTGGAAAGCGTAGTTGATATTGAATAAATAAATATTATTGGACAATTTTAAATAAGTCATCATACTTATATGTTATAGCACTGTCATAGAAAAATTCATATTCTATCGCCAAGATTTAAACATTTATCTATGGTATGGATTCTTGCTACGCATACCGTAGTTCTTAAATTTTATAATGTATGTTACTGTATTAGTTTATTTAGATTTACAAAAATTCCATTTTTCTTCACAGAAATAATATTACCCGACTCCGACCGCAAATTTTTGTTATATGTTAAAAAAAGTATATAAAAGCTTATTAAATAAATATTGGCGCATTCATTTACATCGGCATCTTTATTGTCTTTATACAATGCTTTAATTATTATTTTTTAAACACGGAATGGCAGAACTTTGTATTAATTGTTGCGTAATTAAACAATAAAACTCATTAACAAAATTTAATCAGATCCTGTTGACAGCGATGATAAATTAAGTTTCCCCTCAGATCGTTAACAATATGCCAACTCTCGTTAATTTTGTTTCATGCCCCATTAACTATCGTTCTACAATAAAATTCAGGAAAATTCTTTATAATAGGCCTATTATGTGGTTATGTAATCTTAAATTCACGTAATAAAAATTGAGTAGATAGTATAGGTACTGCTTAAGCAAAAAATGTCTAACTCCAAACAAATGATTGCCACTATGCAGGATCTTTTGTATTTTATTTATGAAAGTATAAAGTTCAGTAATACATATTATATATGAATTAAATAAAAACATTTTAAGAAGAATTTTTTTTCTGTTTCAGTGTTTTTTATTAAAAGCTTGTCATTTAATTTTCTTTTTAGTATTATTTTTTAATTTATACAATATTTAAGTTAAAATATTTACATTCGTTATTAGCAGTCTAAAAACTGTTTGTTTTGATAAATAACTTATCTAATTTGAAAACTTTTTCTTTGGAAGAACTGATCATATACTAAAATTTTGCAGAAGGAATAATAAAAGCAGTTTTTGTTAAGTTCCACAGACTGCTGAAAAATCACTGGTTACAAACAGATAACTATAATAGGTATTTTTGATGGTGTCCTAGCAGTGGCCTAAATATTGGACCCACCTGTAAGGTGGAGCCCTTATGCAATGGCGGAACTACCATACCTCAAAAGGGTTCGAGGGCAGGGAGCACTGACGTCAGGGGGCCCGGCAATAATATGTAACAGAGCCCAAGGGAAACCATGCATGAGTTTTATCAGTTAATTTTCAGCCCTGTTTTTGGGGTTGGGGGGCCAAAATTTCTAGTTACACAACTATGTCCTAAACAACTAAACACAATAATCTACGCAATTTGGCAGTACTAATAATATTGTCCCAAATATTACTATAATTAAAGAAGTTTAAATGATTAAAAAGAAAAAAACACAAAAAAAGCCAACTGCTTAGAACTAGTAGTAAAAAAACAGAAAACATACTAAAATAAGCAATATTTTACTTTATATAGGTTCCCGGTATCTCATACTAAGCAAAAAATAAATTTACTTCTGAATCCCCCGATTACCGAAAAAAAAATCTACTCCGATGTCATGTTTAGCACGATTTACCTGCTTATTATTTTTATTATAATTACATTCATTTAGTAAACAAAATTTATATCTCAGAATATTACACAACTTGAGCATGATCCGTGAAATTAATTCTACTTTTTGATCTATAATAGTTTTTACGGCATCTAAAAGCATTTGAAGAGATATTTGCAAATTTCTACACCTATAAAAGTCCGTCTTCACAAAATGTTTACCCTGACGTCGCGACGCCAAGGTCCACCTTTTCAGTTTTCTTTGAAAATGAAAAATTTGTATCAAAACCAAGCCAAAAAATTAGTGCACGCTACATTTCAAAAATTTCTGAAATATCAACTTTAACCCCGATCGGGCAGAATTTTCTACCAATCTCTAGGGGGCATATAGACGTTTCTTCGAAGTATTTACTTCTTTCACTCAAGATCAGCCTTTCAGGTGAAACAGGGCTGAACATAAAGTAATTGCTTGTTTTAGGGCACCCTGTACATTATAATATCTTCTTAGTGAGCACTTGATACCTATCATAATTAATTTAAAAAAACACTTTTTGATGTTGGGCAAAATCAGCTACTATTTTGGCTACTTTGATTTGCTTTAAGCAAACCTAGCTAAAAACACTCTGTTATGGGTTCATTTTATGGCAAACACTTCTTTAGCCTAAATCGTTAACACTCATTGCCTTATATATGCATTAGGCATTCACTAAAATCTTCCAGAAAACCCTTAATTGAACTCGACATAGAATGATACTTTTTTAATTTCTAGCCCACGTCCATAAGCGTTTGATGGATCATTTTCGTAGTTTTCCTGTGATCTACACAATACGAAGCTTTCGATGATTCTCTCATAAATATCGGCCCAGGCGTTTAGACTGTAGCTAGTAATAAACAATGGATACATACATGTATATATTAATACGTATGTATGTACATTGACATACAACTGTTAAATTGATTGCCCCTATTTGCATACGCAGTCGGGTAAAAAGTTAAATATGCATGTGCATCTTTTGTTTTAAAACCCGGAGAAAATTTTGCTTTCGGTGTTGTTGCCGGTTAAACTGGAAATTAAATTTTAAAATCAAATATATAAAAATTCTCAGATCCTGCTAGAAATTATCGGATGACAATATTTTTAAAAATTATTTTTAAAATATTAAATTTTTTTGTATGTTCTATCAAGAGAGCGCAGAAAAGAGTACGTTGACCAGGTTTTTGCAGTTTTATTTTAAAATTATTCCCGTGAGTTACCCTTTATACAAACAGGGCACGATACGTTGATGTTCACAACCTTGGGAACTTTTTTAACATGCTATCAATTTAATTAGTTAGCAGCTAATCATCAACATAATGATGCGATTTGTTTTCATTATCTTATTTTATCGATTTTGGTATTAGTAATAACGTAAGATTTATAATACCTACACTAACAACTTGCAAAAAACATTGTACAATTTATTTTAAGTCAAAAATCGGTCAAATATTGTATTTAATCATTGCAGGTGCTATTTTCCACGACTGCTCCGTTCACGATATCGACCAAGTACTGTTTTCTCTCGGTGAGTTACCTACCAAAGTTTCCGCCATCGCCAACCAAAACATCCCTGAGATTAAAGCGATCAACGATTTTGATACTGTGGCCATCACAATGTCGTTTCCCAGCGGAGCAATTGGAATTATTGACTTAAGTAGACAGTGTTGCTACGGATATGACCAGAGATTGGAAGTTTTTGGAGAAAAAGGTAAATTCCTGACATATCTTTAGATCATATTTTAATTTGGGAATACTCTATACAAAACATCTTTTGACCTAATTATTAGTTTAAACAAAACTTAACTAACAAGAGAAGGTAGTAATTGAGTCGACAAGGAAGGAAGATCCTTTCTGTTCGGCCTTGTATGGGTAGTTGTTTTAGTTTTTAACCCATATGATTCCTGATTTTTGGTACTGTCAGCACTATTTGATTTAGAAAGAAAAAGTAAGCAGATGTAATAGAATACAATCAACCTAACTTACTGACCTAGTCACAAAAAAACGTATATTTTTAGTCGTTTTGCCAAACATATACATATACTGTTTCTTCAAACATTTTTATTGGGCGCCATTTGGTTCCACCATATTGGATTCGTAGCAATATTTTACCAGTCTCTACCTATGCCACACTTGATTTTTGAGCACAATTTAAAATAACTTAAATAAGTAGTTCTTTTGCACAGATATTTAAAAAAATGTTATACCGCCATTTTCTTCAGTTATGTTGAAATCGTACCAAAATATTCCCAGTTTATCCCTATATGGGATTTTCACGTTGATTTTTTAAACATTTTATTTGATCGCCTATCTTGAATTCTTACTATAAATTTACCAGTTTATCTCTATATCACATTTAATTCTTGCACAAAATGTACAATCAATATAATAGGTAGTTTTTAAATTAATTTATTAAATTCTTCTATTTTGGTTCACCATCTTTGATTCGTACCAAAATAATATCAGTTCAATCCTATATAACACTTTATTTTTGTGGAAAATTTGAGGTAAATTAGATAAGTATTATAGAATTTTTACTAAAATGTTACCAGGTCATCTCCATATGATACTTAATTTTTGACCAAACTTTGAAGTCAATCAACTAGGTAGTTTTTTGAACATGCCGCAAACTGACAAACATTTTATTTGTACAACAATAAAATTTTACGTGTTCATCTCTGTATCACACTTAATTCTTGCACAAAATTTCAAATCAAAGAAGGAGTTTATTTGGGAATGATTTTTTTCCCTCATACAAGAGAAGTAAAAATCTGTTGACAGAATTATATTACTCCCCACAATATTTCTCTTTCTCCTCGGGCTTTGTTTAAAAAATTATTTTTAAATTTTTTACAAGCCTTTGGTCTCCCAAATCCAGCAAAGTAGTACAATTAAAGATTAATATCAAATATACCAAATATATCTCCACTCCAGTAAAATACAGAATATACGCAGACGATCTTGTTTTATTAACAAAAGGGAACAACTTGAATTTAATGTGCAGAAACCTACAAAACAATTTTGTAAACCTGGAGCGATGGTCCAAAACTACAGGATTTCAATTCTCTTTAGATAAAACTAAATGTATTCTCTCATTACTGAGATTCAACGGGAAAACGTTAAAATTGTATGAAAGTACAAAATTTCTGGGAATGATATTTGATAACAAGCTCACATGGAAACCACACATTCAAAACCTTATATCGTCATGCTATAAGAGACTAAACATTCTAAAAATCTTGTCCAGTCGTTCGTGGGGAGCTGACACCAATATTCTCTTGATAATATTCAGAACCTTAATCAGAACCCGAATTGACTACGGCTCCATAGCTTATAATTCCACATCAAACTCTACTCTAAAACTTCTGGATACTATTCATAATTCAGCTATTTGCATAGCGTTATTATCCGCACAAGCCCTGTAGAGGTCTACTTTGCCAAGCTGTAGAACCTACTCTGAGACTTCGAAGAGTCTACCTTGCTTTGTCATACTCCACCATAATAGCAATCAACCCCAAAAATACCAATACTAAATAAACCGCTATAATGCTCTTTCCACTAGTAAAACTAGATCCAGATCAGCATTTTATGAACGAATAAATCGTTACCAATCTAATCTTCAAACTTCATTTCCAAAAGTTTTCCAAGGTGACCACTTTTTACCCCCTCCATGGACCATTCAAAAGCTCTTTATCATGACGAAGCTCTGCCAGTACAACAAAGAAGAAACACCTCATGATTTAATTAAATTGGAACTACTACAGTTAATACTAATTAATCTACCTGAAGGAGACAAAATCTATACTGATGCATCAAAGTCCACCAAAGGAACGGTGCCGCAGTTGTTACCCCCAACATGACACTTAAATCCAAACTCACGCAGTATACGAGTAGGTACACGGCAACAGTTCAGGCTTTAATTTATATATAACGAGGTAACTGTAAATTTTCAGTGATCGTTTCAGACTGGCTTAACACTATAAAAGCAATTCAACACCCCTTTTCCAAAGATCCCTTAGTCCAAAGAGTCTATAGAGTTCTTTACAATCTCCAAGCAGAAGGAAGAAAGGTGGCATATATATGGGTTTCATCACACATAGGAATAACTGGTAACGAACTACCCGACACAGCTGCTAGGCAGTGGCAACTCGTGGAGAGAAGAACGGGTGAAGCGCAGGTAGCTAGGTGGATAGCGCCGGAGGTAAAAATTGCGCCATAGGCGAAAATTTTTCAGGGTGCCACGCCCAAAATGGCTATTTTTTAACTTTTTATGATGTTAATTATCCATAGCTTTGGGGCGTTTTTTAATACTTAATTCTAGATTTTAAATATATTTTTTTGTTCTTAAAAAAGAGTTATGTACCTATATCTTAAAGTTAATTATTTTTTGAGTATGTATAAACGCAGTTTTGATAGAAAATAATGGTATAATTAAGAAAATAATGTGAATTTATATAAAACATACTGCATTTTTATAATAAAAATATAGATTATAAAATGCTTAATATTTTAAAAATATTTTTATTTTTAAGTAAAAAGCGGCGCTTCACCCGCGTCCCCTGGCGAGCCGCCTCTGCTGCTAGGGCCGCCACAGAAAACCCCAACTCAATTGAAATTTCAGAAACATTAAGCAGTGATTTTAAATACTACATCAAAAACGTGATAATATTCTCATGGCAACGGGAATGGGACAGATCGTCATCCAAACTTCATAAGTGTAAACCCAGTGTCCGAAAATGGGACTACAACTTAAGTAATCGAAAAGACCAAACGATTATTAATAGACTTAGAATCGGTCATACAAGACTAACTCACGGTTATCTGACCTCCAAAGAGAATCAAACTGTTTGCGGGATATGTTCGGTAACTTTATCAGTTCAACATATATTAGTAGGATAACGTAAAAAACATCCTTAACAAAAATCTAAACAATGTGTTAAATTTTCTCAAAGATCGTAATCTATACCATCACATATAATTGATAACACAGGCCAACACACATTTTGGTGCCTGCGATTTTTTAACTGTTCCTGGATAATTTTTGGATGCAGAATGTAAAAAAGTTCTCAGATTTTGTCTGTCATATCTAGTTTTTTTTTTTTAATTGTGTATATATTTTACGTTATAACTGTTATAATATATATAATATTACTATTGCCAGTTAAAAAAACAAAGACACATGGATTTAAGTATTTATTGCAAAAACTTAATTTACATAATTACATTAGTCACTAATCACTTAAAAATTTTCTTTTATACGACTTTCTAAAATGGAGTTTACTAAGACAGTCTCGCTGAAGGCTCCAGCAGTAGTCCGCCATCATGTGGCTATTCCATCGTCCTTGATAACGATCTTCCATAGTTTTAATATCCTGATGGAATTTTTCCCCCTGTTCTTCACTACAATCATTTAAGGTTTCTGGAAAACGGTCTAGGTGGCTGTGGAGGTAGTGAACTTATATACTCATGTTACAGCCGAGAATATTAAAATTTGAAAGCATAGTTTCCACTAATTCTACGTAATTCTCTGCTTTATGATTGCCAAGAAAATTTTGTACTACTTGAACAAATGAACACCAAGCGTTAGATTCAGTCTCGTTCATTGATGTAGTGAATTGTGGATCTTTAACAAGTTGCCTTATTTGAGGACCATCAAATATATCAGCTTTTAGTTTGTCCGTGCTAATGCCAGGAAATTTACGTGACAAATACTCAAAACAATTTCCATCTCGAGTTAAAGCCTTCACAAATTGCTTCATTAGACATAGCTTGATATGCAAGGGCGGAACTAAGATTTTTTCTCTTGAAACCAAAGGTTCGTTGATCACGTTTTGTTTTCCTTGAATCATGGCATCTCTTGAAGGCCAATTTTTGTTAACTCAGTGCTCATTTTTAGCTCTGCTGTCCCAAAGGCACAAAAAACAAGGATATTTTGTATAACCACTCTGCTGTCCAAGGAGGAACTTAACCATTTTTAAATCAACACAAAGTGCCCACTGATATTCTTCGTATTTAATTTTTCTCAAAACTAATGCAATTGTTTCATATTCTTCCTTCATGGTAGTAGAATGACCAATAGGAATTGAGCCATATTTGTTACCGTTATGTAAAAGAACACATTTTAAACTACGTTTTGTCAATTAACCTGTAACCTGTATCTTAATCAGCACATTAAAAACATCTAAAATCAGATGTTAGATTTCCGGCACCAAATTTTTGTATTCATTTTGTTACCCTGTGTAATTGTAATAATTAACCTCAACTGTGTTACGCGCGAATAACCTCGTGTGGTTGATGCGCTAAACAAATACATAAAATAAATAAAGATTAATATCAGATTTAAGGGAAACCAGAATATTGGAAAAATTCATGGTAAAAAATATAATTACATATTTTAAACCCTTGAGGGGGCTATATTATAGATTTTGAGGGGCCGTATGCCACGCCGGTATTTTTTTTAAAATTGATGATGGGAAAAATACAGTTTGTTATAGTTTTTATAGTAGACATCGTTGATTTTTCGGTAGATGTTTATATGTACTCTAACTTGGGCATCAAAAAAATCCTTTATTAACCACTGGATATTCTATCTATGGTTTAATTTCTCTTGTAAAAACGTTTAATGCAATTCGAAGTAAAATATTTTTCTAAGGAAAATTTAACATGCTGTCTGCGATTTTAATTAATTTTACGAGAAAATATAGACCTAGTAAACAAAACTGCAAATCTTGTCGAATTACCGGGTAAAGTAATAAAGCACCCCTGAGACAACATTTATTTAATTTACGTCTTCATAAGCTTTTTAATAGATATTGCACTATAAAGAAATCTTGCAAAAAATCCCCGCGGGCAAATTCCTTTTACGGAGTAAAATAACGGACTGATTAACTCATAAATTAAAAAACGTAATATCATCAACACGCGTTTGAGCCTTTACCAGCGCAAAACCGAATTAATTTTTTTACATTTTTACAAAAGCTTTGGGGGACTTTTTAAGTATACCCTTTGGCGGCTTATTTAATTAAATAATTCCAAAAGTATTCACCGAGGTTTCGTAGACCAGAAAGTCAGTTCTTTATAGAATAGTTAATTAAACATTGATTTGATTTTGATTTGTTTTAGGGATAGAACGCGTCGGTATCATTGGCCATTTAGCGCTCCAATTACGTACAGTTTAGTTTAGGAAGATGAATCTTAAATTTTAGAGAATAATTGAGTGTCTTTAATAAAGTTTAAAATGTGTATAGCATTTCTGATGTTAAATTTCGTGTTTTCTTGAAAATTTTCTGTGAGGTG
Organism: Kuschelorhynchus macadamiae; assembly: GCA_030620095.1. Lineage (NCBI taxonomy): Eukaryota > Metazoa > Arthropoda > Insecta > Coleoptera > Curculionidae > Kuschelorhynchus > Kuschelorhynchus macadamiae. The sequence continues at coordinate 1,304,440 of JAUTXW010002049.1, read as the reverse complement.
ATTTTTTTTCCTTTGATCTTTATATAATTTACAAAAGGAGATGATATGTTTTACGGTTAAGGGTACGTGATATATATTGCATTCCGGTGGGGTTTTATTTTTTAGTAGAAAGGAGTGAGTGAGATTTTTATGGCCTATAGTTAGCCTTTTCCATATTATGTTTTCTTTTCTATTTAAGTTTTCGAAATGGAAAGGAGGGAAAAATGAGGGTTTGAGCTCATGAAGTTTATTTGAACCTTCGAACATGTCCCATTCTGTTTGTATTAATTTATTTAATATGTCAGAAGAATACAATTTAAATTCATTTTTATGTATAATGGTGGTAAAAGGAAAGCTGTTAATAATGGCTGATTTTGCCAATTTGTCGGCTTGATCGTTTCCTTTTATGCCTACGTGGCTAGGTATCCATAAGAAGGAATTTCGTTTGTTGTCTTGAAAACCAATGGATAAAAGGTCAGTTATTTTTATTACTAGTAGGTGAGTTGACCAGAAGTTTTGAATTACTTTTAGAGAGCTTAGTGAGTCCGTGATAATAAGGATTTTTTTTGTGGAGAGGTGATTTATAATATAGTCTAGACTCTTGTAAATGGCTAAAAGTTCTGCAGATAGGATAGAAGATGAGGGGTTTAGTTTTATAGAGATAGATTTATTATCAGTTATGTAGTATGCTGAACCTACGCCTTGGGAGATTTGGATCCATCTGTATATACCTGCAGAGAAGAAGAATAGGTAGTGGATAATAGATGGTTTAGATGAGATCGAATTCGAGAATGGGGGACTATATGTTTGTTTTGACATAGTAGGTCAAAATTTATATCTGGACTTGGAGTGATCCAAGGAGGAAAGTGATAAGTAAAGGATGTTTCTGTAGGTGGGAAGACTATGTTATTAACTGCCATAAAATGACTAAGTCTGATATTACAGCCATAAGTGCTCTTTAGATTTATGATGTGCTGAGGGGGGGAATTGAATTTATGATGGTCTATTAGGAAAGGGCGAGATTTAATAGAGTAACCATAATTAAGAAGGGATTTAAATCGAATATATGACAGCGTTGGAGAACTTGTGATGTTATGGATACTACTTATGGGAGATGTAGGAAAAATTCCTGCTGCTAGCTCTGTTTTGTATAGGATCAAGAATTTTTATGTAAGGTGGTCTAGCGGAGTCGTAAATGAAATCGCCATAATTTGGGAAGGAATGAATCTGTATATTTTCATCAAGATATTGTAGTCTGTGCCCCAGAAGGAGTGGGAAAGAGTTTGTAAAATATTTAGATCTTTCTGGGTAATGGATTTTATATGGACAAAGTGAGTTTTCCAATTTAGTTTTTGTCAAAAATCATACCCAAGAATTTAAAGTTATCTTTTAGTGGGATGTTTTCGTTATTTAATTCAAGATTATTCATCATGCTGCAATTTCTTATTCTGCAAAAGTGTATAAGGGTTGATTTTAGCGGGGTAAAGGAGTATCCTGTGGAGGAGGACCATGTAAGTAGATTATTTAAGCAAATTTGTAATTGTCTTTCGCTGGTGCGTGAGGAGTGAGATGCATGATAGATTGTTAAATCGTCTGCGAAGAGTCTATAGGATATTTAAGGGGGGATATGTTTGTTTATAGAATTCATAGATAAGAGGAAAAGGGTAGTACTCAGGACTGAGCCCTGTGGGATACCGTTTTCAAGAGAGTGAAGAGGTGAAGTAGTATTTAGTAGGCGGACTGAGAAAGAACGAGATGAGAGAAAGTTTTTTATGAATTTAGGGAGATGGCCTTTGAGGCCTATATGGTTTAATTGCTGGAGAATATTGTATTTCCATGTTATGTCGTAAGCATTTGATATATCTAGGAAAACGGCAATTAAGTGATGTTTTTCAAGAAAGGAATTTTGGATGTCTGATTCTAAGCCAGCTAGGTGGTCAATCGTGGATCTCTTTTTTTGGAAATCATATTGATTTGGGATTATTATTTTGTTTAATTCAAGGAACCAGGTAAGTATGTTATTTACCATTCTTTCCAAAATTTTACAGAGATAATTTGTTATAGAGATTGGGCGATAGCTGCTTAGTTGATTACTTGGTTTACCTTGTTTGTGAATTGGGACTAGAATAGCAGATCTCCAAGAGGTAGGGAAAGATCGTATAACCATAGGTGGTTGTAAAAATTGAGTAAGATTTGTAACAGAGGTAAGGGAAGGTTTGATAACATGGGCATGATAATGCCGTCGGGACCTGGAGGGGATTTTTTGTTAGTTTTCATAGCTAATTTTAATTCCCGCATGGTGAAAATAGTATTATATTCATATATGATTAGGGTATTGAAGTTTATAGGGATGGATTCTAATGCTTGTTTTAGTTCTTGAAATAGGGGATGGTATGATTGATTTGATGATTTGTCTTTAAAGAATTTTGCAAAGGAAGTAGTAATGGATTTCGTGTCAGTAATCCAAGAGTTATTTACTAGGAGACCTGGGATTGATCTAGGAGGAGAGGATTTCATTTTGTTTATATGTCTCCAAATTTCTTTGATAGACATTTGGGAATTTTTATTTGAGATAAAATTTCGCCAGGATTGAATTTTGACATTTTTTATTATTCTTTTAGTTGTAGATCTTTGTTTTTTGAAGTTTATAAAATTTTCGGGGGATGGATGTCTTTTAAATAGGTTTAATGTTTTTTTCCTTTCTTGGATTGCCTTGGAACATTCTTTGAATCACTACGGTACTGGGGTTTTTATGTGAAAATGAAATTGTAGGCATTGATATAGATGCTGCTGAAAGAATTTCATTTACGAAAGTCTCCAAGAACGAGTCCACATTTGTAAAGTTAGAGGGAGGTGATTTTATAGTAGATTGGAATAGGTGCCAATTGTAAGATTCCATTTAATTTGTGTTTTTATAGGAGTGTTAATTTGACATGAGGATTTGAGCAATATTGGGTAGTAGTCACCTCCGTATTTATCCTCTAGTATGTCCCATTGAAATTCATGAAGAAGTGATGGGCTGCATAAAGAGAGATCAATTGTAGAAAAGGAGCCAGAAGAAGAGCAGATGAAAGTCGGGGAGTTTTAATTTAAAACGAAGATGGAATTTTTTTGAATGAATTCCTCTATTATTTTGCCTTTAGAGTTGGTAAAAGAAGAGCTTCATAGGGGATTGTTTAAGTCGCCTAGAATGAGAAAAGTTTGGAGAAGTTCTGATTTAATATTATTATATTTATATTATTATTATTATATTAAACAGAACTAGCCGTTATTTGATGGAAATCCATTTTAACCAAGTAAACGACAATACATGACAATTTTTTCGCCAACACTGTGGCTTCAACAGTTGTTAGATCTTAAATTAAAGTATAACATAAACTGTAGGTATTAATTACCTGAAGCCGTTTTGCGGATATTCTTCTTCTTCTTCTAGTGCACGTCGGTGATCACTTTTCACATCAGTTGGCTATGTCACGACCTGAATAAGATTGCGGCCTCAGATATATTACACCAGTTCCTTATGTTACGTAGCCCGGAGTGCTTTATATATGGTATATGCCCCAGATATGATACTTTGCGATGTTTTACCATATCTAGCAGTTGTCTTTCTACACCAGCTCTTGATCAATCTATGGTATACGCAGTAGACGGCGTATTGTCAACATCTAGAATTAATGTTTTAGTTTTAAGTGACCAAGTCTCAACACCGTATGTCATAACAGGCCACACATAACATTTAACCACACGTATTCGGGTGCTTAGAGGCATGTTTCTGTGAAGAAGTAGGTTTTTGAGCTTGTAGAAGGTTGTTTTTGCGCGGGTAATTATTCTCTTCACCTCCTCATCACAGTCCCACTTTTCATTCAGAGTTGCGCCGAGCGAAATTTGTTACACGTTCTATAATTTTCCCGTTGATGTATAGCGGTGCATCATTTTTTTGTCTGATAATGATCATCATTTTTGTTTTAGTTGTGTTAATTTTCAGCCCGAATTCTTCTCCGCATTCATTGAGCTTATTTGATAATAACTGGAGATCTTCGAGGTTGTTAGCTAAGATTGCGGTGTCATTCGCATATCTGATGTTATTAATTGTTGTACCATTAATTTTGATACCTCGCGTTTCGTTCTCCAATGCTAACTGAAATATTTTCTCAACGTAGATGTTGAACAAAATTGGCGACATCACACGTCACTGTCGTACTCCTTTCAGTATATCAAAGGCCACTGTTGTTGGGTTTTTATTAATGCGGAGTTAGGCCGACTGATGTCAATACAGTTCTTTGATTATTCTGATGTCTTTATCATCTATACCAATTTCCTGCAGTCTCTCAATCAATGGTTTGTGTTTCACGTTGTCGAATGCCATCTGGTAGTCGATGAAACAAATGAACACATTTGATCGTAGCACTTTTGTACCAGCAGTTTCATGGAGACCAGAGCCTCTCTGGTATCAAGTCCCCTGACAAAGCCGAACTGTGTGGCACCGCTCATATCTTCACACCTTTTGTGTATTCTTGAATGAATTATCCGTAGAAACGCTTTAAAAGCATGGCTCATCACGAATCGGGACAAATCCCAACGGACTGGCTTATTAGTCTGTAGTCTTCACAGGTTTCCGGGTTAGGTTTCTTTGGTATGGTAACAAAAGTGGACTTCAACACTTTTGTTACCATACCAAAGAAACCTAACCCAAAAACCTCTGAAGACTACAGACTAATAAGCCAGTCCGTTGGGATTTGTCCCGATTCGTATATTATATTAAAGAGATACGTTAGTTATTTAATATCTACTTGTTTCAAGATTTCTGCATATACATCGTCATGTCTTGGGCTTCTGTTGTTTTTCATGCTGCTAATCGCATATCCGACCTCAGATTCAAGGATTTCTGGAGCACTCATATTTTCAGTTTCAATAGTGAGATCAATTGTACGTTGATCTCTGGATAGTGCTTCCGCGGAGTTTGTCCAAGCCTCCTTCAGTTCATTGTCATCCAGTATCAGTCTTCCTTGTCTGTTTCTTATTGATGGGAGTGCTGTTTTTCTACTTACAACGGTCAATTTTTTTTAACTATCTGTGAAAGTTGTGAAAGAATCGTGCAGTTGATGCAGTCTTTCGACTTATTCGCATTGTTCTCGAGTCCATTTCTCCTTAGCCTTCTTCATTCATCCATGGTTTGGTCTTTGTTTGTTCTGGTCGTTCAAGAACTGTTTCAGTAGCTGATTGGATGTTTGCTTGTAGTTTGCTCCAGAATTCATTGGCTGTGTTTTCTTCACTTAGATCATTTTCTCGGCATAATTTTTTTGAGTTCTGTTTTCTCGGTTTATCTTAATGATCGGATATTATATTTTTTATATTTACACTTCTTAGTAATTTACATCGAAAGTGGAGGTCGGCGACAAGGGGGCTGTAGTCCGAGCCGATGTCTGCTCCCGGGTATGCTGCAGCACACAAGTAATGGTGTTCTGATATCTTTTGTTGATTGTGATGAAGCCAATTTGGTTGCGTATAATATGTTCGTCTCTATCTTGCGGGGATTCCCACGTGTAGAGTCTTCTAGGATGCAGTTTATAAAATGGGTTCTTGATAACCAGAATTTCTTCGCGACAAAATTGGATTAGCATTTCACTACGTTCGTTTCTGTCGCCCAGTTTAAATGCTGCCGTTACGTCATCACATTGTCAACTTTTGCGTTTAAATCGCCCATCACTAAGTTAATTTCGTAACGTTTCAGCGTTTGCAGAATTTCTCTGACCTGCTCATAGAATTGCCCAGCTTCTGGCTTGTCTGCTGTAAGTGCATATACTTTATCGGGTTTGCATTTATTTGAATCAATATGATTCGATCTGAGTATGCTACTGCATTTTTTATTGATGGTTCTATCTGATTTGATACGATAAAACCAACTCCATTTCTGTGTTCTGGATTGTTATTTCCGCTATAGTAAAATGTTGTCCCATCCCTTTTACAAGCTACTAGGCCATCTTGTCTCAGCTATGTCAAGGATGTCAATATTCACTCTTTTCATTTCCAGGATTGCATTATTCAGTTTTCCAGCCTCATAGAGGCTTCGAGTGCTTTAAGTTCTGATTCTATTATTGGTCTTCATCATGTCAAGTCGGGGGATTCTTAGGACCCTCTGGTGAGCTTACACCTGCCCGGGACTTGCGGCCGTTGCTTTGGGGTTTCTTGTCATGATAAAGAGATACGATTTTGGACTAAGTAATGTCCCGGGGAAGTTTTTTCTTGTATACAGGGTGGTGCAACCAAGATGGGGTGGACGATTGTGGGCAAACGGAGAGGAATTTGAAAAAACATTTTTGGGATATGATTGATAGTCAAGAACGCTGTGTTTTAAAATTATACCCATTATACAGGGTGGTCTGAAAAGTTCGTGGTGAACCAAACTTGTGTTTTTTTAAATGGGACACTCGGTATATTATTATTTTATTTGATTCTCCTATTCGTTACGATCATTTTGATATGAGGTTTGTTGGGTCTAAAATTTATACCAAGGGAATGGGACGAGGTTAAAGTGGAAAAAGGGTTATACTCCGGCCATTTTTTGAAAACAATTGAAGCAGGTATGGAATAACCAAATATTCTATAAAATGTATTGTATCTAGGATTACAATAATCGCTTGTAAGTCGTTCAAAATTATTCACTGTTATACAGGGTGGTCAAGTTTTGCAAATTTACCTTGGATTGAATTTTTTTAAATGGAACACCCCATATATTTTACTGTCATATTAAAGATAACATCGCCAGCTTTCAGAAAATACCCTATTTGATATCTTTCTAACCAACAGTTTTTTAGTAAATTAACCGTGAAACCAAAATTTACTCATTCTAACAGAAACGGTATTATTTACGTTGCTTAAATTGACTACCTATAATATAATAATATAAGGAGGCCATGATATAATCATAAAGGAAAAGAAAGATTGACATTCTTGTCAAAACCGCAAAGTGTCAGAGAATTGGCATCAATTACCATTGTTTTTTGACGATAAGCCGAGAAATTGTAAGTATGATCGCGATTACGTCCAACGACAAGAGTTTTCAATTTGGTTTTTAAATACAATTTGGGATAATCCAGGTTTTGTAGATAGGGTGCTGTTTTCAGATGAAGCAACTTTTAAAAGCAACGGCTTGGTTAACAAACATAATATGCACTATTATTCAACCGAACATCCACATTGGATTCGTCAGGTGGACCATCAAAATAAATGGTCAATTAATATTTGGGGAGGTATAATTGGCTCTCATGTTATAGGACCATATTTCTTTGAAGAGCATTTAACGGGAGAAGTCTATTTAAATTTTTTGAGAAATGAGTTGCCCGTATTGCTCGAAGACTTACCTTTAATGTTAAGAAATTCCTTATGGTTCCAACATGATGGAGCACCCCCGCATTACCATAGGCATGTAAGACATTTTCTCAATAATTGGAAAGGAGAGCATTGGATTGGGCGAGGTGGACCAGTTAAGTGGCCTGCGAGGTCACCCGATTTAACGCCACTAGATTTCTTTTTATGGGGACATGTTAAAGAAGAAGTTTATAAAGAGGTTCCAACCACAGTGGAAGATATGAAGTTGAGAATAATAAGCAGTTTTCGCAACATTTCAGACCTGACTTTGAGAAAAGTGAAACTTTCATTTATGGATAGACTCGAAATGTGCCTTCAGCAAAACGGTGGTTTAGTTGAACATCTTTTATAAGTTTTAATTACATTGTTTTTGTTGATTTATATTAAATTTATTTTTTTTGTAAAAAAAGATCTGTTATTAATACTGTCAAAGCATTATCTTCATTGGTAACTGGTTTATTAATTACTTTACGTTTTTTTGAAAGCAACATTTCCTGTTTCTTGAAATCTCTATGATAAACTTGCAAAAGCTTCTATCTTGTTTTTATTTCGGCATCGCATCATCAAAGAACAATATTTATTTATTTACTGATGACAATATTCTGACACTTTGCTGTTTTGACAGGACTGTCAATCTTTAGTTCAATTTATGATGATATCATGGCCTCCTAATATTAAATTGTCAATTTTAACAACGTGAATTCAGAGTAAAAATGAAGAAATTTTGATTTCACAGCTAATTTACTGAAAAACTGTTGGTCAGAAAGGTATCAAATATGGTATTTTCTGAAAGCTAGTAATATTATCTTTAACATGAAAGTAAAATATACAGGGTGTTCCATTTAAAAAAAATCAATCCAAGGTAAGTTTGCAAAACAGTGAATAATTTTGAACGACTTACAAGCGATTATTGTAGTTCTAGATACAATACATTTTATAGAATATTTGGTTTTTCCATACCTGCTTCAATTGTTTTCAAAAATTGGCCGGAGTATAACCCTTTTTTCCATTTTAACCTCGTCCCATTCCCTTGGTATAAATTTTAGACCCAACTAACCTTATATCAAAATGATCGCAACGAATAGGAGAATCAACTAAAATAATAATATACCGGGTATCCCATTTAAAAAAACACAAGTTTGGTTCACCACGAACTTTTCAGACCACCCTGTATAATGGGTATAATTTTAAAACACAGCGTTCTTGACTATCAATCATATCCCAATTTTTTTTTTCAAATTCCTCTCCGTTTGCCCACAATCGTCCACCCCATCTTGGTTGCACCAACCAGTATGTGCGTCGTAGGTTCCCTTTACTTTCGACAATATTTGGGAGATGATATTTCCTTCATCCTCGGTCTAAGGTTATACCGCCTGTACTCGGTCGTCAGAGCTTCGTTTGTGAAAACAGAGTTTATCGACGTGAAGGTGAGGTTGACGTTTGGGTAGGAGGGGCTATTTGAAACGCATCACTACCCCTTAAACCCTGCGGATATTATACAGGTAAAATGTTCTAGATTTTTCGTTATAGCTTAATAAAGATTTAGCAAGTAATATATCAGCGTGCCCCTGTGAGCTCTGGGTGAGGCATTAGTCGTGTGCGTGACCTTAGGTGTCTAGTCCTACACACTTATTTTCGATCCTATTTTACTATTATAATTACCTTGACGGCTATTTTTGATTAACGAACTTTCGCTAATCCGATACCTCCGGTTACATATATATATATATATATATATATATATATATATATATATATATATATATATATATATTATACATTTATCTGTAAAAATCTCATTTAAAAAAAATGTTGCTATTTAAAAGTTAGGAATACTAGACGTTTTTTTGGACAGCTGCAAAAATATTTCTCTAAACTAAATTACGACATTAAAACTTGCAAGAAACTGTGAAACCCGTATTTAAAAATTTTAAGCTCTTCAGAAGTTATGCGGTAAATAATTTTTTTGGCATGTCATTTTTTTTTTAATTACCACAATAAAACGTACCTAACGAATTTGAAAATGAAATTACGGGGAAAATTTTTTTGACAGACGTCAAAAAATGACTCCCCCTAAAAGTTACATGGAACTGTGAAAACCGTATATAAACATTTTAAGTAGTTCAGAAGTTACAGGACAAAAAAAATTTTTTGAGAGCTAAAGAGAGATAAATTACTTACTAAAATACAGAAATCCGATAGAATCGACACACTGTATAATGGTGTAATGGTCTTTGGTGTATGTTTTATAAATTTAAAGAGTTTATATAAGCTAATTGACAATATACAGTATTAGAGAAATGATAATTTATGTTCTTAAAGAAATTACAAATAGGCTAGATTTTTTCAGTACATGTTTTTCTTCACTTAATGACTTAATACTAATTATTAACATACATAAATAATATCATATCTCACTCTCATCAAATGAGGTTAAAATTGGAATATAAATTATCAACTTTCAAAATTGCAGTAATTTAATCGTTAGTGTTATAAACTCGAAATGTGGCCACAGTCTACATAAAAATATCTTGTTTCGTAAAAAAAATACCCTACGGGCTTAGATATATTGGTTTCCTTGTAATATAGGATAATGTTGAAAAATGTACCCATGCTTGGAACTTTGGCGCAAACTTCACCTCGTTAGTGCACCCCCTGTATAAGATCCAGGATCCTTCATAAATAGTCGATTTTGTGTAGATTTTTAAGCACTCTCCGATACCGTAATTAGTTTTCGGACCAGATACCTACTTTTTTTATAAAAAAGAAAAAATCACGAAAAATTTCTATTTTCTTGCCATTTTTCCGACAGAGATGCATTCAGGTTTTTGTTCTCCTAAATATTTCCTATGAAAAACGCCTCTTGGAACATTCTGATAGGACTCACCCACTTTTAAATATAAGCTCCCCAAAAGACCCTTTTTCAAACGAAAAAAATTCGTAAAATCGTTAAACGAAATCAAAACCCAGCCAAAAACAATAGGGTTCTGTAAAACCGGAAGAACCCTTCGTTCCAGAAAGTTTCGCCAGAAAAAAATTAAAATTGCGACCTCAACCGTGTTACATCAAAGTTGACTTTTTTGGTCAACTTTGCGGTACCATATCTTCGGTATCAAAAAAGGTACATAAAAATGTTTCAAAGAAATCTCAAGATACACGTCTCATCTAAAAATACATATAAAATTCAATGTCCTATCTGTAATAGTTTCCGAGATAGGCCAGCCGAAAGGTCGAAAAACACGGTTTTCTGAAATGACACGCCCCACACCAAGTTTTCGTCCATGAGTGTGAGAGCCATAGTAATTCCATACTTTCTAGTAAATTAAGTTTTTTACTTTTTCGTTCTACATGTAAAATTTCAAGTTCTGATCGAAAGTATGGTTTTCCTGAATTAAATGTTTAGAGTAAAATACACCCAATTTATTCAGTTTTTTGGTTTTCGTCTTATTTGCAATGTTTGATGATATTTTTTCTATATAAGTGAAAGTAAGAAGTTGAGTATTTTCTTTGAACTTAGTAGAATAAGCTAACTGTAATGCTTTTTTATATTGATTGTTTCTTTTTTGCTATTTTGTCTGTGAGATTTTCATGATAACCATTATTAACCGCTATTTGTTTTATTATATTTAACTCTTATTATAACTTCCATCGCTTAGAGGTATGTTGATCAATCTATGAACAAAACTATTATATGCTGATATTTTATGTGCAAAAAGATAATTAGAAGCATTGTCTATTGTAATGCCTGTATGAGATAGCTTGTGGAAAATTTGAAACTCGTGTTTATTATTCTTAATAATTAATGCTAATTTTAAGAAATTAATATATTTATTATTTTCTAATTCATGTAGAACGAAAAAGTAAAAAAACTTGATTTACTGGGAAGTATGAAAATTAACAAATATAAAAATAACAGCACATTATTAAATGATCAACTGGACCTAAATATTTCCCCATTGTTAAGTCTTTATTAGGATATAACGAAAAATCCAGAATATTTTACCTGAATAATATCCGCAAAACGGGCTCAGGTTTTTATTTACTACCCACACTTTGTGTTACACTTTCATTTTAGATGGAACATTTGATGAATCCAGAGGATACGAAATAATTTTATGGTCAGAATACAAAATATGCTGCCACCGCTAAGTTTTATTCAAATGTATTAAAACTGGTTTTAGGATTACTTTATGGTGACTTGAACGAATTTTCTCTGTGAAGCCCCTAGGACATAATTTACTCTTGTACGTTTAAGGGAAAAATATGCTGTCACCTCTAACTTTTATTCAAATTTATTAGAACTTCATATTTGCAACTGATTTTAAGATTACTTTATGCTGTCCTAAAAGAATTTCCTCTGTGAGCCCCTAGGACACCCTTTACACTTGTACGTTTAAGAAAAAATTTATTAAGGTGCCATTTTGCTTCTCCGTCTTAAATTAATGCCAAAACTTTGCCAGTTGATTTCTACATAATACATGATTTTTATGCAAAATTTGAAGTAAATTGGATAATTAGTTTTTTAGTAATATGTTTTTTTTGCACTTCACTAAGCCGCCATATTGGATTTTTACCAAAATGTTACCAGGTCATCCTCAAACGACCCTTAACTTTTGACCAAAACTTGAAATCCAGCGGTTAAGTAGTTTTTTAGTTAGTTATCCGCAGTCAGACAGACAGACCGACAGAATTGAGAAACCATGTTTTTGCGGCATCTAAAACGTCTGCAAAACTTTCGAAGGGTGACTTTTTCACGATTACAATACTTCCCTTCCCGAAGTAAGCAAAAATGGTTAGAGCTCTGTATCAGAAATTTCCGAGGAAATTTCCCTTGTAGTAAATTTTTGTATTATCAATTTAATCGATAAGTTTATTACCAAATAAATAACTGCATGTATGTTGTCTTTTTACTTCCCTCGTAAAAGGGAAGATCTTTACATTTCGAGGTCCATAGATGCCAAAAACATGTTTTCTCGATTCCATCCGTCTGGCTGTTTCACGGCATAGCTAAAATACTACTTACCCGGTTGACCTCAAATTTTGGTCAAAAATTAAGGGTCACATGGGGATGGCCCGGTAAAAATCCAATATGGCGGCCTAGTAAGATATTAAAAAAGTATTACTAAAAAACTATTTATCAGATTTACCTACAATCTGAAGCAAAATCAAGTATATTAGGAGTCAAATTGTAAAATTTTGGTAGGCATCCAAGATGGCGGCATAATAAATTATTTGAAAATTCAACCTGAAAAACCTATTTAATAGATTAATTTCAAATTTTATGCAAAAATTAATTGTGGTGTAGAGATGAACTGGTAAAATTGTGGTACTAATTCAAGATGGCGACTAAATAAAATGTTTGCAATTCTTAAAAAATCAGCCTCCCAGGTTGTACAGGGTGGTCCACTTAAGATGCTCCTATACTTTATCTCAATAAATAAGACACTGAGAAAAAAAAGTTAAATACAAAAAGTATTTGACCCTAAGTATATTTTTTATTTATAATAATTTTATGTATACAGGGTGTTCCATTGTGCCAGGACAGTAACCAACTTTTTTCTTCTTAATTAAATGGTATGAATATTTTTAGAAATTCTAATCCTACTCTTGATTTTGAGTATTTTTTGTCATCATAGCATACGAAATTTTGAGTAGTTTTTGAGAAAAATTAACTTTTCTAATTTTTTTCGGAAAAACGGGTTTTTGGAAAAATATGATTTTTTCACACCTAAAGACTAAAATTGTGAATTTTGGTTATGGATCCATGGGAGTGGTTAATATTTAATACTCTGACCTATCAAGAGCGAAAATCCTTTATGCAGGGTGGTCACAAATGACCATCAAAAAAAATGTTTTTGTAGCTAAAAAAACTTATTTTTTTTTAAATGGAACACCCTCTATGTAGCACTTTTATTGTGTTTAGGATTTAATTCTGCATCATTCCATATATATAGTTTATATTCCAAAAATTAGTAGTTTAGAAGTTATGACCAATTTTCTATAATAATACAGGTATTTTTGTTAAAAATCTAACTAAACCTAAATAATATCCTAATCTAAGTTTTTTTTAACATTATAATTAAATTTAACATTAAATCAACAAGTAGTGCAAGAAAGAAAGTAACTAATTACTTATTACAAAACATGTTCGACATAACCCCCGTCTTTGGCAATACAAGTAGTATAATATTACGGTTACGGTTTTAATTTTCGCAATAATAGCATTTCTAAACGCGTCTTAATTTTACAAGATATCCATGGAAAAACAAAACTAGTAAAATTGCCTGGACACCAATAAATACACAGTTTTTATTTAAAATTTAGTTGCCTCTAACTTTTTTTAAAGGAAAAATGGCTTTATACAGTGTCCAAGAGCGTTTAAATCTTCATGAATGTTACATAAGAAATAATAAGAGTTCAGCATTAACTCTGCGGGAGTATCGGTTGTTGTATCCTGCAAGACGGGTAGCCACGAAACATATTTTTTCACGAACTGTTCATGATCTGGAACGTGGAGTGGAATAATAGGTCCAGTATTTTATGACTTTGTTCTGAATGGTGAGAGGTATTTAAATTTGTTGGAGAACGAAATATTTCCGTTAATTGACAATCTGCCGAACGATATTAAAGAAGAGCTTGTTTATCAACAAGATAGTGCTCCATATCACACTGTAGTGCCTGTTAGAAATTGTTTGAATCAACTGTTTCCATTTTGGATTGGTCGGTACGGGACCATACATTGGCCAGCGAGGAGCCCCGACTTAACACCCCTGGATTTTTTTTTATGGGGCAACCTAAAAAGCGAGGTGTATAAAAATAGGTGTAATACTGTTCAAGATTTAAAAAGGAGAATCAGGCAAGAGGTAGAAAGATTTAATGCAACAGACGCGGTTAGAAATGCTACCGCGAGAATTGAAACCATGTATACTACTTGTATTGCCAAAGAAGGGGGTTATGTCGAAAATGTTTTGTAATAAGTAATTAGTTACTTTCTTTCTTGCATTACTTGTTGATTTAATGTTAAATTTAATTATAATGTTAAAAAAAACTTAGAATAGGATATTATTTTGGTTTAGTTAGATTTTTAACAAAAATACCCGAATTATTATAGAAAATTGGTCATAACTTCTAAACTACTAATTTTTGGAATATAAACTATATACATGGAATGATGCAGAATTAAATCCTAAACACAATAAAAGTGCTAAATACAGGGTGTTCCATTTACAAAAATTAAGTTTTTTTAGTTACAAAAACATTTTTTTGATGGTCACTTGTGACCACCCTGTATAATAGATTTTCGCTCTTGATAGGTCATTGTATTAAATATTAACCACTTCCATGGATCCATAATCAAAATTCACAATTTTAGTCTTCAGGTGTGAAAAAATCACATTTTTTCAAAAACCTGTTTTTCCGAAAATAATTAGAAAAGTTAATTTTTCTCAAAAACTACTCAAAATTTCGTATGCTATGATGACAAAAAATACTCAAAATCAAGCATAGAATTGGAATTTCTAAAAATGTTCATACATTTCATTAAAAAGAAAAAAGTTGGTTACTGTCCTGGCACAATGGAACACCCTATATACATAAAAATATTATAAATAAAAAATATACTTAGGGTCAAATACTTTTTGTATTTAACTTTTTTTTCTCAGTGTCTTATTTATTGAGATAAAGTATAGGAACATCTTAAGTGGACCACCCTGTACATATTTTTACGTTTTAACGTCCCTAAAAGCCAAAAACATGTTTTCTCATTTCCGTTAGTCTGCCTGTCTGTCAGTTCATGGCGTAGCTAAACTGATAAAAAATTACTGGCCTGATAAAATTTTGGTTAAAAATTAAGGGTCATATTGGGGATGACTTGATAATATGTGTCAAAAAAATAATTATAACTAAACTAATTATCCAATTTACCACAAATTTTGCACAAATGTTACATAAGAATGAACTGGAAGGATTATTACTACTATTTAACTATTTTTATGCGAACATTAAACACGGAGATAAATTGATAAAATTGTGGTACTAGTTCAAAATGGCGGCCAAATAAATTGTTTAAAAAATCAAGGTAAAAAATCTTCTTATTCAGTTGATTTCAAATTTTGCAGAAAAAATAAATGTGATATAGTATCAGTATAAAAACATGTATTCAATTTATTTTAAATTATGCCTGTAAACCAAGTATGGCATAAGTAGAAACTAGTAAAATATTGGTAAGAATCCGATCCAAGATAGAATGTATGTGTTACTAAATGACTATGTGGGAAAATAAATTGGATCACACTTCACTATTCCCAACAAATGGAAAAATTCATAATAAGGGAACTACCGTTTTGTTCACCATTAAATGTTCATTTTATATAGTAACAGTAATTCGGCTTTGCTAAATTCTTGCTTAAAATGCTCATCGATATATCCTATATTACTATTTTTTTTTTGTAGGAATGTTGAAAGCCGAAAACAGATCTCCAGTCGGTAACGTTGAAGTTTACACCCACAAGAGCATCTCAAGGGCACCCATTGACTATTCCTTTCCTTCAAGATTCGGTGAAGCATACAGAAGAGAAATGGACCATTTTATTGACCATTTAGATGGTAAATCTGAACTTCTCGTGACATCAGCTACAAATCTAGCAGTATCCAAAATTGCTACAGCTGTCGAAGAGTCGACCCGGACTGGAAGAATCATTGAACTTACATGGAGCAAAGAGGAAATGATAGATTAAATTTTCTGTGCTTTATTGTTATTTACTGTGTTTTATTTCACTCGTCTTCTTATCGAGTTTCAGTAAAAATTCGAAGTTATTAATTTAAATTTCTGAAAGGATGCGAATAACAAGAGAAATTATTAAAAAAATATAACAAAAACCCGGCTACTTATGTATTTCGGACACCCTGTGCATTATATATATATATATAAATTTGAAATCGTCTTAACAAGATCTCTAATTTAATTTGTTTTCTCATGCTGCATAAAATAGCGCCCCATGTTAAATACTGGTGCACTGGCGAAAAAAGTATGAATCTCTTTTCATAATTACTTAATTACCTATGGCACATTGGGATTTTCGTATTTCTTGAGTCAATTTGACCCTATTAGCCCTGTTACTTCTTCTATTTAAAACGCCTTTTTGCTTTTCTTTTTATGACTTTTTAATTCCCTCGTAAAAGGTGAAGTATTGTAATCGTGAAAAAAATCAGCGTACCAGATTTTTCAGATCTCTGCGTTTCAGGGTCCCTAGATGCCGAAAAACATGTTTTCTCAATTCCTTCGGACTGTCTGTCTGTTCGCGGCATAACTAAAAAACTACTTATCCGTTTGACTTTAAATTTTGGTCAAAACATAAGGGTCACATGGGGATGATCTGGTAATATTTTGGTAAAAATCCAATATAGCAAAACAAAATGGCGACCCAGTGAAATGTCAAAAAATTATTACTAAAAAACTACTTACCCAATTTATCCCAAATTTCACACAAAAATGAACTCCTGTGTGGGAATTACCTGGTAAAATTTTGGAATGAATCCAAGATGGCGGATCGAAATGGCAGCTTAATAAAATATTTAAAAATCCAGCCTGAAAAAACTAGTTAATTGACTTGTTTCAAATTGTATGCTATAACTAATTGTGGTATAGAGATGAACTAGTAAATCTGTGGTACTAATTCAAGACGGCGCCGGCGGAGTAAAATGGCGGCCAAATAAAATGTTTGTAATCGTGAAAAAATCAACCCCTCAGGTTTTACATGTCTTCACGTTTTAGCGTCCCAAGGTGTCAAAAAATATGTTTTATCGATTTCGTCGGTTCGTCTGTCTGTTTGTCTGTCCTCTGAGCTGAGGGTCATATCGAAATGGCATGGTAATATTTTGGTAAAAATCCCGTATACCTAAACAAGATAAAGCCCAATGAAACGTAAAAAAATTATTACTAAAGAAACAATTTACCTCAAATTTTGCACAAAACTGTTACATAGGAATGAACATTTTGGTAATAAAATATTTAAAGAACCTGAAAAACTACTTATTAGATTAATGTCAAATTTTGTAGGCAAGCATTAAGTGTGACATCCAATTTACTTTTTAAATTAAATTTTGGTCCAAAAAGGAAGGCTTATGTCGGGATGAACTGGTATTATTTTGGTAAAAAACCAATATGCCGGAACAAAATGGCCGCTTAGTGGAATGTTAAAAAAATCATTACCTAAAAACAAAGTTTCCAATTTACCTTAAATTTTGGACAAAAATTAAGGAATCAACCTGTAATATTTTGGTATGAATCAAAGACAGCAACACAAAATGGCGGCCTAATAAATTATTTTAAAAAATCAGTCTAAAAAACTAAATTTTAAATTTGGGGCATCCATTAGTTGTAGTACGAGGAACAGAGGACAAAATGACGGCCAAACAAAATGTCTAAAAAATCTTATTCAATTGACTTAATATTTTTCAGTAAAAGTGAATGTGATACAGGGATTAACTGGTATGAATTCAAAATGACGATGTAAATGGCGGTCTTAAAAAGTCACTCAAAAAATTCAATTTATTTTAATGCCCAAAAAATAGTTGTGGCGTTGGTAGAAACTGGTAAAAAAGTTCATATTATTTCGATATTGTGTAAAAAAATGGCACACAATAAAAATGTTTGAAAAGACAGTGTACTAAATGACTAAGCGGAACTAAATTGGGCTACACTTTACTATTCCTAATGTAAGCGTAGATTCATAACAAGGGAAAGCAATTTACCGATTTTTTATCGTCAATCGGCAGGACTTGTTTCACCCACAACCACGGTTTTTAACAAATGAAGAGGTGTATTCGCTGTTTTACATTGTTAGGGAGAGTGCCTAATATGACATGATCCAATATATGTTATTGGATCATGAGTATTTTGAGTATTAACACAAGCGTCTCTCAACAGTGCTACCTTAATTAACATGTAAATGTAGCGATTTTATTATTTTTTTATTAAGATTACTAACTTTTTAATTAATGTCAGTTACTAAAAAATCTGCACAAGAAAATTTTTGTTACACCTCAAATGCTCGTTTAAATTCGACTCTTTAGTGTGGCCCTAAACCTAATACTTTTTTAGAATGGCCAGCCAGCTGTCTAATGATTTATAGTTCTGATTTAAATAGTAATACTTAAATGTGAAATATAACAATATTCACAATTTCCATAGCAAGGATCCTATCAAAAATTGGCGCTTAGAGCCCGTGAGCTTTTTAAACCGGCCCTGTGGAAAAGCAAAGTATTTCCATGAACCATTCTTACAAAAACAATCAAAAAAATGTAGTGACTTACTGGCCACTTTGTTTCATGGTTTACTGAATATCGCAAAATTCGGAAATCGGGAAATGAGGCTGAATACATTCCGTTCACTTAATCCTTCAAAAAACAAGAAAACATCACTGTGGTTATGTTATTCTTTCGTAGAGAATGAAGATGGGCATCGTCGAAATTGTTTGCTCCAACTGGCAAGCCAGATCTACAAGAAAACTGAACTATTGTCTAGCGCGGATTAAAAAACAATTTTGTTTTTTAAAGGGTCTAGTAACGACAATTTGGTCTTGCCAGAAAAATATTTGTATAATATTGTTGCGTAAAAGTTTTTATAACTCAAAATTTGCCGCTTAGGGCCCGTGAATTCTTTAAACCGGCCCTGTGGAAAAGCAAAATTTCATGTATTTCCATGAACAAAAGCATACAAAAAATGTAGAGTAAACGACCTACATTCATTCTGTAAAAATACCGCTCTGCTGTATTATTCCAAAGCCAAAATTAAAAAGCGAATATGTTTACGCCACATTAACCTTTCAATTTTTCCCGTTGAGAACGCAATCCAATCAGTTGGCCGATAATCGAAAAACCTATAAAGGCTCTCCTGCCTCCGTATAATTAACCCTCGTTCACCATAAAAGAATAATCACCATGGACCAAATATACGGTCTGCTTCATACAGTTATTTTGATAAACCGATCGAGTTTCAGGAGTACACAAGGGGAAAATCATAACACAACAGATGTGCGATTTATTGGGTTTTAGTGACTCATTGGCCACTTTGTCTCATGGTTTACTGAATATCGCAAAATTCAAGAAATCGGTAAATGAGGCTGAATATTATCCGCTCACTTAATCTTTCAAAAAATGAGAAAATGACTGTTATTTTGAGAGAATGAGGATGGGCGTCGTCGAAAGTTTTCGACAACTAGCAAGCCAGATCCATAAGAGAACTGAATCATTTTATAACTATTGTCTAGCGAAGATTAAAGAACAATTTAGTTTTTTAAAGGATCTAATAACGACAATTTGGTCCAGGCATAAAAATATATGTATATAATATACGTAAAATTTTGTACAGCTCATAATAGAGAACAAAATTAATTGTATTGTTAAACACCTACTAGATTTATTAATAATAAGGAACACTTTATACAACTGCTTTTTAAAGCAATTGTCTGGTAGTTTTATAAAGAGTTCTTTAAGGTGAGTTGTGTTAATGATGAATTACACATTATGAATAAAATCATTTTGTAATTGGCCTAGAGTCAGACGACCCCGAAGACTCGGGGGGGGGGGCAACATATTGGGGCCCCCTTAAACCTTAAAAAAAATATATTAATCAAGTCAAAAACACAAATAACCCTTTCGATTCCCGGGTTCCTTTAAGACTGTTTACATATGTACAAAATTTATAACAAAACTGAATAGTCGCCGGATTAAAATCTTATTAAAATAACAACATAAACCTTCGAACATTGAACTTTATAGAATTAAAAACAAACACATTTGTCTGTATCCAGCTAAAGTACGGGCGTGAATAGGGTATGCAACATTGTCGGTAGAGAAAAACTTTTCATATCCCTTACATAATTAAACACATTTTTAAAACATATTTATTAGTTAAAAGAAGCAAAGTCGTAATTTTTATATATACTATATACTGTTTTATAGATTTTCATTTTAATTGTTAAATTTAAAAGAAAGGTAAATATGAGTTACCATCATTTTTTGTATTGGTACTTGAATTAAAAAGTCTTAGGGAGCATTTTGAAACTGTGTATCAGTTATCAATCTCAACCGCGAAATCTTGAGCCTTTCTTGATATCAGAAAGAATTTATACAGTCAAAAAAAATTTTGATGAGATATCAGCTAATGAGCCAATTAATCGTTTAAAAGTAGTAGTTATTGTTGTCTGGATATAATATTCAATTTAGAATCAGGTATGAAGCATTTAAAAATGTTTATTCAAAATTTGACATTTTAAGAATCTAATATTGTAATTGTAAAAAATCACAGTATCAGGGACTTTTCAGATTTTATTTTTGGAAAAATTTCAATTACTAATTAGCAGAATACCTAAGACTTTCTTTGGGTTTCAGTTGTTTCTAGTATTCTTAGTTACATCGACTCAACCAGAAAGAACTTTTTTAAAGCTGAAGCTAATAAAAAGCTTCACAAGGTCTACTATGGCACAAAATCGTCTTAGCTCATTGGCTTTAATATGTGTAGAAAATAGTCAACCAAAAATAGATTTGGACAAAATAGTAGACAAGTTCCTCTCATTAAGGTACAAACGTAAATTTTCCACCAGGTAAATCCAATATATCTAAATATTATTTTTGTTTTTTTGTATTTTAATCATTTACAGTATTAAATTAAGTTGATAAAAATGGTAGTGTTTTTTAACTATTCATATATTACCAAAATAAACTGCTCGTCAAAAAAAAACGAAACACTTGCAAATCGAATATACTACAGGGTGACAAAGACAAAAAAATTCTTTTTCCAACATTTCATGTTATCCCCATTTTTAGGACAATCAAGTTAGATAATCTTAATACCATCTCTATTAACAGTAAGGCAATCCCTCGGGACTTTTTCGGCAAGGTGTGGATATCTTGGCCAACTACGATTATATGGCAATTTTTAGGAAATTGTCATTATTTTCCAGTTTAGTCCCAAAAATTAACAAACTACAAAAGATATTGATCAGCTGGCTTTATAGCATTTTAGGGCAGATCATGTGCTTTCAGTTTACGTATACAAGGTGATTCGTTAAAACTGAAACTTTAAATTAAGGGATATGTTTTATACAAAACCAATTTTTTTTTGTGAAATTTAAAATAAATGTTCAAACCAAAAAAAAATATCCTTATAAACATAAGATGGAGACTTTTTAGTATGGATCATTAAGAACAGGGTGTTTTCGTAAAACGGTTTTTTATTTTTGATGATATCTCGGTCAGTTGTCAAAATATGGTAAAATATGGAAATATGTACGTTTAATGTTGTATAGAGACTCATTACGAGCCGAATCGCTTTCATATTAAATGGAATACGGTTTGATTATACAAATAAGTTTTCATATTTTACAACCAATCGGTCAAATTCCATTTCCATTCCAAAAACATATCATTTACTTAAATGGAGTACCCTCTATAACATTGCAGTTCTGAAATCGACGGACGATTCTAAAAATGTTTGTTGTTGCGTAAGTAATCTGTACTTAAGTTCAACTGTTGCGGACTTTATTTTTGGGCAGTAAGTGGTTGTAAAATCTATACGACCTAATTTAGAACCAAATGGTTTGCTCTTTCCTATCTTAGTTCTTTAAAAGCTTTCTTCTTATTGTTCTATCTGCTGTGGAGAAACGAGCATTACTAAAATAGCACCGCAGGTACCACCTGCCGATTGAAGCAAACATAATTACTGTTGTCATTATTATTTTCTGATATGAAATTTTTTTCCAAGCAGCAAAATACATTTAAGAAGATAAAATTACTAATGAAGAAATTATGCAAAGTGGATTTATTTCCTGTACCTAGTAAGAGGAACTGGGACGGACACTAAGGATCAATTAAAACAACCCTTGAAAATTAAAAAATAACGAGTGAAATGAACCAACATATTTACCTCCGTTCATTACAAAATAGAAAATTATAAGAAACATAATAAGACAGATATTATCCAGAAATACAGAAAAAAATGAACCTCATACACTAACAACAATAGGTGCGTAAATACAAAAATATTAAATTGTTTATAGGGTCTTACGAATTTTTAATAGAACAGGTAATTTAGTGATTTAGACAACATACCAAACCATGTTATCTCGTTTTAGGAACAAGCAAGATAACATTCAAAATAAGATGAAAAAATAACATAGATATATTTCAAATTTAATTAGCGTGCACCAACGTTTTTAATATCTTATTGGCCCACCGCCGACACGTGGAACATACGGTACCCTATTTGGCATGCTGTTCACCAAGTCTGCAATAAAGGCTTGAGGAATAGCCTCCCATCCTAACCTCACTGCATATGCTAAATCGTCCAAATTATGTAATTCATACTCACCTGCATTCATCCTTAGTTTAATTCTACTCCAGCATGCACTACGTTTATTAATTATTATGGAATATTTTAAAATGACAGTCAGTTTCAATTACTCGTACTTTCCTTAATTTTTTTTTTGGCTTATAGGCAGTTTATTCTAAAATTAGGAGCAGGCTAACTAATGTCATAAAAGGCTTTCTGATACAGAGTGTGATATAAGGTTCAAGTGCATGTAAATTTAATAAAGTTTAAGTTTTGCATGCGTAAAAAATACCAGCTAAAGAAAACTTGATCTTTATAAAGCCTCAATTAAGGGTTCATCTATAGTAATTATTGGCACAGGTACTTCACCACGCTGTTCCAGTTGCATACAAAATTATATAAGTTTATTTTAAAGTGCGGCAATTATAAATTTTCTCTAATTACGCTTAAGCTATCGTAACAAATGTTGCTGTATTAGGTATAATTTGACAGAAGTTCAAAAAATATCTCAGCCACGTTGCCACATTTCTTATTTTTTTTATTATTTAAAATAGACACGCCTTTTGTTGCAATCAATTACTGATATAAATATGTTTAATTAATTCGCAGATTTTGAAAACTTATTATATATATTAACAGAACTCTCGATTTTTCCATGTCGATATATTATGGAATGTAAAAAAAAATACTAGCATTCTAAACTCTTCTACTTAATTCTCTTAAAGGGTAACCAATACCTCCTTTTTTTGACTAGTAGGCAATTCACTCTAGAATATAGAGCATGGTTGCTAATGTCTTAATAGACTTACTTGTACAGGTAGGAGCATAAAATGTTGGTTCGTCCTAATTCTATAGAGTTAAGTTGTTTTCTTAGTAAATGCAAGTTGAAGGAAATTATATCTTTAGAGTGTACTAGTTACGAGCTTATCCCTAGCAACTAATGTCACAGGTGTTTGCGGTTCCAGTACATATAAAATAATACCTATTTAGCAGAAAGTCAGTGGCGGCTACATTTTCCAATCAATTTACTTAAAAATAAACATATTTTTAAAATATTAAGCATTTTATAATCTATATTTCTATTATAAAAATGTAGTATGTTTTATATAAATTCACATTTTTTACTTAATTATATCATTATTTTCTATCAATGCGTTATATACTCAAAAAATAATAATGACTTAAAAACGTAACGCGCTGAGGACATTTTCATAAGAGCGACCCATTAAGGAATCACAATAAGCAGTAACAAATTGCACTTCAGACGCCCCGCGCACGCCGGCTTTCACGCTTAAATTTATTTACGGCAGTTGTTATGGCAACGCAATGGTGAATACCCGTAAGCCAAATAGAGATGGGAGCGGCATAAAACTGCTGCTGCAGGCTGCAGGCGCTTTTTCGCTTGTTATAGAATTAATGTAAATTAAAATTAGTGCGTTCGGATGATTAGAGGCGGAAGCAGTTTTGCATCGATCGAATCGAAATTAACTTTAAGATATACGTACATAACTGTTTTTTAAGAAAAAAAATATATTTAAAATCGTATACATTTATATTATTTCCCCTAACTATTAAAAAACGCTGCAAAGCTATGGATAATTAACATCATAAAAACATAGGAATTTTGGGCGTGGCACCCCTAAAATTTTTCGCCTGCGGCGGTATTTTTGCCTATAGCGCTGTGCACCGAGCTAAGCTAAGCTTCAAGCTTTTAGATTAGGGCTGTTAGGGTTCTGGTGGGTTTGCCCTATAGAGCTGATGTCAGGCAATCCTATGTTCAATTAAAAATTCTTACCTTCCCATCAATGTATATTTTGAGTTTTCTGTTTTATGTTAAAATAAATCTGTCCGAATATCGTTTTTTTGTAGTGAACGTCATAGTCATAACATTAGGACTGGGAGTAACATTGATGTGGAATTTGTGAGTCTAAAAAGGTATAGATAGCAGGTATCTTGGACCATGGACCAAAATTTTTTAATAAACTTCCTGAATATGTAAGAAATCTGAGCGAGAGCAGATTTGTATATATAAATATCTGCAAATCCATGCATTTTATGCTATTCAGGAATTC
The DNA here is from genome assembly GCA_030620095.1 of Kuschelorhynchus macadamiae. Lineage (NCBI taxonomy): Eukaryota > Metazoa > Arthropoda > Insecta > Coleoptera > Curculionidae > Kuschelorhynchus > Kuschelorhynchus macadamiae. Next base: position 1,279,690 of record JAUTXW010002049.1, on the reverse strand, counting down.
CTAGATACAAATATTCTCATCTAAAACTAAGCTTTAAACAATCTAATAAATGTATCATATATAATATAGTTTAAAATGTATAGCTTTATTTTAAATTTAAGTACCATTTGTTGTATTTTTTTACGTATGTAAAAACAATTTTGTTTATGGGCATGAATAAATTCAATATTTCAGTATTTCAGTAAACTTCATCCGTTCTTAAATCCACGAGCCGCCACTGGTTTGTTGGGTTGTTTACAATAAAATTTAGATTAAATATGGCCTCTGTATACGATTTTTGTTTTTTAGTATTTTAATCATTTACAGTATTAAATTAAGATGAAAAAATTGGCAGTGTTTATGTATTACCAAAATATAAGATATTTATTAAAATAAGTATGTTGTCAAAAAAATATTTTAGGCTGATACCACAATGGCATAATTTTAAGTTTGTCCTCAGTTTAAACGCATCACACAATGTGTGTGTTTAAACTGTCTAAGACGATTAAAAATTCACAACAGTTAAGAAATAATAAAAGCTAAAATAGTGTAAAAATATATATAAACTCTTATATAAATAAACAGAGCTACAATATTTACTAAAACAATAAATTTTCATACTGAATTACTAACAGTGCAATTGATCACATAATAAAGAGGGAATATCACAATTGGAAAGAATCTATATTGATCTATAAATCTAAGTCAAAATTATAAAGACTGAAGCGCAAAAGCTGTTATGATCTCCAAAGAAATCCAGATTACAGTGAGAACGCTTTGCCAACCTCACAGCTCGAGGTACAAAGGAATTTGAGCCAAAATTCGTACGGAAAAAGGGTGGATGGAAAGTATTAGTTGGCCTAGTATTTCTACCCGGCACAGAAAGTTCCACTGAAGAGAGTAGAATGGGACAGTCAACGAGAGAGTTGATTATCTTAAAGAGAAGATTTAGGTTCCTTAGGTTACGCCTAGATCTTAATGTATGGAGATAAAACCTGTTATGGAGTGTTACGTAGTCATAATTTTAGTTATATGGTATGTCAATATGTGCTTTAAAAGAAATATACCTCAAAAACACTGTATTTGTTCAATCTTGTGTATATGACAGACATAAGAGGGATTCCAAAGAGACGATGCATACTCCAGCAGAAGCCTCACGAGAGTACAGTATAATAATCGAATGGCAGATTTATGTTGAAATCACTTGTGCTTTTTTTTAATGAAACCGAGTGTTTTAAGAACTCTAATTATAGTTTCAGTGATATGGGGGATACATGACACATTGGAATCCAAAATCACACCTAGATCCTTCAGGTCACTGATGAACAGGGAAGTGTTGCCAAGATTATAGTTGTAGTAAGTTGGGTTACTGCTTCAGGAGAAGACCATGATGTGACACTTTAAGGCATTAAGATCCATACAGTGTTCCCGGCTGCATGCCTCCAATCTGTCCAAATCAGACTGAAGCTTCCGACAGTCATCTCAGGTATTGATTTGTGTGAAAAATTTCAGGTCGTCAGCAAAGCATACAAATGTAGGATACCCAAAACAGGAGTTGATGTTATTAATGAAAATATTGAACAATAGGGGTCCCAGGTGGAATTGCAATCTCGCGAGACCTAAAGTTATTAATTTTGACAATTTGAGGCCTGTTTAAGAGATAGCTGCACATCCACTTAAGAAAAGTTCCACAGAGGCCCACAGCCTCAAGTTTACCCAATAACACAGCATGATTTACCCTGTCGAACGCCTTGGAAAAGTCAGTGTATGTTGAGTGAACCTCACCACCACCATCCAAGACGTCTGACAGATATTTCTTGTATGAAAGGAGATTTAGGTCAGTTGATCTATCCTTTTGAAAGCCAAACTGTTCATTGACAATGGTACAAGCATGGAGGTCAAGTATTTAGTAATAATGTGTTCAAAAAGCTTAGGGATAGTACTGAGGCTGCAAACAGGTCTATAATTGCTTATATCTGCCCTTTTTCAGATTTGAAAATAAGAGTTAAATAACTGACTTTCCAGAAGCTAGGAAATATACCAGAATTCAAGGACCTATTGAAAATTATATATAAAGGACGTGACAGTACAAAGCTTCAATATTTTAAAATTATAGGGGGAATACCATCCAGCCCGTCCCCTTTGTGGATGTCCAGTTTGCACGTTTCCTCAAAGATGTTAGAGATAGGAATTGAATAATCCGAAATAGCTAAATATAGGATATAACTGATGTAGATGGACGCGCTGCATTTGAGTACACTGTTTCGAAGTATTTGGCAAAGAGATCCGGAATATCGATCGATAGTTTTTCGCTACCTATCGATAGTTGAGACAAATGCGGTTTTGGGAGACAGTCCTAGGGAGGGGATGTTCCGCAAATAAATGGAAGAACAAAAAATATAACTATCGGTACTTATCGGACAACTATCCATCTATCGTTATTTTTTTATGTACGTACTATTACTCGATATGTCGATGGCCTATAGATATATCGACAAAATACTCATCCCTACTCATGAAGCTAATTTACAAATAAGGACACTATTATCACATTATTCATGACAGTCACTGATATCGCATCAGATCAAGTACAGAATAGAAAACAGTTACTGCAGAAGATATCTTAAATGAGGTCTCGAAATGTAGAGATAATAATTTTGCCTCCAACACATATTTTGTTGTAACTGGAATTCCAACAACTTTACATAAAAAATATTAATTTTTAATATATATACATATATATATATATATATATATATATATATATATATATATATATATATATATATATATATATATATATATATATATATAGATATATGTATATATAAATATATATTTATATATATAAATATATATATATATATATATATATATATATATATATATATATATATATATATATATATATATATATATGGTTCTTGGAATATGGTCCTCAATTCTGGAAATTACTATTTAATAGTCATGTATTAGTATTTAATTTAACATTTCGGCCGTGACTGTGGAACTTTTTCAAAACTACAAAAGGAAAATACTAGTCAAAATAAGAATTTTTACATAATAGTTAGAGGCAGTTAAATTAACATTAAATTCAACTTATCCGTGCAATACGCTACGTTAGATACGAATATGCCTCCGGGATGGTTTGGCCAATTTGCATGAAATTTCCAGGAAATATCCAGGGTAAAGCCGGAGTAGTCCCGTAATAAGCATATGTCAAAATCTGGCATAGCGGAACACGTTGTTAAACAAACACCGAATGCAGTGGTCGGACCTTAAAAAGTTGCATAGGGAACAGCAATGGCGAAAACAAAAATGTATACAAGTAGCTTTCATGGAAAGGAATCAAGACGTATTCAGTAAGCCTAGCGTCGATATTCCAAACATGAAAGCCAAGCTCAAACTGACCTCCTAAAACTTTACGGTTCAGGTAAACAAGGTGCGGAAACTTCATGCATCACCGCATACAACTAGTAAGTATATAAACCTCTAGCTTTAGATTTTGCATTTAATTTACCCTTGAAAACGATTGGAGAGACAGTTACTATACTCGAAACGTAGTGAAAATAAAGACAATGCAAATGCGACAGAACGAGTTTAGTGAACAATACATTATCTACCACCTTCAAACAGATAATTTTACTCTACTAGTAGTGGTGGAACATTACTTATTTGTGATAATTATTTGAAGAACTTTAAGGTTAGATGGTGAATAAAAATAATAAAATGTCCATTTCCGTCTAAGTTATATAAAATTTTAAAACGGTGGTACTAAATATATCTTGTATTTTCGCTTTATATTAACTTTAATCTACTAATGTTGATGGAATGGCACTTAATCTGAAAATATTTTAAGAACTTTATGTTATTCGCGTAGACAGACTTAAAATTTCTCAGTAGCATAAAATGCAATTTCCAATTTTAGTTATATTAAATTTTTAAAAATATACTAAATATGTTCTATATGTTCGTCTTATTTTAATTTTAAACTACTAATTATTCAATTGCCACAATAGGGCACTCCAACGATCTCAGTTGAACGTCACCGATCAACTGTTTTTGACAGCCATGGGACAAACAAATCGAATTTTTGCACGGGAGTATATGGGACTTTTGCTATTTACTTTTATTTTTTTACCTTAAAATTCCTTTTTTTTTTTTGTTGTATTGCAAATTGTGGAAGTAGAGGGATAAGAGATAATGTTAATTTTATTTTCAAAAATTTTCAATTTCAGATATGAGAAACGATTGAATGAACTTTCGTCGATGTGGCTGAAGTGGATTCCTGCAATAAGAAGAGGATTTACTTACAAATAAATTAAATTAGGCCCAAGTGTGTGCAAAACATTTGATATTAATAATTTATTAAAAAACTAAAATTAATCTAGCTAGTTAACAATTATTATGATTCTCAATCAAGACTCTGATCAAAGATATATCTAATCGTTGTGTGAAAAAGTTATATTACATTTTGTACCGTTACGTATTTCAATGCTGTATTGTTTTTTTATGTTTTAAGGGACTTAAATAATTATCAGTATTTGTATGTACCATCCTGAAAGAGATTTTTTTAATAATTTTTATCTGTATGCAACTCTTTAATTTTTTTTTTGTTGGGGAAAGTGAGATAATCCTACTTAAAAGACTCATAGTTGTTACATTTGATATACAAGTAATACATATTTTTTTACATTCTGTCTCTAATTTAACGGATTCATCATATGTGGAATTTTATTACATACTTTAGAAACTAAATAATGTATGCTTTTTATATTGATATTATCCTAGCATGAGTATGGTAGCTGCAATATACAGTTTTTACAATTTTTTTTTATGTATAAATGGAACTACGGTAACCATATACAGGTTTATTACGTACTTAATACTAAGATTTGCCAGAAGTGTCTCTCGACCAAAGCTATGACCGAATAAAGAAAGATCTTGTTATGCATTCAGGACGGAAGTTCTTAAATTATGAAGGGTAGAAATTCGAAACTCAGGATGACAAATACGATAATATACGATCTTTTCAAAATTTTGAGTTTCTCGATAACTTCTCAAAAAAAATAAGACGGGAACAAAATGTTACTATTTTTTTTTATAGGGGCTCCACGGTATAATCCCGTCCTTGAGTGCAGATATATAATTAAATTTTTCCTAGAAATAAATAAGTTTAAATCTAGTAAAGGGGAAAGGTTTCATTATGCCGAAAAAAATTGAGTTCCTTTACATTCGTTATCAGGTTTATTCTAAAGACAACTTTTTATTCTTATATAATAATAAAAAGTATTTACTTATCAAAACTAAGTTTAAAGCAAACAGACAATTGTAAAAAATGGTCCTGTACAAAAAATGTACTAAATATATATAAAAATACTTGAAATTTGCTTTTAAATTATCACTAACTCGTATGGAAGAAAACAATATTTGTCCTACGCCAGCCATATTGACAGCAGTCAGCTGTTTTGTTGAACTGCCTAATTGTAAGAATTTGAAGGTTAAACGGTGAATTAAAAATAAATTTATTTAGTGAAATAAAATGCCCGTTTCTCACTCCAGTCACATAAAGCTTTCGACAATATACTAAATAAATCTTATATTCTCAGTTTATGTTAAATTTATCTACTAATATTGATTAATTGAAACATATTACAAATAATGCAATTACTATGTTACTGCAGTAAAGAAACTGAAGGCCATGGAACAACAAAAGATGCTAAAATAGTAATAGCGAACCCATGGTTTCAGATAGATTGAATTTTAATTAGCTTTAAAAAACTTGAATTCCAGCAAAGAAAACAAATTGCTCGCTCCAAATATGGATTCAGAGCTGAAAAAATACGGATGTGCAGTTTGTGTAAAGAATATTAAACACTGGAAAGTAGAATCACCTGCTTAGTTATTTGCCTCAATTGGTTAAAGATATTTCTTTTAAAAAAGCATCGGACGTAACACTAATTAGAATAATTCAAGAACGTCTATTAAAATATTTAGGCAAATTTTAGAGAATATCTAAATTAAATAAAATTCTCTAAATATTTAATATACAGTGTGATCCACTTTGCATAGGTAAACCCCTGTATCTCAGAAATTATTTACCAGATAAGTTTAAAATTTTGTTGCTATGTATGAATTTAAAATCTCATTGTTTTTACATACTCACGTTTGACTTCGCTCATAGGCGTGCGAACGTACGTGGAAAAAAAGGGGTTAAATTTTTGAAAATATAACGATTTTCTTATGGAAATGTTGATCTTAGATCCTTATTCAGCATCACCAAGAAACGAACACATTTCAACAAAATATTTTGGAAATACGAGCTTTCAAAAAATGCATTTTTTACATTTCAAAAGCAAAATTTTGGTAAACCATTGACTTTATCAAAAAACACTATGTTACGTTTATTTTTACTATGTTTATTGAATTTGGACAAGAAAATTGCTCTAAGACATTAAGCAGGGGCGTGCAGTCCATGGAAGCAAGGGAAGCAGTGCTTCCCCAAAAAAAATTACAAAACGTCTTCTAAAATGTAATTTTTGAAACAAGAAACCATTAATTTAGTTTATATTAAAAATGCTAAAATATTATCTTAATTATCAAGCCCATAATAAATGCGGCCTTGACTCCGACCCAGCCACAATAGAATATCGAATAGAACCTATGCGGGCCACTAGCTTCTCTGCAGCCAAGTCCTGTATGCTTGATTTCCTGTGAATCAAGCCAGAGGTTATTGAACTTTCCACCGGCTGTTTGCAATTTTTGCATTTCAGTCGCGTGCTTTTTCAGTGGTGGCGGAAGCTATCGTTGGAGTAGGTTCTTTGTTTGAACGGCTATCGGTGTGTTGTGTGATACGTACGTCGCGTCGTGCACGGTGCGATATGGAAGACAATAATACGGACGTGGATATGCAAATACCGTCAACTTCTGCTGTCGATAATAACGTTGAAAATGTTGTAGAATTTAGTAAGAAGAGTGTGTGTGAATGTCTGATGTGTGTCTTAATAATAAAGGGATTTTCAACATTAAACTTCTCTGATAAGCTTCAAATAATTTCCAAAGGAAGGGCAAAACCGCCTATGAAAAATTTAACCACAAAAATGAAAAACTGTATTACACATTTTTATCCGGAAAAACAATACGAACAATTTAAATGGCTAACAGGGTGTGAAAATATAGGTAAATTATTTTGTTGGTCATGTTTACTTTTTGAAAGTGAAAAGGGTCTGTGGAATAAACCTGGTTTTTCCGATTTAAACAATTTCCGTAAAGCTGTAAAAAGACACATTATGTCCAAAACGCATTTACAGGCCGTCATAAAAGAAAAAGTCTTCAGAAAAACCAGAATTGAACACGCCCTTAATAAACAGTTGGAAATTAGTCACCGCCAATACAATTAACTAGTCGATAAAAATAGGCAAATATTAAGAAGACTTATCGATGTTGTTTGTTTTCTCGGACACACGAATTGGGATTTAGAGGTCATGACGAAACAAGGGTTTCTTCAAATAGAGGAAATTTTCAAGATTTACTTAGTTTAATGGCTAAATATGATGATTTCTTAAAAAATCATTTAGAGCAGTCTAGTGTTTTTCGCGGAACGTCGAATCGAATCCAGAATGATTTAATTTCCGTTATTGCAACCATTATTCTAAAAAGAATTAAGCAGGAGATTGACGAGGCGCGGTTCATTGCTATTGTTCTGGACGAAACAACTGATATCACTAATTTTAGCCAATTATCTATAGTAATACGCTACGTTAAAACAGACGAAAGCATTCAAGAGCGATTTTTAGGTTTTAGGAATGTGTCCGAAAATCGTAAGTAGATGCATTATATACCGTAGTTTATAACCTTACTAAAGAAATTAATGGATAGAAAAAATTAGTTGCTCAAAGCTGTGATGGAGCTGCAGTGATGGCAGAACAATTAGGGGATCTGCAAGCTAAAGTTCGGGAAACTTTCCCAAGTGCTGTGTTTGTCCATTGTTTTGCTCATAAATTAAATTTAGTTTTATCCCAGTCCATCATTCACATTAGAGTGTAAAGTATTTTTCGTTACTTTAAGTGGCATAGCTGCTTTTTTTTCCAAGTCAACAAAACGTACACAAGCATTGGACATTGTCCACAAACGATTGCCTAAAGTAGCTCCTACTAGGTGGAACTATAATGGAAGGCTTGTGTTAAAAGTATCTGAAAATCGTGAATCACTGATTGAACTATTTGAAAATAAATTAGAAAATAATGAAACGTGGGTCTCAGAAGCAATAAATAGTTCGAGGGGGTTTTTGGACTGTTTGAAACGAGATTTTAATTTTAATTATTTCTTGAACATATTTTCAGAAATATTTTCATTCCCGGACAATATTTTTAATATATTACAAACTAAAACAAATGATATTGCTTTTTGCCTAAAAAAAGTAGATGATTTTAAGTCCATGTTAAGCCAAAAAAGAGATGACTTTGACCTATTTTGGGAGAAAACGATGACGTTAAATGTAAAGCCACAAGCCAAGCGTCTTCGATCAGGTGGTGAAATGTTCAAACATCATACAGACGCCTCTTTTATGAAATAATCGATCAAATTCAGCAACAAATAAACTATAGGTTTAACGGTTTAAATGATTTTAAATTCCTCGAGCTCTGCAATTTTAACGCATTTAAAGAAAAAACTTTTCCAGAAGATGCGTTTAAATCTCTTCTTCTTCATTATGGCCAGTTCCTCGAACGAGTGTTACTGCGATCTGAACTAAAAGTGATTTACGAAACTGATGACATTAGCATAAAAAATAACGCTAACGACCTAATGCAATTTTTAAAAGACAAGGAGCTGGAAGATGCCTACACCGAACTGTCGAAATTGTGTGAAGTATTGACAATACCTGCCACAAGTTGATCAGAAATTCAACGGGGCAGGAGAGACTTTCGGATACATCGCCGTTGTCCATTGAAAATAAACTTCAAAAATAGATAGTAAAAATAAACAAAAAAATAGTTTTTTTTGTAGAGGCAATGGTTTGCGAGAATTTTGCCTTTGAAATGTAGAAAAATGCATTTTTTGAAATTTCGTATCTCCGAAAGTAATTAGAGTATTTTGTTGAAATTTGTTCTAGAGAATTTCTTGATGATGCTGAATAAGAAAGAATCAAAGATGAACATTCCATAAGAGAATCGCTGATATATTTTTTCAACAATTCGACAGCTTTTTACCATTTAGGCTCTCATGCCAAAAAGCGATGTCAAAGTTGAGGATGTCAAACAATCAGGTTTTAAATCGATACAGAGCACCAGAATTTTAAACTAATCTGGTAACTAATTCTGGAGACAAAGGGGTGTACTTATGAAAAGCGGATCACAAGGTATATTTTTAAACAGACATTTACAATTTTCTTTATAGTCATTTTTATTCTCCATTAAAGCGAATAGATTTTTTTGTTGGAATATAAGTTTAGTTATTGATTTATTGCTCATAATTTTGTTTTTAAACATTAAGTAAAATTTGTTAAAAATATATATTTAAGAAATTTTTGTACGGAAAACATCATTAATAATAACCTGAAATGACCGGTGATAGGAAATTGCCAGTGTAATTTTTAATTTGTGATGTATGAATTGGTTAAAAATGTAAGTTCGAAAATTTCGAACATTAGTACTGATATAGTATATTATATAACAGGTGTTGAAAGTGGTACTTTTCAAACGATGAGGTATTTAGCATGAGGCGTCAGCCGTGTGCGGAAATCCTTCCACTTTGAAAATGATAATTTTGACACGAGTAATGAACACTATTTTTCCTACGACCACTCAAAAAATGTTCAATAGAATTAGTACATTTTATATTTTGTAGATTTCAACACCAGTGTCGAAAAAATTGTCACCCATTACGTCAGCTGAGACATTGACACAAGCACTTTCCGCACGCATGTTAGTGCGAAAAATTAGATTACTTTCCGCACTAGTGCTTAAAAAAGACAATTTTTTTTTCAGTTGTATCAAAAGCATTAGGCATTATTTTTTTTTCAAAAATTATTAAAAAACCCGCTTAACAGAAAGAAGCAATTTCTCATCTAGATTTGTAATTCTTCAATATCCTAGCAAATTCAAAAATTCACCCCATTATTCATATTATAATTTTGACTTATATCGTATTATAATCTCATATCATTCCAGTTAGCGTAATGCTAAGTAACCTTAGTTACAATTGTTTCAACAATAGTTTTAATAGACAAGTCCCGTTTGGGATGACATCAAAAAGCAATAACTACAATTTATGCGTTTGTGCGTGATTTAGTTTGCGTAGTAATATGTAATTTTGTGTTTTTAAAAAACGGTTTGACTGCAGCAGTAAGCTTACATATATTGCCCGAAAAATCTCGCCATAGGTATGAAAAAGATTACAAAGTTTTTACATCATGGTGCTAGAAGAAACAGGTAAAAATCTCTTAAAGAAGAAGTGTTTCTAGCCCATTTTGGCGAAAAATTTGAAACCTGCAAATCTTCTACGCTATAGTTCATTTTTTCAATGTTCAAATTGATCATCAAAACAAAGATGAGGATATCGGTAAATATACTATTCTGATTTCTATCTGTTGATTAAAGTTAAGACCATCATTGAATTGGCAGGTGCATGTCGCAAAGTTCTTACTAAATTAACAATTGATAACATTGAAGACAAAGAGACCCTACTAATCATCACAATTACTGATACAAAATCTCATATTTCCAGAACACTTGTAATTGGTGGAAATGCAGTTCACCTTCAGCTTTATAGGAAATATGTAGCTCTCCGTCGTTCGAACACACCCCATCGTCGTTTTTTTTGTAAACTACAACACACACAGTTTTTGCCGTTCTTCGGCTACAATGTTAGCTGATTCAGGAGAAAATATAACTACTATCAAGAGGCATGGCGGAGGGCTATTTGGAAGACTAAATAGAGATCAAAAAACAAATTGCAAATAAAATTTTTACACGTAAAGCTGTTTCATTTCCATTAACAAGCGGTAGAACTTATTATAAACAGTGCTTAGAATTGACATCTCCTCAACATTCAATATAAACGTTATAACCAACAATAAATAATTGTTTAATGTAATTATTGTTAATTGTAATTATTTTTGAAAGTCGCTAAAGGTAAATGCAGCTTAGGAATTCTGAAAATCACATTTTATACTTCTAATTTGTCATCAAATCTAATCTGAAGTAATCAATTCTAATAAATAAAAATTTAACATACTTCATTTCACCCTTCTCACTAAACTGCATTTGCTACGCAATAGGCGTCATTCGGCATTTTGTGATCGTTTCGAACATTTCATATGTGTGTGGAAGTTTGATGTCACGAGCCGTGTGTCACAAGCCAAAGGCGAGTGCAGCAAACACAGCAGTTTGAAATATGATTTTCACAATAAAATCCAGAAATATCCAAAAGATAATAGACAAAAAACCCTAGAAAAAGTGTTTTTCTAAACCCAATAATTACGGCTGTGAGTGGAAATCAAAATATATGAATCACCCTGTATAATATATCTGATTAATAAAAATAAAATTGCATTTTACCTTAAAACATAAATCTTATGCATACGGGCGTGAAAAGGCGAAATTTATAGACTCTTTCAAACCTGAAATAGTTTCTCCAAAAAAAAAGCACGACGCGTAAATGTGAAATTAGGGGACTTTTGATATGTTATTCAGCACATTTCATAGTGCATCTGTACCAATTTTTAGCTCAACGGTATTTTTTCGCCGGGTTAACAGTGCTTTTTTGTCAGTTTCGTAAGAGGTCGTAGAAGAACTTATATTTTTCATTTAGATTTAAATTTGCAGGTATATAATAGATGTCAAGTAAGGTATTAACTAATTTTGTGTTTTGTTTCCCCTCAGACAGATGAAAACAGATTCGTGTCTTCCCTAGGTATTTGGACAATGCGACTGGCAATATTATTTGAAAATATTTTAGAGGCACTCATCATTTTCACTCAACCCACGTATGTAAAAAAAGCTAATGCCAGCGAGAAAATATCAAATATTATTATCTTTTCGAGAGTACGTCAGCCACAAAGCGTTTACGGTTTTATTAACACCACCCCTGTTAAATCGGCAGAGCGTATTTTGAAACGATCACAAAATCCCCTCGATTGTTCTGTAGCACGCGTATTTGTGGAGGTAATTTGAGTCCCTAGAGGCCATCTGTCATTAGTATTTACGGTACCGCAACTCCCCTGATGGACGGACACAATGAGGTGGTTTGTTGAGAACGTGGGATGAGAAAAATTCGATGTAAAGTAGTATTAGTAGATAATAATTCGTATCGAAACATTTAAAATAATTATATATGCCGCAAAGCAAGGGAAATACCAATTTATGAAAGCGAAACTGGTTTATTCATAATTCCAATTTTTGTCAAATCTGAGCTTGTTTTTCAATTTTTAACTTTGATAAATTATTCTAATATTATTACTAAAACTTTTTCTTTTAAGAACTAAGAAAATTATTTTATAATGCATAAAACTCGATTAGAACTGCACAAAATTCGTAAAACCCTATAGGTTGCGATTAATCTGCCTATTCAGGTGCCACTTATGTTGACAACTTCAAATTTAAAAAAATCGGTAAATTTCCTTTACCCGGAACTTCCATCATTATGATTCTTTCATTTTATTAGGAACAGTGAAGTGCGAGCCAATTTAGTTCGGTACATAGTCATTTAGTAACACATATACAGGGTGTTTCATAACTTATCCACGAAATTTTAACCACATATGCACTGTTACGAAAGAAGTTGATTTCTCAAAAAAAATGTAATAAAAGTCGTACAGAAATGGAGATAATAAAATAATACAGTTTACCAGTTCACTTATTTATAAAAGCTGTTCAAAATTGTTTCCATTGGCTTCAATGCAAGCTTTAGCGCGTCTAATCCAATTTCGGCGCACTAACTGAAATACACCTCCTTCCTGTTGTGCTTGAAGTCTCAAATTATCGGCAGCCACTGTGATTCAGTCACGCAGATCTTCAATATTCTGAACTGGAGTACGGTATACCTCGTTTTTCAAGTATCCCCATAAAAAGAAGTCCAGAGGATTTAGATCGGGAGACCGTGGAGGCCATGCAATTGGTCCACCCCTACCGATCCAGCGTATCTGCTGTACCTCATTCAAAAAATTACAAAATTCTAAACGAAAATGCGGAAATGCCCCATCGTGGAGAAACCACATCCTTGCTCGGACCGCTAATGGCACATCCTCAAGAAGGACCGGCAAATCCATCCGATCTGGCAATATGAACGGTCCAATTAGACGTTCATCGACAATACCTGCCCACATGTTTAAAGAAAAACGATGTTGAAAGTGTGTCTGGACTATTGCGTGAGGATTTTCAAAGGACCAAACGTGTGTATTGTGAAGATTGGTTATACCATTACGAGTAAAAATTGATTAAAATATCAGCTGTAAAATGGGCATTTCGAGCATTTTTTTGCAACAACCACTCACAAAATCTTATTCTGAGGGGGTAATCTGTGGGTAGCAACGCCTGGACTGTCTGGACGTGATAAGGGTACAGTTGAGCTTCATGTAATATGCGCCACGTTGTTGCATGTGAGACTTCTGGTACCTGTTGGGCTAATCTCCTTGTGCTTATTCCTGGATTTTCTTCCACAATATGCAAAATTTCTTCTTCGGCGTTTAAAACGCGTTGTGGGCGAACCCGATCCCCATCCACCCCACGTCTGGGGCGCAAATCTCCACTAGCACGTGCACGTAAAACAATTGTAGTAAATGTTGTGGATGTGGTATGTGCCTATTCGGAAATCGGTTTGCATACAAACAAGAAGCCGCTTGCGAATTTTGCCCTGCTTCTCCGTACGCTAAAACAATATCCACTAACTCCTCATTACTGCACACATGTGCCATTTTCAATATGAAAAAACAAAAAATTCTTGGTATTTTGTTTTCTTTAGTGGATTGGTACAACATTTGCTACAAGAAATTATTAATGAGTGTTGTGATATCGCAACGATGAGCGCAAAATACAGATATTTATTTTTCACTTTGTTATTGACATTCAGAATTATAACTTAATTTCTGTAGGACTTTTATTACATTTTTTTTTTTAGAAATTAACTTCTTTCGTAACAGTGCATATGTGGTTAAAATTTCGTGGATAAGTTGTGAAACACCCTGTATATAGGGTGTCCACGAACAACCCCTACAAAATGAAAGAAGTTATTCTACATAAAAAAAACATGAAAACATTTTCATATTAACCTAGGTCCGGAAATGCTTCGTTAGGGAGATACAGGGTGTTGAAATATAAATTTTATTTTATTTTTTATTAAATATTGTTGCTAATAATAAAATTTTCTCACGAAATTGGGCATTCGGGGTATTTTTTGGGTGAGGAATCATAATTTGGTATTAGATTTCATGTCACGCTTAGAGGGCGTCACGTACCATACTATTATTTATTTAAATTTGCCCTAACTTTTTTGGCGATGCACTCCTGGGTTTTTTTACAAATAAATATTATTCTTGTATCTTTTCTAAGCAAAAAAGCTATACTTACTCAACAACGCTAGAGTTAACTGGTCTCGAGCAATTTGCAAGTTTATGCGTTGATGCAAGGAAAACAAATTTTTTAATAATAATAAACTAAGGTGTATTTATTTCAAGACAATACAAAATTGAAGGTAAGTATGAATTATTTTCAACTATAATAAATGCTCCACGTAATAACCGTTAGTTTGAAGGCATAATGTAATTCTTTTTTTTTTTGAGAACGTCTGATACGTCTATATTCTGCATTTGTCTGAACTCATCGCAGGCATTTTGAATTCGCATCCAGAACTGCTCACGCGTTTTTATTGGAACGGAGTACACATGGCATTTGAGAAAACCCCATATACAAAAATCATAAGGATTTAAGATGGAGACCTAGCTGGGCATTGAACTGGTCCGCCTCTACCAATCCATTGATTTTCGTAAGTCTGATTCAGATATTGACGCACATGAGCCGGACACCCATCGTGCATACACCACATGGCTTGCCGAATATTTAAAGGAACTTGCTCTAGTAATGTTGGTAAAATATTCTGAAGAAAATTTAAATACTCTTCCCTTGTTAGTCATCCTGGCAACTCAACAGGGCCAATTAGGTAGTTGTTTATAATACCAATCCACACACACAGTTATCCACGGGTATAACTTTTCCTTGTGTATAATATTACTTACAGAGGATTTGCAAAACTTAATTCTAGGTTATAAATAAGCTAATAAATTTTTTTACATTTTACTAGGCTGTCATTTTTTTTGCTATATTGGATTCGTATCAAAATCTTATCAGGTCATACCCTTGAAACGTAAACAAAGATCTGAAAAAATATCGGAAGGTGAAGTTTTCACGATTACCGTACTTCCCTTTTATGAAGGAAGTAAACATGTTTGGCTTTCTTCATTTTTTTTTAACGAATTGGACTTGAAGGACTTGCCTCCACGGCCAGGGTTGCCAACTCTGGAAAAGTCCAAAGAAGGACAATCATATAATCTCTCATTCAAAATATCAAAATACTTATATATCTGTCTGTTCGCATAGCTTAAAAATACGTACTCAGTTGACTTCATGGGGATAAAATAGTAGCATTTTGATAAAAAAAAAAATGTTGAAGTATTCCCGGCGCTGATTTTATATGAAACAAGTTTTTGGAATCCAGAAAGTTTATTCAAATCGCTAAGAGATGTCGGAACGCCTGACATTTAAATATATTGTGCCTTTTTTTTTGTGACAAGCAGTTTATATGGCAAAACAGGTACTGAAGTAGTAATAGTAGATATGGAAAAAAAAAGGTTATGGACGTGAAAAATTTACAAAAAACTGTAGAAAATATATGACAAATGAATATGAAGAAAAATAACCGTTAAAAATAGGCAACGGCAGGTGGCAGGGCATATTTTGGTTTATGATGGGAACTAGACCCTTACTCTATCTGCGGCTCCTTTAAGAAGTTTTTAAGAAAAATGTTTATTTCAAACCTTTTCACACAATTTCAGACATATTATTTTCATAAATTTAAAAGTAAAGTAAAAGTATCAGAAAAGCAAAAAACACCTCTATTTGGTTCTACATTGACCCAATTGTTATCTCAGTGCATTTAAGGTTTCTTTGACCCAGTCGAACCCTGAAATTGTGATAAAAGTTAACATATTTCAGGTTCTGATCAAGAAACAATGTACCAAAATGCCAGTGACGCAACGGTCCCGCATCTAATTTTTTTCTAAATGTGATAGTTTTTAAGATAAGTCGATG
Organism: Kuschelorhynchus macadamiae; assembly: GCA_030620095.1. Lineage (NCBI taxonomy): Eukaryota > Metazoa > Arthropoda > Insecta > Coleoptera > Curculionidae > Kuschelorhynchus > Kuschelorhynchus macadamiae. The sequence goes on along the minus strand of JAUTXW010002049.1, from coordinate 1,263,410 downwards.
GAAAACTATAGTTAAACTTCCACCACTAACATTACACGAGAAAAATCTGAAAATTGGGAATAGGCAAACTAACTTTACAAAAAAGTACCAAAAATTATTATTTTTTTATGCACGTTAATTTAATAGGGAATCCAAACAAAAATGTTATAATTAGTTTTTATCTGTAAACTTTCCAAAATATCAAAAACAAATTTAAATTTTATTACCTAACATTTTTACGGCTTTGCATATTTAGGAAATGTTTTTTTAATTATTTATATTAGTTGTTTGTTCACTAAGTTCTTCAGGTATTATCTTGCTTAGAGGACCCTGAACAATAGTAGTGCATTAAAAGCCTAGTTTTATTTTGAATAAATCAGCAAATGCTATCGATTCACGTTTACTGGCCTTACAAAGATTAAAATGTCTATTTTCCTTCAACTGTCACACTGTCAAAATCGGCTTTTTTTCTATTAAATAGCTCCCTTTTTTCTCTGGGGTTATTTTATAGCGAAATCAAAAACGAATTCACGATTTTGTTATACATTATGCTGTTCATCGTCTTTTGAGTACGTGGAGAGAAGAAATCAACTTTCATATTTTTAATTTGACAGAAGATGTCAGTGGGAGAAATTTAAATATAGATTCCAATAGATGTAAAATACACCACACAGATCTAAAACGTCGACGAAAGGGGGAGGTATGTCAAAATCAGGCCGTTTCCATGGATATACAGAGTTGAAGCCAACCGCGAATAATCATTGCACCGTCTCCATAGTTATTCACATACTGTTCATAGACTCAGATTCGTGTGCCAAACTTTATCTTAGAGACTATCGTATCCATGGAAACAATTATCAGGACCATTTTTACATGATATCATGACCTTCATTTTCACATTATTACTCTGTTGAGTATATTTTGGCAAATATTGGCAAAAAAAAACATTTTTTGTATATTTTTTGATTCTGAACTGGTCTAGGGCTTAGCAATGTAAACTCAAGACTAGTTCAAAAAAGCTATAGTAAAAAATGGCCTGCTTCTTAATTTTCCTAATGCCAGAGTTAAAAACAGTTTTCCTTCTTTTCCTGGACTAATATATAAAATAGTTTTGTTTCGGTTGTTTTACGTAAATGAAATTAATACAATCAAGTTTGTATTTGGTTGAATTATAGAGAATTTAAAATGTTCGAACTTTAAGGAGGAAAAATAGCGTTCTCCAGAGTAGCTGTGGAGGATAGAGGACATATTAGCCCAAAGGATGACTATCCTCCCAGCTAGAGGACAAAGTGATGATACAAATCTAATAGATTTTTATAGTTCTATGTTCTATCGATTCCGTGTTATAGAAACTAGGAAAGCTTTGACTTTTTATGTTGACGTTGCCCGTACAAAATATTATAACAATTTACCTATAATATTAATGCGTAAACTATACAACTGCTGTGAGAAAAGTTTGTATCAATCTATTTTCGTAATCTATAAGTATGATACGTTACATTTGTAAAGAAATAAATAAATAATCACCACAATGTAACATTTTGTCGGTCCGCGGATAACTCAGGAAGTTTCTCAATAAAAAAGTTACAGTAGCACTGTTCTAGAAGATAAAAATTCATCATACCAGTCGATATTTATGTGAAAATACATATACCATGTATATATAGTAGCATTGTCATTATTCTTCTGGTGCCCGTCGGGAGTTAATTACGCTCGAGACGAGGGGTTCTGATTCGATCCTAAATGGACAAAATGATTGAATGGGGGTTAGAATGGAAAATTTAATGCGTCATGAGTTTGTCATTGTGAGAGGAATACTGTTACAGGAACAAATTTGCTCCAAAGAGTTGTTATGTATTTTAAAACGTTTATTTATAATGGAGAAATTGATTGAAATATGAATAAAGACAATACAAAATTTGGAATAAAAATTGGTTGCCATTTGAAGTTCTGTTTCAGGTTAAAAAAAATACGTTTTATTGATTCATCCTCAGGACACATAAGGATTTTATATCCTGCATGAAGCCCATATTATCAGTCTTTAGTTACTGCGCTGTTGGTTCACAGATATTTCCGAGATATTAAGTTTCTAAATGGTTTTTGTTAACGATCTTCTTGTTGCTATGTTAAAGTGGTGTATTGAAATATCTGCGAACCAACAAAGTAGGTAAAGATAATATAGCTTTCAATTTAAGATGGCGAAACAAAATGGCGACCAAATTACATTTTTAAAAATCAACGTAAAAATCTTGTTCAATTGACAAAATTTTGCAGAAAACTTATGAATTATTATGACTAAAAGTCAAGTGTAGCATAGGTAGAAAGAAAATTGTAAAATATTGGTCCAGAATCCAATATGATTGAACAAAATGGCACCCAGTGAAAATGAAAAGACAATATATGTAACACATATGTATACCGTGACTATGTACTGAACTAAATCGAGTCACACTTCACTATTCCTAACAAATGAAAAAAAATCAAAACGAGGGAAGTTCCGGGTAAAGGAAACTTTTTTTAAAAGAATTTAGATGAAATATAATTTAACTATTACAGCAAAATATCAAACAAAATCTTAAAATTTGGAGGTTTGCTCAACACTATACATCACATAACATCGGGACATGTCTACAGACCCATGAAAATCGGGATGTCCAGTGCAAATCGGGACACATGGCAACAGTTCAAGTTTAATTTAAAAATAAATTCCATTATTTTCGACAAGACTTAAGACATTAATGTAAGGCGACCATGATCTAAACTATAAAAAGCAATGCTATAGGCATTTAAAAATAAACTCATTGGGTATATCTGACGTAAACATTTCCCCAAAAATGTATTTTAAGGTCATTTTAGGATTTAAAAAGTAACCAAAGTTACCGGTAGTAAAAGACGGTAGTCGGTGCTAAAACATATTTAGATAACGGTTTTTTCTCTAAAGACATGAATATTCGCCAAAATGACTAAACCATCAAACCCGACACTATACCGGGTTGTTCAAAAGAAACGCACAAAATTTATATCTTCTGTATGAGTCATTTTTCACAAAAACCCTGGAACACGTGAAGTGGTTTAAATGGTTGTTCGTGTTTTTCTAATGTTTTCAGAACCCTCCCTGCAACCCCTTAATTTGTAGGCATCCCAACTTTTTCTTTCAAGTGGCAATTCAATTAAGTAAAATTAATTAACTTCCTGTGGTTTGTGGGTTTGGGAGGGGTTTCAAAAGAGACAATTATATTCTTTGCAATTATATTCTGTAGCACAGAATATAATTGTGTCTTTTCAGACCCCTCCCACACCCACGAACCACCGGGAGTTAATTTTGAAAAAAATTGGGAGACAAAGTTCACGTCAAGTAAAAATAATATTCGAGAGGCAGGGGTGTAATGTCCGGAGACCTTGGTGGCCATTCAATGGGACAACGTCGACATATTCACCGATCTGGAAAAAATTCGGTTATTTATTATGCCAGCCCATATATTGACTTTTTGGGAATGTTGTGTATGTCCCTCACGTATCCACTGTAGATCTTGATCAGACAAGAATCGATAATTATTTTCATCAAATATTTTCATCATTTTTTACTGAACTGTAATCTCCTATCGTAGTCATTTTCAAGTTCCTGTAAAACATGCACTTTCTGGCTCTTTAATAATGGTTGTATAGACATGAATCTGACATCGTTATTTAGCGCCTAAGGTAAGTCGGAGAATGTGGACTCTCTTGTACTGATAGGAGTATATCAAGTTTTTTGTCTTCAGTTAAATCGGGTTATCAGCCCGTTTTAGATACATCCCTAACTATCCGATGCTCTTCAAATTTGTGCAATATTCAACTCCCACGTGACCGCGTAATTGTATTCTCGGGATACTTTTTGCTGAACAACACACAAACTTCATCCTGGCTCCGCACTTTGTCTCCACAACCCACAATAACAAAATTTCAAAACTCTGCCTTTCTGAGAGCACCGTGATTCAAAAATGTCAAAGTTCTACTATACTAACACTTATTACATATCAATGATCAAACTGAAAGATTATATGAATTTATTATTTTGTGTGTGTAGGTATTTGCCAAATAAACAACCAAATGTGGGAAAAAACTGTTCTAGAATTTTAAGAATTTGGATACCTTTTTACTTGCATTTTGCAATGTGAAAATGTGTGATATTAAGAAGTTGCTTCTTAATATATGGGGCAATAATAAATACCAGTAATCAGTCCTCTCAAGATAATTCAATAACATTTTTGCAAATCACTTGATAAGTTGATGGGGTCTAATAATTGATGGTAACCAAAGAACCAAAGTCGTTCCGCAGTACATCATAAGGATCTGCTTTGATAGTTGATAACGATATGAACGGACCCCTAATTTGTATCGGATTCAGTTATAGAAATTCTTCTCATAGGGTGCCTACAAATTATGGGATTGCAGGCAGGGGGCTAAAAATATTACAAAAAGACGAACAACCATTAAACCACTTCACATGTTCCAGTGTTTTTGTGAAAAATGATTCATATAGAATGAATTTTGTGCGTTTCTTTTGAACAACCCTGAATATGGTTTTGAACCACCAAAATACATTAAAAAAATAATCGCCCGATCAACTACCGCTTCGAGTAATTCCAGTTAAATTTTTTATAGATATGAGCAAATGGGATTCGAATATCGTGTCGCAATAATGTCTGTCTATATGAATCGTATTGAACAAATGATATATACTGAATGTTTACAGTTTAAGAATTACTTAAACATTGTATGTTTCAAATAGAATATCTCTGTTGCCTCTTTCCAAAATGTTGAAGATAGTTCTTGAAAATAGTATTAAATGAAATTTACTTGACACTGTCTATTTCAAGTTGCGCAGCTGAAAGGTTTTTTTGTCGAAAATGACTTTAAATTAGTTATCAATCGAGGATTGACCTTGTATTATAAAACAATTCGCCAGTACGCCTTCGGTAAAACGCAAAAGGGTAAAAACTCGCGTGGTAATGATGACCTTAACATTGGTTTGATCAAGGCAGCTAAACAATATATTTGTAACCCACTGTCAATATTAATTAATCTTAGTCTTGACCACGGCATTTTTCCGAGGATATTAAAGACAGCAATTGTAACTCCAATATTAAAAAGAGGCTGTTGTGAAAACATTGAAAATTATAGGCAAATTTCGATCCTTAGCTCTTTTTCAAAAATTTTGGAAAAAATAATACATTCCAGAATTACTGCCTTTTTATCGAAATACAACATTGTTAGCACATGTCAGCATGGATTTTTGTCCAGCAAATCAACAGAGTCTGCATCTAGGAGTTTCTTAAATTTTGTATATTCGAAACTGGATCAGCACAAATATGTTGTGGCTATATTCTTTGATTTGTCCATAGCTTTCGATACAATTAACAAAACTATGCTTATATCAAAACTTTTTAATATGGGCATTCATGGTAATCTGTTACTATGGATTGAATCGTACCTATCGGATAGGGATATGAAAGTAAAGTGTGGTAATACCTTGTCGATACCTAAGGAAATAAAACTTGGAGTACCACAGAGTTCAGTGTTGGGTCCGTTGCTATGCCTGTTGTACGTTAATGATCTTCCGGACGCTCTTGGTGCTGATCACGTTACTATGTACGCCGATGACACGACGGTGATAGTTTCTTCTTGCGACCCGAGATCCTCGCTCATAAAGTAAGGCGAATATGTGTTAATATGGAGGCTTGGTGTCGGGAGAATCAGTTAATCGTAAACCCAGACAAGACCGTATTTGTTAATATATTTATTCGGAACCCTCTCTCCTTAATCGAAAATAAAATTCGCTGAAGGTACAAAGTTTTTAGGCACATATATTGACTCAACCTTATCTTTTGAAAAACACATTGACCATATCGGCTCCAAATTAAATTCGGCATATTTTGCTATCTTAAATCTTAAAAATTCACTTGACGAAGCTGTATGTTAACAGCATATTACGCAATGGTTTTCAGCCATATATCTAATAATATAGTATGCTGGGGTCACAAGGGTTGTGATCACATATTCGTGTCTCAAAAGAGGATATTAAGATTAATATTTAATCTTAAACCGCTGGAGAGCTGTAGAACACTGTTCAGAGAAAAGAAAATATTAACTGTCCCGTGTTTATATATACTGAGATGCCTGTTGTGTGTTCAAGATAATGCTTCTGAATATGAAAGGCTAGGCGAAGCTAATTCGCATTTTACTAGAAATACTGAGATACTTAAGATGCCTGAACATAAAAAAAAATTTTTCAGAGGATCCCCTTTATACAACTGCGTGTATTTATACAATAAACAAAGATTCAAACGGTATCAAGGTAAAATTTTTAAAAATGTTGTAAAAGAATTTCTCCTGGACAAGGCTTTTTATTCTACAGCGGAGTTTATAAATTACAAGGAGTGAAAACGAAGGAATATTTGGCAAATTTATATTTATTTTATTAAGATTTTTGTTGTATTTTGGTGATTGTCCCTTATGATTGTCAGGCTTGGTAGAATGTTTATTGTTTATTGTCTTTTGTTTTATTTATGTCTATTTATTTATTTATTTGTTTATATGCTATTTAAATTCTATTTATTTTGATATTGATTAGTTTGGTTATATTATTTTATTGTATTTATTCATTGACTATAATTTATTTTATTGTAAATTTCTTGACGATCCTATGTACGAAATGTATGATTTTCTGGTAATATATCCTATTCTATTTTAATTCTATTCTATTCTATTTTAATTTTAATTTTGTTTTGTGGAAGAATTTAGTAGAAGACTGGAAAATTAAAATGTTCATTGGCGAAGGGGAAATCGAATAAAATTTCTTCAGAAATCAAAGATATTTCCTTGCCTTCGTGCTCAAATGATTCCGAATCCGAATGTGAATATAAAGCTTATAAGGATATGTGTATATTATTTAAACTATTATTACTAATATTATAAGTGTTCAAGTTAAATAAATTTGAGTAGATAATACTAAGATCTTGTATGTGAGAATTAGGCTTTAAATATATTTCCACCATCTCTAGAAACAGTCTCTAATTATAATTGGTTTCCTTACATAATATATGGATTTCATTATAATTAAATAAGTGCCCTGATTGGTTTGTGTATTCTGAGAGGGAACAAGTATTTTTATTTAACCTACAATCGCTTTTATGTGAAGTTATCTTTTAAAACCTGGATCATCCTGGATGTTTGGCCTATATATACGCCTTCACATTCAGAACAAGGAATACTGTACAATATTTGATGACTTTTTTATTTCATACCTATCTTTTATACATATATACATACACATACATATATCATATTATATATATATATATATATATATATATATATATATATAATGTGTTTTCATTCCGGGTGTACATCCGTTGAGTCTCTATTCGGACGCGAGAAAGAAAGCTTCGAAAATGCCAAATGTGATTTTGGCGAAACGTCAGCAAAACTGTTCTTTTCAAAACGACAGTAGTGAACGGATGTACACCCGGAATGAAAACACATTGTATTTTTCCATCGGTGAAGGAGTTAAAATCAATATATATATATATATATATATATATATATATATATATATATATATATATATATATATATGTAAAGATATTCTGAAGCTGAGTTTGTGGAAAACGTATGCAGAGAAAAACCACATACAATGCTTCGAAAAGTTGAACGACTTTTTAGTTTTTAATCAGATTAAATAAAATGATGCCATTAAAACATATATTATCAGCCATTTGAACGCTCTAGGCAAAAGAACAATTAATTGAGATATCGACTGACTCTGCATTAAAAATTAAATTTAATCAAAAAGAGCTCTTTGATTTTTGGTTGGAGGTATCCAAGGAATATCTTAATGTTTATTTGTGTGCCATCGTTATTCTACTACCGTTCGTCAGCACATATTTTTGTGAAGGATCCTTTTAGACTTATACCAGCACAAAAACCAAAAAGAGAAATAAATTGGATGCCAAACCGGAAATGAGAATTTAAACCACTATTAAAGAAGGAAGCAAGCTCATCCAAGCCGCTGAAATTGTCTTATTTTATTATTATAATATTATTATATTTCATTTTTCTCAAAATAAAACGTACAAATTTCCACAAATAAACACCTCATTTCTACATTATAAAGTAAGAGTTCCGAGAAAAATTATAATTATATCAAGTATTCCGTGAACGATAAAAAAATCAAAAGATCGTATTGATGCAACATTGAAAAACATATTTTTCACGCTCCGCCACTCTTTCTTTGTAATAGACCAAGGACTACTTCAACAACAGGTGGCGAGACTACATATGGAGAAGTGCTAAAAGCCAGTATGGAAGTTATTACAATTCTGCATCGTTTGTTGGCCATTATGTTGAATATTAAAAAAAATTAGGAAAGTAAATTTATATTAATTTGAATATACAAGATGCATGTTATTTAAACTGAGTTAACGAAAATCTGAATAAAAATCACAAAAATTTAGGTAGTCCAAATGCAACAAGCAACTCATAAAATTGAAACATATACTTATTACTTATATTATTTAAATTATTGCATAAATTAGCTTAGCACTACCGATATTTTTTAAACTTAACAAACCTCTTCCTGGGTAGGTAATTCTATTATTTTATTGAAATTGACGAAATGGAAATGTTTGACAAGTTAAACAATTGAAAAATTCAAACTATGTTTTTTCTTATTTTTTGAATCAACTTTTATGTTAGATCAGTGAATCCATTGCACTTATTGTAAAGATTTCTGCATAATTTTTTCCGCCCGCTTCAACTGGTAAACATTCTATTTTTTTTGTTGCAAGATTACGTTCAAATATCGATATCGTAATGTTGGAATGGCCAGCAAGAATTCCCGACATGAATTCCATTGAACATTTATGTGTTGATCTGGGACTAAGTTCTCGGTTTCATCAAGGAGCTCCCGAGACCCTTACAGCTCATGCTTAGGTAGAGATATGGAATAACATCACACTAGTCTCAGCTAAGGAAAAGGCTTTCCATATCCAGTATGCTCCGCTACTTGAGAACTTTTCGGACTGCTATACGTGGCAATACAACAGTCTTAATACAGTTTCCCCGTTTTGTGCAATTTCTTTTTAAGATTTCTCTTGATGTTTATGTTGTTTTTTTTTATTTAGGAAAAAACTATTTAGTTTCTTTTTTATTAACTGGTGTTAATGGAAGGTTAAAGTAAAAATGGTTTTTCCTGAAAAGTAATGAATATTAATATCAAATAGGATATTAAAAAACTAGAATGATTGTTAAATGGCGCTTTATTTATTTAAGCGTAAACATTTTCTTCGTTATTGCATCAATTTTGTAAGAAATTCAACGAATTTTATAAAAACCATTAGTTGCTTTTCGTTAATCTGACCCAAAAGGAAAAAATTATGTTTTGGCCAAAGTAGGGTGTTTCCGTATATTTTGCGCCCCATCTATAAGGTTTATTTCTGAAAAAAAAATTTAAATATAAAAGGCGTGGGGTTTTTCCCGAATTTCCAGAATTCTTCTAAATTTCTTTATCAGAATCAACAATGAACGTCGCAAATCTGTAAAAAAAACTACTTTTGTTGTTTAAATGGAACACCCTGTATAGTATACGTTCTTTAAATGGCTCTCTTATTGGTGATTATAAATATACCAGGTCTAATACATTTGTCTTTAAAGACACCAGAAGATTTTGAAAAAAAAAACCCTATCATATGGAGCAATGTATTCTCATTGACTTCACTACGTAGAAAAACATTTTCCGTCTCTCTCTAACACATTGGCTCTTATGGCAGGATTTCTGTCAAATTTCTCCGGTGTCATTCGAGATAAAGGTATCAAACCTAGGGATTTGTTACTAAATGACTATATGCAGAACTAAATTGAGTCACACACACAGAATTGCTAATAAAACGAAATATTCATAACGACGGAAGTTCCGGGTAAAGGAAATTTACCGATTTTAATTTAATGAATATTATTTTTAAAATAAGGAAAACTATGTATAAAGAATAATTTTTTTTGATAAAGTGGATAATATAAAATATTTCCATCTGTTAACTAAAATTACACAGACCCTGTATGAAAACCCTTAAAAAAATGGCTGGTATTATAAACCGCAATCGAAAATAATTTGGCAGTTTTTAATCAAAACCTGTATTGTAATAGTGAAAAAATGGCCCTTGAGATTTTTGAAGACCTTGGTGTTTTAGGGCCCTTGGTCTCCGAGAAAACATATTCTCCCATTTCCGTCAGTCTGTTAGTGCCGGGTATGGCTCAGAATTCAATATGATTTAAAATAAATAATTAAAAATAAACTACTTATCTAATAAGTTTTGTTATATTTATTTTGTACGCTGTATGTCGAATCACATGTTTTTTTGAATCTAATTTTTAAAATAATAGAAATTGTGTATAAAGAATAGATTTTTTTGATAAAGTCGATAAAGTTTCCCATCACACAGACCCCTCGAAAAACAAACACAAAAAAAAGACTGGAAGTATAAACCGTGTTTTTGAAAATTATCTGGCAATTTTTAATCAAAACCTGTATTGTAATCGATAATTTTGCTGATCTTGGCGTTTTGGGGTCCCTGGACCCCGGAAAATATGCTATATCATTTCCGTCAATTTGTCGGTACGCGGCATTGCTAAGAATCCAATATGGTGCAACAAAATGGCGGCCTCACAAAATGTAAAAAAATCGTTACTAAGAAACTACTTATCTAAAAAGTTTTAATTTAATTTGTTTGCAAACTTCTATTTCTGTATTTGTTTCGTATCCTGTATGCCGAATCACACGTTTTTTAACCGACTTCCAAAAAGGAGGAAGTTATCAATAATATTTTTTTTCGTATATACTTACAAGGTTTCCCCGTATTTTTCGACACCCACCCAGGGACGTAGACAAGAGGAGGCCTGGGGGGCCCCTTTCTCTACTAGTAAGAATCCCAAATATAAGCTGGCTCTTACCCTCTAGTGCTTCATGTGAGCGAACTTTCTCTTGTTTAAGAATAATAAAATCATTTTTGAGAAATAGAATCGGAAATGACTCGGCTATTTTATCAATTGAGAAGTCATTGGTAGAAAACATAGATCTTCAAAGAGTCATAGATATATTCGCGGAAAATAAGAGAAGAATAAATTTAATTTTATGAACTGTTTTTTTTAGTTAATTGTTTATATTATTCATTTTTATTTTTTATTGGTTTTAGTAATACTTCCACAACTGTACATTAAATAAAAGTGAAAAAACATGTTTCTTCGGATGTGTTTAAGCTATTTTTGTATAAAATTTGTTATTTAAATCAAAAACCTAAAATAAATGTAGAAAATTCGTTTACTGGCACAAATTTAAATATGCTTTATTGGCGCAGAAAAAATTGTTACAATTTTATGGACAAAGCGAAATTTACCTTAAAACAAAAAAAAAACGAAATATTGATCGAAAGAAAAATCATTTTTTGATGGGTCAATGCAAAGCAAATGCATAAATTGTAAATATAACTTGACACTTTGACACACTAAAGACAGACCCTGTATATAGGAGCCTCTAGAATTATTTGTGCCCCCAACTGGCCCCTCCAAAATTAATTTTCTGTCTACGTCCCTGCACTAGCCAGAAAGAAATATTGAATATAAAACTTATTTGATTTCACCTAGAACATCAGAAAATAAAGGTATTAAACCTAATATTTTTATAATCGGTAAAGAGAAGCTCATTTAAAGAAATTATATTATACAGGGTGTGCCATTTAAAATAACAAATTCGATGCTCAACTTTTACTTCCCAATTGTTTTTTGTTTATTTTGTTGGCAGATTCTTATGGTTCAGACAAAACCAAATTACTTTTATATTCAACATTTTCTTCTATCTTGAATACGTTCCCAGTCGCATATGTATTGAACCAAAAGAATACGTGAGATATTTATTTTTATTACCTAGTATTTATTGTAGTGATATAGACATGCGATATTGTTAATTAATTGATAATACCACATACTATCAAATAAACGTAGTTGCATTTGTTGAAGCTATGTTACATGCAGTAAATACTTGGTAACAAAAATAAATTTATTTTAAATACGCCCTTGGTCCAATACATATGCGACTGGGCTCGTAATAAACAGTCTAGGTGTGTTTTAAAATATACGGGAAACCCTATACATCGATTACTCCGCGATGGTTTGATCAATTTGGATAAAATTTTCAATGGCAAGCATATTGAAAGAATATTTAAAATAGTGGAATGACGCTATTTGAACTGTAAACTCGATGTTACATTGAAGAATATATGTGTTCGCTAATGCGTTCCCCATTCTGTCAGGAAAAAAAAGTATGTATGCTACTAACTATATTGTATAAAAAGTCATGTTATTATACAATAATATTATATGATATGCGATGGATAAGTTTTTATAAAAAAATAAAACCGACTTCAAAAATAGCACTGTACATAAAGGACCCTCATACCGCTTATGGCCGTTTTACATACTGCAATTCTTCTTTGCAATATGTAATAGTCTTGAACAAAGGCATGCGCAGTTTGACAAAAGGTACAAATGTATTGCTACTGCGCATGCTTTTGTTCAAGACTATTGCAACTTGCAAGAAAGAATTGCAGCATGTAAAACGGCATTTATGGAAAATGACTTTCGGTTAATTTTTTTGGAAATTTAATATATTCTGATCAAATATCTTCATGACTGCAGCGCAATCTAATGAATAGTTTCGTGAATACAAAGTGTTAAAGTTATGAATTTGCCAATTTTTATTTTTTTACAAATTTTCAATGTTCCTACGTTATTTCTACTTTTATGTTTTTTTTTTAGTAAAAGGTTTTAGAAGTTTTAACAGCTCTATGGTCATCCTTCAAAGCTAATGGAGTGTTCATAAAAACCGTGGTAACTTTTTTAAATATTATTTCGTGGTCATTTTATATTTTTTTAAACAAACGGTCGGATTTTAATATAATTTTAATATCTTATGACATCTGATAAAGACCAATAAAAATACTATGAATGACTCTGATTGGATACATACCCATGTATATATTGTTTTATAGAGACTCTTTTAAACTATATAAAAACCGTTTAACATTAAAACCGTTTTGAATACAAAATACTCTGAATCGATTAAATATTATATATTTAATTAGAAACACCTCTAGTGTATTATTGCTTATATGTAAATTATGTAAATAAACATTTCAGATGTTTTTATACCCACCTCAAACTATTAAGAAAGTTGTGTACAATGCATAAGATAACGTACTAATTCGAACAACAATTACCTAGAAAGCAAACAGTATTTCTCCATTTTAATTTACCATGATCTATCTACTGATGCCTACCTATATTTATTTTATGGTAAATCTATACAAAAAAAAATGTAATGTATTACTAATATAATAAAATTAGTGAAATAATTATTATAATGATACTAATAATTATATAATATAACAATATGATATTTTAGTAATATTACATATTATTATAATAATATCGTTACGTAAACAGATTAACAAAATAGTTTTGTCACTATTACACCTTACACTCACTTATTCTCGGCACTACAAAATAAAATATTTTGAGACAATTAAATTAATTAATTTAGGCATTCATATTTTCAAGAAGAGGAGCTTGTTCGACTAATAGAGTTTGCTTCAATTTCAGTAGGTCACCATTATATAAATACGAACATTTTTAAACAAACTTAATTAATATTGTTATTTTTTAATTTATGTTACTTGAAATTGAATGCAAAAATACAAAACGATAGAGAAAACGTATCTAAAAAATATACTAATTTTTTTTAACTTTTAAGGCTTTATTATTATTTATTCTGTTCTCTATATCTAGTATTATCTCTAGAAGGGTTGTGGATTGATATTTAATATCTTCTACATGTCTGGCATACCTCATATACCAAATAAAACTGACTATGTGCGCACAGCTGCCTAAAAAAATACTTTTTTTATCGTATACTATATCAAATACCACAATTTATTAAAATTATATTAAAATTCCACCGTTTCTTTACAAAATATATAAAATGAAAAATTATTTAAAAAACGGCATTTAAGAGGTTCTTCGAAATTGTCGTGCAGCCGCCTTTCTATAAATACTATAAACAAATGATTTTGAATATGTCAAAAGGTTTTTATATAGTTTAAAAGAGTCTCTATAAAACAATATATACAATATATACTATTATGTATGTATACAATCCGAGACATTCATAGTATAGCTAGAAAAAAATTATTTAGCTTTGTATTGAGCAAAATGTCCTTATTGTTATTTGTCTTTTTTAAATGTCATAACATATTAACTACGAAATAATATTTAAAAAAGTGATTTATCGGTTAATCAAAATTGTTGTGCAACCACTGTTTTTATAAACACTCTATATAAAGGATTTCCAGTTAGCTTTGAAGGATGACTATAGAGCTGTTCTTTCTTTCTTCAGTGATTTTTTGACGCTCAGCTCCTATTGGGCCATTTCGTCAGCACATTCAGTGATATCTAGTCTTTTGTCTGGGATTTTCCATAGTAGTACCTATAGAGCTGTTAAAATTGCTAAAACCTTTTACTAGAAAAATCATAAAACTAGAAAAAAACGTAGAAACATTAAGAAGATGTAAAAAAAAATAGGCAAATTCGTAACTTTAACACCCTGTATTTCCGTAACTCTCCATTAAATTGCGTTGTGGCTATGAAGACATTTGATCAGAATGTTGAGTTCTATTACGTATCAGATTAGTAAAATACGTAAGCAAAGTAAAATTTTTTATATGAACCAAAATATTTTTTTTGAAGTAAGTTTTATTTTATTATGAAAATGTTTATTTTTAACGAATTTTTAAAATAACTGAAACTTTATATGAATTTTTTTATTTCGATAAAATCGATAATAGAAAAAAATTCCGTCTGTTAACTAAAATTACACAGACCCTGTACAAGAACCCCTGAAAAAAAAACATAAAAAAATGGCTGGTATTATAAACCGTGCAATCGAAAATAATCTGGCAGTTTTTAATCAAAACCTGGGGTGTGACAAAGAGCAGAGCAGCACGCGTGCATATACATTTGTAACGAGCAGTTTCCCGCATCTGCCCAGGGACAGATGTGCACGCGACATACTGCCCTAAAAGGGTGCTTTTTACATTGTTCACAGGACAGAAATGAAGGGTGCATTTCCTCCCCTAATCAATTGGTACGCGGCTGGGGGCAAGAGTGAATAAAAATTATATTATTTTATTGTCAGGCTGAGTGCTTTGTCGACAGAGATAAAGGCTGATTATAGGACCAGTTTGTACTATATAAAAAAATTACCGATTTGAATCATTTTGCTCCTTTAAAATTATAAATTGTAAAGTGGCAAGCCTTATGGAGTCATCAAGTATTGTTTTCTAAGTTTATTTACTTTCTTACAACAATTAGCTCACCAAATTAATAACTTGGAAACAGAATGCTCACAAACGCGAAATTATTTTTTCAATAAACCAATTTTTCAATATTTCTGTAAATAATTCCGCAGCATAGAATCCGGAAACCAAGGGCGTGCGGTGAAATTTTAAGAAAGGGAAGCAATTTTTAGAAACATACCTATTTGTAATGTAATTCGATTCTTCGATCATTTTTTGCAAATTCGTCAATGACGTCATCATAAAAACGTCGATGCCCCGACACATTTTGGAGAAGTTTATTTTCAATGGACAACAGTGACGTATGCGAAAGTCTCTCCTGCCCCGTTGAATTTCTCACGAAATTTTTTATACGTCTAAGTGTTGGAAAATTGCGTTCTACTGATTACAGGTATTGTCAATACTAATTCACACAATTTCGAGACTTTGGTGTAGGCATCTTCCAGCTCCTTGTTTTTTAAAAATTGCATCAGTTCCTTAGTGTTATTTTTTGCCCTAATGTCATCAGTTTCGTAAATCACTTTTAGTTCAGATCGCAGTAACACTCGGTCGAAGAACTGGCCATAATGAAGAAGAAGAGATTTAAACGCATCTTCTGGAAAAGTTTTTCCTTTAAATGTATCAAAATTGCAGAGCTCGAGGAATTTAAAATCATTTAAAGCGTTAAATCTATAGTTTATTTATTGCTGAATTTGATTGATTATTTCATAAAAAAATCGTCTGTATGATGTTTGAACATCTCCCACCTTGTCTATTTGAAGACGCTTGGCTTGTGGCTCTACATTTAACATCATCGTTTTCTCCCAAAATAGGTCAAAGTCATCTCTTTTTTGGCTTAACATGGATTTTTTATAGGCAAAAAGCAATATCATTTCTTTTTGTTTGTAGTATATTAAAAACATTGAGAATGGAAATATTTCTGAAAATATGTTCATCAAATAATTAAAATTAAAATCTCGTTTCAAACAGTCCAAAAATCCCCTCGAACTATTTATTGCTTCTGAGTCCCACGTTTCATTATTTTCTATTATATTCTCAAATAGTTCAATCAGTGATTCACGATTTTCAGATACTGTTAACACAAGTCTTCAATTATAGTTCCACCTAGTAGGAGTTACTTTGGAAAATCGTTTGTGGACAATGGAGTCCAAAGCATGTGTACGTTTTGTTGATTTGGAAAAAAAAAGCAGCCATGCCACTTAAAGTAACAAAAAATACTTTACACTCTTTAATGTGATTGATGGACTGGGATAAAACTAAATTTAATTTATGAGCAAAACAATGGACAAACACAGCACTTGGGAAATTTCTCGAACTCTAGCTTGCAGACCCCCTAATTGTCCTGCCATCACTGCAGCCCCATCATAGCTTTGAGCAACTAATTTTTTCTCTCCATTAATTTATTTAGTAACGTTAAGACCGTTTTACATGCTGCAATTCTTCTTTGCAGTATTGAATAGTCTTGAACAAAGGCATGCGCAGTTTGATAAAAGGTACAAATGCCTTGCCACAGCGCTTTTTCTTCAAGTCTATTGCAACTTGCAAGAAAGAATTGCAGCATATAAAACGGCCTTTATAAACTACGGTATATAATGCATCTGCTGTACGATTTTCGAACACATTCTTAAAACCTAAAAATCGCTCTTGAATACTTCCGTCTGTTTTAACGTAGCGTATTACTATAGATAATTGGCTAAAATTAGTGATATCAGTTGTTTCATCCAGAACAATAGCAATGAACCGCGCCTCGCTCTCTGCTTAATTCTTTTTAGAATAATGGTTGCAACAGCGTAAATTAAATCATTCTGGATTCGATTCGACTTTCCGCAAAAACGCTAGACTGCTCTAAATGCTTTTTTAATCATATTTAGCCATTAAATTAAGTAAATCTTGAAAATTTCCTCTATTTGAAGAAGCCCTTGTTTCGTCATGACCTCTAAACCCCAATTCGTGCTGTCCGAGAAAACAAACAACATCGATAAGTCTTCTTAATATTTGCCTATTTTTATCGACTAGTTCATTGTGTTGGCGGTGACTAATTTCCAACTGTTTATTAAGGGCGTGTGCAATTCTGGTTTTGCCGAAGATTTTTTCTTTTATGACGGCCTGCAAATGCGCTTTGGACATAATGTGTCTTTTTACAGCTCTATGAAAATTGTTTAAATCAGAAAAACCAGTTTTATTCCAGAGATCTTTTTCATTTTCAAAAAGTAAACATGGCCAACAAAATAATTTACTTATATTTTCACACACTGTTAGCCATTTAAATTGTTTGTATTGTTTTTCCGGATAAAAATGTCTAATACAGTTTTTCATTTTCGTGGTTAAATTTTTCATAGGCGGGTTTGCCCTTCCTTTGGAAATTATTTGAAGCTTATCAGCGAAGTTTAATGTTGAAAATCCCTTTATTATTAAGACACACACCACACATTCACACACACTCTTCTTACTAAATTCTCCAACATTTTCAACGTTATTACCGACAGCCGAAGTTGACGGTATTTGCATATCCACGTCCGTATCGCACCATGCACGACGCGACGTACGTATCACACAACACACGGATAGCCGTTCAAACAAAGAACCTACTCCAACGATAGCTTCCGCCCCCACTTAAAACACGCGACTGAAATGCAAAAATTGCAAACAGCCAGTGGAAAGTTCAATAACCTTTGGCTCGATTCTCAGGAAATCAAGCATACAGGACTTGGCAGCAGAGAAGCTAGCGGCCCGCATAGATTCTATTCGATTTTCTATTGTGGCTGGGTCGGAGTCAAGGCCGCATTTATTATGGGCTTGATAATTAAGATAATATTTTAGCATGTTTATTATAAACTAAATTAATGGTTTCCTATTTCAAAAATTACATTTTAGAAGATGTTTTGTAATTTTTATTGGGGAAGCACTGCTTCCCTTGTTTCCATGGACAGCATGCCCCTGCCGGAAACACAGTGCAACAGAGAAAATAAAAAACTATTACAGGTTTTTTTTAATTTTTTGTACTCTGTTGTCTGTCTAAAAAACGGTGGAAAATAAGGTGGACAGGAGAATTAAGAGTTGTTTTGGAGAATATTGCAAAAATACATTAGTAGACCCGCCGGAGAAAAAAATGTTTCAGATACAAGATTTGTTATCTGAAAAGTCTCTTTTTTTACTTTTGTGTAGCAATAAATAGTTTTATTCCTAAATTGTATAATTTTCCTATTTGAAGTATTTTTGTTTTATAAAATATTTGTATGCAGGGATATAAAAATCAAAATTGAAAATTGTTTTATAGCTTTGTTTAAAGCGTTTGCAGTTTTTGTAATGTATACTTCCTCAACGCAATATTAAGTATCTTAAGTAAGATTTCACAAATCTGTTATATAAATGATATATTTCTCCTTATTAGTCGAGGCATGTTAGGAAAAAACGTCGAGCGCCTGTTACGGCGCCTATATTTAATTTTCTGTAAACGGGGATCTATTCATAATGGACAATATTTCAAAGTGTACGACATTTTTTAGGCGGTCTTTTTTTAATTATTAACAAATGACTGGCAAAAAGTAGCTATTAGAGTATTATTTTTGCCATAACAACGAAGGGAATGAACTTACCAGCCTACTTGATCCTTTTGATTCTTTATGTTACATTCCTTGTTCAATTCCTGTTTGAATTCAGTCTTACTATTTTTATAATTGATTATGGATATCTTGAAAAATAATTTCAACTTCTTAGTGTTGCACACTAGTGCACGCAGAAGAGGATTTCGAGTTTCGGGTCATATCACGAGCCTTTGTCAAGAGTCGATCACTGTGAACGAATCATTCACGCACGACACATCTCTATTTTGCATTCAGTCGCGGGGGCGAGGAAGCTATCGTTGGAGTAGGTCATACCCTACACACTCCTAATTGGCGTTTAAGACCGCATTGAACTTACTTACAGGCTATGAGATGGCGCAATGATCGAAGTTTAAACTGTCAAATGTTGTCGCTGATAGCAAAAGCCGAACCTTTATCATCCTCCATTTTATACCCGTTGCGTGTTTCCCCCTTAAACGTTTATCCGTCATGCGTTACTAGTGAGCATCATTCTTTTCGTTTGTGATTTTTTTAAAACTTAAAAGTGGTTTTAAAGACATTTTATTAGAATATTAGTGTTAGCGGCTTTTTTATTTACTTTTAAGGAAAGTTGAAATGGCCATGAAAATGACCTTGTAGGCAGAATCAAATAGAACATTGTAACAAACATTGAACTTTAAGAAAATTGTACGACTGATTAATTAGAATTTTTAATTCATTGCTAAATAAGTAAATTGTAAAATTTTTAACGAATAAATAAAGTTGTATTAAATGTCTTAAAAAAGTTGTCTATCAAATTACGTTTTACTCCAATGTAATATATAATATAAATTTGACTGAAATATTCAGACAGAAAAAAGTGATTTTTAAAATATAGTACAACAGATCTATTTCTGAAGGCCTGTAATTTGAGATTTTGCAGGTTTAATATTGTTACCATAATAAGTTAGAGTAAGACTCAACATAATGAGTATTAAATATGTTTTTGCAAATCATATTTTTTTTTTCTACTAGGGGAAAAGAAAGCAGTACCGTTAATTATTCAAAGACTGGGGGTTGTTTTGAAAATTTACTTAACACGTCGAATTTTGGTTTAATTTTTGTTATATTCTAAAGATAGTTTTCAGGGTGTAGATTATAGAGCCTTTCTTTGCTTCAATATTTATCTAAAGAACTAATTTTTTTCTGGTTTTCAAAATTTAAGCCTTAAGATACATTTCAGATAGACCTTACCTCGAGTATTCACTGATATAAACATTTTAGATACATTTTGAGAAAAATATTGATCTACATTTCATACTTTTATCAGAGTTTTTACCTTGCTTAGAATGTAGATTTATTTGAATGTTTGCTGTCTTATAGAAATGTTTTTAATACGCATATTAGAAAATTAACAATCTAGGAGTCTAAGGTACAATTTTCTGCTGGTTTCAAAAAAAATTAATGTCTGGTTGAATTGCAAATAGGCTCCATAAAGTAATACAAAATGTTAAAACTAATTTAATGCAAGCAAAACAGTTCATATTTTGATTCATTGTCAGAGCCTGCAATTACTAGTTTACATCAGTAAAATGAATGAAATAAAAAAAAATTAGTTCATTAGAAAATGTTGACACATTTGGAATTCAGTATATACTGAAAATTATTCCTATAATCTAACTAATTAAAATAAATTCGGTGTGATAGATAACTTTTCAAACCTTTTTTCACCGGTAATTGAGTAATTAATGGTAGTCCATATTTTTTGTACCTAGTAAATAAAAATTTAAATTGTGCGCCAAAACATCAAAAAGCCATCTTGCGGGAGTAGCGCAATCCTAAAATTCTATATTTAAAACAGTTTTCTGCTTTTTATGACGTCAATTAGCCAGTATTTGTTTACAATATAACAGACAGCGCTCGAATACGGACTTGCGCACTACAGTGACTTTATACAAGGATTGCACACTACTACAGAAGATTCCGATCTATTTTCCCATAAACTTTTATCTGTGTTATGTGTTTTGAACGGCTATCCATGCGTTGTGTGATATGTGCCTCATGCGATATGGATAACAATAATACCAGTGACGGCTATTCAGGTGAAGTAGGTGAAGTGCTACTTCACCAAGAAAAATATGCAAGCAAACATCTAACTATATTTATTATATATCTCTTAAAATTTAAGTTTTTACATTTATTTATTCACCTAATTGACCGTTGGCGGCATGTCTTTCTAAAACTTTCAATCGAGCTTTATTATAACAACTATAACAGTTGCGCAAACCACTTCGACTTTGCTGGAGGTGCTATGTTTAGTTTACGATTTTCCTACTATGTTGCCATGACAACGCGTACGCGATGACGTCGAGCACATGGAAGAATAATGTTAACCAGCGCCATACAATCCTCTCGGTGAATTGCAGTCGCAGTACACTACACCCACGTGTCGTTCAGTTTGCGATGGTTGTTTACTTTTATTTTCGGGGATTTCACTGCAACCGGTTAGTTCCTTTGCAGTTTGCTTCACTGTTTTGTGTTATATTTATTTACGGTGTTATTACAATATTATTTGGTGTCGGGTATATTAATTTACATTATTGATGAATCCGATCACGGATGTGGTTTGCATTTTGTTGGAAACTCCATTTAATCGTTGGAAAGAACAAGATCAGAGTTTTAATCGTCATCCTGGTTTTCGGCGTACAAATGGTTATGTAGTAGTCAAATATTACAAACATTGTTTTGCTGGCCTTGTTTACTAGTTTCCAATAAATATTCAGTGTGGAATAAGGAAGGATTTGCAGGTATGTTAAATATATGAAGGTCTTTACATAAACATGAAGACTCTGCGGAGCATTTAAAATGCGAATTAATGCTAAAAACATTTGTAAAAACTCAAAGCACTATAGCTGACACTTTAAAAGAAAATGCTAAACTATATAAAATACATTTTTTAACGAAAACGTCCGATTAAATAGACTATTTATGTGCTTGGTAATTGACGCAGTTTTGTACCTTAGAAAACATTTCGAGGTCATGATAAGAGCACCGAAGTCAATAAATAGGGGGAATTTTAAAAAGCTTTTAGGTTAATTAATATCGAGAAGTTCCCAAGAACTAAAAGATCATCACGAAAAAATTAAAAATGTTTTTACTGGTGACTCGAAAACGATTCAAAAAGAAATAATTGAATGCATTTCGGAATATTTAAATGATCATGTAAAAAATGAAATAATGAACACACAGTTTTTTTCTGTGGAAGTGGATGACACCACTGATATTACGCAAACCTCCCAGTGCTATAATTTTAAGATACGTTAATTCAGAAGGTTCAGTAGTCGAGAGATTCTTAGGATTTTATAATGTCAACTCCGACAGAACGTCGGAGAATTTATATTCTCTATTGGATCAAAATTTGGACCAATTTAACTATAAACATAAATTAATAGGGCAATGGTACGATGGCGCAAGTGTGATGTCTGGCCATCTAAATGGCCTTCAAAAAAAAAGCAAAAGCACCGCAGGCTGTATTTGTTCATTGTCTTGCTGCTATGAGGGATAGGAGAATTGATTTAGTATACAAAATTTAGGTAAGTCGTAAAAAATTATTGTACCCTTTCCACATATAAAAAAAATTCTGGAAACAAATTATTGCGATATTTTCTTGCTTCATTTGCACTTCACTTACTTTTTCACCCGCGAGCCGCCATTATAATACGTAGATATGCAAATACCGTCAACTGGCTGTCGGGAATAACGTTAAAAATGTTGGAGAATTAAGTAACAAGAGTGTGTGTGAATGTGTGGTCTGTGTCTTAATAAAGAGATTTCCAACATTAAATTTCGCAGACAAGCTTTAATTAATTACAAAAGAAAGGGCAAAATCGCCTATGAAAAATTTTAGCACAAAATTGAAAAACTGTATTAAACATTTTTATCCGGAAAAACATTGCGAACAATTTAAAAGGTTAACAGGGTGTGAAAATATAAGAAAATTATTTTGTTTGCCATGTTTATTTTTTGAAAATGAAAAAGGTCTCTGGAATAAAACTGGTTTTTCCGATTTTAACAATTCTAACTGTAAAAAGACACATTATATCCAAAGCGCATTTGCAGGCCGTCATAAAAGAAAAAGTCTGGCAAAACCAGAATTGAACACGCCCTTAATAAGCAGTTGGAAATTAGTTACCGCCAGTAGAATGAACTAGTCGATAAAAATAGGAAAATATTAGAAAGACTTGTCTATGTTTGTTTTCTCGGACAGCATGAATTGGGATTTAGAGGTCATGGCGAAATAAAGGTTTCTTCAAATAGAGGAAATTTTCAGGATTTATGCACTTGGTTGAATGGCTAAATATGATGATTGCTTAAAAAATCATTTAGAGCAGTCTAGCGTTTTTCGCGAAACGTTGAATCGAATCCATAATGATTTGAGTTCCACTGTTCATCATTATTCAAAAAGAATTAAGCAGGTGATTGGCGAGGCGCGCTTCATTGCTATTGTTCTGGATGAAACAACTGATATTACTAATTTTAGCCAATTATCTATAGTAATACACTATGTTAAAACAGACGGAAGTATTCAAGAGCAATTTTTAAGTTTTAAGAATGTGTCCGAAAATCGAACAGCAGGTGCATTATATACCATAGTTTATATCGTTACTAAATAAATTAATGGAGAGAAAAAATTAGTTGCTCAAAGCTATGATGGGGCTGCAGTAATGGGAGGACAATTAGGGGGTCTGCAAGCTATAGTTCGAGAAACTTTCCCAAGTGCTCTATTTGTCCATTGTTTTGCTTATAAATTAAATTTAGTTTTATCCCAGTCCATCAATCACTTTAAAGAATGTAAATTATTTTTTGTTACTCTAAGTGGCATGGCTGCTTTTTTTTCCCAAGACAACAAAACGTACGGAAGCTTTGGACTCCAATGTCCACAAATGATTGCCCAAAGTAGGTCCTACTAGGTAGAACTATAATCGAAGACTTGCGTTAACAGTCTCTGAGAATCGTGAATCACTGATTGAACTATCTGAGAATATAATAAAAAATAATAAAATGTGGGCAGAAGCAATAGTTCGAGTGGGTTTTTGGACTGATTGAAACGAGATTTTAATTTTAATAATTTGTTGAACATATTTTCTGAAATATTTCCGGTCTCGAGCAATGTTTTAGCAATCTAAACTAATTAATACAAGCAGTAATAAATCCAAAGTTATTTGGTTCAATAATAACTTAAGAGATATGCGTGAACGATTACGTCTTCTTGTGGATTTGAACAGACAAAATTCCTGTTTAGTTCCTGCCGAAACAGTGAGGAAGTACAAGAAGGCATACTATAATGAGATTTCAAGATCCAAAGCAACTGCTCACGATAACTTCATTACTACTGCAGCAAATCCCCAGTCAGCCATGTGGAAGGTTATTCAAAACAATCAGCCATCCATCCCTTCTACTCTCTTAGAAAGCTTGAATGCTGAAGCAATCAACAACTATTTTTCTGATGTTGCTAATTTAGTTATTCAGTCTTTACCAGCCTCCAATAACCACTTCTCACAATACCTTCAACAATGTAGAGAAAATTGTTCCTTTAACTCCAATCAAATTACCTATAATGAAGTTCGACAGATATCTGGTGACATGAGTGTGAATAGTAGAGCTACAGACTGCTACAACATAAATACTAAAATAATAAAAACCTTAAAAAATGTGATAATATATCACTTTACCAGACCTATAAACCAAGCCATAGCACTCCAGGTTTTCCCCAAAGTACTCAAAATAGCAAAAATTGTCCCTATCTTTAAAAATAAGGGCACTCCAAATGATCTCACTAATTATCGCCCTATCTCATTGCTACCGATCCTATCCAAGGTGTTTGAGTCACAGATTACAAGACACTTCGAGTCAAATAACCTCTTTTTCCAACAGCAGTTTGATTTCCGTAACAAAAGGACTACTGCTCGTGCTATTGACTGTCTTGTGAGGCATGTGATTGAGAGTTTTGATTATGCCTACTGTAGATCTTACAAAGGCATTCGATTGTGTTTCTCATGAGATCCTACTGAAGAAACGTTCTTATTATGGTTTTCAGTCAGAGAACATAAGTCTCCTAAAATCATATTTATCTGATAGGACCCAGTTTGTATCTTGCAATCAAGTCACATCCATGAGTAGAGCAGTCAAGTGCGGTGTGCCCCAGGGTTCTGTGCTTGGTCCTGTGCTCTTTTTGATTTATATAACCTTGCCAACTTCCAATCGGCGGGAAACCTAATTTCGTTTGCAGATTGAAATCTCATGTATCTCTGAAACTGCCTCAAACATCGAAGACTGGTTTGTCACTAAAAGACTGTGTATGAATGCTGGCAAAACCCAGTCAATCAATTTCACTTTGAGTAAAGGTAAAAAAAGCTCATAGATTTTTGGCAGATTGCTCCAAGGAAGTGAATTTTCCGGGGGTGACTCTAGATACTGTGCTATCATGGAAAAACCATGTGATGCAACTTGGTAGGAAGCTATCAAAGTCCACTTATTTGATCAGGAACCTGGCGAATTTTGTATCTACTGGAACTCTTCTGGCAGCCTACCATGGCTACTTTGGCTCTCTCATGTCTTATGCCGTACTAGATCATTCTCCACATGCTAAGTAGATTTTTAAACAACAAACAAGATGTGTAAGGCTTGTAGCAAGGCTGAAGTACCGAGATAACTGTAGACAGAGTTTTATTAGATATAGGTTAATGACTCTTCCCTGCATATACATCCCGCAGTGTCTTTTGCATGTCAGGCAAAACCTTCAGCTTTTCATCTCGCATCAGGATGTACATGACTATCAGACAAGGCATGGCACTAATCTAATAATTAACCATCTCCGCCTCACTAGGGCTAGGGTGGGCACTAACTATTATGGTCCAAAGTTTTTCACTTGCTTACCCTCTCACATTAGAACCTTAGAGATGAACACCTTGAAGAAATACCTTCTGCAGAATGCTTTTTATACTTTTGAGGAGTATTTTAATAGTGGTTTCCACTTTCAGTTTCAGTTACTGTGTTTTTTTTGAGCGTTTATTATTTTCTAATTGTATTTTATTATAATGGGTACTTTGAAACTTTTTAGCATTATCCACTGACTATTGTGCATCAATTTTCAGAATTTTTAAAGTTGTTATGGAGTGTTTGACTGCAAACCTATGCATTTTACTTTTGGACGTTTGTAAGAAAAGTTTGTGTGTTGTTTTTTTTTAACTATTTTTAAGAATGGCTTACATACCTACATTTTTATATATTATTGTGCTTAAATCAATATGTTTTATAATACATTGTCCTTTATTCATTTATAGTTATTTTGACTTTTGTAATGCAATTTTATTGTGTACTGACATCAATACATACTTACATGTTTATATAGTATTGTGCTTAAATCAATATCTTTTCTAATACATTGTTCTTTATTCATTTATCGTTATTTAGACTTGTGTAAATGCAATTTTATTGTGTACTAACATCAATAAAGATCTATCTATCTATCTATCTATCTGTAATATATTACAAACTAAAACAAATGTTATTGCTTTTATTGCTTAAAAAAAGTGGATGATTTTAAATCCATGTTAAGCCAAAATAGAGATGAATGACCTATTTTGGGGGAAAATGATGACGTTAAATGAAGAGCCACAAGCGAGGCGCCTTCAAACAGACAAGGGGTAGATATTCAAAAATTATACAGACACCTCTTTTATGAAATAATCTATCAAATTATAAATAAACTATTGATTTAACGATTCATCAATCATCAATTCATCATTCAATCATTTGATGATTTTAAATTCATCCAGCTCTGCAATTTTAATGCGTTTAAAGGAAAAACTTTTCCAGAAGATGCGTTTAAATCTCTTCTTCATCATTATGGCCAGTTCCTCGACCGAGTGTTACTGCGATCTGAAAAGTGATTTACGAAACTGATGACATTAGCACAAAAAATAACGCTAAAGAACTACTGCAATTTTTAAAAGACAAGGAGCTGGAAAATGCCTACAGCGAAGTGTCGAAATTGTGTGAATTAGTATTGACAATACCTGCCACATGTTCAACAGTAGAACGCAATTATTCAACATTAAACCGTTTACAAAAATTAGTGAGAAATTCAATGAGGCAAGAGAGACTTTTTTGTATATATCGCTGGTGCCCATTGAAAATAAACTTCTTCAAAACATGTCGGAGCATCGAGGTTCTTATGATGACGTCATTGACGAATTTGCAAAAAGTGATCGAAGAATCGAATTACATTACAAATAGGTAAAATTGAATGAAAAATTGCTTCCCTTACTTAAAATATCACAGCACGCCCCTGGTTGTTAAGATTAATTTTTGAACCTTTAAATTAAATAAATTTTGAAAAGAAAGTTAGGTTATCAAAAGGAAATAAACAAAACACAAATATTATTCTATAATAAAAATAGTAGCATAACACGTTCTGAGGGGCCCTGGTGTGAAGTTACTAGTAGTGGTCCCTTACATTATATAACAAATAATTACAAAAAAAATCCGGAACACTGTAAGCTGTAAAGCGACCATGCATACACATGGTCGCTGGTATATATGAAAACGGTCAATTGTTTCCAAAAGAGCACGAAAACATTAAGGGTTTTTAAAAATCCATTGGACCTAAGAAAAACTAATTAAACAAAACTGATCATCATTGTAAAGAAAAATTTTAATATACTAACCGCCTTAAAAGGGAAGAACGATGTCAAAAAACTTGATGTTGAAACTGCTCTAGTAGTGAAAATATCTAATGAAATTTCCACCAACTTTTATTGTACTTTATTTTATTGTGAAGTTATCTTAAATTGTTTTATTTAAATTTTTACCGAGAATACAATGCCCTTCCACTAATTGACACCGGATTAACTTTAATTGTAACCGTTTGGAGTACTTTCTTGACATAAAGGTGACTTACGGTTTATCTTGCCAGAATGGTGAACGACTTTATAATATCGCTATTCTACGTTACATGCTTCGTTCAAACATCTAGTTCAGTGTTTGAAGGTTACACATTAGCATTGTATAATAAGACAAGAATTGTATAATAAAACAAGCATTGTGACAATGATATTAGGGTTCTATGTTACACTAGAATCTAATGTAACATACAGGCTGACAGGCTGATAATTTTAAAGCAGTGATCTGTTCATTGTCTAGTGGTACGAACAGGGGGTTGTTTAGCCAGCTGCCATCCTTGTATATTTTGGAGGAAGAAGTTTTTAGACTTAGGAATATGTTTGTGGACATGGGTGTTGAATATTGTTCGTTTGTTACGTAAGACTACTGCCTTTTTTATTTTTTTATTTTTATAAATGGCCATCTAATGTGAACAGTGCTATATCCATTCTTGCTTAAAGCTTAAATCAAATGTTGATCAAAAATCCCGGGGGCTTTAAAAAGTAATCAGTTCAGTACTAATTTGCATTCCTGATGAATAGTGATATGAATTTTCATTTTATTAGTTCTGGGATTATTCACTTAATTACCTGTTACACCTTACCTAACCGATTTGTTAGTACTATTATCTTTCGGGCAAGAACACGTATAAAAAGTGAATTGTATCATATAATTCGATTTTCATCGTAAATGTTATATTTAGATGTTGCAGATTTAGATGATAATCTTTCTGCAAAACTGTCGTAAAGATAGATATTTACTGGCTTGGTGTAACAACGGAGATCTCGTGGCTGCACACGAGGGTTGTTGTCTAGTTTATTATGTGAAGATATGTGAGATATTATTAAAATGTTAATGAATGTTTTTTGGGATCCATCTGAATTGTTTCAATTTTCCTCCCAAATATATAGAATTTTGAGTATATGAATATTTTTCTCTTCAAGAAACAATTAATCAGCAAAACCGGACGAGTTACGTAAATACATTTCTTACCATGATACACCTTGTTTCTGTAACGCAGTAAACAATATATTATATAACGCTCTAACAAATTATGCATTGTTTACTACGGCGCAGCAGTGCATTGTACTGTAACAGAGTAATTTTTATTAAGCATGTTAATAAAGTTATTTTTACAAACATTTATTTGAATCCAGAACAGTCAAAGTCTAAAGCACAATTGTAATACAAAATTAGATATAAATCGCATTGAAATACAATGAACCTAACCCAGAAAAATACAAAATCGAGAAACTCAAAAATTACACGTACGAGAACATTCACAAAAAAGTAAGGAACAAAATACATATTATAACAATAATAGGATCATACATAATAAAATAGTGAAATCTAAATAAAATGTTTAATCTGTCCTCTGAATGAACTCTGACTGGAGAAGGGGTTGATGATCTTGAGGAAGGAGTTATATCCATAGTTATTTCTACGGAGAGGCTCATAAAATGAGGGAGTCTGCCTGAGCTTAGAGTAGTCCCAATTTACTGAGCAATCCAGGGCAAAAGTAAATAGAATGAAGAAGGTCATGGAAGACCAATGAATCTCTGTGCAAACGGAGAATCTCCAACGTTGCAAGATTCAAAGAGGTTTCTGTATTTCTATAGATGATTGGTTCTTGAAGATTCTATTTAAATGGCATATATCACAGTAAGGTGTATTGTTATTGTACCCTCTCAATCGACTGAGTGTGGACGCTATAATATGGGGACGAGACACAAGAAGCATATTCTCGATATGGTCAAACAAGGGAACAATACAATAGCTTAACTGAAGCTACATCCTGAGGCATCTCTTAATAAAACCCAGCATGCGCATAGCCTTCGAAGTTATTGATGAAATGTGTGGAATGTAACTTATTTGCGGATCAAGTATCTCAGATCTTTAATTTGGGAGGCAGACCTCGTTGGATTGTTGTTCACGAAATAAATTTTTATGTTGTTCGAAGTTAGGTGGATATGTACTACGAGTCGTAGTACAGAAATAGTCGTAGTCTACCACTGAATATCATTGAGTAGCAATTTGATAACATTCAGGTCCATTCAAATTATTTAAACTCTATTAAAATCATTCTGAAATTTAATGCAGTCATCAGTTCAGTCCACTCCTATGAAAACCTTTAAATTGTCCGCGAAAAGAAGAAAATTACTGCGATGAAAATAACTTTCGATATCATTTATATATAAGTAAAGAGAAAACGTTCTAGGTGGGAGCCCAGAAGACACGTTAATTTATGTCGGACTTAAAGTTATGCTCTGTTCCTATCTGGGTTCTATCAGTAAGATAGGAATGAAGCTACAGAAGAAGTGGTCCGTGCACTCCCGTTCTCTCCAGTTTAAGTAACAACAAATGACTTGGAGAAGTCAATGTACAAGGCATAAACCTGGGCAAGTCTTCGACAGAAAATCTGAAAAGGAAAACAATTTAAGCTCAGTCGAGCTGTGGTTGCTCATCTATGAACTGGCCCATCAGAAAAAATCTTAAGAATTCTTTACAATTTATACAAAAACGGTTTAAGAAAACACAAGAAATTATATATAAATATATATATATATATATATATATATATATATATATATATATATATATATATATATATATATATATATATATATATATATATATATATATATATATATATATATATATATATATATAAATATATATACATATATATAAACATATATATATATATATATATATATATATATATATATATATATATATATATATATATATATATATATATATATATATATATATATATACATATATATAAACATATATATATATATATATATATATATATATATATACATGTTACAGTTATTCCCCATAAAAAGTTTTGCTTGCTCAAAAACTAAGATAAGAGTTAAAAAAATCGTGAATATCTTATACAGGATTCGTAAAAAATAATGCTAAAAAAGACAAAATAAAATAAACGTAAAAAAATATTTCTAAAAACAAGCTTTTATTTGTAACCTATTGAAGTAAAAAGTACAAAATAATAATGTATGAAGTTAAATAATAAAGCTACAAAAAACCCTGATTCAAATTTTAAAAAGTGAAAAATTTGAAAACTTGAGACGTCGAGACGTCAAATAAAGCCTCAAGCTTAAGAAAATATTAAAATTTCTCAAGGAGGGGAGTTTTTCTGTAGTTTTACTATTTAACTTCATACACTAAATATTATTTTTTACTTTTTAGTTCAATTGTTTATCAATAAATGCTTGTTTTTGAAAAGATTTTTACTGCCTTCTTTAGGAATGAGGAAGAACAACGGATTTCCTTTAGAAAACTAAAGAGGACACAAATGGAAAATCAAGTACTTGGTAATAATTTTTTTAACATTTCATTAGGCCAACTAAAACGGGACCAAAAGCGACAAAGACATGCATCAAAATAGATTTTTTTTTCTCGAAAACGACTTGTCATATCATAAAAATCTAAAAAGCAGTTTTTGTACATTTTTATTTGTCCCTAAACAATAAAGCTAGTAGTTTTTTTTAAATGAGTGGAGTAATATTTTTTTATTAAGAAAGTCAGGGATGGTTACCATACCTATGAGGTGCCAAATCTTAATCAAACAACTCTTATTTTTTCGGAAATACTACAGAGATGATAATTTTTTGTGAAACTTTAACACCCGTTATCTCGAAAAACTTTTCTTCCAAAGAATCTCGCTTTAACCTTTGGCGCATGTTTTTTGAAACACCCTGTATATTGCATTAAAATTTTTAAACTGTAAAAAAATAAAGCAAACAACGAAATTTAAAAAATGTATGTATAAACTAACTTCTTTTTATATTATTTACATAGGATATTTAAAAAACCCGAAAATAATCCCTTCATGCGGGCGCCGCTAGATAATTCAGTGTTCAGTGTTCACCCAGCATATTTCCTTAAAAATACATAGAAAATCAGGTATCTTGGTCCATTATCAAACAAATCAAACCCTGTGACTCAGATTTTGCCAAGGCCAAATGACCTAAATGATTATTTTATTAATGTAAGCAAAAATGTTACCTCTGGTATCTCGCCAAGTTTTGACCCTCTTTCATTTCTCCCTCCATCGAAAAATATCGCTGATAACCTTTTCTTAAGCCCTGTTAGCAGCATGGAACTATTGAAAGAAATGAATAACATCACAAGCAAATCTACATGTAGCACTGATGGCCTATCAATTAAAATATTCCTGAACCTGCTGCTGCCAGTCATAGAGGTCCTTACAACACCAATAAATAAATCCCTTATACAAGGTATATTCCCTGAATGCCTTAAAGCAGCTATAATTATTCCTCTTCATAAAGGCTAAAAGCTTCATCAATGCTATCAAAAATCGTTGAAAGGTTACTAAAGAATCGTCTTATTAGATTTTTACCCAAAAAGTGCAGCAGTGACGCCATCTTCTCGTTGCTTAGCGACGTCTACTTATCATAATACTACTACATAATAACAACCACCCCACCTCCCCAGTTTTTTGTGACTATGCAAAAACCTTTGACTGTGTTAGTCATGAAATTTTGACAAGCAAGTTGAATTTTTATAGAATCCGGGGTATAAATTGGTTTAAATCTTATCTCGTGAATAGGCAACAATTTGTAAGGGAAAATGGTTCTCATTCTGATTGTAAATTGATTACAAGTGGGGTCGCTCAAGGTTCGGTCTTGGAACCTATTATTTTTTTGTTATATATTAATGATATCACTAACCTAAAAATTAATGGAAAAATCTCTCTCTTTGCTGACGACACAGGCATGGAGTAATTTTGATACAACGTCTTTTCATTCTAATATTTCCTTCGACCTTGTTATGACTAAGGCTTAGTCCGACCCCAATCTGCTTTGCTTCAATGTAGATAAAACGGTGGCTTTATCTTATACTTTACAACCACTTCAAAAAAAAACCAAAGCGTACCTCATTGAAAGACCTTTTTACTGCGTTATTTATTTTTATAGTGAATAATATCATTCAAATGTTTTTTTATTTTTGCTTGTTTACTTAAATCATGTTGCTGCAAGGCATTTGAAAATATTTTATGAGGAATGAACTGTCTGATAGTCCGTTTACATCAATTATTTTTGTTGCATATTAGATTAAAGTTATACATTTTCTTTTTTTTTTTCTAATACACATTAATTAGGTCAGTACACTTTTTATTAACTTCACTTATTTTGTTTGTATCACGATAACAAAATAGAGTTTAAGGTCGGGTAATATTTAATTTCAATGTCATCGAAATTTTTCACCTCGCATATGTATTGTTTATTTCCTTTTGTTAGGTCACCTGGATTCATTAACCACTTTACGGCAATGTTACGAATATGACGAATGTTATATTTGCAATTTATGCATTTGCATTGACCTATCGAAAAATATGATTTTTTTTCGATCAATGTTTCATTTTTCCATTGTTTTTGTTTTAAGGTAAATTTCGGTTTGTCCATAAAATTGTAATAATTTTCCTGCGACAATAAAGCATACTTTTGTTTGTTGTTTGTTTGTATTGCAAATCGTTATTTTATCTCAGACAACGTTGCAAATAAAATTAGTTAGTTAATTTATTTATTTGACAGACTGCTATAAAATACACACAGGAAATCATTATGTTCTCACTATAACTGTGCTACAAATCGAGATTTCTTATGAAAATTATAAAATATCAAATACCTATTTGCTTTTACTTTACATTTGCCAGAAAGAAAATACTGCGTCATTTCTAGTTTCCTTAAAAACGTAATTTCGGATATAAATACACTCTGCATTATGCCGCAGACGCGATCTGTGCCACTTCTCTTTACACTGTAAATAAATCGCCCAAACAATAACAGACTCACCTAGCAACCTTGTGGAAAGTTCACATCACAGTATTACATTCGCTAATTGAATTTAGTCACTTACGTGTTTTGTGCCTGATAAGAAGATTAATAACAGATTTGTTACAAACGATGGTGAGTACTAAATTACTGTTAAATGACTAATCCTGAAAAATATCTTACTGTTAATCTTAATTTAAACTTTTAACATTAATATTTTAACTGTTAATACCGAAAATGTTTTGCCTACTTGTCGGTGCCGGTTCCGATATTGAATATAGTAGAAATCTAGTGTTTTTGGAAATAGGTTTTAGTTATTTAATAATCTATTGTTTCAGTATTAGTTATTCATTATTTATACAGAAAATTTTAAAACTTTTTTCATATATTTCTTCGTAAATAAATACAATTGAGGTTGTTCCGTTACACCACATGTGTCAGGAAATACTCCAACTCCACTGTACACCAGCTATTTGTTTATTTACCAGGTGTATTGTTTGAAGAAATCAGCTCTGTTTTCGATTTGAAGTAGTGATCGAGAAAGAACATTTTGAAAATGGCTGTTGGAACAAATTATGGAAAAAGAAAAAATTATAAGAGAATCTTTTTAGAAATTGTTCATACAAACAGCGAGCCCAATGCTATAAATAAAGGGAGAAAATAATTTGATGGTCAAAATACAAAACATGCTGTCACCGCTAATTTTTATTCAAATTTAATAAAACTTCATATTTTAAACAACCATTATGTTTACTTTATGCTGTCATAAACGAATTTTCTCTAAGAGGCCCCTAGGACCCACTTTACTCTAGTACTTTTAGAGAAAAAACGTGCTGTCACCGCTAATTTTTATATAAATTTAATAAAAATTCATATTTGGAACAGGCTTTATAATCACCTTCTGCTGCCATAAACAAATTTTCTCTATGAGGCTCCTAGGACCCACTTTACTCTTGTACTTTTAGGGATAAAGGGTGCTGTCATCGCCAATTTTTATTAAAATTTAATAAAACTTCACATTTGGAACAGGCTTTTAAATAGCTTTATGCTGCCATAAACAAATTTTCTCTAATAGGCCCCTAAGACCCACTTTACTCTTGTACTTTTAGAGAAAAAACGTGCTGTCACCGCTAATTTTTATTCAAATTTAATAAAAATTCGTATTTGGAAAAGGCTTTATGATTACCTTCTGCCGTCTTAAACAAATTTTCTCTATGAGGCCCCTAGGACCCACTTTACTCCTGTACTTTTAGGAAAAAAGGGTGCTGTCATCGCCAATTTTTATTTAAATTTAATAAAACTTAACATTTGGAACAGGCTTTTTAATAGGTTTATGCTGCCATAAGCGAATTTTTTCTAAGAGGCCCCTAAGATCCACTTTACTCCTGTACTTTTAGAGAAAAAAACGTGCTGTCACCGCTAATTTTAATTCAAACTTAATAAAACTTTACATTTGGAACAAGCTTTATGATTGCTTTATGCTGCCATAAACGAATTTTTTTTATGAGGCCCCTAGGGCCCACTTTACTCTTGTACTTTTAGAGAAAAATCGTGCTGTCACCGCTAATTTTTATTCAAATTTAATAAAACTTCATATTTTGAACAAGCTTTATATTTACTTTATGCTGTTATTAACGAATTTTTTCTAAGAGGCCCCTAGGATCCACTTTACTCTAGTACTTTAAGAGAAAAAACGTGCTGTCACCGCTAATTTTTATTTATATTCAATGAAAATTCATATTTGGAACAGACTTTATGATTTTCTTCTGTTGTCATGAACAAATTTTCTCTATGAGGCCCCTAAGACCCACTTTACTCCTGTACTTTTAGGGAAAAAGGGTGCTGTCATCGCCAATTTTTATTCAAATTTAATAAAACTTTACATTTGAAACAGGCTTTTTAATAGCTTTATGCTGCCATAAACGAGTTTTCTCTAAGAGGCCCCTAAGACCCACTTTACTCTTATACTTTTAGAGAAAAATCGTGCTGTCACCGCCAATTTTTATTCAAATTTAATAAAACTTCATATTTTGAACAAGCTTTTTGTTTACTTTATGCTGTCATAAACGAATTTTCTCTAAGATGCCCCTAGGATCCACTTTACTCCAGTACTTTTAGAGAAAAATCGTGCTCTCACCGCTAATTTTAATTCATATTCAATAAAAAATCATTTTTGGAACAGGCTTTATGACTACCTTCTGCTGTCATAAACAAATTGTCTCTATGAGACCCCTAGGATCCACTTTACTCCTGTACTTTTAGGGAAAAAGGGTGCTGTCATCGCCAATTTTTATTTATATTTAATAAAACTTTACATTTGGAACAGGCTTTTTAATAGCTTTATGCTGCCATAAACGAATTTTCCCTAAGAGGCCCCTAAGACCCACTTTACTCTTGTACTTTTAGAGAAAAATCGTGCTGTCACCGCTAATTTTTATTCAAATTTAATAAAACTTTATATTTTGAGTAAGCTTTATGTTTACTTTATGCTGTCTTAAACGAATTTTTTCTAAGAGGCCCCTAGGACCCACTTTACTCCAGTACTTTTAGAAAAAACGTGCTGTCACCGCTAATTTTTATTCAAATGTAATAAAAATTCATATTTGGAACAAGCTTTATGATTACCTTCTGCTGTCATAAACAAATTTTCTCTATGAGGCCCATAGGACCCACTTTACTCCTGTACTTTTAGGGAAAAAGGGTGCTGTCATCGCCAATTTTTATTCAAATTTAATAAAACTTTACATTTGGAACAGGCTTTTTAAAAGCTTTGTGCTGCCATAAACGAATTTTCTCTAATCCTCTTTTACATGAATTGTACAGTCGTTAAATTAAAAAATGTTTCTAACGCTATTTAAATGATTGATTGATTTAAAAATAGTTGTGTTTACGAAAACTACAAACTAAATTTTCTTAAAGTTACTGAGTTACTTTTTTTTACATTAACCCGGCATTTTGTTTGCAATGTTGATAGGGATTTAAAAAGATATAATAAATAACTTTTTAATACACATTTAATATAAAAATATATTCATTAAAACATTTCAGACTTATCGAGTGATTTAAGAAGAGACTAGTCTTTCATGCAAAATGCAAAACATTTTTATTCTAGAATTTAAATAAATAATTAACATAGTAGAATAAAACTCAAACTTTTTTATAATAATAATAAAAATAAATCTACTTATCATTTATGTATTGTTTACAGAAATATTCATAGGTTTTCAAGTACCTACTCCTTACTAATATTTAAAACTGTTTTAAAAGTTTAAGCCTAATCCTAACTAATTTATTACAAACCACTATATGCACTTGCACTGTGAGCCAAACTACATTACATTGAGAATTTTTGCATTCACGTGACACTAAAAAAAATCATTTAATTTCCCAAAAAACCGAGTTAGTAAAATGCAAAAAAAGCCTAGATTAACTTGACTCACAATGTTCAAAACAGGTAACAAATAATAATAATAATATTAATAATATTAAACGTATTTTTATTAGCACTACCACCGTATTTCGTTAAATATACGGTGGCACTACTATTTGTTATACGTATAAGTAAAGGAAAAACAGATAGATATAGCATACTTAACGACATTTAGCTTAAGTCTTACGATACTTAGCCCTTGATCCCGCTACTCACTATTCGCCGATTCGTTCCGCATAGTGTGGAGGTGGTTCTCGTTTGTCCATGCAATTCGTTGCGCGGCCATTTATTATGCAAAGCACTCGCAAAGTACATGAAATCCATGTGGACGAATTAAATAAAACTAACAAGCGTGCCGCAACACCCACCGTGCATGTAAAACGATATATTTTGGTAGTGTCGCCTATGCGGGTGTTGGTTGAACGGTATCGGTATTCGGTAACCAGCGACTTTCATTTAAAAAAAATCATCTAAATTGGTGTAATACAACCACGGTGTAAGATAAACTTACTCTCTCATGAGCTTACTGGTAAATCTGGTTTAGTGTTATAATAATGTACAGTCAATGCGTTCATGCATGTGAATTAATAAATCGAAGCAAATAGTGAGTAGCGGGCCTAAAGGTAGTCTAAGAAAAATCGATTATGATATTTTAAAATATAAACTTTAAAATAAATGTAAACGAAACAAAATATATATAAAGACTAGTTTTACGAAACACAACATAATTGAAATAAAGTAACAAATAAATCATATATATATATATATTAGAGTTTATTTTCTAAAAAAACATAAATTTAATTAATAAAATAAAATAAAAATAATATACAAACAAATACAGTTTAAATTACAGTTAACGCAAAAACATATTGGTAAATCAGTCATGGTTGCATTCTAAGCAAATAAAATGTTTGGGTTTTTTATTCAATCCTACGCAATTAGCATGATACCAGTGGTAACACAATTGACATAAAATCATTTCCAGCATTATATTTGTGCATTTTTCAGGACCAACATGACAGTAAGATTCGGTTTTTTCATCCCAGTAAGGGGTTACTACATTTTGCAAAAAAAGTAATGAAGATGATTTTACATCACTGAAATATGCTAGTGTATCTAATTCATTTAAAATAATATTTCTATGAAATGATTTAATTTTTTCATTCACATTTTTTTTATTGTATGCATAGCTCCGAAAATTTGGTGTGCTAGTGTACAGTAATTCAGTTATTGTACTCTCAATGTGTTTCCTGTAATTTTTTGTAGACTTTTGAAAATGATGTTTAAGTATTTCAGCTGAACCACTTACTAATACTTCTAAAAACATTGAGACGTATACACCACAATCATAGGAAGTATACTGTTTTGGTAAATCTTTAGGAATATACAGTTTCCACTCATTTTTGAAAAATATTTCTTTTATTTCACTGACAAACTGATAAACATGGAGCAAAAAGACTATTTCATTTTTATGAACAATTGTGCTATCAATGCTGTTTAAATAAAGAACCAAACTATATTTTTTTAGCAAAATAATTAATACAAAATGTTCATTTTTTATGAGTGGAATTAACAAAATATCTTGATCTATTAATCCATATTTTAAAAAGTAATGAACAGCATTATAAAAACTATGTTCAAAGTTAATAAAATTTATTATATGTCCCTCTATCGGAAAAATATTAACAGATTGTTTTATTTTTAACGATTTTGTTAAATACGCCATATAGGCATCTACAACTGAGTCATGCAGATACCGTTCTTTTGTGCTACATGCCCTTGTTAGACATGTAAGATCAGAGGGATAAACTATCCTACCAAATATAATACCCTGCTTGTTGTTATCTAGTTTAAATTGTTTAGTGTAATCCAAGCAGTCGACATCTTTAGATTCATGGGCACTATCGATAGATGATATGTCGCAGTTGTCAAAAGCGATTTCCGTCTCATTTTTTGAATTTTCATGTTCTAATAATGTATGTGAAATAGGTGTCGAAGTAAACGGTGCTAAGAATCGGCGTTTAACTAAACCTTTTGAAGTTACTGTTGGTATTATCAACGTGGTACCCATTTCGGAATCCTGTGATATTTTTATGTCAGAATCTTTTGCCGCTTCTACCACTGTGATTTTTTCAGGGGCACCTTTTCTGCCAGATCTAAAAAATCACAAACAAACGTAACAACCAATATGTGAATGTCGAATAATTCAACATTACTAGATAACGTCAATATGCATCCGTGTTTTAAAACTTTGGAACATAATGTACAATTTTCGAATTTTTAAGAATCTTTAACTAATTAAAATAGTCTTCAAATTAATATTAAAATTTATTTAAACCGCTATTG
This sequence comes from Kuschelorhynchus macadamiae, assembly GCA_030620095.1. Taxonomy (NCBI): domain Eukaryota; kingdom Metazoa; phylum Arthropoda; class Insecta; order Coleoptera; family Curculionidae; genus Kuschelorhynchus; species Kuschelorhynchus macadamiae. The sequence goes on along the minus strand of JAUTXW010002049.1, from coordinate 1,223,902 downwards.
GAGTTAGTAGACAAATTATTCAAGTAATCCAACTAGAAAAAAATCGGTAAAGTTAGTTCACCCGGAACTTTCCTACTTAACACTGGAATTCACACATATAATATTGTTTATATATACATATAATTTATTTGGTAATACCTTTATAAGCAGATCAAATACCTACTAATATTTTAAAATTTAAATTAGATAGCCATTTTTTTTCACCATAACATCTCGACGCCAAAGTTTTACTACTTTATTTTTAATTTTTTACCACTTAATTTTTTTGTAAATTTAAAAATTAATTGAATAAGCAATTTTTCAGACCGGTTTTATAAACATTTAATTAGACCGCCATTCCGCTACGGCATGCTGGAATCATACCAAAGTTTATCCGTAGATAACACTTTATTTTGTGGAAAATTTGTGAACAATCGATGAAGTAGTTTTTTTGCATTGATTTTTTTGAACCATTATTTCCTACCAAATTTTGGTTAAGTAGTTTTTAAGGAATATTTTTTTACATTTTGATAGGTCACCATTTTCTTTCGCCATATTAGATTTTTACAAGCATGTTATCTTCATATATAACCCTTAATTTTTTACCAAAATTTAAAGTTACAGCCGGATTAATAGTTTTTCAGCTATGTCAATCATATAAGTACTCTTTGAAGTATGCCACGAACACATCGGCAGATAGACAGACACACAGACGGAATTCGCGGGGAGGTTATTACGAATACAAAAATGCAAAATGGGTCTTAAAATTAGAATCTATACCCAAAAAAAGCCGTAAAACGACATACAACTCGACCTTTAAAAAAATCAAATTTCAACCCCCTTTCTTTTTTACCGCCCAATATTAAAATCTGTATGATTTTAATAAAATATAGGTTTTTATTAAATTGAAAACTGTATGCAGGTATCTAAACATCCAAAAAACGGCAGAAAAATGGACTAATTTAATAAAATTAAAATTTTTATCACTCAACCCCTTTTATCCCCGCCCCTTATTTTTTGTTAAAATATCAGACATGCTTTATTTACCACTGAAATATGTAAACCCAAAATTCCATAAAAAGATATATAACTCGGATATTATCCCACACATAATATAAAAGAAAAAGGCAATAATCAAATAGGAACCAACCCACACTTAACATAAAATAGCAATATTAAAAAGGAACCAAGCTACTTGGCTTTTTTTTTTTGTAAAACTTGAAATTACTTTTTAAGGATTTGCTGTGATTCTTCCAAATAATAACATTAAAACCCTGTGTCCCCATTTTGCAGAGTAAAGGACTGATTATTAGGTATCATTTGGTACAAAAAACTCATTTTAACCGTTTTGTAGATTGGTTCCTTTTTGCATAACTACGTCAAATTAATTATACAATTTAACTTGGTTACCTGTGCCCTCTCTTTCTTCTTATAATAGTGGAAAGCTTAACATTCTTCTGCATATGTCTCTTATTTCCTATAGACAATTGAACTGCTTCAATGTGATGACATTTTCTCATGGCCTTGCAAATACAGGTCTCTTTAGGGTAAAGCGTTACTAAAAATTTTTTTTCGTTTGGCGTAGTTACTACAAAAACTTGTTCTTCTGGGACCAGAGTTACACTTCCTTGTATAATTATCATTTTTGCTGCAGAAAATTTTGTATAAGGCACTTCATCATCATATTCAGGTTGAGTTTTTGGTAGTAAATCTTTGTTTTGAAATAAGTAGGGTAGCTTATCAAGCGGTAAATGTTGTTTTGGAAAAAAAACACTATTTGGATTTTGAACCAATATTGAAAATCATCTAAAAGAGAATAATTGCCTAGATTACAATAGCCCTTGGCTAGTTCTTTTCTATAGAACAAATCCAGTTGATAAAGGCATAGAGCTAAAACTTGAGCTTTAACCTCTTTTCTCCCCAAAAATCTTTTCAAAACTGAATTGTAACTTTCGGCAGGATTTATAGTTATTCCACTTCCAGGAGTATATAAATTCTCTTTTTCCAACATCCATTTCCCACTGGTCTTTATGGCACTATATAGGTATTTGTCAAAATATTGCTTGAATGGCTTGCTCCAATGAGATGACATTAGATTATACTTGTTGTTAAAATCCATTTCGGAAACACTTTCCAGTAAGTCTGTTACATGAGCGGTGTAAATATTATAATCAAATTTCTCTGTGTTTTTCTGTTTCTTTACCCAGTTTTTGATATCTTGTTTGATATGGTTCCAACAGAAAAAGTATTTACAATCTGGTAATATATTTTCTATAGCTTTAACTATTGCAGGTTCCCGATCAGTTACTATTCTTCCATGTTTTATATTTGAGCAGTATTGAACAATACACTCAAAAAAGTTTTCATGAACTTTTGTTTCCTTTGTATGATGGATCGCATAAGCTAAAGGAATTACTGGGTTACCCGAAAAGTGAGGATGTTTAAAGGTTAAGGGACTAACGTAGAAATCGCCCAAATTAAAAGTCGTATCATAAAATAATGTAACCTGTTCCTCGAATTTCAAAAATGTTTTTACCATATCGTCACTGAAAAAAACGGACAAAAAATGAGGTAAGAGTTTAAGTTCCCGAATAAAATCTTCAAGTTCTTGTTCTAAAAGGTACAAGCCTACCATATCGTCGCTTGACAACATCTTACGCTCTCTTTCTTTGAAAATCGTATTACTGACTTGAATTCTATTTCTTGGAAGTAAAACAGGAATATGTGCGGGGTCTACTTCTTCAGCACTTAACTTTTTGTAGACTGAATTAGGATGCTCATTTATGTGCGTTTTTTGTTTTAGTAACTGAGACTTTGCAGTCATAACATGTTTAATATGTTTATTCTTTTTACGATTTCCGTGAGGTGCATCACGAGCATTTGCTTTAGAACCAGTGTAATGAATTATAACAGTAGTTTTGCTGACGTCACCATCATTAATGAGCATATAAGCTCGTCTATAAAATCCAAAGCCATGAAAAGTTTTATAATAAAAACACCGGACTTGGCCTTTTTTGCGTGGTAAGTCTGTAAAACCTCTGTATCTCCATTGGTACTGATCAGATTTCCAGTCGTCGCTTTCACATTTAGTTGTAGCTTTGAAAATATAAATATCGGATGGTTCTGGTTTGATAGGTGGTTTATCTATACATTTAGAAGGGTCATAGCTTGTTAACAGATTGACATATGTTTCTAAGTTAAGCCATACAGCAGACTTCATATATACCTTATTAAATTCCATTTTATCTACAAAAGATAGGGAATTATGCATTACGTTATTGTATGAAATGAAAATAAAAACGAACAAACAAAAAAAACATACATGTCGAAATGAGAACCTCCTCCTTTTCTGAAGTCGGTTAATAAATGTAAATTTTATTTTTTAATATATATTAAAATAAAGTTAGGAAAACATAGAAACGAAAACAAGCTTAATCATATTATTTCCGAATATCGCCGAAATGGTTCAATATTTTCTCTTTTTGTAAACGCCATATTAATAAGCCCCAAATTGCGCGATTTTTTTGCATTTCTTGCGGTATCCTAAATCTCCATGCATAAACTTGAATTTGTAGCGCCCTGTAATAATATTCAGGGCATTCCATTGAAAAACTTGATATTAACACCGGTTTAAGGTAGAAGCGGCAACACCGCAGATGGTAAAATATTTTAGAGAGAGAGTTTATGTTAATCTATAGCCAAAGCCAAATTTTTGGAGTAATCTATTAATTGGTTCTCTCGATACTTCTAATACGCCACTAAGTTTGGCGAATCCTATATATTATCAACCTACCAGTTTCCCAAATTTCAAGTTAAAACAAAAGAGGAATTGCATTTGCAATTGGAATTTTCTAAAATACAATAATTTTTTACTCCGCCCCTGTCGTTTGCCACCCCACCTAGCGAAAGGCCATGTATTAAATATACCTGCCTACCTGCTTCCCAAATTTCGATACATTTCAAGTTACAACAAAAAAGGAATTGCATAATTTTTTAAAATGAAATAATTTTTTACTCCGTTCCTGTCGTTTGCCACCCCACCTAGTAAAAGATCATGTATTAGGTATACGTTAAACACTCTGCTTCCCAAATTTCGATAAATTTCAAGTTAAAACAAAAGAAAAATTGCATTTTTAAAAATAAAATTACTTTTTACTCCGCTCCTGTCGTTTGCCATCCCACCTAGGGAAAGATCATGTTATATTAATCTACCTGTTTTTCAAATTTCGATAAATTTCTAGTTATAACAAAAGAGAAATTGCATTTTTTAAAATGAAATAATTTTTTACTCCGCCCCTGTCGTTTGCCACCCCACCTAGCGAAAGATCATGTATTAGGTATACATTAAACTATCTGCTTTCCAAATTTCGATAAATTTCAAGTTATAACAAAAGAGAAATTGCATTTTTAAAAATAAAATAAATTTTTACTCCGCCCCTGTCGCGTCGTTTGCCACCCCACCTAGCGAAAGATCATGTATTAAATATATATTAATCTACCTGTTTTTCAAATTTCGATAAATTTCAAGTTATAACAAAAGAGGAATTGAATTTTTTTACCCCGCTCCTGTCGTTTGCTATCCTATCGAAAGATCATGTATTAGATATATATTAATCTGCCTGTTTCCCAGATTTCGATTAATTTGAGTTAATGGCAAAAGAAGGATTGCATTTTAAAAATTAATTAATTTTTTATTCCGCCCTTGTCGTCTGCCACCCCTCCGTTCCGAAAGAGTTTGGGAGTTTTGTAATTTGTTGCATCTAGTTTTTGTATAAAGAAGATATTTTCGCCCTCGGAAACATCCTGCTACTATCTTTTTAAAATACTTATATTATGTCAAAGGTTTATCTGGTCCACTGTAAAAATCTTGTTGCTGGCACTTTGTTGCTGGCAACAAGGAGCTGGCTTGACGGACATAATCACCCACCCTACCTATTTATTATGTACCATATAAACATTTGGTTCTCTCAATCAAATGCTTGTTAAGATTAGTCAGTTTTCAGTTTCTAATGAAAAACTAGTCGTTCCGCTTTATGGTCCAAAATTATTTTTAACCTGAACCTAGGAAACATTCTGCTTAATTCAGAGATTATACCTATGTTAAGGCAGATGTAAGAAACGACAATATATCTCTAATTGGCGGGAACGTTACGCGTCTTGCTCGTCGCGCAACGATATTTTGGTCAAATTTCGATAATTGGCAGCAACAATAGATTTTCTCCAGCGATATAAATGCAGTCTGCGATATGCCGTGCCTATGTGGCAACATCAATGTAGATATTAATTAAAAAAAAAATACTTACCTTTCAAATTATTTGGCGACGAATCCAAAAACACACTGTCACAAGTCGTTTATTAAAATCACAATAATTGTATGAAATAAGACAAATTGACTTACGAAAACATACCGTATTAAACTAAATAAAAATACATATAGGTAACTGATGCTTATTCAGTCGAACTTCATCAAGAAATGATACTTTAAAGAAATGTTTGTTTTAAAACTATCCATATTTCTTTCGCGACGGAGACACTTAATAAATAACATAAACATTGAATAAAATTCCTTAGCCCTAAAGGGCAGACCACTATATTAAAGCCCTAGTTTGATTATTAAGAGACGTAAAGATCATCAATTTATGCCAGTGGCACACTTCCTGATTTATTAAATACGATTTTTACTCATACTTTACATATACTATAAAGAAGACAGATTTTATATATTTATTTATATCAATATTACCAACCAATTGTATAAGTTCATTAAAGAGAAAACTATACTAAGTAAATATTATAACAAAGTAACAGTTAATGTTAATAATAAGTAATAGAATAAATTATAATTTATATAGAACAAAAATAAACTATATTAATACAGTCAAAGTTATTTTATTTCAAAAAACCTTCGATAACTGTTTCGATAAAAAATAATTTTTCACTTCCTTTTTAAATTTTGTTAAATTTTTTATGCCTCGTAAATGTGTTGGTAAATCATATCTATCGTATTTAGTAAATTTGTTGGTTGTGTGTTATGATTATGGATGGTATTCCTTTTTTTAAAATCTATATTGGATAACTTAACTTTGGTTAGTATTGAGTGAATGAAAATTCATGTTTTTAACTTATAAATACGGTTATTAGGTAAATAGCCAAATTTTTTGTATATAAATTTTTTGTTGGTTCTAGGAAAGGAAGTTTATGTATACATTTGATAATTTTGTTTTGTAAAACACAAAATTGGTTTGCTAAGTTGTACTAGGAAAGCTAGATGACTTTATGCTAGCATTTTGTCAAAAAAATCCAAACGGGCGGCTAGCGTTAAAAAATTTCTGCTGGTAAGCTAGCTCTAAAAATTGGTGTGCTAGGTTGTGCTAGTTGGCTTTATTTGTGCATCTTGACATAAAAAATCTAACCGGGGGAGGCGGTAGCTTGATGGACCTGTAAAATGCTCTGTGAAAAACTCACCATGTAACAAGATTGTATTTCCCCGAAAGACACTTCACATCACAAAATACTGGGTGACAACGTATTCATTGGCCAAGACATAATTCAGACCAGACATGATGATGTTTTTTTAAATTAAATTTTTAAAATTTGTACCAAAGAAATACATCGTTAGGACCCATTAATTCCGAGGAAAAAAAATTGAATACCGCTTCCGGTGTAATCAGAAGTAGACCTAGGTCGACAATTTTAAGGAGAACTCTATATATATTTTTACGCCATTTGATAGCGGGAAAAATCCCTTTTTAATGACATTTCCAAAATTAATATGGCGGAACTATGACGTCACCGATCGAGTTCTCGTTTTATAACCTAATGAAACGCCAAATAATATAGGAATCAGTTTGAGTATTTTTTAACGACTAGAGAAAATTCGTTTATGACAGTATAAAGTAATCATAAAGCTTGTTCCAAATATGAAGTTTTATTAAATTTTAATAATAATTAGCGGTGGCAGCACGTTTTTTCTCTAAAAGTACGAGAGTGAAGTGGGTCCTAGGGGCCTCACAGAGAAAATTCGTTTTTGACAGCATAAAGTATTAATAAAGCTGTTTTTAAATAAGAAGTTTTTATTAAATCTGAATAAAAATTAGCGGTGACAGCATGTTTTTTCTCTAAAAGTACTAGAGTAGAGTGGGTCCTAGGGGCCTCGTAGAGAAAATTCGTTTATGACAGCAATAAGAAGCTTTATTTAATTTGAATAGTAATTAGCGATAACCGCGTTTTTTCTCTAAAAGTACAAGAGTAAAGTGGGTCCTAGGGGCCTAGTAGAGAAAATTCGTTAATAGCAGCATAAAGTAATCATAATAATTTTATTAAATTTAAATAAAAATTAGCGGTGACAGCATGTTTTTTCTCTAAAATTGCAAGAGTAAAGTGGTTCCTAGGGGTCTCTTAGAGAAAATTCGTTTATGACAGCATAAAGTATTAATAAAGCTTGATTAAAATATGAAGTTTTATTTAATTTGATTAGAAATTAGCGATAACCGCGCGTTTTTTCTCTAAAAGTACAAGAGTAAAGTGGGTCCTAGGGGTCTCGTAGAGAAAATTCGTTTATAACAGCATAAAGTAACAATAAAGCTTGTTCCAAATATGATGTTTTATTAAATTTGAATGCAAATTAGCCGTGACAGCACGTTTTTTCTCTAAAAGTAGAGGAGTAAAGTGGGTTCTCATAGAGTAAATTCATTTATGACAGCATAAAGCAATCATAAAGCTCGTTCCAAATATGAAGTTTTAATAAATTTGAATAAAAATTAGCGGTGACAGCACGTTTTTTCTCTAAAATTGCAAGAGTAAAGTGGGTTCCAGGGGCCTCTAAGAGAAAATTCGTTTATGACAGCATAAAGTAAACATAAAGTTTGTTCAAAATATAAAGTTTTATTAAATTTTAATAAAAATTTGCGGTGAATGCACGTTCTTTCTCTAACAGTATAAGAGTAAAGTGGGTTCCAGGGGCCTTATAGAGAAAATTCGTTTATGACACCATAAAGAAATCATAAAGCTTGTTTTCAATATGAAGTTTTATTAAATTTGAATACAAATTAGCGGTGACAGTACGTTTTTTCTCTGAAAGTACATGAGTAAAGTGGGTCCTAGGGGCCTCACAGAGAAAATTTGTTTACGACAGTAAAAAGTAATCATAATCATATGACAAATATAAAGTTTTATTAAATTTGGATGAAAATTAGCCGTGACAGCACGTTTTTTATCTAAAAGTACAAGAGTAAAGTGGGTTCTTGGGACCTCATAGAGAAAATTGGTTAATGACAGCATAAATTAATCATAAAGCTAGTTCTAGATATGACGTTTTATTAAAATTGTATAAAAATTATCGGTGACAGCACGGTTTTTTTCTAGAAGTAGAAAAGTAAAGTGGGTCCTAGGGGCCTCATAGAGAAAATTTGTTTATGAAAGCGTAAAGCAATCATAAAGCCTGTGACAAATGTGAGGATTTATTAAATTTGAATAAAAATTAATGGTGACAGCGCGTTTTTTCTCTAAAAGTACAAGAGTAAAGTGGGCTCTGGGGGCCTCATAGAGAAAATTCGTTTAACACTATAAAGAAATCATAGAGCTTGTTCCAAATATGAAGTTTTATTAAATTCAAATATAAACTAGCGGTGACAGCACGTTTTTTTCTCTAAAGGTACAAGAGTAAAGTAGGTCCTAGGGGCCTCACAGAGAACATTTGTTTATGACAGCATAAAGTAATCATAAAGCCTATGTCAAATATGAAGTTTTATTAAATTTGAATAAAAATTAGCCGTGACAGCACGTTTTTTCTCTAAAAGTATATGAGTAAAGTGGGTTCTAGGGGCCTCATAGAGTAAATTTGTTTATGACAGCATAAAGAAATCATAAATCTCGTTCAAAATATAAAGTTTTATTAAATTTGAAAAAAAATTGCCGATATCCGCACGTTTTTTCTCTAAAAGTACAAGAGTAAAATGGGCCCTAGGGGCCTAGTAGAGGAAATTTGCTAATAGCAGCATAAAGTAATCATAAAGCTCGTTCCAATTATAAAGTTTTAATAAATTTGAATTAAAATTAGCGGTGACAGCACGTTTTTTCTCTAAAATTGAAAGAGTAAAGTGGGTCCTAGGGGTCTCCCAGAGAAAATTCGTTTACGACAGCATAAAGTAATCATAAAGCTTGTTCTAAATATAAAGTTTTATTACACTTTTTTCTCTAAAAGTACAAGAGTAAAGTGGGCCCTAGGGGCCTAGTAGAGGAAATTCGTTCATAGGAGCATAAAGTAATCATAATGGTCCTTCCAAATATAAAGTTTTATTAAATTTGAGTAAAAATTAGCGGTGACAGCACGTTTTTTCTCTAAAATTGCAAGAGTAAAGTGGGTCCTAGGGGTCTCCTAGAGAAAATTCGTTTATGACAGCATAAAGTAATTATAAAGCTTGTTCCAAATATGAAGCTTTATTAAATATTAATAAAAATTGGAGATGACCGCACCTTTTTTCTCTAAAAGTACAAGAGTAAAGTGGGTCCTAGGGGCCTAGTAGAGGAAATTCGTTAATATCAGCATAAAGTAATCATAATGCTCCTTCCAAATATAAAGTTTTATTAAATTTGAATAAAAATAAGCGGTGACAGCACGTTTTTTCTCTAAAATTGCAAGAGTAAAGTGGGTCCTAGGGGTCTCCTAGAGAAAATTCGTTTATGACAGCATAAAATAATCATAAAGGTTGTTCCAAATATGAGGTTTTATTAAATTTAAATAAAAATTGGCGATGACCGCACGTTTTTTCTCTAAAAGTACAAGAGTAAAGTGGGTCCTAGGGGCCTCTAAGAGAAAATTCGTTTATGACAGCATAAAATAAACATAAAGTTTGTTCTAAATATAAAGTTTTATTAAATTTGAATAAAAATTAGCGGTGACAGCACGTTTTATATTTTGACCATCAAATTATGCACACCCATAAATAAATGTAGCGATATACAAAATCTAAGCTCTATTTACAATTATATTTTAAAACTTGAAAAAAACATATATAAAAGTGTGGAAATTCAACAATTTGCCTCTCAAATAGATGATGGCCTTCAAAGGTCCTGTTGCACTCATCTCTTTGGTAATGTACCATATAAAGTCACCATTAATTAATTTTTTCTTTAATTGTTTTAGCAAGACATAAAATAAATCTTTCTTTTTATTAACTAACACTTATTCGCCAAAATAGCAACAATCTAATTATTTATTTTATAGTTTGTTTTATTAAACAGTTTTTTGGATTGGGTTTAAGAATTTTAGCGTTACATAATATTCCAAATGTCACCAATCATTACCAATTAATAAAAAGCTAAATTCTGTTATCTAACAAATTAAATTAATAATTGTCCTTAGTCCAGATTACTATCAATTCAGATTATATGTATTATATCTATAGGTCAACTGTCGATATTATTTAACAAGCACATAATTAATTACCTTATAGTTTAATGTCCCTCTTGCTTGTATTCCCTCTTGGTTTTTGTCTAATAGATTTCTTTACTCAACTTTCAGTTCTGTTACCGCACCTGCGCATCATTGACGCCATAGCTGACTTTATCCTCACTTTGGGCCTGAAGTCGTAACTTTCCGTAGAAACCGTTCGATAGAAATAAACAGGCGCAAAATACAAAATTTTTTTTCTTGATTTTTGAATTCCACCTATTATGATTCACCAGTTTTTCTTACAGCAATGGCTACCAGCACTGAGAGTTACTTCTCTCCATTAGTTTATGCAGTTTTAAAACCATGTTAGCAAAAACTTAAGAATAAATCACATCATGTGCTTCAGTGTTTGTGTCGTTCCATACATTAAGTAATTTAAGTTCTACAATAACTCATCTGTAGATTTGCTTAATTTTAACTCACTTTGGTAATATCTGTACTAAAATGTATAAGCAATTTGTTCTAAATTCAGAAAGGTTCTGAAGAAGAGAATAAGCATACTCGAAAGCTAGATCATACAATAAGAAGTTTCGTACTTTAAGCCTCCTCTTTTATTTGACTGCATCCTCACAAATCCAGATCCAAGAAGACTAAATATATATATGCCACTTTTGTAATATTATGAGATATTTTTAAAAACTCCCCACACTAACATCAGCCTTGCACATTGGTAAAAAAAGTTTAGGTAAACAAAGAATATAAATACCTAGGCGCCAAAAATTTTTCTAAAACAAAATATTTAGTTTGAGTAATATTCAAATGCCTGAATGATGGCAAAATGGGAACATATTAAAATAAAACCAAACTAATAAAAACTATTTTAATCCTTACTATTTAAAATTAATTTTGATATCTTCATACAATTTATAGGGCATGTTAACTTAATAGATTTAGATACATATTTGTTTACAGTTTTTTTATTATTTTAAAATTAATTTTATCTAAGGGAAAACTATAACTTCAAGGTGAGGAACAGAAGCAGTTTCATCAACATTTTCGCCAACTATTTAAAACTATTTGAATTAAATTTACGTACAAATTAGTATTATTGTTAAAAATTATGTAGGAAATGTGAAATAGAAAAAAATATAAATTTTAACACAGTTTGAAACCGCACGGGCTTCGCGTTTTAACCCGTGATACTCAATTATTGATAAAATATTACAAGACACACTAACTGCAATTAGAGATTTAACAATTCGGAAAAAAACGAAAATAGAAAAGTGAAATAAATTCGTATGATTTAAACATAAAAAAATAAATACGAATTGTTGTAAAAGATATTAAATATATGTTTACAATAAATAATGAATAAGCCTAGAACAAAAAATAAAGGCTCAGTAAGAAGACAAAATTTCAGTTTCTATCAAGGTACAAAACACAAGTTTTTGTTAATTTTTACAGAAAACATGTGTTATTATTTCTTTAAAATAATTTTTTAACATGTTTTTATTTCTAAAGCTAAAATACGAGATTTTTGAAACTATGCTTTCGTAGTTCAACCTATGTACTCCGCTTTGTATGTTATTATTACCTTAAAGTATTCTCTGTATAAGTATGGTTGGGATTTGGTGGATCAAGGCTCCTCGCCGTTATTTGAATGCAAACATCCGTAAATTTCGCCGGGCACACCAATTCGGCGCTTGAAATCAGCAAGCAGAAAGTATTTACCAGCAACTAGCAGCAAAACAACAGAAGAAGTTCGAAACTTTGCGTAGGAAACACCAGCCAGTACAGCCACTACAGAATACGGTAATCACTGTATCATTTATTTCATTAACAAAAGCAGAAGAATCGGTTCTTTTTAAAGGGCATAATTTCGCCATTGCTTTAAGAACCATTCCAATAGAGGATATAATAGCAAGTGTAGAGAACAGCGTCTGAAAACTTCCACAAGAACAGAGATTCAGTGCGATATGAAACTGTGAAAATACTTCGCATCTTTAAACCATCAAAATCCTGCTTGTCAGCCGCAGCCATAAAGATCCTCAATGAAGAAGATGTTATAATTCTAACTGCAGATAAATGAAATGCAGCGATGATCATGGAAAATGACAAGTACATAGAGAAAATAGAGACATTACTTCAGAATGACAGCTATATGACAATGCAAACGGATTCAAATACGATTAGATATTTCAATTTTAGTTCTCACCATCATCCATCTCAAAAACAAACCATCAATATGTGATACAAATTCAATTTCGGACGAAACAGAAAAACTGACTGAAGTTTTAAAACCAAACAGATATTGCCCTGGAGATATTAGGCGTTCGATTAGGTATTATAATCCTAGACCTAAACCAATATTGGATCACCATCAAGTAGTGCAGTTTTACCTTTTGTTCAGGGTAGCACAAATACAATTGCATTAATTTTGCGGAGATCCAACATTCGCACATCTTTAGTACACGCAAAAAAGATTGGGCGGTGCTCAAAGACACCAAAAGATGTAATTCATTTGCAATCAGAAGTTTATAAAATTCCTTGTTCCTGCGGTAAAGGGTATACAAGTGAAACTGGACGGTCTGTGTCTACTCCACTTACTGAACATCAGCACTCAGGACACATGATTAATGTAAAATATACAGGCTCTTGCATCAGTCTTAGGATATAAACGTAAAATTAAAGAAACTATTGACTCGGGCTACGTGCCGCATAATACCTGAACTCTGCTAATCGGGCTCATTCAGTATTTTGATCTTGTGAGCTGAAGATCCCTGAAGATGCCTCGTGCAATCGAAGGTCAAACGTCGGAAAGTAATTCCAGTTTGACACAGTCTAAACCCAATATTCATGATTTCTTAGATTAATGTTCTGTATTTAATAAAGATTTGGTTTTAAACAGTTTCTTTAACAGTTGTTTAAATAAACAAGTAAATGGATCTAAAACTATCACTTAAATAAAAAATTGTTAAAAACAGTTTAAAACCAATAATGGTGTTTAAAATACGTTAAAAACACTGATTTTTAGTTCCCTCATCAAAGGGAAGTATTCTAATCGTGAAAAAATCACCCTCCGAGATTGTTCCAGATCTTCAAGTTTCAGGGTGCCTAGATAACGAAAAACATGTTTTCTCAATTCCGTCTGCCTTTCTGTCTGTTCGCGGCATAGCTAAAAAACTACTTACACTATTGGCTTCAAATTTTGGTAAAAAATTAAGGGTCATATGGGGATGTTCTAGCAATATTTTGGTTAAAATCCAATATAGCCAAACAAAATAGCGGTCTAGTAAAATGTTAATAAAAATACTATCAAGAAAAACTACTTATCAAATTTATTTCATATCTTGTATAAACATCAAGTAATATGTTGGAATCAACTGGTAAAATTTTAGTACGAATCCAATATGGCGGAACAAAATGGCGACATAATAAAATATTAAAAACTTCAAATTATGTGCCATAACTAAACTTGATATCACCACTAGTAAAGCAGTATTACTAATTCAAGATGGCGGAACAAACAAAACAAATAAAATGTTTGTAATCGTGAAATATCACACTCTCAGTTTTGCATCTTCCGGCTTAAGTGTCCCTAGTTGTCAAAAAATATGTTTTATCAATTCCCTCAGTCCGTCTGTCTGTCAATTCGCGGCATAACTTAAAACTACTTACCTGATAGACTTCAAATTTTTATCAAAAATTAAAGGTCATATGGGAATGACCTGGTAATATTTTAGTAAAAATCCAATATGGCGGAAGAATGTTAAAAAAATTATTACTGGAAAAACTACTTATCCAATTTACCTCACCTTAACGCAAAAGTGTTATATAGAAATGAACTGGTAACATTTTGATATGCATACAACAAAATAGCGGCCTAATAAAATATATTTAAAAAATCAACCTGAAAATACTCGTATTAAATTAATTTCAATTTTTGTGCAAGAACTGAGCGTGATATGGAGATAAGCTGGTAAAATTGAGGTACGAATTTAACATGGTGAAACAAAATGGGGGCATAATAAAATTTTTAAAAATCAACGTAAACAAATTCTGTTCAATTGACTTTAAATTTTGCAGAAAAATTAAATGTGAAAATAGCATACACAACTGGTACTATGAATTCAACATGACGTAACAAAATTGCGGTATGTGTTATGTAAAAACTACTGATTGAATTTATTTTGAATTAGGCCGAAAACTCTAGTGTGAATAATGAATATGTTTAAAACACTACAACCCTGGCTTCTAGATAAATACATTACCCAAATGAAATACAACCCTATCATAAATAAGGGAGCCAAAGTAAAACTACACTAAAATAACTGGATAGCGAAAAGAACACGTAGGAAAAATAAACGACGACCAAAAAAATGCGTCTTCACTTGCATGGGTTTTTTTGCCAAAAGACAAAGCACACCGGAAGGCGAAAGGGCGGGGTGGCCCCTTTGTCCCTCCAGGTCTACGCCACAGGCCAAATCGCATAGGCAGAATTAGGTAAATGTTAATTTTTTCATGCACTTTTATCCAGAATAACACGTTTTTAAAAAATAAGTAATAGAACTTTGCTCACATGCTTTTTGGTGGGCACTATTTAATGTAAAAGATAAATATTTAAAAAAAACTGTACATTTACCAGATCTATTGAAGTTTAACACTAAGCTTAAAATGGAATACTCTACTGTATTATATATTTGGTTATATGCTATATGGTCACCTGGCTTTAACTTCGACGTATTGATATTTAAAAATTAAGAATTCCAAATTAGTTCGAGTTAGATCAAAACGGATTGGGCTTAGTTTTTTAAGGTCTTTCTGCTAGTTAACGGTTAACCAGTTAAGATTTGTCACGGTTAACCGCAAAAACAGCATAACGCGAACTGGCGTTCGGTCAACCGATCCAACCGGTTAATGAAAGTTAAATTATCCGATCTGCGACCCCCCCCACTCTTTCCCCGAAGCAACAAACCCCCTTGTATATAGTCACTCATATATGAAAGTGGAACCTCTTTTTTTTTAGTCAACAGCCCTTCCCCATTCCTGTTTAACCGGTAACAATTAATAATTTTGACAGCACTAGTATGTTGATCAGTACATCGGTCGGTTGGGATTTTACAGCTTCTCAAATTAGAGAGTATAACTCATGCCAAATATTTCATATTTTATTAGATCTTTGGATAGGGTTGCCACCTTTTGGAAATTCTAAGACATCTAGGAAGGAACAACAGTCATCCATTAACCCATCAATTGATGACTAAAAAATCCTATCCTATGCATTAAGAAATTAAAATAATATAGATAATAATAGAGAGTTACAATGAGATTGCTTTCCCCAAAATTACGAGATTGCGAGTGTCGATGTATTTAGTATGATTTGGTATAAATTCAATTCTGAGATAATCCCGTCTCCCGGGTAAATAATTGTTTGACCCGGACAACCGGACCTCAAACCTGAACGGGTCGCAACCCTATCTTTTGGTAATACTACGTAAAAAAAATTGAATCTTGAAAAAACCCAAAAATGGTGTTCTATTTAAATTTTAAAACTCAGAAAGTTATCTATCATTTTTTCATATCTTGAATAAATCGAACGTTCACCTACTTTAATATTTATAGTAAGAGTAGGTAGATTAGGTCTGGCGTGATAAAAATTATTTGCAGGACTTTTGAAATTTTAAACTCCTGTAGAAAAAATAATCTGACAAAAGTAACAATTCAAATCGAAATCTAGAATTGCTTTAGGTTCTTAAGAACTCAAGAATGTTTTAATTTACATTATTTTGTGAACTGCTGTCGAATATTTACAAGGTTTTTTACTATAATTTGCCACCCCTTTAGAAGCTTCATGTTTGTAGTAAGAAAATAATTTTTAAATAAGATTTTTCGTGGAAATTATTAGTGTGGGTCCTAAAAATGCAAAAGCCAATCAGAATATAAACAAATGAACTTCAATTTTGTTATTTAAACTGTGTATATAAAATATTGCCTCATGGTAAGATTTTTGTCAATTTTCTCCGCTGTTTTTAAAGATAAAGTTATTACCAAGAAGAGTAATAAAATAACAAAGTTAATGTTCATTTGTTAACTGTCTGGTTGCCATTTGCTTTTTTAGTTAGCACAATGAAAGATTTTATGTAAAATCTTAAAACTTTTACCTACACATTTTTATAAAAATTAAAAAAGGTTGGCAAATTATAAATAAAATCCCTCTGCCAAAATGTCAAAGTACGAATCCACGAGTACTGTTTTTTAACGCTACTTCACTATATGCCGTCTTTCACACATTTTTCTTAATGTGCTATTATTTCAGGCAAAGACGTCCGCCCTAATTCTTGTTGTGCTCTTATCTCTGGCTGCCCTGGCGTCGTGCAGACCAAACCCATCTGACGAACAAAAAGACGAAAGTAAAGAAGTCACTCAGAAACCTAAAAGAATCATACAAAATCCGTTTGCTCCTTTTGCGATCCCAATCCTACTTTCCGATGAAGACGATGAAGACAGTCATAAAAAGGACACAACATCTGATAAAACCGATGAGCAAAGAACAAGACGTTCCTCTAATACTTATTAAGACTATAATAAAAAGTATTAGTTTTGTAGCTAAATCATGTATATATATTTGTTAATTACTATATAGACTGATGCTTAATTGGCCTTCAGAAAAATCACACCTGTTAAAACGATTCGTAAAATATGCATACGGTACAATCTGAAACAATGTATCAGCTCTTATTTTGGTTGGCTGATTGGTTTGAATTTTTGATAATTATATCATTTATCATAAACATAACTTAATTTGTTAATGAAAATCTTATCTAGCACCCTGCTGAAAGTACGATGTAACATGATAGCATTTGTTTTGTGTATAAATTAACGTTTTAATAGGAAGTTTTTTCTCAATATAATTTTAAGTTACTTTCAGGTAAAAATAAAGACACGATTTTATAAACACCAGATAGTATTTTTTCTCTATAATCCTCACATACCATATATACGAGAACATTCACCTCTAGGTCTTTATTTATCAGAATAGTGTCGGTTCAGCTCCGTAACGATGAAGTATTGGTCTCAGAAAATAAATATGGATGTCAGTATTGTCAGTGCCTATAAATTAAATGAGAAAGTTTGCACACGTTCGGCTCAGTGACGTTTTCTTTTACTTTCAGTCAGTGGCGGCTCGCCAGGGAACGCGGCTGAAGCGCCGCTTCAGCTACATTTTCCAATAAATTTACTTAAAAATAAAAATATTTTTAAAATATTAAGCGTTTTATAATCTAAATTTCTATTATAAAAATGTAGTATGTTTTATATAAATTCACATTATTTACTAAATTATACCATTATTTTCTATCAAACTAGTAATAATGACTTAAACACATAGCACGCTGAACACCTTTTCATAAGACCGATCCGTTGAGGAATCTCAATCAGCAGTTACAAATTCCGCTTCAAACTCCCCCACGCACGCCGGCTTTTACGCTATGATTTGTTTACGGAGTTGTTATGGCAACGCAATGGTGAATATCGGTAAGCCAAACAGAGATAGAAGCGGCATAAAACTGCTGCTGCAGGTTGCAGGAGCTTGTTATTAGGCATATTGATTTTCGCTACTTTTGTGTATTCGGTACTAATAGTTACTTTGGTATTAAGTAATCATTTATAATATTCGTTACTATGATAACTTTGATTACTGATATTGAAAAGAATACGAATGACTTATGACCACTACTTATACGTATAGATAAACGTCTTTGAATATAGTTACTTTGATTACTGCTATTGAAAAGTATACGAATGACTAATGACTAGTGACTACTACTAGAGATAAATTTGTTTAAATATAGTTTCTTTTTTTAACCTTGGAATTAGTTTGTTATTTTATTTTATTGGGCAAATAGATTCTTGTAATAACATTTTAAATGACAAATAATATAAATTTATTTTCATGTTTCACCCTTAGGTGCATTTTAATGATTTATATTAATAAATTTCGCTAAAAATTGTTAATTAAGATTAGAAACAGTAATAACATACAGGTATATAAATACATATTGTGATAAAAAACTAAGTACAACATTGCTCAGCATCCTTTTTTTTTTAAATTTAGAACTCAAAACGCCAATTAAAATATATTCAAAGGAAACAAAACAATACACAAAAAACAAGAAAAAAAGTATACTTTGGACATTTTCCCCTTTTAAACGACTTCTTCTTTCTGAAGTAAGCCCAGCAGTGGAAAAGATGCGTTCGGATGATACAGATGTCGCAATTATGCATAAATATTGTTTTGCCAGTTTAGACAAATGAGGGAATATTGTCTCTCTGGATTTCCACCATTTAAGAGGATTTTCCTTTCTATGCAGAAGATCTTCTGCTAAAAAAGATATAACTTCCAAAATGGCTTGTCGAAATCTGCCCATATTAAATTTTCCTCCTCTACCGAATCTGATATATTTCTTGGATTGGGATGAGCGCTATCATCAATGGTATTTAAATTGCGACGTTTTGTGCCTATCATCCGGGCTACATCCATTTTAAGTCTGTCCTTTGCCATGTTAAAAGTGTATTCGAAACTTTAAACTCTGGATTTAAAACTCGGATCTAAGATAGAAAGAAGTTGAGCCACCTTTATAAGAATACTTGGATCCACAAATGTTACATCTAGCAATTGCCGTGGAAACATTCGAAAAAATGCAGCCAATTCTCACTACGCTTCAATGTATCTTCCATTTTAACTAAAAATATTAAAAAATAAGTACATATTGGTGTAATAACCAAAAAAAATTGCCTGTAAATTATTTTTTTAAATATATAATTTATTTACCTAGGTTGATTAAAAGTATTTTACTTCCCGAAAACCAAAATTGTTCAAATATAATTAAAGAACACGTTAATTGTTTATCATTATGCCGAAAAAAATATTGTTTGCTTCAATGAAAATGCATACAGCCGAAAACAAAGAACAACGCTAGGATGTCTAGTAGATCCGATGGGGCAAATCCCAGAATTCAAACTAAACAACCTGCGTTGCCAAAGTAGGTAAGTAAAAATTATCCGTGTCCGCTAAATACATTTTTAATAAGATCCAGATATACAACGCGTATGCCTACATTGCATTTAATATATAAAGTCATATTTTCTTAAAATTTGGAATCATCAAACAAAAGTCCACTTTGCTTATTTTTATTATTTATTATTCGTCTGGAGTCTGGAAAACGAAAAATATATAATAGTTTTGTGCACATATGATCAGATTCAAAATTAAATTAATAGCGCAGCGCAGCACACCACGACAACATGTCTGAAGGTCGAACAAAGCACAACCTTCACTTAATAGAACGGTTTGGTTAGGTAGGAATTAGATCTAAAATCATGTTATTTTCTGATAATACAAAAAGTGAAATTTAAAGTACTTTATAAACTAAGGTGACAAAATAAAACAAAATATTTCTAAGACAAAAATAACACCAAGAATTAATAATATAAGTTGACATTGAATGTGTCCTCCCCTACTAATGGAATCGCCCAATAAATATATACCAATCGAGGAGTACCGATACGATACTTTCGAATCGCGCTGCGCCGCACAGTAGTCAGTTTGATTCATCTGGCTAGGAAAAATTCAAAAAATAAAAATATTTAAAAAAATTTATTACTGTATGAAATAGCTTTAATATGCATGCACTGAGCTTAAAGTAAAACAATTTGGTCAATAACTGCACTTAGAATCATGCATTGAGCTGTTAAACAGCAAGTTTGACTTAGGCGGCCATGGTAAGTATATTAAACTGTCAGAATTACGTAATGTTTTATCGATTGTTTAATGCACGTCACGTGGAGTTTTTTGAGTTTTTTGTGATTAAAAGTTTAAAATGGGTAAGTAAAACTTAAGTTTTAATAAAATTTTCAGAATATTTGATTTCTGTATTTTAGTAGAAGCATCTATGTTTATATTTGTCGTTTTTGTTAGATAATACTACGGATTTTTAGATTTAAAACTCCATACACTCTGATATTGGCGTGTATTTGTTAAACTGATATAACTGTGTTTTAATGTATATATTATTCTTTTATTCTCTAAAAAATTAGCTGCAACAACCTGCAACAAATAGAAAAATATACAGTTTATTTAATATCATGCACTCTAAGCAACCCCGGCACTCCAAATCATTTGGTTCTATTTCACTCGCTTTATTTAAACTTATAAACCTAAACTTTGACATATATGCGTAATTCCTGCAGCGACATATTTTAAGTTATGAAAAATAAAATGGCGGATCTAATATGGCGACGGCTTTTTATTTTTAATCGATTTTATTTGGCTTTACAGAGCTTGGCTGTCTGTCTATCAAATCTTGCAATTCATTTTTTCTGTTAACCGAATATTATAATATTATTTAAAAACTTTAAGAGTGGGGGGTGGTTTAGACGTGTAAAGGGGTTAAAAAAATATTACTTTCAACAATTATTTTATCATTTATTGTTAATTTAATAAGTATGAAAATTATTTCCTCAGTGTTTATTGTAATATGTAACGTGCATAATAGAATAAAAATAACCAAAAAATGAAATAAGTAGGTACCCTTGTTTCACTTACCCCCTCACCCCCAGCCAGCCCAATTAAAAATGTTTGATCACAACCCCCTACTTGTGATACCTTATTTGAAAGCTTGTAAAAAATGTTTTTTTAGTAGTACCTTTTATGGAACATAATTACGTTTTAAATTACGATAATAATATTAATAATTGCGTTCAATATTTTTGAATTTTAGTTGGGCAAGCTGGGATTGTGAAAGTATAGAGGTAATACAAGGGTGCTTATTTTTTTTTGGTTTTCACTTTCTAATATTCTAAAAAATACATATTTAAATTATTTTTATAATTATTAAAGTAAAAATTAATGATAAAATTGAAAATGACCATCCAAAGCTATCATTATTACAAGTAGGGTGTTGCCATTTAAGATTTTTAAGTTGGGGTAGCTGGGGGTGAGGGGGTAAGAGGAAACACATTTTTCATTTTATTATTTTGGTTCCCACTCCATATTATAAAAATTGTTTTCGGCAAATTTTAATTTTTTTTTTGTTCCCGAGTTATCACCATTGTAAGTTTTTAAATTTCACCCTGTATATTTTGTACTTAAGACACATCAAAATTAACACGCCGGAATAGTATAGAAAATTCATATTTTAAAATTGTTTACTAACTAGGTATTTTGTGTAAGAGTAGACGTTTTGTTTGTTTTTTTAGCGTTGGCGGATGGTGTACCTCGGCGTGTTCTTTTTAATATATGGAAAGAAGAGCCAAATCCAAAACAAAAGGTTCACAGAGTAATGAACCATTTGCGGGAAACCACAGACTTCCATAATTATTCGCAAGTTTGTCAGAGTCAAATTAAAAAGAAAGTAGATAACTTCTGTTCTATTTTAAAACAAAAATGGACTGTGTGTCATCACAATGAAAAAATTTTTTTGAGATCTCATAGAGTATGGTTATTAGGAACACTTAATTTTAAAGCAGAAGACAATCGACGATCTGCTGGTCGACCTACTAAAACTTTTGAAGAATGCACAGAATCTGCAAAAAAAAAGAAGGTGTACCATCTTCTGCGTTCTTCCTCGAAACAAGAGCTTGCGTTAGCCACCAGCCTTAGTTTGTATGCGGATGGCAAAAGAGATGCTGCAGATATTGTAAAACAAGTATCTAATTCACCCACAAGAGCAACCCGCATAAAACATTACAAATTAAACAACAACAGAGAAAATTATCCCAAAAAAATGTCTCCTGATGCGGCTTTGGGACTCCTGGTAGACAACAAAATGACCAAGGAACAATATAATCGTATAAAACGAAATAGCAAGGAGTACCATGCAGACATATACCCTAATTATAATAAAATATTAGATGCAAAAAAAAGATGCTATCCTGCAGCAATCAAGACTGATGAAATTTCCGCAGAAGTTTCAATTCAATCAATTGTGGACCATACTGTAAATAGGTTGGCAACTGCACAAAAAGAAGTCCTATTTCAAATCGCTGAACGCCATAAAATTGTTTCTTTTAAAGCATGGTTCAAGTGGGGTTGCGATGGAGCTGCTGGTCAGAGCCGTTATAAACAACGGTTTGAAGATGAGGCAAATGTTGACTCTTATCTGTTTTCGATATCGATGGTTCCTTTAAAGATGAGTGTCGAAACCGACAAAAA
Organism: Kuschelorhynchus macadamiae; assembly: GCA_030620095.1. Taxonomy (NCBI): domain Eukaryota; kingdom Metazoa; phylum Arthropoda; class Insecta; order Coleoptera; family Curculionidae; genus Kuschelorhynchus; species Kuschelorhynchus macadamiae. Next base: position 1,201,319 of record JAUTXW010002049.1, on the reverse strand, counting down.
TAAAGAAATAATTGCCTTTCAAAATCCCTCGACATCATCAACAAACTACTGCCGGCCAATAAAAATCATCTTTAGACAAGAAAGAGAAGAATTTGTAATGCAACAAATAGAACATGTAAAACAACAAATCAGTCATCTTGAACCATGCCCCATCAGAATTCAAGAAACAGTTTACCATTGTACATCAATTTTGTCGTTGACAATGATAGACGGCAAAATTTGCAGTTGGCTAGCTAAGTCCTCTTCCCAAAACTGCTATTTGTGTCACACAAAACCAAGCCAAATGAACAATATTGAAGCCATGATAATCCGGCAGGTTGTGGAAGAAAATTTAGCGTTCGGTATTTCCAGTTTACACGCATGGATTAAATGCTTCGAGTGCCTCCTTCACATTTCTTACAGACTTGAGGTAAAGAAATGGTGTGTGAAGCAGGCTGATAAACCAAGAGTCGATGCAAGAAAAAAAATTATTCAAGAAAGATTTCGACAGGAGATGGGTCTTTTGGTGGATATGCCCAAACCCGGCTTTGGAACTACAAACGACGGGAATTCGGCAAGACAGTTCTTTAAAAATTCCGCTACATCTTCTGCAATAACTGGCATCGACGAAAATCTTATAAAAAGGTTCCACGTGATTCTTATTACCTTGGCTTGTGGACTAGAAATTGATTCTGAGAAATTTCAAGTATTTTGCCTAGATACCGCCAAGTTGTATGTGTCTCTGTACCCGTGGTATTATATGCCTCAGAGTATGCATAAAATCCTCATTCATGGTGGATTGTTGGTCAAAAATTCAGTTCTACCAATAGGTCAGATGTCAGAGGAGGCCCAGGAAGCCCGAAATAAGGATTCTAAATATTTTCGTGAACATCACTCTCGTAAGTTCAGTAGAACACAAGTCATGGAAGATATGATGCATAGTCTCTTGATATCATCGGATCCATATATCACTAGTTTAAGAAGTTTTAAAAAAAGGAACGTACAACCTTTACCTCAAGAAGTAGTTGGTATGTTAAAAACGCCCTTATTGCCGAACACAGAAAGCGACTCCAGCGAAGATGACAGCGATTAATAGTAAGTAGGTTTTATAGACATAGAGTGACTCAAAGCTTAAATGATGCAGTCGATATTAAAAGTAGCTAATGTTTGGCCAGAAAACATATTACTAAGAAGTCAAACTTTTAGAACCAAGTTGCTAATAACCCAAATTGGTGTATATTTGTCTCACCAGCAGCTTGGTTACAAAAGTTTGTTTTTTTAGTAATATTATGTTCTCTGGCCAAACATTAGCTACTTTTAATATCGACTGCATCATTCAAGCTGTGAGGCACTGTATACGTATAATTATTTGGTTGTTTTACATAAGGGGTATCAGTTGTTTATAATATTAAGTCGGTTTTAAAAACATGCAGTCTGATTTATTTAAACTGACTCGCGAAATTGCATTGGATGTTGCCAATGTTATGTGTGTTATGTTTTGTTGGTAATTGGTCATTTATGTTATTTTATTTAACAATTAAACACAAAAAACACAAAAACACGATATACCTACTGATGCAATTTGAAATTTAACTCTATATTTTGCTTTTGAGTAGAAACATAAGTCAACATAATCCAGGATAAACTATAGAGTGTCGCGGCAAAAACCTTAATTTGCCTGGATTTTTTTCGCGGGTCTGTTTAAATTAGTCAGACTGTAACTACATTCACTCACTATAAGTTATTTCTCTGTTATTTGTTTATAATATATCAGGTATCTGACCAGTTGTTTATATTGTATTGTTGCATTTTTGAAATACTAAGTCGGTTTTCTAGACATACTATTCAGGGGTGTTCAATCAGGAACTACATCGACTGATTATGGGAAAACCTAAGGAAAAAACTAAAAACTATTTTTTAAAAATTGGTTAAATACTAGTATTATTGTGAAAAAAGTGTGGATTGCTTTATTTTTCGTATATCGAGCAACCCACGCTTTTTTCACAATAATACTAGTATTTTTAGTTCATTATTATTTTTAAGAATTATTTTTCCCTTTTTAGTTAGGGTACTTTAAAAGCGTGTTTTTTAGTTTTTTAAAATATATTTATTTTTCACTTTTTAGTTAAAAAATGTTACGAGAGCGTAAACATTATTGATTCATGAAAATAGGTAAAAAAATTCTACACAAAATGGTGAATGCATGATGATATTACAAACATACATACACATACAGGTGAAGCTAATATAAGCGTGTTAAAAACGAGTTTCACTTCCCTATCTAAGTTTAATGGCTATTTTAAATAACTTGGAAACTGTTGGGCTTAAGCTTAATGTACTTTATACAAATTGGCTTAGGTTTTAATCGAAAACCGTCAAGAAATACGGGATGTTTTATTTTTAAAAATGAGACTTTATATTGTATTTTTTTTTAACACCCCGTATATTTAAAAATATATTTTTTTTCGTGTCTCTCAAGACTATAGAGGTGTCAAGCACGGGGGTACCAAATGGACACCCTGTGTATATACATTACATTTTCCCATAATCGATCGTTACAATTCGTGGTGGTACACCCTGTATAGTGTATAGTTATGTCTTGGTTATTTGTTTTTTTTATATAAGAGTTTATTAATTGTTTTGTATTGTATTGTTACATTTGTGAAAATTAAAAAAAAAATATATTTTTTCTATGAGGGGTTGCGTTTTATTTAGTCCTAAAATGGGGTTCTGGTATATTTTTTCAATTAGGGATGATTTTCATGAGTCTAAAGTTACGACAAAATTTAAGTTGAGTTTATGGTAAAGAGACCCCAAGGTTCTATAAATAATAATTCTAAATAATTTATTAATGTCATAAACAATTTTGTTTTGGTCATCATGGGGGTGGTTTAAAACGAATAAAATTATCTAACTATGAGGGTTGCAAAACCGCAAGTACTACGCTAAAGCATGCAACAACCTTCTTTTAACGTCTAAAAACACATTAGTACTTTTAAAAGCTCAGGATTTTATTTTATCATTTTTTTTGGAATGAGGGGTTGTTTTCACCCTTGAAAGTAAAAGCGCCCCTCGGCGCATTAAAGAAAATGTTCTAAGGTGTATTCCCTACGTATTCCTGTCTAAATCTCAAGCAAATTGTTTAAAGTGCCTGGAAATCATAGGTATTAACTTATTTTTATTTTGGCATACTGGAGTATGAATATGATTTTACATAGTGGCCTTACGCATTAAACTTTAACCATAGTATACACGCTATACCAATAAGATACATATTCATTAACACCCAAGATGACAAAATTTAAGAGAATATGTGGGTTTGGTGCCATTTTGCCAGATCGTAAAAACTGACCACTGCGCCGTGTGGCCAGCTGGTGACATGACAACATACGATACGAGTAGCATCGGACCTCAAAGCTCAATTCGTACGCAACGCCAAAAAAATCCTTAGTAATCAGAGTAATCAAAGTAATCACTGCGCTTTTGAATAGGTATTCGTTACTCCGGGTATCTACGAGTAACGAGTACTCGAGTAACGAATAGTTACTTTTTCAACACCTTTACTTGTTATAGAATTAATCTAAATTAGTGCGTTCGGATCATCGAAGGCGGAAACAGTTTTGCATCGATCGAATCGAATCGAAATTAGCTTTAAGATATAGGTACATAACTGTGTTTAAGGAACAACAAAAATATATTTAAAATCTTCTAAATTTATATTATTTCCCGTAAGTATTGAAAAATGCTCCAAAGCTATGGATAATTAACATCATAAAAAGGTTAAAAGAAAACAGCCATTTTGACGTGACACCCCGAAAAATTTGCGCCTTCGGCGCTATTTTTACCTGCGGCGCTGTGCATCTGGCTACGCTGCGCTTCACCCGTTCTTAAATACACGAGCCGCCACTGCCTTCAGTGCTGCTTCATAACCATTATGATAAATTTTTCATGGAACTATGTCGGCAATGATTCGTCACTGATTTGTATAAATAGATCCTAATAATATTCTTCCTTCATTAGGATCTTTTATAAATAAATATTATCTCAAGTTCATTACAATGATTTACAAGAAAAAAAGAACGCAACACTTCAGAATATAAACACCCAAATTTAAAAGCCGGATATCATAGTTATTAGGCTATCATGGGTACTATAAGGCTAATAACGCTTGAGGTGGACACAGTGTTATATACGTCGGATGGAAGCGTTATTTACTATAATACGCGTGGTGCGTTCAGCGTTTAATGTTCGAGTAAGTAATTTTTTTGTTTTGAAAAATCTTGTTTTAATAATAAAACCAAATTACAATTTTAATGGCCTAGAGCGTTATTTTGCTATAATAATACGCTAGGGTCTTGGTAAATCATCCATTCTTCTCTAAGAGACCTGTTTCTTAAATTAAACAGTATACGAGTTTCAGTCATTTTGACTCAGACGAGACCTAGTGTTTGTATGTTGTTTAATGCCCTAGGGCAAGGCTCTTCAACGCGCGGCCCTCAGGTCACATGCTAATTTCTTGCAGTTCCTAGAGGCTAAAGAAAATATTGTATAACGCCGCGCCCGCGAATGACACTCTGAGGACGCTAGCGCCACCTAGTTAGAGGAGATCCACTCTGTGAACTCCAGATCGCGACTACCCACAAGGCCACTAGATGGCGTTGCAAGTCTTTCGAATCCTTGTAATGATTCTAGAAATTATCACTACTAGCAGCTGCTCGAAATTTCGAGAGATTCAAAGTTGACGCGGTCGGCCTATATAAAGCCGGAATCACACGGCAGCGGCCAGTTCTAATTCCAAGACCGAACGAAGCGAAAGAGTGTGAACTAGCAGTGAACTTGCTACCTGTGCGATGATTATAGTGTTTGTATTTTAGTGCAGCAAGTTTAGTTTTGTCGTGGCCATTTCTATCGGAGAATTAAACTCGTTTCTTTTACCTTGACATTAAAAATGGCTTCTACTTCGGGTAAAAAACGAAAAATTAGTGAATTAAAGCGTATAATTCAAGAAAAGAGGACCGAGTTGTACTTGTTCGTTAGTGTTAATCAAAAACCCGTCTGTTTGGTGTCAAGAATCCCTTTCAGCCTTGAAAGAATACAACTTAAAAAGACATTAAGATACAAAGCATGCCACAAAGTTTAAGACAATGAAAGGAAAATGACGGCAAGATAATTATATCCGAAATAGCTTTGAAATCAAAACCTTTTACTGATTGTGAATTTATCATGGAATGTTTGGAGGCTGTCGCTGAAGTACTATGCCCGTCTCAAAAACAACTTTTTTCTAAAGTTAGTTGGTCCAGTGTTACTATCGACATAAGAATCGAAGAGTTAGCTGCAGATACTGAAAGTTCACTAAACGAACGTTCATTGAAGGTCGTATACTATTCTGTTGCGCTCGACGAAAGTACAGATTTAACCGATACCGCTCAATTAGCTATATTTATTCGTGGCATTGATAATAATTTTGAAATCACTGAAGAGATGGCTGCCCTTTTCCGAATAAAGGAACTACAAAAGGACGTGATATTTATAAGTGTTTGATGACATTACTGAGAAGATATAATTTAGAATTGACAAACCTTTCTGCAGTTGTAACAGACGGTGCACCATCCATGATAGGAAAAAATGAAGAGCTCGTGGGTTTCATGAAAAAACAGCAGAAAGATCTTCCTTTGATGCATTACCATTTTATCGTTCATCAACAAAATCTTCGTGCAAAAAAATTTTTTACACGAAATTAATGGTGATGTGACATATTTTACTGATGTTCGTTGGTTGAGCAGAGGAAAAATGTGAAAACGTGTTTTTGAACTCAAGAACGAAATCGCCTCCTTCATGGTTGTGATCTTATGTGTAGTATTTAGATATTTTTAAAACATTGACATGTTCTATATCATATTTGTGATCTTAGGAACTAATAAAATGAATTTGAAATTTGAATTAATTCTGATTGGCTTATTTCCAGAAACTTTAAAAACAGACCTTCAATATTCATAGCTAGACGCTTATCAAACGATTCAGAGAGTATCTATGATGAAGATCGGAACCCCAATGAAGAAAAAAACTTTTCTTTTTAGTACAGGTCGACTTATTAGAATTAAAAATTTTAAAGTAATTGTATCATGACCTATACAGCGTCTGTTATAGGAACGGGCATTTTATTGATAGTTATCGATAGTTCAACGACCTAGGCAGTGGGGGGGCGGAGATGCTATCAGGCTGTTCTCTGTTCTTCGCGATTCGATATTTTTTATTCTTTGTGTGTGTTTAAGTAGGTATAGTACATAGGAACTTGTAAAACACAATAAATACATTCGCTAATGACAAAAACAGTTATTGAATGTGTTATTAGAACTAATTAATTACATTACAGTCACTGTTTCAGTTGGGTCAAAGTCAAGAGTAAAGGTAGGTATAAATGTAAAATATGCCTGTTATTTTCGATATTTTTAAGCATTTTAATATGTAATCTTGGGTGCCACATTGAAGTAGGAAAAAAGTAAAAATTTAAGTTTATGACATGGACATCACTTTAAAAAAATCACTATAAAATTATCAATTTTTACATCCACATCACAAAATTCAGTTAAAGAATTATGCAGGATGGTGACAATTTCGATGCTCACCATTAGTATATTTAAGACGGTAAGTTCTATGAGGTCGGTTAAATTAGAAAAAAATGCCTTTCTTGAAAATCATTCACAAGACACTTTTGTTTTCTGACAAAATGTACGTTATTTTATGGAATACCAGGCGATTTGTGAAAAAGACCTAAACATATTCCAATGAATATTTCAAAAACTATTGATTATGGGACACAGTTTAAATTTGAAAGGTTCATTTTTTTTTCGCTCTACAATGTGGTACCTTTAAATTTCACCTCCGATATTTGCTTTTTCCCCCCACCCCCATTACCTTTATTATTTTTAAAACGTAAGCGGCTTTTCTATTTAATTTTTTTAAGCTCATTACCTCCCAAATACAATGATGTATAGCACTTATACGAAAAATTTATAATAAAGAAAATTCCCCTACGGAGAAATACGAATATTTTTAATATATTTAATAATATTTATGTGCGTAAAAAAAACAAAGAAAATTCACAATTGCCCAAAAAAAATGTTTTGTTTTCTTTTTATTAACACCAGAAAATATTCTTAAAAAAAGGGGATGAGTTACAAAAATTTTACAAAATTGATTTTAATGAATCAGAATCTCTGGGCCTCGAACTAGTTGTCATAAGAATAGATTAATACATACAGATATTCAAAATCAAAATATTAAGGCATAACTGAGTTTTTTAAATATTTGTTAATAGAAAATTCAACATGTGCATCTAGCTTTCTTAAGGCAATGAAAGCGTTAATCTTATATTTAACTTTACCTGTAAGCGGAGCTTGTAATAAAAGGTCATTTTCAAAATTAAAATGTATTGAAACCTATCTTAGAAATAGTATTTCTCAAGAGAGATTAGACTCTCTGTCCCTGTTAGCGACAGAAAATGATTTGGCAAGAGACCTCAATATAAATTAGGCCATTACCGATTTTGCGGAGAAGAAAACTAGAAAAAAACTTTACATTATTTTTATTTGTTAGGTTTATTGGTTTTTATATGTCTATTGCCTTATTTTTATATTAGTAATTGTGTAGACATATTTTTGAAACAGGTTTGTTCCGACAAAATTGAGAGTTTTTGGCTTTGAAATGGATTATATACGAGCATATCGTGCGTATAGAGGGCCGTGTCTCAAAAGCTGCGGGGGGGGGGGGCCAAAAGTTACGCCACTGGACCTAGGTGTGCAATATATATATATATATATATATATATATATATATATATATATATATGCCGATAGGTATCCAATGAGATACCATATACAGGGTGTCCCAACTAAAAGTATCCACCCCAAATAACAAGTCGCCAAGACAAAAAAAAATAAAACGCTCGGACCCGTCGATTTTGCTTTTGAGGGGGAAACATTTTGCGCCTATTTTCAATTTCGCAGCATCACCCTCTGAGCGGGGGTGAGATTCACCCCCAAAATGTTAAATGGAAAGGGGGGTCGAGTGATACCTTATTTTGAAGGGTTTCCGACCCTGGTTACAACTGCCAAGTTTGAAGCCTCTGCTGTCATTCCCGAAGAAATGGCAGCTTGTCCAAAAAAAAATATTAATAAATTAACTGCAAGAGTTGGCTGCTTTAAATTTAGGGAATGATGCAAGCTAGTGAAAAGATTTTAATAATAATTACTCCGGACGAGAAGAAAATAAAAATAGTAAATGTAAATTAATGGGGAATTTTTAAGAAATGTTTTCTACAAAGACTAAATTATTTTATGAATTGTTCGAAATGTTCGCCATTTACTTCCATGCAATGATACAGACGAGCCTCGAATTCCTCTCGAACATTTTGAAATGTTTCAGGTGTTATCTGACGGCATTCAGCTACTATTCGCTGTTTTAAATCCTCAAGTGATTCTGGCTGCACCTTAAAAATCTTTGTTTTCAAGTGTCCCCAAAGAAAGAAGTCCAACGGCGTCAAATCAGGTGATCGTGCCGGCCATTCGATGGGACCTCTTCTTCCAATCCAGTGATCGGGAAAAGTATTATCGAGAAAATCTCTTACCGGACGAGCGTAGTGAGGAGTTGCTCCATCTTATTGAAAGAATATCTGAAATTCAGCTATATACTGGTCGTTTTCTAGAATCTCAGTAATCTGCGGATCGATGGCATTTTCAAGTAAATTTAAATAACTTTCACCATTTAAATTGCCTTCTATGAAAAAAGGTCCAACAACGTGATTGCCTAGAATTCCCGCCCACACGTTTACTTTTAAAGGATGCTGGCTATGGGTTTCCCTGAATAAATGGGGGTTGCTGTCGCTGCAATACCTGCAGTTGTGACGGTTTATTTCTCCATTTAAGTAAAATGTGGCTTCGTCAGAAAAATAAATATTGTACAATGAAATGGTATGGTTGTTTAATTTTTCAGAAATATTCTCACAAAACTCTACTCTGCGATCAAAGTCATCTTCGTTCATTTCGTGAAGCAATTGATATTTAAAGGGTCGAAACTTATGGGATTTTAGAATTCGGTGAACACTGCTTCGGGAGACTCCTGATATTGCAGCTGTTTCTCTGATGGAGTTACTTGGGACCATAGCAACATGGCCAAGGACTGCAACCTCAACATTTTCATTTCTTATTGGTCTTACTCTTTCATGCTTTTTATTGACAACTGAGCCGGTTTCGAAAAATTTGTTCCGCAGTTGTAATACACTTCTATGAGTCAAAGAATGTTCGGGATGAGATTCATTAAAACTTACAGCTGCAGCTCTCGCACAATTATTGTTTCTAATGTAAAGAACAATAATTTCGATTCTCTCTTGTATCGTAAACGTCATAGGCAATTGTTAGAAACTTTCGTCTTTTAACACTTTCAGACAAAATAAATTTTAAATAAAATACACAAACTGTAATAAACGCATGAATGCTTGACACTAAATAAACGATAACAATGTGATTTTATTTTGTTTGTTGCTGATGTTTTATGATAACAGTAAGAATGGAATGCCGATTTTTTTTTTAAATTTTGTACAGTGACAATTCGACAAGTTAGCTTAAACGTTTTGGCAACGGTCTGTTTCATTGCAAGGGAGTAAATGGCGAACATTTCGAACAATTCATAAAATAATTTAGTCTTTGTAGAAAACATTTCTTAAACGCAAAAATTCCCCATTAATTTACATTTACTATTTTTATTTTCCTCTCGTCCGGAGTAATTATTATTAAAATCTTTTCACTAGCCTGCATCATAATAAGGTATCACTCGACCCCCCTTTCCATTTAACATTTTGGGGGTGAATCTCACCCCCGCTCAGAGGGCGATGTTGCGAAATTGAAAATAGGCGCAAAATGTTTCCCCCTCAAAAGCAAAATCGACGGGTCCGAGCGTTTTATTTTTTTTTTGTCTTGGCGACTTGTTATTTGGGGTGGATACTTTTAGTTGGGACACCCTGTATAGAAAGATGAGGACCTTTTTTTGCTCTCCGATATCTTTGCGAATAAATTAAGCGCCATATGAAAGCGGGTAGGTAAGAATGAACTATCGATAAGTAGGAATACCTATTGGTTAGAGCAATGGGCTAGAGATGAGGGTTCGATCACCGCTCGTACCATAACTTTTGCGGTTGATTAAATATTTCTAAAAAAATATTTTAGTTTAAAATAAACTGATAAAATACTACTATTCAAAAATTGGCTTATACGGGCATAACGTAAAAATTATAAATTTACTAACATGGACGGTACCTAATAGCGATGTCAGATTTGACGCGCCATAAGGTTAGACTATTTGGCAAGATCAACAATGGTTATGATACTGGTAGGTTTGAATATGTACAAGTCCTAACGGATTGCTTATCAGTGGTACGATAGCGCAATTGGTTAGAGCAATGGGCTAGAGATCCAGAAGTGCGGGTTTGATCCCCGCTCGTACCAGAACTTTTGCTGTGGATTAAATATTTCTAAAAAACTATCTATATATTAATAACTAACATTTATTAGTAGGTGATGTGCTATCGCCCATTGATAGGTAAAATCTAATATCGCCCATCCCTAATCTGTTAGTTAACAAATAGAATACTTTTTTATTGTCAATTTTAGCGAAAAATTATTCGGAATAAAAAGTCTTATGAGAAAAAAAGTAAACGCAGATAGGCAAAAGCAAGGGCAAAACAAAGAAAATTGTGCAAACAATTTTTGAGATAGGTCAATTATAAAGAGTAAAAATATTACTTAAAGAAGTAATTTGATAGTATATTCTATAACAAGTTTGGAATATTTATTCCGCACAAGTGAGTGCAATTTTTCTTCCCTATATTTCCCTTTCTTAAGACAACTTTTGCCACTTTAATTTGATCTGCAAAATAACCTTTATTACTTGGTCAATGTGACACTGATAAAGTCAATCAGAATGTGCTTTAATATCCAATAAGTGTTTTACCACAATAGTAGGAATATTGTCCATAAAAATATAATCATTATTTAAAATTCAAATGGTGTACCAAAACATCCCTTTTGGTTCACATAAAAGTTTTGTGATGTTATAAATAATACAGGGATAATAAACTGCATGTAATTGCATAATCAAATTACGCCCATCTTCCACTGCGAAACTAGGACATCCATTGCAGTACTGTTTAAATTGGATTTGCAAGTCACAAAACTTTTCACAGTCAACATAATAGGCAAATATACACTACAATTTTTTTTTCTTTAACATGTCAAAGGGGTACGTTTTTACACGATGTTTTAAATATTGCTCATTAAAACTACAAGCCTAGCTTTAATAAAATTATTAAAAATTATAATAAATAAAATAACTCAGCAATTCCAAGGCCAGCTATAAAACTTCCAGGTTTACCCTTTAATTGTTAAAAAAACACAGTATCTAGAAGCCACAGACTTTTAAGATGAAATGACACAAAGATTTAAATTACAAAGGAACATAGTGGATGCTTAGCTTAATAATCCAGAACTAACTAAAAGCAGATGTTCAGATAATTAGAGAGGGTTTTAATTAGTTTGGATAAAAGAGGATTTTGATTAAAGACTTTTTACCTAAGGTATATATTGTTTTAAACATTAGCAATAGCTTGATAAATTAGTAAATCTCCATTTAAATTATTAAATGTAATAATCTCATTTGCAGGAATAAAAAGAACTGTTCCAGGAAGAACCACCGTTTGTTTATAGTGTGAGTTGCCTGAGATAATAAGAAGAATGCTTGCACTGTTTCTTGGTCTTGTTGAATAGCTGGTTTCTGATCCAGGTACCTAAAATATTTATTATTGCATCAATAAGATTTTAAATCCAAAAACATATAACATTAATAAATATATTTACAATTTTTTTTAGTACTCTGGGATGGAAGAAATTAAGACAGGTCAGTGCAGAACATAATTTTCATCAATTCTGCAAAACATATACAAAAAAAATACACTTTACAAAAAAATTTGTTAAATATTTCTTAGTAATAATTTAGTAACACTGGCAATTCTGAAAGGTGTATCTTTAAGTGGGACAATATTTTTTTATGAGTAAAATATATATATAAGTATCAATTTCAAAGAATAGCTTGGATGAAGTAGGTATCTCAAAATACCAAAGACTTCAGTAGTTTTACTCACTTGTATTTGTACTATAGCAAAATCAGGTACAGGAGGTCTAAAAATCTGTGAAAATTCATCTTCCTGAACAGGCTTGAAGAGTTTTTCTTTAGCAGGTTCCCCTTTATAGATAAGCATCGAACATAATGTATCTACATCAACAAACTTCGGCGTGAGTCCAGCTCTAACCACATTGTCAGAACATGCCATGCATTCAACACAATCTACAATTATCCTAGGTAAGATATTTGGCATGATTGATATGTTAAATGAATTTATAATAAAATAAATCTATAAAATAATTAAAAAATCAATATTATTATTGTCTACATTAAAAGAATTTAATTATCAAATTTATTTACAGAAACAAATGCTTCCTTGATAAACAGTCCACTAATTTTTATTATTAAATCAAATTAAACTTATTTTTTTTATAATTTTAACCCTACATTTAAAATGTGCTTTTATGATGTAATTTCATTTTGTTGACATGTGCTTAATAAACAAAAAATCCATTCACATATTTAATCTCAAGCTAATCTGGTGTACTGCCTATATACAACTAAGAGCTTCTTCAATGTAATAAATGTGATGCAATATGTATTGTATTTCATGGCACTATGCCATTAACTATATTAACAGTATACAATCCAACTTTATTTTGAATGAAAATAATATTAGTGATATCAGTTTTTCATTAATAACTTTTTAAAAAAAATTATATCTCATAAGGAAATAACAGAAACCATATAGAAGAAATTTTAAACAAAGTGTAACCTGTAAGTAATAAATGGACAAAATAAACTACAAACTTTTATTGTTTCCACAATTTAGGCAATTACCTCTGTAACTATATAATACTAGCTTTTCTTACTCAAATTCAAATACATTTATTACGAAAATAATTGAGCAGAATACATTTGAAATGACATTTTTTATGCATTTAAGATATTCTTTTTCCTTTCTATATGATATTTTATTGGTATTTTTATTACAATAAAAAAAGGGCTAGATAAATGAAGTTAAGAAAAATTATGGAATGCCGAATCTAAGTTGAGTTGCTGAAATCCGAACTGACATCTATGATAACATATACCAGCAGGAACTTTTTGTCTTGGATATACAGTGTGTCCCAAGATAAGTTTTATAAGGGGGCAGCCAGACCAAAAATTTTTGAATTTCAATACATAAGTAAAATGACTAAGAGTAAATAAAGACTATTATTATTATTAAAAAAAGAGACGCTATAAACAGCTAATAAAAATGATATATTTCAATGTTTGCTCAGATTGAAATTATAATCCATATTAGTCGTATTACAGTCCTCACTTTATAACAGTTGGTGATAGTAGTCAAATGAAATGTTGAGAATAAAAAAGAATGGAAATCTACATTGTCAGCTTTCAAACAATCTATTAGTATGTATGTTATCAGAAAAATTGCTATTTTTACTAGAAGGCTGTGTTTTCAAATTAGAGTAATAATCAATTTTGCATTTTACATATTATTTGTTCAATATAATATCAATTTGAGAAAAAAACATTGTATTTTCAGTTTTAGACCAAGCAAAATTAATTATAATATATATTATATGCCTACTTTAATATATAAAGTATTTTATATTCTATATATCAGGTTGTATTACCTCCAGACAAGTAGGCATGTGGCTCATTAGCTCCTAAAAAGATGGCCTCAGAAGGGTTTAGTTTTATATAATTTAGGAAATAAACCATCAATATGCCATTGTCATAAGGAAATTGTGAATGCAGTCTCTCCACCACTTCAGCATGTAAACAATCACTTTTACACACATCTAAAAAGGATACAAGCAAAGTTAATAAATAACAGACGATCACTTTTAATATCTGACTTTAAATAATTATGCAATAATATTAACAGAAAAAAAATACCTGATTCTTTAAATCTGTTCAAAATACCATCAATGGCTATCTTCAGTTTTTCCTTGCTAGACATCAAGATAATTCTAAAGGCCTTTTTAACAAACTCAGGATCTTCACTCAGTATTTCGTTACCAATAATAACTTGTAACTCTGGAATGGCTGCAAATCAGAAGAAATAAATACACCAATTTTTCTGTCAAAAATATCAACAGAAATCCTTGCGATATAATAAATATTCAATTTATGCTTTTCAATCATACGAAAATAGAATGCCTTGTATCCAGAGGTACTTCAACCAAATTGAACTAGTATGAAACTTACTGTTAATAAACCATTTGATTTCTGAAATAGGTCTAAAACCACAAAGTGCCTCAAATGGTGTTAAAGCTATAGCCATTTCTGGTTTGTGATTCGAATCTTTATAAATATCAGGAAACAATGAATGCAATTCTTCTGCATGTTTCTGAAAAATAAAATTTCATTTCATACTTTAATTTTTAAATAGATCTAGTTAAGGAGCTATCATCACTATTTCAAACATTTTTCTTTTTACCAATAATAACTAGGTACATGGCAAATACGAAAATATAAATTGGATTTGATTCCAGGTTAGAAGAGAAAGTGGTACAGAAACATGAATGAACCTATAATGAAAATGGGTATTAAAAAATGGCTATTTTGAATAAAAACACATTACAGTAAGACATAGAAATACAAGTAAATTTCTTATTGAAGTATTTGTTACCTTTGATGGGTGTGCTTGAATTGACAATGCTTTATTAACTGATAAAACCTTAAATAAAAATGGCAATTCTGTGAAGAATTTAAAAACTTCTTCACCTAAATATTCAGGATGTTGTGAAATAATTTTGGAAAGATATTCATTTGTATCTTTCAGAACCGATGGAGCATTTACATGAGTTCCCATCCAAAGCTCGGCATAGGGTAGATTCTCCTCCACTGTAAAATTTGCATTTGCACTTTTTTGTAACTGAGCGACGGTACTATTTAGTCCCTTTTTACCCCATTCGTAATTTTGTACTTTACAATATAACTCCATTATTTAATATATTCATTCAGTCCGATATTACATATAAACGTGTCACCCATTTACGTATGTTAACTCATTTCAGTTGGTTTATTTATAGCTTCATTTAAAATAAATAAATAAATAAATATGGTGATAACATTTGATCATTTTTATCTAGGTCGAATGAGAGTGACGTTCTTGTATACGTGACGCGTTTGACGTTTAATGCTACAAAATTCAAATAATTCATATAAATAACCTCATTTTCGTTTTCAGTTGACAACTAATTTTAGTGTTTATTAATGATTCTGACGGATTTTTACAAAATAGCAAACGCCCTTTTACCGTTATTTGAGGAAAAGGATAACCGTTGTTCAAAATTTCCTCAATCAACACTTAAACACCGTTTCCCCTACCTAGACTGAAAAGCTGTGGCAGGTGTGAAGGAACTAGATTATTAAAATCCTTGAAGACCCACTTTTTGTGCCATTCTGAGAGACGATGGAAAATTTTAAGAGCAATATCAGGCAGTAAAAGGTTTCTCGCTAGTTGATACACTCTTTTGCTGCATTACACTTACAAAAATTGTATCCTTTCGGTCAGTGGCCTATATAGACGTTGTTTCTGGAGGGGTTTTGAGACGATGAAAATGTTAAACAACTCAGTTATTAATTTTTTACCTATAACTGAGCGTAAATAATATACACAACCAAAAAAAGAAGAAAAGTTACTTTATTTTAACTATAGGACTATGGGTAAAACTGGCTCTGGGGAGGGTTTTACGCGCCAATCCCGAAAAAAGGTCCTTATTTGATATTATTTCTATCATTTTACCTTAAATAAAAGTGGCTCTGGAGGAGGAGGGGGTTTAACTCCAACCCCTCCCCCCTTATATACGCCACTACGTTCGGCCATCGCCGGACGCTAGCGTTCCACAGGATCCGATTACGGGTGAGTATGAACCCAGGGCAGCAAGTTTATTGGGTAAGCTATAGAACATTAATATTAAAGTAATATTTTGTTCTTTGTTTATTATAAAAAATAATATATTCGTTATTGATATTCCATACAATTATATTGCGCACGGATAGTTCATCGGGCTACTTCATAAATTCAATTCATCAGGTTATTTATGCTCTGTGTTTGTGGCTTAGTGGTAGTATTCTAAAGTATAAAGTCTAGTTACTATGTTTGTTTTTTACCTTGTTTTTGTTTTTATCGTTTTGTCTGCATGTTATTTTGTTTTTTTTTAAACATAAAACTCAACTGGAAGCGCTTTTTAACTTAAAAAAGGCCAATTCTGGTTTGAAATTCTGACTAAACTGTGCGACTGGTTATGTTGTAATATCTGTTATATTTTAACGCTTATGTAATTATTAGTAATATTAGAAAAAATATATTTTAAGTAATTTAGTTTTATTTAGTCTCAAAAACTTATCAGAAACTAAAGATCGATTTTTTGAGAATCTGTTCTTTCGTAACAGTTATCAACTCTTCTTACAGAGCATTCCATTTCCTAGTTTGTTTGACCGCTAATACAACGGTTTGACTTTGACGCATTATAAGATATACATACCTACTAATTTCAGTACAATCTGAGCATAACAAATATACATTGAATTTTAATAGTCAAATAAATAATAGATTCTGTACATTTTATCGGTCTTTAAATATACGGCGTGGCGTATCATTTAAAAATCCCAATTTGTAAACAATAGAAAAATAATAATTCCCCAGTTAGGACTGGGGGAAAAAGGAAAAGAGACTGACAGGGAAAGAATCGTGAGTGGAAATAAGACAGTGCATATGAACGAGAACCATAACAGTAATAGTTTAAGTTTTTCTGAAAAGCTGAAAGCTTCCCAAAGAAAAAGGAACTTTGATATATTTTTATATTTATGAATTTAATTGTGTTTTCGTCACTCAACTCTCCTAATGGCTCTTGATTTTAAAGTTTTCACTTTGAATTGTTGGTAAGTTTTTTTAGATTCAGTTTTAAGTAAATAAACCATTCAACCCTGATAACATATTGTAAACTTTTTAGGGGTTTAGCCGTAGTATCGAAAAACAGGAAATCTAGAATATTAGCCATTGCAGACACTTTAGCAATAAATCAGTTTGATGTTGTATGCTTACAAGAAGTTTGGACAAATAGAGACTATAATATTCTCAAGGAAAAAGTTTCAGAGGTGCTGCCTTATTCTCATTATTTTTATAGGTAAGTAGGTAAGTTAAAATACTGTATGTTTTCACATTATTACCTTTGTTCTAATGCTTTCAATTTGGTAGAATAATATTCTTTCAAGGATATTTTTTTAAATTATTTGCTTTATGAGTTCATCATTACATCATGAATTGATTTTCTTTTGTATATTGCATATATATATATATATATATATATATATATATATATATATATATATATAAGTATTGTGTATAGTGGAATTTTTTAATATATGTGCAAGCAACTAAGTTATTAAATAAATAAGTCTCAAAATAAATAATCTGCAAACATGTTTCTTTCCCCAATTAAGTATAATTGATTTTATCTTTACCTATTTTATACAGATTAATTGTTAGAGTCTATTTACTTTAAGGTTTTAGACCTTTCTAGACAGATGTGTGTGTGTGGTTTTATGGACTCTGCACCCTACTCACGTGCTATAAGATATCTTATGATGTCTTGAACTATAGCAGTTAGGATAAGGCAAGCAGTAAAATAACCAGACCAAGAGTAAAGGGGACACAACCAAAATAAGACCTACTTAATTTCTTTGAAATACTTTCAATTTATCCATGTTCAGAACAAATATATTTTATATTGAGCATTTTATCATGTTTATCACATCAGATATTTAAAACATAATGATAAAGTGTAAAAAATGTTTTTCTATGTGTTTAGAAAATACAAACCTTGGCCTTCTAACCCCCGTCTGCTTACCCTACTGTATATGAACCTGAGTTCTATGATCTCACATGTTGTTGTGGTTCAACTGTGAAATCAGGTATTTTGTTTGTTGTTTCCTAATTTGTTCATAAAAGTATATAAGAAATAAAAAATGAAAGTATGTAGCCATCTACAAAACTTTAAAAAAATTAATGAATGTATTTGTTTATTTATTTATTCATTTGTGATACATTATCCTTAACAAACATTGATGTCAATGTTATGTTAAAATTAAGTATAAATTACACCAATAAAACAAACTAGTCACAAGTTCTAACCTATTAAAAAATTTTATTAACTAACTCACATAAATGTCATAAAGCGAATAAAACTCTTTTCCTAGTAAAAAAACTTTTTAGGGCTGACTTAAACCTAACATTACCTTGAATTTCCATAATTTCTACTGGTAGTTATAGACCCTAATACCAGACATCAGAGGTATCTTATCAATGCTGTATGAGGAATATACAAACAGGGGACTATTAAGGCTTTCGAGATTTTTGAAAATCCTCTGCAACTTTGGTGATATTGCATTCCCATAATTGCCCTTATGATTCTTTTTTGTGTTATAAAGACTCTAGATGGATGGTTGACAGAATAGGTATAATTTATACCAGAACATCACACTATAGGAAATAACTGACTGAACACAAGCAAAGTAAAAAATATGTTCTCTTATGCTTAAAAATTCATTTACATGGTTTGTTCAGTATTGAATTACATAGCAGGCCACATTTAGTTTTGACATCCGAATATACCTCATCTGACCAACCCAGATCCCCATCCAACGAAACACCCAGAAATTTCTCTAAATTCACTTGTCGAAGAATCTGATGTTGTATTCTCACATAGAGAAATTTAGCAAAGATGCTATGCCTGAATAAAATGACTGATGTTTTGGAGGTATTCACAATGAGCTTATTGTTTTGACACCAGTCACATACCTCCTGAGCAATGTCTTAAGCCTTTAGGGGATATAGAAGTAATTCCAGGGGCTCACACAATATATGAGGTGTCATCTGCAAATTAAACCAGGGAACTTATGTTTATCGTTTGAGACTATAAGAAATAAAATGAGCCCAAGGATTGACACACCCCAAGGCATTCTAGCTTACACAACATGCCCTTTGTAATAGGATGAATCTGTAAAGTGCAAATAAATAAATAGTTTGTGATCAATAAGATCGAAAGTCCTACTAAAATCCGAGCAAATGGCTGACACCTTTTCACCTGGATCCAAGGCCTCTATGGTAGAATTTAAAGCCTGAAAAATAGCTGTAACAGTAGACTTTTTTGGTAAAAAGCCAGGTTGGCCCACACCGCACCTTTTCAAATACTTACTTTAGAAAAATGACAATGCTTAGAAGGTCTGGAAATTCGCCCTTAAGAAAACTGTTATTGTGTTAACTAAGAGGAAGCATACCAAGTCTGTGACCTCTTTTATAGCCACAAATGGTGAATTCAGAATTTTAAGGAAACTTTTTGGTTATTTGACAAAATATAAAAATAGTGAAAAACTTTGAATTTAAAGATTTCTACTAATCTGCCTATAGTAGTTTCATATACAGAGCAATAAAAACAAGTTGTTAAGAAAAAATTATTAAACTGTGTTATTTGCCATTTTCTTGGTCTTATTAATGTCTTGATCATCAAAGAAAAACATGCAATGATGTCATGTAGTGGTGAGGATGTTGGACAGGTGATCAAAAAAGGAATCAATTACTAAAAGTTATTGAAGAATTTCTCACGATAAACCAACTATTTTCTAGTAAAACAAAGCAATTACAAAATAAGAAATTTGAACCCAATGAACTTTGCATTCCAAACAGATAATGATGTCATTGAAATCACTGAAAATATTTATAAAAAAAATATTTTTCTTTTCAAAAGTGGCTAAACATTTGTCAGTTTTTTTCTAGAATAACTGTGTTTCAAACCATCATTGAGCCTCGTTTTGATTATTGTGCCACTTTGTTATATTTGGTCGATGCATGGTATTTCAATCCATTGCTTAACAGTTTTTTTTTAACAGGGGCATGATAATTGTTTTGAAATGTGGTTGATTCACTCCCACTCAACTTATGCTCAGTACTCTAAACTCAGTCAGTAATTCATTTTATTTCAAATTTAGTTAAGGAGTGTTTCTGGGATATTTTGAAGAATTTATCTCTCTCAAAAACGAAGTTTCTTTATTTTTTAAGAAGTATTAACAACTTAATATAACAAAAACTGGACAGGAGACCAGAATGATATCATTGTTTTATAAAGGTTTAATTTTTGGCAGGGATCCAGCACGGTCCTGTGGGACACGGTGTTGCATGAGATTGAGATGGTGGAATTGTGGTGTAGATCAAATTCTCTTTGCTTAAATTTAAAAAAAACGAATCTTTTAGCTTTTGGCTGTAATGTAGATTCACTAGCACTTGATAACAGTCATTTAATAGAATCTAACCAATCTCAATTCTAAACTGGCATCTGCATGCTTTGCATTGAGAATTGCATCTAAAGAATTGAATGGGCAGTCAGCAAGGATGGTATTTTTTTCTCTTGTTGACTCCCAATTGAGATATGGTACAGCCTTTTGGGGTGTGTGCTCTCAATATTTGTTTAACTCAGTGTTTGTGTTGCAGAAGAGGGCAGTTCGATATTTAAGTAGGGCGGGATTAAGGGATCATTGTAAGCCCATGTTTATTTCCTCACAAATCCTGACTCTGCCTTGTTTAATTATTCTTGAAACTGTGCATATGATACATAAAAGACGCGATCAGTATCGTAATAACACAACGCGATATAACACCCGCCAAGCTAATAACCTCTCCCTACCTATTCCCAGGTCGGCCATGATTAGGCATTCTCTTAGTTTTAATAAAGATCTACAACCACTTGCCGCTAAGCCTGAGAAATATTACTGACTTAAAATTATTCTGAAAATCAATTTCTAGACGTTTAGAACAAAAAGCATATTACAATTTAGAGAAATACTTTTCTGACGAGTTGTAACGTTAAGGGTGGAACCCATTTTTTGTTACTGTATGGGACCATGTTGTCTGCTATCCTATTATTGTCACATTACCTGTTTTCTTTTACATGTTTTTATCCATGACTTTATTTTGTTTTAGTTTTAGTTAGATTTAGAATGACTTTATACAATTTGTTTATGACTTTTGTATTTTGACTTATATGAGGATTTGTTTTTGTTTGCTTTTATTTGCTTGGATGTTTGAATTTTATAACTTTTTAACCTCTTTCTTTAGAGCTTTGTCAACAAGATTACTCTTATGACAATAAAGCATATTTTGAGTTTGAGTTAATTGAGTTTAACCATCTATCTCTTAGTATCAAGACAGCCAAGTCATTGCGAACATTTAATGTAAAACTTAAAAAATATACTATAGGCAGAACTGTGTGGAAGTCCATTTGATTATTGTTTGTATATTTTAAGAATTATTGTTTGTATATTTTAAGAATAACCTGTAAGGGAGGTTGATGATAACTGTGATGTCTTTTACGTTTTATTTCCAAAAGATCAATTTACATTGTGTGAGGAAAATACCAACAACTCAGAAAACATAAATTGTGTCATATTTAAATACATACAAGATACCTAAGATTTAGAATATTTGTTATATTCAAGATATTTAAGTTTCAAAATCTGTATCTGCATTTTAAATTAGTTTATATGGATTCAGTCTTTTTTGTTTCCCCTAAGCTGAGGTAAGTAATCTTTTTTACTTTTGAGGCCTCAGTCTTCATGTAAATATTCTTTACAAGTTCCTCCCTTCGGCTGCACAGACGAAGCCGTTTTCTTTCTCCTTCACATTTTTTTTTAATTTTTAAGAAAAAAAATTTAACATAACTTGTATTTTTGTAAATCTTTTATTTGGTCCACATGATCTGATTGAACACGTGCCTATGCCTAGCTGTCTTGGGATGAGCTAACCCTCTACAGTTCCACTGCAGCTTTTTGGATGAAAGGCCATTTTTTTAAGTTTAGTGTACATAATTTTTCTTTTAGTATAACCTTACGAAATTCAATCCATTCATATGAAATTCAAGCCCTCAGTCAAATTTCTTGCTATTAATTTATTTCTTTTTGTAATCAAAACTTCATAAAAATTCTTTTAATTATTTAAATTCATGTAGCTGCATATATCTGATTAGCAATGTAAAACCTTATCTGATTATTACGGTTTTGAGCAGTATATACTAATCAGTTAGATAATACATATTTTGTACATATTCATATATATGTTGATTCTTAGATCAAAGAATTGAAATTTAAAATATTTAGTTATTTGGGTCTTTTTTTTTATGAAACTTTCAATGTGCTAAGTTTAATTTATCAGAATTGGTTGCAAATTGTAATTTAGGAGTAATATTGAATTCTAATATCATATGGCTGACATAAATCTTTAAAAAAAAAAACTACAAAAAGGCAAAGTAAAAAGATTGGAACTTATTTCAAGTATTTCATTTTTATCAGTTATTTTCAGAGCAGAATTATTCACTTAAATGGCTCTGTAGACACTGTGATAATTTAACTGAGCGGCGCCCAAAATAATGTGTAAATATTCCTTGCTAACTTTCCACTATTGCCACCTGACAAAGAGCTGTTGTTCTCACAGCTCAACAACAGCTATTTTAAGGAACATTTATTTTCCCTAAAATAGCATTACTTACAAAACAATACTTCATTATTAATGTTTACTTTTGTAATTCTTGTCTAATTAACATAACATTAGTTTTTGACATATTCAAAGAAAGACAGTTTGCGCTACACCAGTTAGGGACACTGTTTAAAGTTTCTTGAATATCAATGTTATTTTCTAACAAATGTGAGAGTGAGCATAAGGAACTGCCCTTGGAAGGTCATTCACATAGATTAAGAATAGCAGTGGCCCCAACACAGAACCCTGTAGAACTCACCATTTCATTTCTCTGGCTTTATTTTGACGTACTTTGATCTATATAGGATTTAAACCAAATTAGTGCATGTCCTCTTACACCATATCTCTCCATCTTTTGTAGAAGTATTTTATGAGATACTAGCTCAAATGCCTTGCTCAGGTCACAGGCTGTTGCCAGCTTTACATTTTATATTTTAATAATGGACACAGAACTTTTTTTTTAATGTTAATGTTATTACTTGTTTATCCCAGTGTAAACCTTACTATTTTTCTTGGGCCCCTGTTTTTTTTCTTCACTTTATCGTCCAGATGGACAAGAAGCGTGTGTACCCGTTTTTATTCCTATCTGTAGATGTTGGTTTTTTTATGACTTTTTAAACAAAAATTGTAATTTATTTTTAACCTTTATTTGGTAATTACTAAGGCTTGCATATAGTTTTTGTGTGTCAGATATTTAAAATAGGATGGACTGCAAAGTCAAATTTAAATGCTGTGCAAAGAAAAACTTCTCAAACCTATTTTGTATTGCATGCAGTAATGTATTTCACCCTAGTTGCCTTAACAGATACTTTAAACCACACACTAAACTAGATAATCACAAAATAGTTTGCTCAGCTGAGTGCAAGAAGTTGAATATAAATAATGATTCACATTTTGAACATGTTCTTAAGGAGTTACATAGAACAAAACAATTAAACCACAACTTAAAATCTCAAATTACAAACAAGAAATTGTTAGAGATTTAAACGAAAAGAGAAAGGAAGTAACATATTTACGTGATCGACTCGCCGAGTTGTCGAATCAGAAGCTCGCTATGGATTAAATAATTAGCTCTTATGCGGATGAGACTGCCATGGTTATTTCTATTCAAACGTTGGAAGGGGAAAACCGTTTATACAACTTTGAAGTTCATAAACTGAGAGAGGATTTGGTTACTCATCATGAGGCAGGGTCTCAGTCAATTGCAACAAATTTGTTGGCTCATGGGCCACCAGCTTTTTTCCACCTTCTCAAGATGTTACGAAGAATCTTGCTATACTATCCTTACAAGAAGAAATAGATAGTGCGCTTCATTCGCCAGATAAAACAAGTCCTTTAACAGTAGTGCCAAATAATTCGCTGAGTTCAAAGCAGATTCTCCTTCTTACTGATGGGTTTGGAAAACATTTATACTACTCTTTAAAAATATCTCTAGATCAGAATTATTCCATCCAGGTATTATCTATGCCAGTTACACCATTTCAGGAACTAGTGAATAACATAGATTGCTTTATATGTGATTTTTGTTACAATGATTTACTACTACTATGGATTTCATCCCACCTGTTACGCTTCAATATAATTAAGTGCAGTTCGGTTTTCAGCCTTCTAAAAACACTAACGATGCAATTTTTGCCTTCTTGGAACAGGTGTACTTAATTTTGAATGAGGGAGATGCAGGGGCGGCAGTGTTCTGTGACTTCAAAAGCATTTGATTTTGATTGTATATGTCACAGGACTCTGCTACAAAAGCTACAAATACAAATTTATCGTTTTCGTGGTCTTTGCAGTGATTAGATCTATCTATCAGTACTGTAGTAAGTATAGTGCACTTAATTCTCTTGAGTTTAATGACCAGATCATTGAGAGCAAACCATTTATTAAATTTTTGGGAATGACATTGGATGATAGACTAAGGTTCCCTGAGCACATCAATAATTTATATGCAAGGCTAGCTTCGGCATGCTTTACAATGAGGATAGTTTTCATCGAACTTAGTTGGTCTTCTGCAAGAATGGTATATTTCTCTCTGGTCGATTCTCAGTTGAGATAAGTATAACTTTTTGGGGGTTGAGCTTTCAATATTTACTTGTTCTGTGTTCACATATCAGAAGAGAGCAGTTCGATACCTTAATAAAGCTAAGCCAAGGGATCATTGTAAGCCACTTTTTATTTCCTCAAGGATTCTCACATTGACATGCTTGCTCATTGTAGAAACTGTGTGCATGATTCACAAAAGGTGCAGCGTGCGTGATGTTGGTTTTACCTCTCAGTACCGCACTCATCGGTCTTACCATGTCAATCTGTCGTTGCCCATACCTCGGTTCTCCTTGACCAAGAATTCGTTCATCTATGAAAGCATAACAATTTATAACCATTTACCTGTAACTGTTCGAAATCAAGTTTACCTGAAAATGTTTAAAAAAGATGTATCAAACATATTACTTAAAAAAATATATTATAATTTATCAGAATACTATGCAGGTCACCTTTAACTGGTAATCATTGTAACCTTACTTTTAATTTTTTATTTATTTTTAATTGAAAAGTGTTGTTTGTTTTTCTTTTGCTACATTTTGGAATTGTTTTAAATGTGACTTATATTTTAATTGCATGTATGTATTTTCTTTTTTCTTAAAATGTTTTGTTTATTTATAATTTTTTTATATCACTGACATAAATCAGAAACAAATCTACCTCATAATTAATTGTGTGTTTGTTATGATGCGATTGAGGTTTTAAGATTTCTTTTCCAGCTTTGTCAACAAGATTTAATTCTTTAGACAATAAAGCATATTTGACTTTGACTTTATATTAAAGTTATAAGATATTTTCGATCTATATTATTTCTGAACATATTTTTCAGTAACATTGTTATAATCTACACAGATAAAATGTCTATTGATTAATTAAAATAAATCTTTTAGAGACTTGTGTAATAATATAATAAATTGGTTAATTTCTTTTACCTGGAACTTCCCTCGTTATGCATATTTCCTTTTATTCAAATTAAAATTCTTTATTTGTCACAAAAAAATCCTAGGACAACAGTCACGTCAATAAAGGTAGATACACAAAATGAACAAAAGTGCTAAATAAAAATTAAAAATTAAACAACAGAAATGTAGGAGTTAAAACATACATAGAAAAATATTAGTCAATACTATTTCTAAGCAATGACAGGGGAATTCTAAATTTAAATAAAACAAAGTAAAATAAAAATATAAGGAAGGAACAAACAGTAATAATAATAAGTCAGTTTTAAAATATCTAAAACATAAGTCCAAATAAATCTCTGGAAATGTCATATTTAATCCCTGTTGTAGAAATATTCTGCTAGAGAGTAGAAACCCTTCATCAACAGATGTTTTTTTAGCCTATTCTTAAAGCTGTTATATGTATTGGCTGATCTTATACATTCAGGAAGTTTATTGTAAATCTTAATAGCCTGATAGTTGGCAGATTTTTCGAAGTGTGACGTGTTGTGTACTACGTAAACTAAATAATTTGCATTACGAGTTCTATATTGATGGTAAGCCGAGTTTGGGCAGAAATGATGTAAATTTCTTTTTATGTAGAGACAGGAACATTAGGAATAGTGAAGTGTTACCCAATTTAGTTTTGTACTAAATCATCTAGTAACATGCTTGTACTGTCTTTTCAAATGTTTTTATTGGGCGCCATTTTGTTCCACCCTATTGGATTCATATTAATATTTAACCAGTTTCTACCTATGCCACACTTGATTTTTGGGCATAATCTAATAAGTAGTTTTTTCATAAATATTTTATTAGGCCGCGATTTTGTGTTGCTATCTGGGATCCATAGCAAAATGTTACCAGTTCATTCCTATGCAACACTTGATGTTTGTTCAAAATTTGAGGCAAATTGGATGATTAGGTTTTTAGTAATAATTTTTTTAATGTTTCACTAGATTGCCATCTTGTTCCGCAATAATGGATTTTTACCAAAACATTAGAGCAAGTAGTTTTTGAGCTATTTCGCGAACACCTAGACAGACGAACTGACGAAATTGAGAAAACATATTTGCCATCTACGGATGCTTAAATGTGAAGACATGTAAAACCAAGGAGGATGATTTTTTTTTAAATAAAAAATGTTATTTGGCCACTATTTTGTTCCTCTATATTCATACCCCAGTTTTACCAGTTTATCTCTGTACTACAATTAATTAGTGCAGAAAATTTGAAATCAGTACTCCAGATGAAACCAGACTGGGTCAGTACATTAAGTACATTAAGTTTTTTCAGGCTGAATTTTTTAATATTTTATTAAGCTGTCATTTTGTTTTACATCTTGAATTCGTACCAAAATTTTACTAGTTGATTCTCAAGCAATATTTGAGTTTTGTACAAAAATTGAGTTACATTGGTTAAGTAGTGTTTTAGTAATAATTTTTTTTTACATTTCAATAGGCCACTATTTTGATTCGCCTTATTGGATTTTTACCAAAATATTACCAGGACTTCCCCATATGTCCCTTATTTTTGACCAAAATTTGAAGGCAGTCGGGTAAGTAGTTTTTTAATTTTGCAGCAAAACAGACAGACGGACGGAATTGAGAAAACATGGTTTTCCGCATCTAGGAAAAAATCTTGCAGGATGATATTTTCATGATACAATACTTTTCTTTTACAAGGGTTAAAATACAAATAATAGTTGAAATATATGAAATGAGATAAAGAAACTTCCGATGATGAAAAACTTTTAATAAGTTTACCCCTAACAAATCCAAAAGTCCTGAAACAAGAAAATATGTTATAGTTCCTTGAGTATGCCTGTGTTATTTGGCACTTATGAACGCTGTTTACCGCCTTAATTGCAAATTATTTCATACTGATAGTAACCAGTGAAGTAGTGGAATTCGGGATTGGAAAAATAGTTCAACATAGCTATAGGGGGAAAATAAGTCTATTGACAAAGAAATTGAGGATTAAGCGAGTTATGAAATTTCTTTTTTGGAAATAAATTTTAGAATGGTTATTTCGTATAATTTTATTATTAGCCTAAAGTAATTTGTCATTTCGTAGTCATAGAGAAAATTTAAAAAATAAACAGAATGCGGTCAAATATTATGCATTGAACTCTGACATTACTTTAGGAATAGCTATTTATTTTGAAATCAAAGGAATTATTGATGAAGGTAAAAATAGAGTGATCTATATTTTTCTTTAATAACTTCAACCAACTTTATGTATTATTCAGTGTAAATGAAATGTATATACAAATTATTCGAAGTTATTAGTTATTTTTGGAATTAAGGTTATATGTTTTCTAAATTTGAAAGAATTGTGAAAACAGAATTTGTTCATATTTTAAAGTGTTATTAATTTATAGAGAGATTTTCATAGTAATATACAAACATTTCATTTGTAATTTTTCACAGCAAAATTGGTAGTTTTGGTAGTTTTACAAGCAATAAGGTTTTGAAATATAATCCAAGTAAATTAAATCTTATATATAAAAATATATAAAATTGTAAGATATTTTTGATCTTCATTATTTTTGAACATATTTGTCAATTGTTATAATCTGTCCAAACAAAAGGTTTATTGATTGATAATATAAACAACACAAAAATGTTTCACAATTTATACATAGTGAATCTACTTTGTAGGCATTGTTTAATTTTGTTTTTGAATATTAAGTATTATGAATGTCTTTTTGTACAACAGAGGTTCAAATTATCATTATTTCTTGTTGATGGGTATTCGTGAGAAAGTCACCATTAGAGAAGAAAAGGGTATTCTGCTTAACATAGAGGAAACTGTGAAATATATACTGATATGGACAATATAAAGAAAAAAATGTATCTTAGCGTTAGAATCACTGCAAGCAACATTGCCGTGGTTATCCTGTAGTAGTTGTTTTGAGGATGTGAAGTATTTTCATTGGCATAATTGCGACTAATATACATTTGGATGATTGCTAAAAATGATAATGAATATTTTAAAGTAATAAAGTGCAAACAAATCTTAAGAAATGTAAATTTGCGAAAAAAACAATAACAATATGGTACTTAACATAATTGTCTTATCTGAAGCAGTTGATAGCAGGTAGAACATTTAATGTCCTAAAATGAAAGATTAATTTTAAATAAATTTCGTTACCACTTCTTGAAGTTGTTTTTATTGCTTATTTAATTCAACCAGTGGCGGCTCGTTAGGGTAGGCCTCTGAGGCCGCGCCTCACCCCCAAAATAAAGGAAAAGAGAATTTTTTTATATAACTTTTTATCTATTACCAATTAGAAATATACTTTTTAACAGTTTTACAACATAATAACATTAAAAAAAATATATATATATAATCCCATAATAAATATGTTAGAAAATAAATTCTGACCACATCAAAAAACCGACCGTGCAAACCCATTCCTAAAGAAAGTGCTCTCGAATGAGGCGAAATAATTTTAGCTTGGAAAGTTTCGACTACTACTAAGTTTTGACTTATTTATCAACGGCCGGTGCCGATGCCGGCGAGTCACCTGATTACGACAGAGCGGGATGGCGATTGCCGATGCACGCGTTTTCTATTGCATTCTTGAGGCGATAAATCTGTAGCTTGGATATGCTTTTATTGGTTATTTAAATCACATGACTAGCGAAATATTCCAACGGCTTCTTTTTACGTGGTGCGTGCGGCTGAGAAAGAAATAGGAAATAGATTGCGATAATCGCTGATTGAGGGCGTTCTGTCTTTTAAGGTGAATAAATACGCGTGAGTAAGTTTTTGTTTTGTTTTGATTTGGTAAGTTGGACCGTTCCATTTTTTGTATTTGCTTTTTGCTTTTGAAATGAATCCTATTCACGACATTATTGCTTCATTAATTGAAAAGCCTTTTTTAAGAAGAAGCGAAACTGAAAAGAAACAGATATTAGGTAGCCGTCCGACGCCGAAAATTTTAGCAATATTTAACGATAAGAGGCAAGGTAAAAAATATTCAAGAACTTTTCAAATATCTTGGTACGAAACTTATAGGTGGCTATGCGGAAGTATTTATAAAGAAAGCTTATATTCTTGGCCTTGTATTTTATTAGGTTGCGTCAAAAATAATTGGAGTTCAGGGGGCGGATATTCGGATTTAAAAAATTTTTCACGAGCAGTAAAATCGCATGAAAGTTCAAGAGAGCATATTAAAAATTCGGTAGCACTTACAAGACTGGAGCAAAATAGGGCGACTATTGCGGATGCACTACAAGAAAATGCAAGTCTTAATAAAATTGTTTATAATGAAAATGCTCGAAAAAACCGTTTATTATTAACTTATTTAATTGATGTTACTATTACTTTGGGTAAACAGGACTTGGCATTTCGAGGTCATAATGAAACAACAGATTCTTTTAACCGTGGCAATTTTAAGGAAATATTTGCTTGCTTAATAAAAAGAAATGCCGAACTTACTGAACATTGTGCTAAATTTAGTAATATTTTTACGGGACAATCTAAGACTATACAAAATGAACTAATTGGTTGCATACATGACTATATTCAAGAATATATAAAAAAAGAAATCAATGACACCGATTGTTGTTTTTTTGGCGTAATTGCGGATGATAGTACTGATATAACAGAAAAATCACAGTGTTCGATAACAGTTAGGTATGTGACCAACGGATCTTTAAAAGAAAGATTTTTAGGATTTTTTGACGTTAGCGATAATAGAACAGCAGAGAGCCTTTTTCATTTAATACAAAACAGCTTAGAGCCTTATGACTTTAAAAATAAATTGGTCGCGCAGTGTTACGATGGGGCTAGTGTTATAGCAGGTGAAATAAATGGGCTTCAAACAAAAGTTAGATCTATTGCTCCTTTAGCTATGTTTACTCATTGTTGCGCCCACAGATTAAATCTAGTTTTACAACAGGGAACAAAACTGATTACCCAAAGTCGTATATTTTTTGCCACTTTATTAGGAATACCAAATTATTTCCACCAATCACCAAAACGGTCTTTTGTGCTTAATCAGATAGTAGGTAAAAGAATTCCGCGAGCTGTAGAAACGCGATGGTATACACGGTCTAAAATTTTAAACTTAGTGGCTAATGAATGGGACAATTTAATTATAGTATTTGAAACTCTTATTAATGACTTAAGTTCTGGAACAGAATCTATTAATGGTGCAAACGGATTTCTAAAGCATTTTTATGATTTCAAATTTTGCCTTTTAACGCATATTTATAAACAAATTTTTAGTTGCACTGATGTACTGTTTCAAATATTACAGTTAAAGCATTTAGATATAAATTACTGCATTTCGCAAATAAACCTTGCCAAGCAACGAATTATTGAATTTAGAAACGAGGACCATTTCAAAGAACTTTTCAATATTGCTAAAAAAGCCACTATTCTGCCAACTAGCACACGTCGAGGGCAATGTTCTAGCGACTTTGATATTTTTACTAAATATAAAATATTATATTTCGAAATAATAGATTGTATAATTCTTCAATTAGGGACGCGGTTTGAAAATTTAAATAATTTAAATTTCTTTGCTTTAGTCGATTGCACAAAATATTCGGAATTTGTTAAATGCTTTCCAGACGACTTATTAAATAATTTATTAAAAAATTATCCAAACATTTTTGACAGAGATAGATTAAAGAATGAGCTTTCTATAATGTATAGGGATGAACAATTTTCAAATTTAGATGTCGAAAAAAGTCTAGCTTTGTTATTTAAAGATTTTAAAGCAATTTTTGCGGAAGCATATAAGCTTTTTAATTTAGTTTTAACTATTCCCGCAACAAGTGTATCGGCCGAACGAAATTTTTCATGTCTTAAACGGATCAAAACCTACCTAAGAAACACAATGACACAAGAACGGCTTTAGGGTTTAGCAATGATGTCAGTAGAGCAGGAATTACTGTCAGAACTTAGTGAAGACCAAAACTTTTACGACCAAATTATAGATAAATTTGCAACCTTAAAAGACAGACGTATAGATTTAATGTACAAAAAGTAGTTTTTTTATCTTATTTCATACAACTATTTATTTTAAGTTTTAATAAACTGAATTATGTTTTTATTATCGCAATCACCGCTATATTTTAGTGATAGGTGTACATATTTTACTTGTTTTGTTTACTTTTTATTTACTTTTTTTAGAGTTTATTTTTTTAGTTTTTAATGGTTTAGTAGGGCTATTGGCGATGACCTCCATTAAAAAAAAGGTCAACGCGTCGCAGAATAATACCTCTGGGTGACGTGGAAATTTATTCACATTTAAACAAAATTAACCTCATGTAGCCTCACCCTTCAATATACTCACGAGCCGCCACTGAATTCAACTAATATAAAATATTGAAAAATTAAATACCAATAATTAAGTGCACGTGTTGCTATATCTTAGTGGGAACAAATGGTTAATATATGAGGGATGCTATTTAGATACTGTTAATTGCACCAGTAGTCCCAAATTACCATTGTGGGGGGGGGGAGGGGCACCAGAATACAATACTGTATTTTAGTACATTAGAAAATGATTAATATGTTTTACCTCAATTCTCAATCAATATTCCTAGGGATATTTTCTAATAAAATATTAAGAAAATTATGTATTGAATTTTAAAATAAAAACAAATAGGTAAAAGGAACACAACATATATTAAAGTAATAACATTAGGTGCTGAAAGTATATACAAAAACTTAACGTGATTAATAAGAGGATTTTCAACAAGTACAGTATTTTGCGGAAAAGTGGAATATGTCTGATAGAGAGGGACAAGTGATTGGAAAATTTCGAATAGTTAGGTAATTTCAGGACCTTCCTGCAGTTCGATTAATTAAGCGGAAGTCATATAAAATATGTTTGTGCTCTTTATTCTATAGTAGTTAAGACTCCATGTTTATATAAAAGATATTGAAACATACGTAAGCGAATGGAAGTAAGCATTTTCTGAGCTCTAAAGATGGGTTGACAAGTTATTTATATTAACATAATTATTATCATAATTTATTAAGTAAAAGTACCAATTAATTACATTCTTAAAAAAAATAATGTTTTCGGCATGCATTATTGTTTTTTTCAGAGTAATTCACATACAAGAAAATTGTGATTTCCCCCTTTTCTTTAGTTATATTGTATTACATATTATTAATAATAGTGTGACAACAACAGACACGCCATAAGGAAATCTATTTTTAGTGATTTTTAAATAACTTTGTTCTTGATAAGAATAATTGCATATGAACTGAACAGTTTTGACGATGTCAAATCTTACGCTAGAGATAGTAAAAAAATTCAGAATGTAGGCAAAAAGACGTTAATATAAATTGAGGCAGGGAAATCAAATAGCATAAAAATGTAAGAATATTCTAGTAAAGTTTTTCTTTTAGAAAGTATGCTTACTAAGATAAAGAGGATAAATTGACACTTTTTTCTATTGTTTTCCTTTTTTACCTCAGTAAATTGAAATGTAAGGTATTTTACAGAAAAAAAAGTTTTACACTCTTATGTTCTGATTTTTTTTTGTCTTTAAAACTGGCAATTTTCGGTTTTATGTTTTCAAAACCAAGTTTTTAAATTATTGATAGACCCTGTTTTTTGGTTCTAAAATATTATAATCAAATTTTCTAAGAAAACAAAAACAATAATTTTTTGTTTTTGTCGCAGTGTAACATAAAATAACTTTGTTATTCTTTATTTTAAGATAGTTATAAGGAGAGAGTTTTAAACTATTTTATTTTTATAAGTTTGTTACAAGAATTGTGACTATTAAGTACTTTCCAAAGGAGCTGACATTATTTTTTATTATAAAGGCCTCTTTCTTAGAATTTATTTTAACACATAATTAGCTCATTATTACTACCTATTATGTATATTGATGTTTTATACTGAGTTACAATTGGTTTTTTAAAATAAAGTTAATTAAGAATTTATATTTATGTCTTATTTTATGCCAGATTTTCAAACTTTGCTAATCAATAACAAATTGTTTTTAAAAGTATAAACTATTTCCCTATTATTTGAAAAATGATACTAAAACCAATATTATAATTTTCTTATATTTTATATTCTTGTTAAGTAGTAAAATGTTAAAAGGTAAATGAGGTTTTAACAAATTACGCGTAAATTAGGGCAAGTAACGAACATTGAAGTATAAAACAGATAATTTCTAAAATATCAGTTTAATATTTCACAAACGGAAATTAAAACTTTAAGAATTTGATGAAATGCCTTTAATTTAGTATTTTTTAATAACAGCAAAAGTTGGTAGTTAATCCCATAATGTTTGGTTGCTGAATTTGTGAAAAAAATATTTTAGGGTACCTTAATATCACTACTTGTGATCATGTTATAAGAAAATCTTTATAAGGCACAGAATTATAAGTATACTATTTCATTCTGATGAAATATATTGCAAGATGATTTTTTCGCTTTTAAACATTTTAAGACTCTTAGTAGTCAGCATGAATAAAGCACTTGCTGCCTTAATATAAAATTAGTATATTCTATATATATATATATATATATATATATATATATATATATATATATATATATATATAAATTTTGAGTTTACGTTTTATTGTTAAAATTGATCTAATATTATTTACATACAAGTACAAAAAAATTATATGCTGAATTAAAAAATTTTAGTGGAGTGACTGGTTCAGGAATCTGTATTTTATCACGACACCCAATTGAGGAAACTTTTTTCCACCAATGGTCGGTCAATGGATATATTCACAAACTGCATCATGGAGATTGGTGGGGAGGAAAAGGTGTTGGCCTTTGCCGGTTAAGAGTGGAACATGAAACCGACACTTACTTTGTTAATGTGTATTCAACTCATGTAAGTACACATATTTATAATATAATATCATAAATATCAAATAAGTTATAATATTAACAGAGCTTTGCAAATCACAAGTTTTCGAGATAGAACGTGTTGTAGACATATTTTTTAAATATAAACATTATTGCTTGTTATCAAAAGATAAAAATAACATTTTATAGGTATTCATTAAGCAGAACAATGCATGGTTTCGTACAGTTATTACTTTTTAAATCTAAATAGCGGCGGATATATCGGCATTATTTGATTTATAAAACTATTCTATACTACTAGCTGTTTAAAAAAATCTCTTATCCTCAGTAAAATTGTTACATTTTTTTTGTTATTCCCTATACCTAAAGATAAACAATCCAAATTAGAGTCGTGGGATTTATTATTAAAATATGAAAAATAAAAAAAAAATTAAAAATTATTCTTAACCAGGAAACAATATAAAGGTTACAATAGGAAGAAATCTCAAAGATCAGCTGTGTTCTACAATATTTAATCAAATATACCAGTTTAGAAATATAACCCCTTTTACAAATTTACACAGAAAATATGCGATGATTAGGTCCTCAATCTATCAAACACCGGTTACATAACCTTAAGGTTCGGTACACACTACGGTTTTGCCCAAAATCGTGAAACCAAAATTATTAATTGGACTTTTTTTAAAAAGAAGATTAAACAAAGTAATAATAGTTTCGGAAAATAAAGGTTTAAGACATAAAGGGAGAAAAAAAATGTTCCTAAACACTACGTAATTGGTTAATATAAAACTGTCGGAAATCTTATGTTATGTTAGCAAAAATTTTATGAGCCTTAAGCTACTAACTAAAGCTAGATTTTTTAAAACAGTACTCTAGAGTCCCTGTAAATAAAATGCAATGACAAAATTTACAAAGATGTGGACAAAACAGCCACAATATTTGCTTGTAGTAAAATAAAATAAGAACTTGCTTGAATAAAATAAAATATTGTAGATATATATTCAACAAAGAGCAGAGAAGTATGGTTACTTAAAAAAAGAAAAGAAAGATAAAATAATCGTTATTGGATACAAACAAAAATGTTCATTACAAAAAAACTGTCTCAGGATCAGATTATTAGTGCCCTTTTTAATAATAAAATTCTTAGAATTAAATGTTACGCTTACACAAAAAAGAATAATAAATAGAAAGACTTATCTTTGTTTGTAGCTGGTTTTTTGGTTGACCAGAGTGCTCTGCTCTCCACTGTTAACCCCAAGGAGGAGACCGGAAATCAGGCACACCTGAATGTCGAGGACATAGATATCAAAAATGTGGACATGGACATCAGACACAGCACCAAAACAGCCACAGGAATCCCAGGACCAGAGTTAAGAACGGTAACACGTTCGTGGTAGCACGAGGTCCAAATACGAAGTAAATCAACGAAGAGACAATATCTACTATACCAAGTTAGGTCAAGAAACTTGTGCAGATAATTGTTATTATAAAATTGGGAGAAGGGTGGTTCCATAAGCCTGAAATAAACACGAAAATAAGTCCCCCTACGTCCCAAAACTTAAAATTGTAAACCACATACCGTTCCTCAAAATGAAAGTCTTCCAACAGTAATTAAGCAAATTAACCAGTCAAGCTGCTAAAATACAATATGTATTGTAATCCTCGGTCTTCAAATCACGATCCCGCAAAACAATTAGTCGTCGATGACTCTACACAATACATATACTTTTGGATCTGAAGCCGTAGCTAATTTGTTGTCTGACTCTCAAGATGGGCGTTCTTGGAAAGAGCGGTCGTCAAAAAGGAAATTCCAAGAAGACTTTGTACTTGCTTCCCCATTAGAAATTTTTGAATATTCACTATACAATCAATCCTCAATTTGTAATACCCTCAAAACCCTTTTATTATAACTCTAATTAATTAGATAAAATAAAAGCAGTTAACTCAGATACAAAGTATGGCTCTGTCTATGGTTGCAGTGCTGTTAAAGTGCATTTGTGGTACGATTTCACTAACAGAAAGTAAAATTTGCAAAAATGGTTTCCAAGCAATGAATTATAAAAACTGAATAATTATCTAAAAAATATTTATGAAAACAATTGAATATTGAAAGAAATCAGTAACTTTCACCAATAGTTAGACTCATTCACCATTTTATCAAGTAGGTTTTATTTATGCCATTACAATGTGTGACCTATTTATAAATAGACTTTTACTTCTTAAAACTTAATTTCTTTAATCGTTTTATTTTTTTTTATTGCTTTATTTCCCAACTGTAACAAAAGCCTCGTTCAATTTGATATAAAAAATATGAAGAAAAGTGCCATTTCGAAATATTAGCGAAAATGTTGTAGCGCAATAATACAAAATATTTTTTCTTAAACTAAAATTTTTAGTTATTATTTTAAAAACGGTACTTTTTAAAAACAGTGATTTCGAAAACTTATTATTTTCATTAGAGAAATCTTCTTCGGCAATAGGCAGCATAACTTGAGTAACACCCTCTAATTACAACAAACTAAATATCTGACAGAATTGTGTTTATATTACAAACACAAACACCGAACAAATGATTCCAACAAATATAAAGTATTTTTGGAGCTACATCAATTCTCTTAGGAAGGAAACAGGGCTACCCAGTCTAATGAAATTTAATGGCGCGGTGATGGAGAACATAGTGAATGCTTTTGCTCAACACTTTCAATCATGCTTCTGTGATCATACAAACGAGCCCACTCTTGATCAAGTGCAAGTATCTGATTAATTTTTCTAGCACCTTGCATTTCACCACTTCACTGAAGATGAAATTGCTAATAAACCTAATGCTCTTGATATCACGAAGGGTGTCGGGCCTGATGGGTTAAAGCCTTTATTTTTGAAGAACTGCAAAGTTTCACTAACAAAACCACTGTGTATGATTTTTCAAAGGTCTTTCTGCAAATCTGTTTTTCCCACTGTTTGGAAGGAATCTAATATTTTCCCTATTTTCAAAAAGGGATCCAAATCTGATGTTGAGAACTACCGAGGCATTTCCCTTTTATCAAGCATCGCAAGGTCTTCGAATCAGTCATCACAGATAAACTGAATATAGGAATTACATAACACCACAGCAACATGGATTCTTTAAAGATCGATCCACTACCACTAACTTGTCCGTCATGTAAGATTTTTTGGTACAGTCTATGGAGAAGGGATTCCAGATCGACGTAATATATACAGACATATCAAAGGCATTTGACAGCATTCCACATAAACTCTTGATAAAGAAACTAGAAGCCATTGGTATATGTGGACCATACCTAGGATGGATTCTCTCATATCTAGGAAACAGAAAACAATACGTCCAGCTAAGTGCACTTAAGTCTCAAGAGATTCTGGTGACTTCAGGAGTGCCTCAAGGTTCCCATCTTGGTCCCATATTATTCCTTATTTTCATCAATAGCATAATTTGAGTGTTCAGGAGTTCAACATGCCTTCTCTATGCAGATGATTTGAAATTGTTCATCACTATCAAATCGATGGAGGACTTTATTGTGTTGCAAGCTGATTTGGACAATTTAGTTACATGGTGTAGTGCA
This sequence comes from Kuschelorhynchus macadamiae, assembly GCA_030620095.1. NCBI lineage: Eukaryota > Metazoa > Arthropoda > Insecta > Coleoptera > Curculionidae > Kuschelorhynchus > Kuschelorhynchus macadamiae. The sequence goes on along the minus strand of JAUTXW010002049.1, from coordinate 1,163,255 downwards.
AACTTTTTAAAATTAAATATTGATAAGTGTAAGGTTATGCGTTATTATGAAATCAAGGAGCCTGAGATATTTAATTAGAGGATCGAGACATCACAATTAGAATCCGTAACCACTTTTAATGACCTTCGTGTCATTTTTGATCATGAATTATCATTCAATCAACATATTGATCAAATAGCACTTAGAGGCTTCTGAATGCTAGGTTTCTTGTGCCGTACTTGCTAACATATGAACGATACTAGGGCTATTTCATCTTTATATTATGCTCTGGTGAGAAGTATTCTTGAATACAACAGTATTATCTGGTCCCCATCATATAACTGTCATATAAACCGAATGGAAGGTATACAGAACAAATTTGTTTCTTTTGTTCAAACATAATTTCCCCTACCAGGGCATATCATATAACACTAGAATATTATTAACTGGTATGGAAAGCCTAAGACCAGCGCGAAGGCCCTATGGCTTTATTTCTTTTTAAACTTCTTAATGGACACATTGATTGCCCCTCCTTACTATCAAGTATAAATTTTCGCGTACCACCCAGAAACACCCGCTCCAGACAACTGTTTTTTGAGCGAACACACCGAACAAACTATAGTTTGTCATGCTTTTCTGATGGAAAATTACAACGCACGATTTTCGTATCTAGACATATTTCGCGGTACTCTTGCAACCTTTAAAAAATCACTCAAATTCAGAAACACATAATCATCAATTTTAGTTCTTTTTATTCCTTTTTTGTGATTAGTTAGTATTATTGTTCTGTAAATAACCCTAATCGCAAGCCTCTTGCTTTTTTCCAGTATTTAGGTTTTACATCAGGAGGTATTAAATATTCTTGATTGTTCTATCTTGTTGTGTCTCCTATTTGTTGTATCTATATATATTCTTTTTTTTATATCTTTTTTTCTAATAATTGTTTATTACTTTGTATTGTCCACTATTGTATTCAAAGTCAAAGTCAAAATATGCTTTATTGTCTAAAGTAAAAAGTACTCAATGACAAAGCTATAAAAATAAATATGTTAACAATCAAAATAATAAATAAATGAATGGGCAAGAAAGAATTTGAGACAAGTATGATTAAATCACTGCAAAAAAGCCCAAAGTCAAATTCCTCAATAAAAGAAAATAATTATACAACATTAGTATAAAACTGCACAAAATATTAAAAAAAACTAAAAAAAGAAGAAAAAAAAGTATATCACATCACATTGTAACAATGATTATCAGTCATAATATATAACAATATAATACACAAGATTAAAATTCAATAAACAGATTCATCCATACTATATCCTGTACAACAAGTAAAAAAAAAAAAGAAACCAAAATAACATACTTAATACACTTAACATATGCAAGTCCTAAAGTATAATTATTAGTACAAAATATACACATATCATAAGAAGCATTAATTAAAATTGTTAGACAGAAATTCTTCAACACTATAAAAAGCCTCAGAGATCATTAGATTCTTAACCCTAATTCTAAACAATCTGTAATTACTGATGCTTCGAATACTGACTGGGAGGTTATTAAACATCTTTTTCGAGGTATAAAAAAATAGAATTTTTAGTTAGAGCTGAGTAAGGTATAGATAGACGAGATAGAAAGAGCTGCGGGTGCCCACCAAAGACACGGTATGAATTCTGTCCAAATACTTTTTGTGGCACACTGACTCCCAATATAAACAGACCTGCTAAAGTCAGATTTTTTTTTGATTTAAATACAGGCCTACATGAATCACGAGGTTTCATGCAGTACAAGTATCTTATAGAAAGCTTCTGCAGGACGAAAATCGACCGAAATAAGTTATTGCAGCAAGAGCCCCAAAAACATATTCCGTATCTTAAATGTGCTTCGACAACTGAAAAATAGACATTTCTTGCCACTGTTTCGTTTAATTCATTTCTGACTGTACAAACGGCATAACATCCAGAACTCAATGTTTTGTACAAGTTATTAATATGTACCTCAAATTTTAATTTATTGTCTATAAACAACCCTAAGAATTTGTTTTCTGTCATGTTTTTCATAGTCTGACCATCAAACAAAATTTCATTTATGTGGCATTTAAAATTTAAAATGTTGGTTTTTGCCACATTAAATGACAGATGATTCGCTTTGCATTATTCTTGTATGTTACGCAGGTCAGACCTCACCATATCATTTAGAATGTCGGGATTCTTGTGATGCCATAAAATTGTGGTATCATCGGCAAATGAGGTGCACTGTCCGTTGCGAATGAAGGAAGGCAGGTCATTAACATATATCAAAAACAAAAGTGGTCCAATAACAGATCCTTGAGGCACACCCGCGGTTATCCCAAGTTTAGATGACAGTTCCCCCTGAAAACGGACATTCTGATGACGGTCACTAAGGTATGATGTAAGCCACTCCAAAAATGCGCCCCTAAAACCATAGAGTTCAAGCTTCCTCAGTAGTATCCTGTGACAGACACAGTCAAAGGCCTTCGTCAAATCACAGAACACCGCCGAAACCACCTCTCCCTCATTGAGACACAGATACAATTGTTCCATAAAATGAAAAATAGCATCATCAGTGTTTCTGGAGAACCGAAAACCAAACTGTGCATCGGAAAGCAGTTTGTGTTTTTCCAAAAAAGCAAGCATTCTAGTTTTTACTGCTTTTTCCACAATCTTGCTGAGTGTAGGTAGCAAAGAAATTGTCCTAAAATTAGAGGGTAGGTCTTTGTCACCTCCTTTGCATAAAGGAATGACAGTGGTCATTTTGAGGAGAGAAGGGAAAGTTTCATTTTGAATACTCAAATTGATAGCATCTGCAAGAGTTTCCAACGCAGAGTTGGGGATGTTCTGGAAAATTTTGATTGAAATTTCATCCCAACCTGAGGAGTTTTTATTTTTTATGTCTTGAAGAATGGCTCTCAACTCATTTTGAATAACAGGTTTAAAATAGAATGTCTGAGGTACAGACACATGCTTGAGAAAGGATAAGAGGTCAATGGAGTCCTCAGTAAGATTACCACTCAATTGTTGTGCAATAGTTCAATAAAAATGATTCAATTCATCTGCCCTTAAATTAGTGTTAATCAAATGACCAGATTTCTTGCCTCGCAGCTCATTAACTATATTCCAGATTTCCCTTTGTTTATTTCCTGCGGTATTAACTCGATTATAGTAGTAAAGTTGATTAACAACTTTAATGGTTTTTCGATAGATGTTTCTGTATCTATTAACATGACTAATAAAAGCAATGTTGTTCAAAAAATATTTTCTTAACATGTGAAGACATCTCATGTTTTTAGATAAGACTTTCAATCCTTTAGTGATCCAAGGTTTTTTAACTTTATGTTTGATGTTTACTACAGGAAAAGACATATTAAATATTTCAATGATTTTAGCATGATAAGCCTCAAGAGGATTTTCTATTTGAAGAATACTGTTCCAGTGATAGGCTGAGCATAGTTGTGAAAATTTTCTATAATTATTCCCTGTCAGCAGACGACCATATCTTTTAGAAGTTTTACCTTTAGATGTGTCAGTGGCTTTGTGTACAAAATGGCACAACACAGCCTCATGATCAGACAAACCAGCATTCACAACCTGACAAAGTACATCAAAATGTGAGCAAATATAGTCTAGTAATGTTTGTGAGCACAGACTTAAGCGAGTGGGAAAGTATACCTGCATTTTCAACTCATAACAGTTAAACAGATTAATTAATTGTAAAGAATTATTACTACTGACCAAGAAATCAACATTCAGGTCACCACCCAAAAAGACCTGACTTTTGTGAGGAATTTGACTCAACAAAAAATCCAGCTTTAAAAATTCAATAATATTACCTGATGGTGCTCGATATATACATAAAAAATAAATATTACAACTACTAGACCTGATTAGACTAAATTCAAAAACTTGATCAGTTATGAGATAATCATAGTTATTAATTACATGAAAGTCGGTTTTATTCTTAATTATAGTATGTAGTTTTTTTTATCTATTGTACTATTTGGATATTTATCTGTAATGTACTTGACTTAATAAATAAATAAATAAAAAAAAATAAATAATTAATTCTGTTCCTGGTACATAATATGCACATTTTAAGTTCATAAACAGTGTTGATTTTTTTGCGGACTTATTTTTGGCACTGTATCCCAAATTATTGTGGATATATTGATCTGCTTTAATCTCATTTCATTACTGAACCAAAAGAATATCCATAACATAATATTTAAATCTTACACTGTAATATAATTACCAATTCGTAAAAGAATGTTTTTTTGATTAATAGTCATTAGATTAGATTTAAACGATTATTTAAATCTAATCTAGTGACTATTAATCAAAAGAACATTCTTTTACGAATTGGTAATTATATTACAGTGTAAGATTTAAATATTATGTTATGGATATTCTTTTGGTTCAGTAATGAAATGAGATTAAAGCAGATCAATATATCCACAATAATTTGGGATACAGTGCCAAAAATAAGTCCGCAAAAAAATCAACACTGTTTATGAACTTAAAACGTGCATATTATGTACCTAGGTTAGAGAATTTAGTAACAATATTAACAGTAAATGAATCTATTCATATTTGTAATTATTCTTGGTAACCCAGATTACCTCTTTAAATACTATACTAATTGACAGAATTTTTTCGTCTCCATATGTCTTAAAAAAAATAAATCCCGAAATTTGACATCTAACTAATTTTAAAAGTAATAATTTTATAGACTACCTTTCGGGATGCCTTATATTTGCAGCACACTGTATACACTGCTGTTTTTAATTTTAATTCCTAGCGTAATTCAAAGCTCTGTATAAAAAGAATATATTACCTAGTGTAAAATAGTTACAAAACATACATTTGAATAAGAAAAAAGTAAAAGAACGTATTGAAGTTTACAAGTAAATTATATTATATAACCAATTTTATTAATTAAATTCAACTTGTGTGATGTTCACTTATCTTTTGTTGTCCTTGAGTACTCTAAAAAACTTCAACGGTTCTAACCTGTTTTTGCAATTTTTATAAGTGCAGTACTTTGATCAACATTTTATCACAGCAGACTCTGACATTTTTAAAACAAAAATATAGAGTTTAAAATTTATTCGTTATAAGAAAACCTTAAACAACACAGTAATAACTCCAAGAAGAAAATTGAAATAAAGTGCAAATATTATTTGCTTCATAATAAGGAAAATTATAGTTCAGGTTAAAAAGCCCTTGTCTAATTTATAAATTTCATTGAGACTTCATATATCTATGGTGTATACCACTAAATGCAATTACAGTTACAAACAGAAAATGCCACAAAGGATACTAATATTTTCCCTTCAAAAATCTTTTTTGGGACACTAATTTTATAAAATCGAAGTGTCTCCAAAATTATCTGCTTGAAACTTGTTCTTTATAGAAAGTATCAGATACGTCCCTTCTAACAGATGATGCTGTCGCATCAGAATGCACATCCTAAATTGAACCGCCGTGGGCTTGTGTACTCTTCCTTTAAACTGGGGTGAAACCCAGATTTGTTCAAATGCTTTAAACATATGCAAGGCAATTATTTGGACTGCCCTACGGAATTCAGTGGACTTGTTTCATTTTTGAATCACGAAAGTAAGAAGATCTGCTGTAATCTGTCATGGATAAGTTTATACTTTTCAAGGAAATTTATAGATCAGTATTGATACATAGGCCTTTTGTAAAAACAGATACTCGAGCAGATTTCCAGTTCCAGCTGCTGGAAATTGCACATCTGAGCAGGTATTTGTTCAGAAGCACAATTTTTTAGGACCATGGCTGGAATACCATCAAGACCTTAGGACTTTTGGTTTTAAGTGTTTTGAGAATACGCCCAACCTTTTTAACCCTGAAGATAATTTAATACATCTTCAATAAGCGACCTAGACTTAACTCTTGTTCAATATTGTGTATGCTACAACCCAAAAAAAAAATCAATAAAGTACTCGTTTATATTGTTCTTCAATTTATTAAGCAATTAATTGTATCTTTTTATTTCCGGGTATAAGATTAAACAATTTAGGCGCTAAATATTTAACAAAACAGAGGTTGAATAGAAGTGTTTTATCAGTTTATTTTTAAACTGCAAAATATATTTTTAGAAATATTTATAATTAACACCAAAAGGTATGGTACTAGCGGTGAACTAGTATATCGCTCTAACCAATTGCGCTATCGCAACACTGATAAGCAATTCGTTAGAACTTGTACATATTCAAACCCACCAGTATCATAACCATTGTTGATCCTGCCAAATATTCTAGCCTTATGGAGCGGCGTTCATACTTTTACTATTGATTATAAATATTTCTAAAAATATATTTTACAGTTTAAAAATAAACTGATAAAATACTTCTATTCAAAATTTGGCTTATACGGGCATAACGTGAAACTATAAATTTACTAATATGGACGGTACCTAATAGCGATGTCAGATTTGACGTCTAGTCAGGAACGCCGTTTCCATAAGGTTAGAATATTTGGCAGGATCAACAATTGTTATGATACTGGTGAGTTTGAATATGTACACGTTCTATCGAATTGCTTACCAGTGGTACGATTGCGCAATTGGTTAGAGCGATGGACTAGTGATCCAGAGGTGCGGGTTCGATCCCCGCTCGTACCATACCTTTTACTGTTGATTATAATTTTTTTTAAAAACAGAGTTTATTGTTTTTACTGCAACCTGGTATGATGATAAATCTATTTTATTTCTAGATTCATAATAATTGTTGACATATTTTCTTAAATATAATATACACAAGAACATTTCCAAGATCTACAAACACATCCATAATTGTATTTGTGTAGAGTAATCTAGATGGAAAACTTCAGTTATTTTTATTTTTAAAATATAGTTTTGCACGACACTGGGAGATTTATTAGCATTGTTGTACATATCGATTACAGTATCACTGATTCAACCATGACACGATACATTGAAATTATTAATTTTATTTAGTGTAATTTTTGCAGATTAATTTTCTTATTCTTATAGTTAGTTTGCAAACTTGATTGTTTAAGTGATTACCAAGCACAATCACCAAATATTTTGTAGGTTTAACTTTTTAATTTTATTTAAATTATCAATATTAATATACTCAAAATTTGAACAGTTTGTGTTAGTTAAAGAAAATGCTTTTTGATTATTTTTTGTTGCTTTTAGAGTTAATTTAAAGATGCCAATTTTTTATATTACTGATACCATTTTAACACGTTCTCTAACCTCTTACTATGTTTCAGTAGCAACCCTAGAAAATAAATTGTTTATATTTTTTTTTTATTTCAGCTTCATGCAGAGTACAATCGTGCATCAGATGATTACCAAGCTCACCGTGTCCTTCAAGCTTATGACACAGCTCAATTCATTTTGCTCACTTCTAGTTCAGCAGATCTTATTGTACTGGCTGGCGATCTTAACACAGAGCCAGGAGACTTAGCTTACAGGTGTGTGGGTGAATTAGGTAATTTGAAATATAAAAAAACTATAGTTGTACTAACGTATTTAAAGAAAGGTTAAAATGATTTAAAGTGTAGTTACAGGAAAACTTTATTTTTATAGGTCTTTTGTATTTACAAATTTCTTGTAATAATTAGAAGAGATATCATTTATTATTTATAAGTGTAGCCATAGGAGATGTAGAATATATATATATATATATATATATATATATATATATATATATATATATATATATATATATATATATATATATATATATATATATAATATATATATATATATATATATATATATATATATATATATATATATATATATATATATATATATATATATATATATATATATATATATATATATATATATATATATATACAGCTTTAAATTTCAGGGTAATATTAACTGTCCCAGGGTTAACAGACGCCTATATGCAGACTGATACTCTTTCGCAGGAACGGTTTGCTACCTGCGAAAGTTTGAAGAATAGCTACACTCCAATGTCTTTGGTAAAAGACAAAATACTAGGCAAGAGGATAGACTATGTGATGTACCACCCTGGTTCAAATGTAAAAGTGGACCAGAAAAATTACTCATTGCCATTGCCAGAACGTGTTCCAAAACAAACATTCAGGTATGAGAGTTATAGACATTGTCCTCTGTATTCACGAAAGAGTTTTAAATTTAAACCAGATCTTCGACATTATAGCTTTAAGATGACATAAGCAACATATAGACACACAATGTTTATAAACAATGAATTCTATTCTTATTATATTAAAAATATTAATAGGATCAATAATCGTTAGTGGTATAGATACTATATGGGACACAAATATAAACAATTATAATAAAGTAAAATATTGCAAATATAATACGAAAGAGTATAACAATAAAGGCAAATACATTTTTATGCAACTCGCTGTGTTGTGGGGTTTCCGTCTCTTTGTAACTTATTGGGTTAAATGGTAATAAAAGTGAAAAAATTGTAAAACTACTTTTTAAATTAATTATGATTCCAACATAATACTATAGAGTGTTTTTTGTCTTTTGGTTAAAAAAATCCCTTTATATATTATTTGAAGTAATTTGGAAGAAAATAATATAGCATAACAACTGCAAATATATATTTTTGTACTATTTTGGGGTGTGCAGGAAAAGAGATACTACGGAGAGTTTTATTTTAATAGAAATAAGAAAATTTGTCTGTTTTAACCAAACGTAAGGTTTACAGATGTATGAGAATATAAGAATAAAATATAATGTAGATAAAGTGAATTTGAAATTTTTATTGTTACACTCCAGTCCAAACCAGTGGCGATTTATTAATAAGAGCTGCAGGGCTGCAGCAATGATCCCAAATTTCAAATAGTAATAGTTTTACTCTTAGTCCGGCAAAGCATTCTGTGACACTGCATAATATATTATCCACGTTCCCTGGTATATTCGTATTTCGACTTCATGCAGTGGTTGCTGCACTGCGAAGTGACGTTTTCTTCGCGGCGCATCCAATAACAGCTCGCAGTAAACACGTGGTATGCGTTGTGACCTTGAAGCGACCAACAAACGAAAAGCTTTACATCAAATGCCAAGTTGCAACAAAATTAACCGGCAGTCTTTCGTGTTAATCCGCTATGAAACTTTGCCGGCTTTGGGCTATTATTTTTATTAGTTTTTAGCTGTGTTTTTGCATCGGCGCGTCCTCGAGTCTTAAAAAGATGGATATTTTGTCGAAATATAAAAATTTTTCGCGAGTTATTATTGATGAAAAGCTTAAATTTAAACGAAATTAGCTGAGTTAAAAGTCGAATGCTCTTCGAAAAGTCCAGGTAAAACGTATATGCGTAAATTTAATGTAAACATTCTAATTATCATTGGGTTTTTGGCTGCAAAATAAGAAATTGTTTATTTTGTTTTCCTTGCCTACCTTTTGGGGGCGATTCAAATTGGACAAGACAAACAGCATTTAAGTAACCAAATGACGTTTAGTTTGTTGGGAAATACTAATATTCAGGAACAAGTGGACATATTGGCAGAACATCGCTAATCACAACGAGAAAATGACTAAAAAGAGGTTCGTGCTTTTAACTTCGGAATCTTTGAGCTTCCACTTAGAGAACACGATGAGACAGAAAACTGCAAATCCTGGAATTTTCGGGGGCCTAATTAATTAACGCGGCTGAACTTGACAAGATATTTTTTTAATTGTATGTTGACTTGAATATTTTGAGGCATATTGAATACTGAACGGTCATCAATAACCTTTTGCACTAATCTATATATAATTATATATATATATATATATATATATATATATATATATATATATATATATATAGCCTATTTGTCTTTGCAATTTTTTGCACACTTTGTTTAAACTTGGAGTATTTCATCCTATGTAATAATGAGGCAATTATTAAATTTTTTTTAGATTTTTTTTACAGTGATGCCAGATTTTTTAATCTCACTATATTGTAGGTCGGCAATACCAGACATTTATAATGATGATTTTTTAATTAAATAGCTCCGAGTTGACAAGAATTACATAACTAACTTATTTCTTTTCTGTCAGCATGTAGTAAGTAACTAAGTGGATTCCTTTTTTAATTATCATGTTTTTTTTTTAACTTTAATGAAAACAAGAACAAATTTTATATTAATAAAACATTATCGTGCTCACTAAACTAACAACAACTAATGTTAATTATTACTGCCATAAGTTTTGAATATGTCCGCCATTTTGAGCAATACACGTTGTGTAAACTGTCTCTAAATATGCAGTTGCTTTCTGCACACACTGACTTTCATTAAGGACATTCACATCTTCTTTGATTCTGTGCCGTAATTCATTTACTGTTCTTGGTTTTTGTTTATTTACAACTTCTTTCAGGATACCCCATAAGAAATAGTCCATAGGAGTCAAGTGTTTGTTAAATTAGAGAAAATATTGTATTCACATGTATTTTATACATTTATAATCCTACTATTGATTAGCTATGGAATTCTACCTTATTTTAGAGGCCGTTAGAGATAGCGCAGTTTGCTATATATAATATACTGTAAAGATAGTTAAAACAGTTCCTAAATACGTGTGGTTTCTAGATTCAGTTAAACTGTTAATATATTTTTATATATAGAGGATATTTGAATTTTCGTGTACAAGTATCAATTTCTTTATTTAAAATAGAATAACGTATATATAAATTGCAGATTTAAACTTAAATAGAGCTCATCCAAGAATGTTTAACGATATTGTTTGTTCTTAGAAACGGACTGATTTACACACTCAATTTACTTGGTTCTGTAAACGCTTACGAATGTTTGGTGACTGCTAAGAAACAGGCAGTTTTAGAGCTGCACTACAAGGCTAAGTATGATATCCCACTTTAAGGCGGATTTTTATATACCTAATATTTTGCTGTGGTAGAAGATGTAAGTGACTATAATGGCTTACTAATAAATCAGTCTACTGTAATATGTCACTATTTACCTCAGTAGAGATCACTGAGTCCATCCATAGCAACAAAATATCGAGTTTAAAAAATCCGTGTAATCACATAGTGTACCATTCTTATCCTTGTATTACTTCTACCCTTTACATTATGAAATTAAGGACATATTGTGAAGAAAAATTTTTTATATTTACAAACAATTATTTACACAACGTATATTGCGCAAAATGATGTTAGTTGTTGTCTTAGTAAGCATTAATTACGATTATATGCGTTTATATGTGCTATTAAAACAAAATTGTTCTCGTAGTTTTAAGAGTTTTCTTAAAGATAAATTATTAAAATCTAATAATAATGAAAAGTACTTGCTTTATTTTTTGCTATATGCTGACCAAAAATAAATAAATCATGTAACTAATTTCTATCAGAACGGTGCTAGTAATATTGTTTTTAATTAATACATAACCTAACCTTTATTATAAATACATAATAAAATGTCGTCGGCTTACAATATAGGGACATAGGAAACGTAGTATCACTGTAAAAACATCTAAAAAAGTGTTTCATATAATATTTCAATTAAAATAATTATGTTAAATAGTAAATAAGCTGTTACTTAAAGACTATGACAATTAATTCCGAAACAATGTATCGGATTCGGGGGGTCCGAAATGTTTCATAATAGAGCACTAAAGGGAATAGAAATAAAATAAATTTTCGGATTTGGTGTTTTTTTCTCTCTCTCTAGATTCCTAAATTTCTTGAATCGTCGACTTACAATATAGTGACATAAAAAACTGGCATAACTGTAAAAAAATCTAAAAAAATTATTAATAATTGCCTCATTATTACATATTATACATGAAATTTTAAACAATGTGTGCAAAAAATTAAATGATAAGACATAAATAGGCTATTAGCTGAAGATAACCACAGCTAATTTCGAAACCCCCTATTGTTATATATCATTGAACTCGTCTTGAAGAACTCTATTCAGACCTATGTTGATATACAGGGTGTTCCATTTAAAAAAAAATTAAGAAAATTTAAGATATAATTTGGCAACACTGGCAATTATGTATTTGTAATAAAAAATGTGCTACTACATGGCGACAAGGGTAAAGCTGTTTATTCCTTAGCGCTCACAGAGTATTCATAAGCGTTTAAGCAGCTGAGAAAACAGCGTTTGCATATCAGTCTGTTTCTGAGCTTAACAGGCAATAATTCCGAAACGGTGAATCAGAGAGACATATTATATATTGTTGAATTTGTCTTAAAGAGCCCTATCTGAATCTGCAATAATATATAGGATGTTGTATTTAAAATAAGGAGGTTGATACTTGTCCACGAAAATCCAAACACTCTGTATATATAAAAATGTAATATTTAAAAAGTTTATGTGAATCCAAAAAACGTTTATATTTAACTTTTTTGCTATCTGTTACAGGTTCCGAGATAAGGTAGCGTCCCATAATAAAGGGGCCACCCTGTACCTATTTCACATTAAGACGCAAAGTTTAAATTCAATTATAGGTTATATTATTATCCGACGTGCCTTTACTTAGACATAATAAATAAAAAAAAAAAAAAAAAAAAATTTAGAACTTATTTGCGAATGTCAAGCCTGAAAATTTTCCGCGCAAATTGTGAAATTTTCGGTGAAGTATCACGTTAATCGCGGCGAAAACGGTTTTAAAGTACGGAAAACTGTGAAAACCTACTGTGAAAATGAAGGAGACTCTTCTTTCAGCCCTGAAATGAGAAAAGTTTGGCTTTTGTTTTTCATTTTTTCAATTAGGCGATCTATACACGTGACCTGTCAAATCAAATATGGCCGGCTTAGGACATACATTTGCCAGCTGATGTTTATTTTCTTATGAAAGTTCAGGGTTATAACAGCAGTTGTGTCTCGATATTATTGCTTAATTTATATATTTTAAAGTGATTTAGTTATTAAGTGGTTTAAGAAAGGCCACTAATATATTCATAGGTACCTGTTTATTTTTTGGAATGTTTTACGGCCTAGAAAGGTCGATTGCGTTTAGCTACCTGGCTACCTGTACCTGGTCATGAAATTAGTTGATATTGGGAGCAAGCAGATGTACTTTTAATTTAGTTCGTGTTAATTAAGAAGAGTGATAAGTGCATATTTAAAAGACTTTCTTAGTGACCTAGTAGATAAAGTGATAAAAAATTAACATGGATTTACCACAGTCTGAAAAGAGTGACTACCTTGTCCAGCTAGAGAGTGAAAAACCTGACGTTGCTCAAAGGTATAAGAACAAGATTCGTCTTATAAATTCCATTGATCCTTTTAAAATCATGGATGAAGACCTTGATAAAGACTTTGCATCCCTACCAGCTGTTCAAGCCTTTGATGTAATGACGTATTTAGTGCTAACTCATAGTTTTTACACAAAAGAGCAAATGAAAGCTTATAAAAGTCTCAGTGGCTACAAGTATTTTGAGGCTGGTTTTGTTCATCTGCGTGGCATGAAAAAGGTCAATGAGCTTTCCGTTATACTTGCAAAGGTTCGACATAGTCAGCGTGCTAGGGAACCCCCTCTAAATGTGTGGGTCCTGACACAAGATAATGGAAGTATTAACACTGGCCACTGTACTTGTATGGCTGGTTTATCTGAAGTCTGTAGCCATGTTGCTGCTGTTCTATATGCAACAGAATATATTTACAACTCGCTTACTTCTACTTCATCGACTGATATGTTAGCTCAGTGGGTTGCTCCTTCTACAAAAGATGTACCCATTGTAAGATTATGTGACCTTAAGCTCAAAACAAAAAAAGCTAAAACAGTTGTCTCAGACTCTTCAAGTTTATTTAGTCCGATACCTGCCATTGAAGGCGAAGAACTTATTGAACTGTTGACAGCTTGTGAAAATGTTGGCGACGAAACAGCTCTTGCAAGAGTTATTGAACCTTTTGCATCAAGAATAGGATCAAGTATTTGTCAACCAAAACTTAAAGTGATTTATAATATTTACCAGGAGTATTATGAGTCACTCTCTTATCAGCAGTTGTGCTCAATTGGAGAGAAAATTGACCAGTCATTATCTTTTGATGATTGCCAAAAGATCTGTAAAGCCACAGTTAAGCAAACTCATTCCGAAGAACTGGACGCATCACTGGTTCAAATTTTAAAAGAGCATGCAGGACATCACTTTCAAAACCATCTCTGTCATTAATTAAGAGTGTTTGTTATCCTCTAAAGTTTCTGTTCAAAACCAAAGCAACTCAGTTGGGAACAAACAATGAAAAGCTTGCTCTTCAAAATTATTTATCGTCAAATACACTTGAACACGTAAATTTAAAACTTGAAAATTGTGGTTTATTACTCAATCCAGCCTTCCCATCGTTTGGAGCTACCCCAGATAGTTTAGTGTCATGCGATTGTTGTGGAGAAGGTTGTATAGAAGTCAAGTGCCCATATGTTCTTAAAAATATGGAATGGTCAAAATACATAAACTCTAAGAACTCGTGTCTAATATATGATGGTGATGACTTTGCTTTAAACCGAGATCATTCGTATTATTATCAAGTTCAGATACAGTTGAAACTATCTGGTCTAAAGTACTGTGATTTTATAGTTTGGTCTCCAAAGAAATTCTTCCAAAAAAGAATATATTTGGATGAAGATTTTTGGAGTGTCGAATTTCCAAAAGCCCTGGATTTTCATAAAAACATAATTATTCCTGAACTCCTAGGAAAATATTTTACGCTAGGAAGGCACATGGCACAGACGTGAAAACGATAATTGTAGTATCCAGTGGTTTCATTTAGGATGTGTTGGTCTCTCAGAGGTTCCAGAAACTTTGTGGACATGCGTTCAATGCAGTGAAGAAGTTCCTGGAACTTTATCAGCTGCCGTATAGATTGTATATTAAAAAATATTTGACCATAAAATTTTTGTTTGGTTCTAATTTTAGTGTGTATATATTTTTTTATCAGTTCTCTGACGTTTCTGCATGTATCTTGACATATTTTTAAAACTTTGTATTATATTTTAATTATTGTAAATGTTATACTATTTGAAAGGATAAAAAAAAGCAAACCATAATTTTATTGCCACTTTTCTGCTCTGTAAGTTGGTCTAATCAGATTTTGAATACGATGTTTCGTCTTTCGAGACCCACCATTCACTTTATTTTTTAAAATATGGATTTTTTATTTCATTTTTGGAAAGCTTTCAACTTCCCTAAACCAACAATGTACCACACTTATAAAGTAATTTATTTTTTCATTATGACTTCAGTTAATTATTGTTTTCCATCTCTACCTTATTGCTAAGGTTTAGGGGGTCGATCGCTTTAAAGAATGAAATAAAAGATCAAGGGCTTTATTTAGAAAAATTAAATTGCTATTGTGATGTCTTGTAGAGCAGAAAAAGTTGCATTAAAAATATTATTTTGGTTTTATAAAATCTTTTTAAATAAAGTCAGTTCTTTTTTCTAATTTAACCTACACCATATTTCTTCTGATTTTTAATTTTTAGTTAGTCTTTGTAATTAGCTCTAAGTTTCTTGTATATGATGCTAAATCATTCAATTGTCATGTTTACTATGTGATGTAAAATTTTTTGATGAAAGTTTTGACGAGATCCATGTAGAATGTATTCTTATCCTGGACGTGTATGTTTATTTTCATTTGTATTTTTATGTATTGACAAAGATTTTCTATTATACGAACCTTATTGTACGTCAGAATGTTTTTTTTTCAAATATGCTTTGCGACTAATGTAATGCCATTTTTGGATTTATTATAAAACCATTTTGTTTTGGGTATGGTAACTCTATTTTTTAATCTTTTTTATTTCTAGATAAGTATGCAATGTATTATGGTTTTGGTTTATATTATATCGTAGATTACTTGAACTTTTGTCCAATTATTGTATTATGTGTACTTTTTAATTTAATAAATAAAAGTTTTATCATTATTATATAATTTTTTAATAAAAATAAAATGTATTTTTTAATTGATTTTTTTTCTTTTAATCCCCTTAGTTAAAGAAGTAGACTACGCAAATAGCATAAAAAATATGAAAAAAAAAATTGTGGAAATTCTATAATAGAAGTGCATTGAAAAATAAGACGTTTCTCAATAGTTTATAATTCTTAAATATTTAAAGAGAGTTCTTTAAACTATTTTAATCTTTTTTCAAGTACCTACATAATAGGTTAGTTAGTTTATGCTTTATGTGTTAAAAATTTAAATTTTTTAAATAAAAATTAAAGTACAAATTTATTTTAACAAAATCTTTTGGCTTTTTCACGTGTTATGTGATTTAAAAGAAATAAAACTCGTAAAAGTTAATCATATACAGTTATTTTTATTAAAGTAGGTTTTTTACAAATTAACTATTGGGGGATTTAAATTGATCAGGGCACAACACACTACCATCACTTTATCTAGGATTGGGTCATCATCTCCAACACACAAAAAAGTTATTGGCATTTCATCTGCTAATATACGAAATTTTTGTCTAATGTAGCCAATCACTCTTTCCACATGTATTCTCACGTGAGCAATTGCTCTGGTCTCTTCAATTTCATAAGGATGCAGTTGGTTCTGTCCTTTTGTGAAAGCGGGGGTCTTTATATTGGCATTTAGCAAATTGACATAATCTTTTACAAGGAATCCTCTGTCAGCCAGAATCAAGTCACCTAAAAAGTAAAACAATATTTAGTTTGTTTAGAAGTAAAAAAAACTATCTATTGCTAACTTATACAAGTAGAGCGATGCTTTACGAGAGTCAAAATATTAGATAGCTACTAGAAAAATAACAATATAGTAGGTACTAAAAACACACTATCCCGACCACAGTTCTGTTAATGACTATTTATACCTGTTAAGAGAAATTCAGAACTATGCCTTAGAAGGACAAAAATGATTGTCGATTGCATTCTGCAACTTAAAATTAGAAGGTTCTTGCAAATTTATTTATATATTTTTATTTTCATACATAATACCACAAGAGAAAAAAATTTCGACTGATTTTGCGAATAACATTTTTGACAAAATAACAAGCCGCCAGGCCATTGATTACATCAAAAATTTCTTGAGCGAAATTACCAAAAGGCAACAAATTTGAACCAGAATGATTTTGCCTACAGAATGTTTTCTCGAGTGGTATTTGGCATGACTATTTTTACGAGAGTAGAAATTAACAACTTCAATCAAATTCATTCAATAGCTCTTTCTTTTGCAAGGGAAGCTGATAAGTTGCCTTTTATTCCATTTATCTACTTATTTCGATGTATTTTTTTTTGGTATTTATAAATCTTTATTTTGGAATAATAAATGTGTTTATTATTATTATTAAAAGAAACAGAATAAAGATTAATAGGCGTGTTAAAAAAAATGTCTTGGCAATACCATGTCTATGATGTTGGTTTTGTCAAAGTAGAAATATTTTAAGGGACTACAGATTTTATTGCTGGTGTAATACACTCTAGTGAAATAATCATAAAAAACATTGTAGGTATAAGTCAAGGTAAACAATAAACATAAAGCAATAAGCAAATACAATGATGTTCATATTACCTGAACCAATTTTGTCCAAAAATTTTGAATTCATCGTTACATGCTTGTCGGAGGCACATCCACCCCAAGCTTCACTAATAAAACAAATAGTTCCTTGTGGTGTTATTCCTATCAAATATTTGAGGGTGTACGAATGTTTATAATTTGACCAACATTGTGCTGCCTTTTGTAGATTGCTTGGTTTTTCAATATACAACTCAAAACAGTCAATAATGACTGTCACTTTTGTCCCAAAACTTTCTTTAAAACACGAAGGGGTAGTTTTCTGTAAAACGTCTCTTTCTGGCCACAAAATACACTTTTGAAATCGTGAATACAGCACATTTTTAACCGATCGGAAATATGTTGATGCTGTGCTCGGGTGAATATTAAATCTAAACCCGAGGTCTCTAAAATCCAGATTTAGCCTCAGTTTAAATAATGTCAACAAAATTTGATTTGATGCGTCCAAGAGTGTATTACTATGAACAGTAATGAATGGTTCACAACACTTCACTATTAGGTCAAGTTTCTTGAATGAATTAAAGCCTGTATAGTATTTTGTTTTTTTGTCATCGTTCATCAGTGATCTATACGTAATCTCAGAAGAACAAGTATGTCCCAGAGGTCGCCCCGAACTTAGTGAAACAACCATGTCTGAAAACTCAGTTGCTGAAATGTCCGTTTGACAACTTTTATTATTTTTAAATGCATCTGGAGCATTTTGATCCTCCTCAACAGGAGTTATAGCTGAAGTTGAAGCTGGGGAAGGGGAACTCTGTTCAAATTTTGAATCAGCTAGTTTTGCTCTCTTTACAGCTCTACCATAGCGATCTTGAGCGCCAGTCGAAGGCTTATTTGATACTTCATATCCCATATGGAGTGATGGGACCCAATCTGGATTTTGGATGTCAGACAGGTTGGATGGTCTTCCTGAAACCAAAGATTTAGTAAGATTTATTTCAGTACTTCAATAATAGTGTCTTTCCTTTTACAAGAAATCTTAGCTAATCCTATTTAGCCAGAAAAAGAAGGTATAATGATATTTGACAATTAGACAAACATGTACAGATTAAATTAACTTAGCTTAGCCAACATTTCCTCTAAAAGGATAACCACTAATATCTAAGAATAAAACAAATTTGGCAAAATCAAACAGACAGCATTTTTTTTTGTTTTAGTGCACCTAATGTTTTTGCTACTTACCACTCAAGAAATGTTTGCTGCAAACTGTTGCATATTTTAATTTAGTTTCAGTCCAATCCTCCCTTTTTATAGCTGATAACCATTTGTGTCGTCTATCTTTTGAAAGTTTGTTCAGGTCTGGTTTGTGTGGAAAATGTAATTCCGCTGGAATACGGAAAAATCCTACTTTATCGCAATCACCCCTACTTCCACACTTCACAACACAGCAAAACGAAGGCATATTTAAGTCTCTATTAGAAAAATCTAACTTAAATTACGAAATATATTGGATAATTAGCTTCTCTCTAATGCAAACCATACGGTAAACAAAGCTTTGTTTGTCCTAAGGCGGCCATATTGGATTTTGTTTGACAGCTTCTTCTTCTTCATTCCTGTTTAGCCTGTTACATAACAGGACTTATTGGCTTTGCTACGAGGCAGTCGCCAGATTGCCCTCCGTCCGGGGCTCAGAGTCGTTAAATCGGCGACCCTCGAAGTCGACCCTGCACCTTGGTCCAGTTTGGAGGCGTTATCGGTAGGATATCCGGATGGCGAGCTCTAGGCTCCCGAATACCCCGAATCTTTCAAATACTTTAATAATTCCTCTTTAAATTTTTGAAATGCATCTAGGCTTCCACTAGGTGCCCCTTGAGAGTACTACTGATATCATGAGATGACCCTTTCTTTCAAGCTATCCCCTTACCCCTCCCACTCCCGCCACGTAGCGGCCGTTACGCTAATATTCTATGTAGAACTGCGGCAGACGAACGGGATAGAATGCAGGAACAACTAGGCCTCACACGTTCACAGCGTATGCTCCCTTTCTAGCGGGGTCGTAAGTTTCCACCTGAGCGGTTGAGTCTCCCGTTTCCCCCCGAAATAAAGCAGCAAAACCGAACACGTGGCACCACTTATGTTAACAACACAGAGGTCTGCATTCGACGAGACGAACCGGAAGACTGACAGCTTCTTAGATTGCCTTATTGGAGTAATATAACCCAACTTTGTTAGAGATAATAATAGTGAAGTTGACAGCTTTCTTTCACTCAGTTGGCGTTAACTACAAGAATCAACTGGACTCAAACTACTGTGGACTTTGCTACCGGAATTGTATCCCTTTTATTGCGATCGTAATGTCGTGAGAATTATTTGTTGTTCTGCAAACTTTAATAGCGAGAAATGGTTTTTCACGATGTCGGCATCTGGTGAATACAGTGAAAATGACTTTAGTCGAAAAACTAAGTTTTTCTGTTGTAAAAAAAAGATATCAAGTAGCGCCGTGTGTGTTGAGTGCGGAAATGTATTCCACAAATCATGTGCAAAACGCGATTTTGCTGGAAGGGTCCGCGTAATCGATAATACCCGCGTTGTTTGCTGTCAAAACCACGCGGAGACTGAGAACGGCGTGCGTGCAAGTGCTGTCGAAATATTCTATCTGAAGAGACTTTTAGCTGAGTTGGAGATAAAAAATAGGATCTTAGAGGAAAATGCTACTCTATGGAAGGAAAAGTTTCAATCCTTAAGTCTAGTTAATATAGAAAATGGAAGAAATGAAGAAACAATAAAAGATGTAAGCACAGGAGGTGACGCAGGATTACGAATGATACCAAATCCTTGCACACCTACTAGCCCATGCCCCGATCATCATGAGATTGTTGTTATTGTAAACACACACGCGCCGCGAACGTGCGCATCTGATGATGAATCGAATATAGTAACAGAAACAGCTAATGTTGACAGCTCCGAAATCAATAGTGCTGAAAATCTGAATCGCTCCGCTGAGTGCGTAAACCAAATGTCAAAACCAACAAATCCGGAAAGACTATACCCAGCACGTTTGGCAACAAATCTGGAAAGACCATGCCCAGCACGTCTGGCAACAAATCTGGAGAGACCATACCCAGCACGTTTGGCAACAGTGCAATCGGAGTCGATGCCAAGGCAGACGGAAGTTAATGATTCTGATCTTATTTTGGTTTTGTCGGACACTAAAAATGTTGATGCTAAAACGGACAGCGAAAATAATGGATGGGAGAATGTCGGAAGGCGCAGACAAAAGAAGAGTAAATCCGAAAATGCTGCGGATCCCGCTAGACCGCAGACAAGATCCTCGAGGCCTGCCCCAATTAGAGGAAAAAAAGACGTAGCTTCAAGTAACATTAGAGTGGTACAATCAAAAGCCTAGTATTTTGTGTCAGGGTTTACGCCTGATACGACGCCCGAAGCTTTGGTGCAGTATATAAAATCTAACATGAATATAGACAGCAACTGTAACAAGATCCATATCAAGAAAGACAGCATAAAGAGCTCATTTAGAGTGGGTATTGATAACCAGCATGAAGCTGATTTTCTGTGTCCCAATGCCTGGCCTAGAGGCATTTGTGGCTAACCATTTTATGAATCTCAATCGACTTTTACCCCAAGTAACATATTAGGAGGCAAAGCTGTAAAAAACCTACAGATTTCCAATTTCAATGTGTTTCACCTAAATATCCACTCTATCCGGAACAAGGTCAATGAATTTGAGGCATTTCTTTATGATCATTTAATCAAGTATGACATTTTATGCCTAAGTGAGCATCACTTAACTGTCTATGAAGCAGCTTACTTAAAGGTGGATAACTATACTCTACTTTCTTGTTTTTCAAGGAACACTAAGAATAATGGAGGAAGCATGATACTGGGAAGGACAGCGATGAAGAGTCGGAACATTCAAACACTGGTGGACATGTCGGTCGAGTGCCACTGTGAAATATCTGCAGTTAATGTTGAAGATTTAAACATAATAATTGTATCAGTGTATAGACCACCAAATGGTGATTTTGTACTATTTTTAAGTATTATCGAGGAGGTGCTGTGTTACGTTGGACAGGGAAAATACAGGCAAGTAGTGTTACTGGGTGATTTTAACATAGTTTTTGTTTTTAACTCAAACTCTCAGAGAAAGCACGATTTCTTGGATTTATTGGGTAGTTTTGACTTTTCTCAGCAAATTTTTCAAAAAACCAATCAAATTAATTGTATTGATAATATATTTATAAATTTTACCAACAACTCTAACTATAGTGTCCATGTTTTTGATCCCATGCTCTCTGATCACTTGGCAATTGACTTGACTGTTGTAGTGGGTCAATTGAGTGCAGGTCCCAGATTCCATGTTTGCCGGCCTATGACAAACAGGGGCATATGCAATATGTATTCGTACCTTGAGGGCCAGAGCTGGGGTTTTATTTCTGAGTATGTTGGGAATGATCGTGGTCATGCATTTGACATGTTCCTGGAGGTTCTGACAAATGGAATCGAGCGTTTCTTTCCAATAAAGAAGTTTAACATTAAACCAAACCGATCCACAGTGCAATGGTTCGATGCCACTTTGAGGCTAATGAGAGAAACTGTAAGGCTTTTAACTGAAATGCAACAAAACGGACCATCTAATTTTTTAAAAGACTACCTAAAAGCATACAAAAAGGAATATAAAACCTGCATATATCAAAAAAAGAAAGCAGCATACTCTCAATATATAATGAGCTCTTCTAATATTGTCAGATCCTCTTGGAGGGTTGTGAATGACATCAGGGCTAGTGTTATATTGGATTCAGGGGAGGGGCCACTATCAGCACAGGATTTAAATAACTTTTTTGCTTCGATTGCTAATACCATATTGAGGGACTTGCAGCAGCCAATAAGAGGGTACACTGACTACATGACAGATGTGGGCAGTCATCCTGCATTTGAATTCAGGGAAGTAAGTTATATTCAAGTAAGAGAGGTAATTGATTCTCTTAAAAATAAGCCTAGTAGGGACATTTACAATATGAATGTTTTATTACTTAAAAAAAATAAAAAACTTGATAATTATTCCACTGACAAAGCTTATTAATGCTTGTATCAGTGTGGGTTGTTTCCCTTCATGTTTGAAAAGGGCTAGGGTTGTCCCTGTGTTCAAAAAGGGTGACAAAAGCGACATGGGAAACTATCGACCGATATCTCTTGTCCCAGTTCTCTCAAAGATTTTTGAAAGATTGTTAAAGGATCAACTCTACCATTACTTTCATACTTATGATCTCTTCTCCAGCAGTCAGTTTGGTTTCAGGGCAAATAGATCAACATCTCTGGCGGTCCTGGACCTCATGGAATACATAGCGGGTGCTTTCGAGAGGGGTGAGTATGTTAGTACAACATGTGACCTCTCGAAGGCCTTTGACTGTGTTTCTCTTGACGTTCTATTGGATAAACTTAAGTATTATGGAGTTGGGAGGGGGGCTGTCTCACTGATCGGCAGCTACCTAGAGGGCAAGAAGCAAATCACTGCATATAGAGGTCAGCATTCCTCAGAGGCAACGGTTCATTATGGGGTACCGCAGGGCTCTGTTTTAGGGCCACTGCTTTTTCTTATATACATTAATGACATAGGCAACTCAGTTCCTTTCTCTAAGTTAACACTTTTTGCGGATGATACCTCTATCTCTGAGTGTGATGTATCATTTGACAGGCTGAATGAAAGAACGAACGATAATGTAAGTGAGTTGAGAGACTGGTTCTTGGTCAACAGGCTTGCATTGAATGAGGGAAAAACTGAAAGGATTACCTTTGGGTTAAGACAGGTGGATAAAGAGAATACAGAGGAGATAAAATTTTTGGGGATATACTTGGACCCATCTTTGAGGTTTGACAGGCATGTTGGGCGCATGGCTGAGAGTCTTTCAAAAAGCATATTTCTTTTAAAAAACCTAAAATCTGTTTTGCTTCAACATTGTCTCCTTCAGGCATTTCATGGAGTCTTCCAATCCATTGCTTGCTATGGGATATTGGCCTGGGGACACTCCGCTCATGCGAGCAGGGTCTTTGGTCTTCAGAGAGGGGCTGTCAGAGTGTTAGCCGGACTTCCTTATAGAGCTGACACTAAATCTACATTTAAACTGCTTAAAATTATGACCATACCTTGTCGATATATATATGAATGTATTTTTTTTGCATACAACAATAGAACCCGCTATGACCTTAATTATGACCATCATGACTATAATACTAGGCAGGGTAATTTCATAAGACTTGAATACCATCGGTTGGAAAGATCAAGGATTTCCACAAATTACTATAGCCCAAAATGTTTTAACAAACTACCACTAGAAATAAAAGACTTACCAGTAAACCAATTTAAAACTAAGATTAAGCTGATTCTTATAAATAATGTTTTCTTCAGTATGCAAGAGTTCATGGATTCTAATTTTATTAACTAATACCAAGAAGCACACTGAATGTATTTTCCTGCCTAATAAGCTCAGTGCATACTGAATATTGTTATGGCCTATACCATATGATTTGGCTAGTTTTTTATTAGTAGATTTTAACTGAGTATTTTTGTATTGTATATGTATTTTTAGTATATTTTTAGACCATTTTATTGTTTCCTGTTAACTTTAAGTGTTCTTTAAATGTCCTGTAATTGTATATTTTTTAATCATGTTTTAATTACTTATTATATATTATTGACGACGAAAAGTTTATACTGTAAATGATTTCCGTAATAAATGAATTGAATTGAATCCTTTTTTTATTACTTCCCTCTTATTGCATTCGTGAAAAATCAACCACTGAGATTTTTGCAGATCTTTACGTTTTCGGGTTCCTAGACTCCGAAAAACATGTTCCCCCATTCCCGCCAGCCTGTCGTTTTGTCTGTACTCGGCACAGCTCAAAACCTACTATCCAATATGACCGAACATAATTTCGGCCTCAATATACAAAAAAGAATTACTAAGAAACTACTTACTACATGGACTTCAAATTTTGCGCAAAAATAGAGTATGTTATGTGTAAATGCATTATGGCGGTCTAATGAAATGCTTAAAAATTCAGTACCAAAAAACTACTTATCCATTTGACTTCAAATCAACTGTTAAACAGGGAGAGACTGGTAAATTTTTTATGTAAGTGCGATATGGCAAAAGAAAATGGTGCCCTAATCAAATATTTAAATATTTATATAGAGGGCATAATATATTTTTCTAGGCTACGTAAATAATGTTATGAAAAATAAATAATAATAATAATGAGTAAATTAGAAACTTGAAAAAATTTAAATTAATTACAGTTTATAGGATTTTATAGAAGTTATTACCAAATAATTATATACATGTTTATTGTAAATAGTGAAATACTGTACGAGGGAAGTTGTCGGTAAAGGTCAGTTTACCGATTTTTTTATTAAGATTTATGACCCTATTGGTCAATAGTTTAGTAGTATTTTTTATACTTCGAAAAGTTCATAATGGATTTTTGTTTTCAGTTATTCCGACCACGAAGCTGTACTCGTGGAACTTTCCATAAGCCGAGACGACAAATCTATCAGAAACTGCCCCGATGATTCGGCAAAAAAGCGGGTGCTTGAAGAGTGCATCGACTTATGTAAAGAGGCCTTAAAAAGTATCTCAAACACCAGAGTCTTATATTGGTTAGGTGTTGTACTTCTGTTGGTTTTATTTTTAATTAGTTTGATATGTCCGGCTGTAATTGTTTCAAGAGTTTTTGATGATTATCCTACTATTTTTGCGGTTATAAGAGTTGTTCTTACGGCGCTGTTATTTTTTTGCTTTTTAATGGCTACTCTGTGGAGTCGAATTGAAATGCATGGAGTGTTATCTGGGAAATTAGCTATGGAAGTTTCTTTAGCGAAAATGAAACAGTCCGATCCTTTGTGACCGCATAGGTAGTATTATATGTGTAAAATTGATCTAATGAAGTGAAGCTTTAACAAGATAACTGTCGGTCCATAAGGTCTTGCAAAAGTTTAATTACAATTTCAAGTTTTTATTTTGATAAAAATGCTAAAATCCGTAATCCAAATTATTAAATTGCGGTTATTCTGATAATAGTTACAAATATAAGAGGTAATTCGTTTAGATGTTGTGACATCATTGAATATATTTTTTAATGGAATAATGTTTTATTACATATTTCAATCTGTGCAAAAATATTTTTCTTTTAGTATGCCCTATACATAACTATTATTTTCTAGATATTGAGACTTTGAGAGGCTGGAAAGTTTAAATGGTTCGCCTCAGAGCAAAATGATGCCTATCTTAGTTTTTATAGTTTTTCTTATGATGTTTCCAATTCAACATGATATTAAACTGATTTTAAATATCTACTGAAGAAACAAAGTATTTCATTAAAAAGTTTTGCCTCGACGTCGCAGCGTCTAAACGAACCTCCGTGTATACTTGACACTCACGCCCAAAAAAAAACGCAATTTATTAAATCAATTTACAAGGCTCAATATTTCTTTCAAAAATAATTACCTGATTTTAATCCAATATGTGCAAGACTATATGTGTTTTGTATATTTACTTTGACAATAATTGTTTCTGATGTTAGTTAATTTACTGAGTGTGAAATATAAACTATAATAAATAGTTATCTGTCAGAATATCCTGCAGTTGGATGTGGTGTTAAACAAACAGTAAGATAGTGGAAATGGTGAGTCTGAAACAGGAAACAAGACGATCTGAAATATTTTGAGATGATGGGAATGGGCATAGTCCCAGGTGCACATAAAGTGCTCCCAACAAATTATATAACTAGTCCTGTTTAGATTTTTGCGAAGTTTGATTATTTTTAAACATACTAAAATCAGAAATTATGTAACAATTCAAAACAAACAATAAAGATCCCTGAAGATGCCTCGTGCAATCGAAGGCGAAACGTCGGATAGTAATTCCAATTTGACACGGTCTAATCCCAAGAACGATGATTTCTTAATTCTCTACCATCAAAAAGATTTTTTTTCAATGCTGATACTCTTATTGGATTCTGGCATAATCCCAGAAACTGATCATCCATATGTCTATTTTTTCTCTTTTAGTGTTTAATTAAGTTATTGTATATCCATAAAGATGCTAATTTTTTAGTTAGGACTTTTTGGAAAGAATCTCAAGAAAGTTTTTAATATTTGATTTATCTTTAAAATTGAAAGTGGGTAAGTGTTGAAATATGTTCGAAATATCGATCCAAATTGTTAATGCTGAGCATATGCTGTGTCAGATTTGACCTAAAATAAATAACAATCAAACTGTGAATGTAATTCTAGACTGTTTTAAAAAGATCAAGAGTCGATATGTTTGGTTACATTTGAGCTTGTGGATTTATTTATTTACATTCCGGATTAAACATTATGGTCGCTAAACTTCTATTGACACCAAGCACAAGTTGTCAGATGCTATCAAAAGATTTTTGTCATATTTTATATTAAGACATTTGGTACGAAACAAAAATAAACGAAGGTGGTAAGGGGGTAAGCATCTGCGAATTTTTGTATATTCAAAGGCACTTGGTAATTTAGTGACATAGCTGCTATCAGAGGTTTGTTTTACACCCAGAGCTGAACTTCACACAGTACGAGAAGCTTCATTTTAATAGCATATCCGGTATAGCAAATTAATATAATCTTTTGATCATTATTATAAATATAGATTATACACATTATAATATATTTTTACACACAATAGATATCATTACTATGGTATCTAAAAGTAATAATATAAAATATACCTAACTGTATACAACTTAATCTGTAAAATCCTGGTAAGCAATGTGCATGAAATTTTAATTCTTTTTGTTGGTTTTGATTTATAAAATATAAATATATTTCGAATGGCATTTGGGAAAAGATTGCTCAAAGGTATTATTTTACTTATTATTACTACTGGATTAAGTAGTAAACCATTTATGAAAAAAATATTTTTGGCAAAACTTTGTTTCGGACAAATAAGCTACTAGTAATTCAATATATGTGAATATATGAGGAAAAAGCAAGCACCTATTTTAAAAATATTACCACATTCTATTTTAATATAAATACAGCTTATCTGCTGAATCCTTACTGTTGCATCATCAATTTGTGACAATGTCACAAACATTATTTGTAACACAATACATGTTTTTGTTAAGTGTAGTAAAAGAGGAGAAGAAATAAAGTACTGTCTTTAGTTATTAGTTCTAGAAATTTGAACTATATGTATTGCATTTTACTTAATGAAGCTGATAAAGAAATCAACAGGTTGTAATTGTGATGTCATTTTTTGTTATTTCAGTTTGTTGATGAAGGATGCTGGATTTTAAATGTTTTAATAGTTTATGTTATCGCCTTGTTTTTGCTGTCAATTAATATTTATTGCTGCTTTAAACACTTAGTAGAAAATGTTAACTTTAGAACAGGTCTAACTTAACAATTGTAAAATCTGAGGAACGAGTCGTGGACTACAGAATCTATGCTGACAAAAAATATTCATTGCAAATAACAAAGGTTCCGACGAGTAGAATAAACGGGCCAATATTTCGAGTGCTTCTCAACAACACGTGTTTTTATGCGTTTTCCCGCCCTTCCGGTCCCTTCAGACATCGCAGCCCAAGATCTGTGCGTCGCACTTTAGGTTTAATATGACATATGCAGCAATGATATATATATATATATATATATATATATATATATATATATATATATATATATATATATATATATATATATATATATATATATATATATATATATATATATATATATATATATATATATATATATATATATATATATATATATATATATATATATATATATATATATATATATATATATATATATATATATATATATATATATATATATATATATATATATATATATATATATATATATATATATATATATATATATATATATATATATATATATATATATATATATATATATATATATATATATATATATATATATATATATATATATATATATATATATATATATATATATATATATATATATATATATATATATATATATATATATATATATATATATATATATATATATATATATATATATATATATATATATATATATATATATATATATATATATATATATATATATATATATATATATATATATATATATATATATATATATATATATGTATATATGTATATATATAAACTAAAAATTTTAACTGCTATGGCAATTAGATCTGGTCTAACCATAGACATAATAACAGGGGAAACCATCTCGTACTTTCTCATTCATAAATTCGTTTGTTTTGTTGCAATGGTTAAAGTACATAAATGTGAGAGAGATAAAAACATCTGTCCTCCTTTTCAGGCTTAAATGTGAACAACACTAAAGTTATATGTCAGACTTCATTTCTTCTCACCATCGACATTATTATAATATATCTGTATAACCGTCGCACACTGATAGAAAATTTCATTTCAAAATCAAATTTTATCATTGAAATATTTTGCTTAAAAATAAAGTGAAAACATATTAGGGATATCTGCTTGATATCACTGTATCATTTGTGAACACGTTGCGCAAAATCATCAAGTTTAAATGATGCTAAAAATCAAGCGGGCTTGTGCCATATGAAGTGTTGGCCGTTCTCTGCGATTTGGAATGACATTTGTAAATTGTAATAAGTATGTGTGTCAAGAAGTTGTGAATATTATAAAAATGGTACATATTTTTGGAGGTATGTAAGCTAGTTTTTTAGTATTTTCATACCAGTTGTAACGCGTTTGATTTGTTGGTGGACTTTCTTGTAAATCCAAACGGAAAACTATCTTACTGACATTATGATAGAGCAGAACTTTGAAACGACTAAATATGACATTTAAATACAAGATTTATAATATTTTATGATATTTTCTCTTTTCGATAAGCTAAATTAGGCTTGCCACCTTTTGCCCCTTTTGGTGCAATTTGAATTTATTTTAGGTAAAGTTGCGTCTATAAATAGAGCGGACCTGTTTGATATCGCAAAATCAATTTGTCCTTTGCGTCCAAGGCACACGGAATGTCAGAAATTGCTATTAGATTATATTTTACATGTTACTGGTAATGATGAACCAACAAATAATACCCAGAAGCTACTCACAAAAGTTATTGATAGCTTTACAAAAAGTTTGACTGAGAAATGGAACAAAGCGAGAAGATTTGAAGCAAAATTTAGAAAAAATAACGAGCAATGGCTTTCTAGCGTGATAGTCATTTCGTCTCAAGATAGTCATTCAGTCAGAAGTTCTTCTTCGAGAGTTGGCCGTCCCAAAATATCATTCGAAGAAGGCAGTGAAGTTACTAAGCGCAGGAGAGTTCAGGAAAAGGTCTCATTGATCACCGAGGATGAACTTTGTTTAGCCACAGAAATAAAACTGCGTAAGAATGGTAAACGGGATGTTGCGTCAATGTTGCATAAAATGAGATCTTCCCCCAAGAATGCAACTAGGTTGAAAAAATTGGAAACTAGGACCGAGGACCTACGGCAAGTATCATTTTCTCCAGAAGAGGCGCTTGCGTTATTTGTTAGCTTTAAGTTTACAAGATACCAATATATCGGTATAAGAAACCTCATCATTAAAAAAGGACTCAAAAAACTATTCCCGACATACGACAAAATTATCGAAGCAAAAAAAAAATGTTACCCTTTTAATATTCTGGCTACAAATACGTCAATCGAAGTACCGTTACAAAATATTTTAAATCATACTGCGTCCCGAGTTTTAGAGATGCAAAAAGTTGTTTTACCTACTTTTACCAATAATATTAATGAAACTGTCATTAATTTAACGATGATTTATAAGTGGGGTTCAGATGGAAGTGGCAGTCAAAGTAACTATAAACAGGTATGCGAGGCAGATGACTCAAATATACTGACTACTTCCATAGTTCCACTGCAGTTGCAGGTTAATCATGAAAAAAATAAAAAAATCTTTTGCAAAATCCTCGAACATCCTCTACACGGTTTTGCAGGCCTGTGCGAATCCAATTTATCAAAGAGACTAGCGAAGTAATAAAAGCCGAATTTGTCCATATTGAAAATCAAATCGAACAGCTGTCTACAATGAAAATTAATTTAAATAATAATGAGTATGTTATACACCATAAATTGTTACGAATTATGGTAGATGGCAAGGTTTGTAATTCGTTAATGTCAACATCCTCACAAAAATGTTATATTTGTCATGCCGGCCCTGGACAATTTAACAACCTTGATAATATTAAAACATTACCTATTAACTCTGATGCTCTAAGCCTCGGCTTGTCTACCCTTCACGCATACATTAGGTTCTTTGAATGTTTGATTCATATTTTATATAGGCTTAACATAAAAGTTTGGCGGGTTCCCAAAAATCAAAAAGATCAGTTCGAAAACAGAAAAAAAGAAATCATTCGTCAATTTAGAGCAGAAACCGGACTAATAATAGATCAACCAAAGCCAGGTATGGGTAACACCAATGACGGGAATACCGCCAGAAGATTTTTTGCTGACCCTTTATTATCATCTAATATAACCGGAATAGATCAAAACCTTATTTATAGATGTAGTGTTTTACTAAAAACTTTAAAACTGCAGCTACCCAATCAATTCAACCCGTTTTGGCCAATATGCCTTCGAAACAGCTGAGCTATTTGTTAAGCTTTATGCATGGTACCCAATGCCCCCAACAGTTCATAAGATTTTAATGACAGTAGGGAAGTCATTGAACATTTTTTAATTCCGATAGGTCAATTAGGAGAGGATGCTCAAGAATCTCGCCATAAAGAGACAAAATATTACAGAGAGCATAACACTCGAAAAATATCTCGAAAACACACCAAACGAAGATTTATTTAATATCCTCTTAGTATCCTCCGATCCCCTTATTTCCAGTTTGAGAGTTCTACCACCTAGGCAAGACAGTATTTACTGTCGAGATGTTATTGATCTTCTGCTTCCACCTGAACCTCTATAGTTAGGTACCCTTTTTTATAACGGTTTGTTTGTTTGTTCGTTTGAATCTCTTTCCATGAATAATGAAGAATGACTGAGAAAGTCAGAACACTATCGTTTTTGCACTGAGGCTTGAAAGTTTGCGCCCTTCAAATATGTATGTATATAAATGCCTTTTTTAACTTACAAAATTGGTTATTATTGTCCTTATTCAATTTATTATCTTGTGTAGTGTATTGTACCTATGAAAATAATTTTTGGAGAACGATTCATAAAAACTGATTTAGATAACCTTTTGAACTCAAATTACGAGTATTTTCAAACTTGTTTTGTAATTAATGTTTTGTAATAATTTAAGACTGTTATCATTTTTATGCTTATAGGTTCATAATTTCTTTTATATACCTAAGATATCATACCTAACATAATATCTAGATTCTAGATACAAAGAATATCTTCATTAGAAAGACATTTACGTGAGATTTACGTAAACTTCTTTTTTTTAATTTTCAAATATTAGCTTCCAAACTTTCAATTTTGGTATGTTTGCATACAAAATCTGTGAAAACTGGGGGTTTGGAGATTAATAAGTTTGGAAAATAGAAAAAAACGTTTATATACTTATGACGAATTGGTTCAACTTTCTATTATAATCTGTATCATATTTTGATAATATTGTAGTATAAAATAAACTATATTATAGCAGAATTATTTCCATGCTGATAGTTATGTATATATCTATAAATAATGTTGTTTATCCGATTGTTAACCTATTAAGGTAAGGTCATTACTGAGAAATTAATATCCAGAGCTACTCTTTTGAAAATATATAAAGTAATTCGCTTAAGACTATCTTATTATTATTAACACCACGGTAGGGCTTGTCTAAAATCTGGACCCCCCCTTATCTCTTGAATGGTGTGGTATATTTTTATGAAAATTTGAGAACTTGAGTAGGATAACGTGAGCAAAATTTTAGGCATAAAATGACAGACATAAATGTCAAATCGAGTGCCAAATTCAATTTGCCAAGTTCAATTTGCAAAAAAAAAGGTTCGTGTAAAAATTGAAGAGATAGTATAGGTACAGATTATTTAATTTTGACATAACGCCATTTTGTTTTGGATAATGACAGATGCTTCAAAATTTGGGGATGAAAAGAGAAGAAAAAGATCTTTGAAATAAGGTATTACTCGACCGGGACCCCTTTTTCTATATATTTCTAATTAATTTTTGCTTCCAAAATGGCGCCAAACTGTCATTTTCAAATTTATGTCTGTCATTTCATGCCTAAAATTTAGCCTCTGTTGTCTTACTCAAGTTCTCAAATTTTCATTAAAATGTACCAAATGGTTCAAAAGTTAATAGGAGGGGGGGTTCCTGACTTTAGACACGCATTGCATTTTCCGTTTTTTGCATTGCATTTTCCAAGTTTTTTTTTTCATGGACAATGCTGTATACGAAATTAGAAATGAATATTTTGAACTTAAATATACTTATTATTTACTTACATCAATAAAAACATTACCAGAATTGCCTACATAATTTTGAACTGCTAGAATTGCATTTTCTATCACTGTGCGTCGTTTAACTGCCAATTAAAATCTATTATCACAACGGGCATATTTAATAAAGTACCTAATCTATATTTTTTTACATTATGTTGCACGTAAAACGTATTCTTAAGCACGTTTATTTTTGTTTACTTTGTTCTCACTGCAAAACGAGGTATCTCAGTATTTTAAAATAATTTATTATAAAAAAATTAATTTTTTTGTCAAATATGTATAGAGATATGTTCTTTGTATTTACATACATCGATTTTGCCTCGGAGTTTATGAATATGTAGGTCAGGGAAAAAGTGATGATGTGTATTTTTTCTTTCTAAGGAACGATAAAATAGGAATTACAAATCCTATTAACGCTTTAAGTAATTAACCATAATTACAAATGAATAAAATATTGGAAAATCTCTCGTACCGCATACGCTAATTGATTGATATAGTAAAACAATAATATTTTAACTTACCGTTAAAGGCTTAAATACTTCGCACTTACGCACTATAATTCCCAAGAACTTACATAAAAATATCCCAAAAACACAAAATTCGCCCAAATCCAAAGTTGTTGGCTCACACAAAGCAACACCGCTTAGTTCGGTTTACTGGTTTATCAGTTTTTGTAATATTGCGATTGCATTAAAGGTTATTTGTTAATAATAACTATATACAGTTAATGAAATATTATTACAAAATTAAACACACCTTAAAAATTAGTTTTAATTTAATTAACAATTATAAATTTTGTTCTATGTAAGATAGCTGGCAATGCCCATTTCAATCAGCCAAATCAAAATGATTCAGTAGACCAAACAAGTAATAGTTTTGACAACGTATGATTACGTTCAAATCAAAACAATTTCGTCTCGTTGATATTATGTCTATAGGTGTAACAGTTAAATAATGTTGTCTTTATGTCAGTTACATTAGCAGCATTTATAAGAAATACCATAGCGTAATATTAAAGTGTGTGGTTTGTTTTCATAGACCAAACTCATTTTATTTTACAGCATTGAGTCTCAATTAGAGATTTTTTTTGGGAATTTTGATGAAAATTAATGACTACCTTTATTTCATAATGGTTTTCCAAAGCAACAAAGTCGTTATTAGAAGAGACTTCAATAATATGTATGCATATTTTCCTTGCGTAATAATCTTAGAGTAAACAACTCTATGGTAATAATCACTGATTCATATTTTACCGATAAATTTTTTAGAAACATTTCCTGGTCATCACTTCGTCATAGAGAACACAAATATTTTTTGTTTAAAATAAGATAAAATTCATCACTTGCTAATGACTTGACATGTCAATATTTAAACAATTAACTCAGAAACAGTGAGTATTAAGTAAAGGAAATATACATATTTAGAATCTTGAAATGCGACAATTTGTAAAGAATTTTTTTATAGGTAATAATTGTTTCCAGTATGTAAGTTCTTTTCTATGTATGAATCATTTAATTGGCTGTACTTATACTTAAGTTTAGGACTTGAATTTCAGTTCCTAGTTAACATAATTGTTATAAATATATATATATATATATATATATATATATATATATATATATATATAGATATATCTTACTGTCAGTTATCTACTAATAGATTTAAAGAAGTTTCATTTGGAAAGTATAATTGACTTTTGATTTATGTTATTGTGGAAGAGTCCGAGAATTAATTTTTTATTATACCTCTCCCAAAAACACCACATTCTCATCTGTTTCAGTTTAAAGAAAAGCGTCTTTCTCGTGCTGCGTACGGGAAAAAGTTTACCCGAGCACTAACACCCCTTTTCAAGATAATAATAAATTTAATTAAGAATTCAATACAGTAAAGTTTGCCACATGAATCTGGGGCTATGAAAAGAATGCGTAACTATGGAAATGCTGCATTACTAGTGATTGGTTAAAGCTCTACATATCCATGGAAACGTCGGCGGCGCAAGAAACGTTTGGCGCACTTTACAATAATAGCAGTTCACATCTCGTTCACTTTCAGACTACATATCCTGCTTGTTACATTTCATTTTAATTATAATATTCATTATGAGCTCACATTAATTTTTCATTTTGACAGTTATCTGACGTGATTGAACACGATGTATGACGGGCAATCGAATTAAGGATGCATCTTGTTAATCGTATTGAAATCTCCACGGCAACGCGCAAATCAAACAATGCTTGTTTATTAGTAATTCAGATTTATTGATTTTCACTCATTTTCGGAGAGATATAATGAAGAATATTGTTTATTACACGTCCATAAACTATACTAGTTTCTACGTCTTCATGTGCAGAAATGACGGGAAAAAAAGTGAAATATTTCTAGGCTTGTGTTTTCCGCACATTAGGACATAGCAGGGTAATCATACCAGAGTCTAGGGGGACCCCAGTGATATCGATTTCGAGCTTCTTTTATTTATTTGAGGTGTGATTTATTTCTTTATAATGATGGTTTTTGTCGACGAACCTGGGCAAACTTAAAGCTAAGGGGACAGATCCATCTAACAGTATAGGATTTGTTAAAAAAAAATCCTTGTTTTAATATAGACTCGGATTTTCGTTGGCTTGCTATCGCACGCCTTCTAACAACCCAACTAATCTTGACCTAAAGTAATCCGCATTTCATGCATTATAAGTTTTGATAAAACAAAAAAAAACTTTAAAAAAGTTATCCACCTGAACGAGAATTCGAACATACATGCGCCACATCCAAAGCCGAGTATCCTAGTATCGGTTCAGTTCGTGTGGTTCCCCTAAATATTAATAATCAAATCTCAGTATTAGAATAAAATATGAAATACCCACCATGTATTTTTTAGACGGAATGTACTGCATCTTGCTAGGTGTGTTTTTTGACTGTTTTTTTATAGTAGTGGAAAATTATATTGACATTGTCAGTATCTAGTTTTGTGACGACATAATGCATTTAAAATTGAAAAACAGTTGTATTGCTCATATCAAATATTCTAAATATTTTAATGATTGTGCATAATTTGTAGACGTTTAATAAATTAAAAAAATCAAATAAGATGTTATTTTTGTTATTTTTATTTCTTTAACAAAATGCGACATTAAACATTATAAAATACGGTTTTTGAAGATGATGAAAGGTAATGGTTAACTTTACTAATTGTAAATAGAATGTCCAACAACGTTATTTTTAAAACACGGGTTACATCAAAATTGCGAATGCAGTTGCGTATCCTGCATTCTCCCTTATATTCAGAGGCCAACAGATTGAATCTAGTTTGGCGACTAATATAAAATTTGAGTGTTCTTTAATTCTTGCTGCTAATGCTCCTGGATTCCTGCTTTTGGACCTTTTCTTGTTAAAAAACTGGCGTAGCTATTGGGGAGGACAGAGGGGCAGCTGTCCCCTCTCGGATGCATTTCTAATTTATATCATAAATATACTTTATAGTACAAACCCGACCAGAGACCTCGTGACTGAGTTTTAAGTGTGTAAGTTACGGGAGACACCGGCGTGATTCGCTAGTTTTAATATATGCTGTTGAAATGGCCCTGAATATATGAATATAATTTAGATCTTTGCCCATTACTTTTAGTCCGATTTAATAAAAGCGTTGTTTTAAAAAAAATCTTGTATTTTTTTACTTTTTCTAAAACTAAAAAATCATAATTTGCATTCTTAAAAACCCCGAAATAACGAATTTTCCCATAAGCCTAATAGAATACCCATGTGACGTCACAAGCTAGTGGCTGCGTCTGCAAGAACATACAATTAACGTTAAGACTATCATGGCGAAAAGGAAGAGTGCTGAATTACCCGCAGGTTCCCATAAATCCTGTACCATCGGCTTTCTCCTGTAAATCTTTGTTGTATTAACTAGAAACCAACAGAACACAACTGAAGTCTACTCTGATAAAATTCCTCCTTCTTTTTAATTCGACTATTGACCACCTTTTCATTTTAAATGATTGTCACCAGGATCAAACAGAAACAGAAAGAAAATTTCATTATAAAAATTGCAATTTTAGAAATTGACTTGAATGTTTAAGGTAATTTAGGTGATGTTTTACTTACACTTTTCATCGCCGGTGGGAAGTAGAACGGTACCGGGTTAGCACCAGGTTAGGTGCAGTGTGTAAATTAGTAATATGGTTTTCTGTGGCGCAACGACGATCAACCTAGAGCTGACCCGGTACCAATCCATTAACTGTTATTAACACACTATCCATAATAAACTATTTTTAAAAACTGTTACTTTGATAAAATGTGGCGTTACCGTCATAAATTAAAAACTTTGTGCAATTTTGATATTTAATTGTGTATTCAATCGTTCTTATAAAAATTACTGAAGGAAACAGAAAAAAAGGTAAAAAACTCTGTGTATAATATTGAAAACGCTGATTTTGGATTCGTGAAAATCATTAAAATTGGCGGTGGTAAGCGTTAAGTAAATAATTGTACTATTTTCTATAAAAAATATTTAATCAAGCTAAAAAGAATCATGAAACCCCAAATTTTACTTTTATATCAAATTACTTGAAAATGATGGGAAGCAAAAGTGAAAAATTGTATAATTTCCTGGAAATAATGCATAAAATATTAAATTTTCGCTCATGATGGTGATCTAGTAAAGCGTTTCCGTGTCAGAGCCACTAACATAGTGAGGAAGTGACTCATCAGTTTGTACTAAAGGCTCTAGAGAATGCTGGTAGGGTTCATAACGGGTGGAACACAATAGAACTCCGATATTTGTTACACGTGAGAACTAACCTACAAAAACGAAACGTAAAAAGTAAATACACATTTATAGTACACAAATGGGTAATAATTTTAACGTTGGAACCAAATATAACCTATATCTCAAAAATGTAGCTAATAAAACACCAAAAAATACAGAAAGAAAAATAAAGTTAGACGGAAACGAATCACTTAATTTGCATTGTGTTCCGCGCATTATAACCTATTACAGTGACTTTATACAGAGACAGTGGCGACAATAGGGTAACCAATTTTTGATTGGTTCTCCGCGTCACGTGGTCCTGGCGGCCATATTGCTGCAAAAATCGATTTGTTTACTTTTTGCCTAAATGGGTTTCTTATGAGGTTTTTTGTTTTAGTGTATTATTTTATTAGTTTTTGTGTACAATAAACAAACAATAAGTTCTAAGCCATTGGCCATATGAATAAATGTGTTTAAGCCTGGTTCACCTGCTTTTCGCTTGTAATCAGTTTTTGTGATAAATTTGTAAATGAAAGATTGCAAATTTTAGTATTGCCTAGAACAGTATTTGAAAAAAGTGTTTTTTGTGTATTTTGCTAGTAATCTGTAGTTTGGATTATCAATGTATAGTGCTTTGATCTGTTAAAACTATATAATGTATAAAATTAGCTCTGAGCACATAAGACTAGTATTAATACCTGTTAATGTTAATTAGTATTAGTGGATCATCTGTATAAAATTTTGTATATTTTTTATTTAATAAATATCTTTAAAAAGGTATAGTATTAAAATAAATATTTAGAATAATCACTATGGCTTTTATTGATCTTTAATATTTTCTAATTTTATTATATTTACCTACATAATCAGTATTAAGGTCATTATTGAGTGCTGCTACTTGTGAGTAACTGATGCTTTTGTTACCTGCTTTGTTACTTGCCGCTTACAGTCTAGTACTACATTCCGAAGTGTATCCAACTTGTGACCTAGGTGACAAGGTGGATACGGTAGTACGGTACTTCTTATTAACTAAAACATCTATGTAGCTATCGACTTTTATTTATTACTCAAACTCAACATATTTATTTAGTTACTTTAACAGAAACAGACTATATACCTAAAACTATCTTAAGAGTCTAACAAATTTCTGACATAAGTAGGTATGATACAGCTTCTTGAAGCACCGTGAACTTGGTAAAGTCATTAGTATTGCTAATTATAAACCTATACATCCTGCAGACTCTCTCTTAGCGGTATCATCAGCTTGAAAATTAAATGTCAATTCAGGGTCAACGATTACACCTAGGTATTTATCTTAATACTCTGTTTTTCCAAAAATATAATTGGATTTGATTTTCCAGCTTACAAGAGACAACACATTTTACACAACACAATTTAAATGGCTCCTTTAAAACTTTTTTAAATCTAATTACGACACAACACCACCAAATTTAAACACTCAGTGTGGAAACTGGAAAGTGACTGATAACTAATATTTTGAAAGTGGTTTTATTTATTAAACTGAACTTATGCCACCAAAAACTTTTGCTTCCTTGCTCTGCCAAGTTGAAACTGAACTTAACTCAAGCTCTTTTTAAATTTAAGAACATGTAGCAATTTAACAATAACATAATTTGACGGTAGGGTAGCAAACTAGCAAAACTTTTCATAAACAAGCATTTTGCAATTCACACAGTATTTTCAATATTTGCAATAAAAATTGATACAATAATAACAATAACATGACACATAACCTCACATTTACAGGTGGCCCTGACAGAATTTGTCAGTGTAAAGGCGGGGAATTTAAATTTCGATTTTTTTTTGTGGGCCATATATCTCTTTCTAAACTAAAATTGATTAAAAATTTAATAATTAACCATTTAGCTGATCCAATTTTTTCATATTAATGTGTTAAACTTGATTAATTCAGTCATATTTTGCGAAAAACTATCGATAATATGTGTGCGCCCATTTAAACCTTCAGAAATTTAGCAGCAATATGGCGGACGGGCTCTATTGTCGCCACTGTCTCTGTATAAAGTCACTGTATAACCTATAGATTCAAAGCGCCGTCATATCAATAACGTAAACAAAATAAATTATTTTCTGTTTTATTTATATATGGTGATTGTTAATTTTAAAAATATCTTATCGAAATGATTAACTTAGAAGTAGTATTCCAAAGCTAAATTGTTCTATTAGTCCAAAAACCGGAAATGTCTCAAAAAAGGAATAAATCTCGCAATAATAATTTAACCCAACAGACCCTCGAGGAAACCTTTGCTGAAGTGGCAGATCCTGAAGAGGCCGCCAATAATGTTGTTCGGTATATTATTTATAAAGGAGGTGAACATGTGAATTTCACTAAATCAGAACTTACACGTAATATCATTCATAAACCTGGAGGTAAATTTGAGGAAATTATGACCAGAGTTAGAACCATTTTAAGGAAGGTGTGTATGTTTAGATTTTATTTTTATCGTCATTAAAACATTTGACAAATTAAACCACCTCAATAATCTTAAGTAATTACTTGGTTTTGTTAAATTTGAGCAAGGTTTGGATTGTCAATCTAAGAGACATGAGTTATTAACTCTGATTTGGTGTCACTCTGTAACAAAAATACACCCTTTTACTTTTAATGTGTAACTTTGTGTTACCCTAAATGCCTACACTGTGGGTGGAAGTACAATGTACAAATATTTTTCACAAAGTTAACAAACTTAAAACTTACATTAAAAATGTTCCTTATTTAACCATTGTAAATAAAGATCATAACATTTAGTTTTTAATTTTCTAATTTGTTCTGAAAAAATAGCTGATGTAAATTAGTAACCTGGATGATCCTAATACTTCTCATATATTGCACTGTTACCGTGGGAGAATACTTCAATCACCAGTAGTGATTTTTAGGTTTATGGTTACAACATAATGGTTTGCGACAGTGTAAAAGGAAAAGATAAACACTATGTGGTTAGTAATATACTTCCTTATATTAAAGATCCATCTGAAAATAATCAAGAGATCCCCGAAGATGTTAATAAAATTGTATTATTGCTCATTTTATCCCATATTTTCATGTCCAACAATAGAGTTTCTGATGGTAAGTGCTGGTCAAAAATTTAAATTGCAATTATATCATATAATATAATAAATTTAATTTCTTTATTATATTCATTGATATACTTAGTTTAAAAAGGGGCCCTCAAGCCTGACCTGTGTAACTACTTAGAGCTCAATTATTTTTAATCAGGTAGGTCTCCTACTTGCTCCCAATCTGGGTATGCTACTAAAAAGGACACTATGGGCGTTAGTTTAAAGTACTTTTTTTTATCAGAGAAAGGTATACAGATGCCACCAAAGCTTTTTTACTCAGGATTTAACAAACGAAAAATACTTTATCAAAGAATAAAATGGATTTTTAGTCAATAAATTACTTGCAACGTATGAATAATTTTTGAGACATGTTTTTCCAAGATAATTTCTAAAAACTGTCCATTTATTTTTACATTTCAGTGTCTCTTTATTCATTTTTGAAGTCTCTTGGTATCGACGTTGAACTTAGACATCCAATATTTGGACATGTTCATGATTATATTCAAAAATTTCTTACAAAAAAACAATATTTGATCATAGAAGTTGACAATATTTCACGAAGACAAACATTTAAGTGGGGTAATAGAGCTGAGAAAGAAATTTCCAAACTAGCTATAT
The DNA here is from genome assembly GCA_030620095.1 of Kuschelorhynchus macadamiae. Classification (NCBI taxonomy): domain Eukaryota; kingdom Metazoa; phylum Arthropoda; class Insecta; order Coleoptera; family Curculionidae; genus Kuschelorhynchus; species Kuschelorhynchus macadamiae. The sequence goes on along the minus strand of JAUTXW010002049.1, from coordinate 1,121,871 downwards.
TAAAATTTGTATGTAAGGTAAGTACCTAATAATTAGAAGTACAGGACTTTTTTTCATCCTAAATAATAGAATTACTAATTAGACAAATTTCTAAGACTTGTTTGATTCTAGGACTAAAGCCACTTTTTCAGAGGAAGGACAAAATTTGTTTATATATTATTAGTTTGTAATTTAATGCCTCTACTAATCACTAATATTTATATGTTTGATGCATTAAAAATATAGAAATTTGTACAAAAACCCTTTTCAACTTTTCCATAATATTAAGAAGTATTTATGGGGTTAACTCATTCCCCTATAATGTTGCCAATGATTTTTGTTTTAGATGTATAAGGACAGGCAACCAAAAGATTGGGTGAACCAATATCAAATCGCAAATGAGCAAGATTATGAAAACCATTTAGAAGATGAAAATATCATTTTAGAAGAAAATACTGAAGATAGCTAGAAATCACATTCAAACTATATTCATTTACTGTTTAATATCTAATTATGAAAAGTGTTTTGATCAGATACAATGAAACCAATTTACTGGAATTTAATTTGTATCAGGATATGTGGATTAACAAAACTGTATCTGTTTGAGTTATCTATAATAAACATTCGAATTGTAGAAGTGCACATTTTTGAAAATCGAAGTATCAAAAATAGTTTGGATTGTAGAGCTATATATGTTGTAGCTTGTAGACTTCAGATAATTACAATTCAGGATTATAGTAAGTTCAGATTTATTGGGTTTTAATCAACAAATTTTGTATACTTTGCAATTAATTCATTATATATTTAATTTAGTTTAACTGCATATATGTCAAAAGTACATCTGAATTTTTAATATCAGTTAAATATTCGCGTCATTTTGTAAACTGTTAAATATACTATTGATTGATTAATCCACTTAAAAAAAAATCCAGTAGGTTTAATAACCCAACTCATTTTGAGAATTTCCGTAACAAAAATGTTAAAATTTATATTCATCTCTTTTTCAGAAAATATTTTCTTCAATTGATAGTATTTTTCTGGCTAATAAAGAGAAATATTAATCGATTAAACTGCTTTCATTTAAAATAAAATCTAATGGTAATGATAATTTAACCTAACAAGAGAAAGACAGCATAATGTTAAGAAGTTAAATTAACTGAGCTACGTTTTGACATTAAAATGAAAACATGTTTCCTACCCGAAAAATATTCCATATGTGAGGTGAAAATTTTCCATATTTGTTTAAAAAGCTTTAGAGTTGTTTTTTTTTAAGTAAATATGTAATTTTTTATTGGAATTTTATTAGTACAAATTGTATTACTACTACATTTAAATAAACCTGAATATCCATTATTTGCCCTTAATGTATCTCCAAAGTCAGGAAAGATATTATATATTAAGATGGCAATGCTGTTCTCTTTACTACCGCAAAGCTGTTGAACATGTGCGTGAAGTCCCGATAACAGCACTGATGTTTGATTGCTGCAAAAAATATCTGCCTTGCCCTTTATCTTTTCAATCATTATTTGATTTGGATGTGGATTTAATCTTTTCATTGATATGCTTTTACGGTCTGGAGGTAAAGTTATGCTGTTTGTTTTATGCCACTATTTTTGAATTGCAGGAATTGCTGCATTTTTAAGAATTTTTTGTCCAGTTTTGCCAGCAGCTTCTACTTGACCATTTTGAATATTTATATAAATAAATATATGTCTATATTATATATATATATATATATATATATATATATATATATATATATATATATATATATATATATATATACATACATACATATATATATATATATATATATATATTTTTTAATTAAAACCCTTTGCCTACAGACGTGTTACCACTAGTTATTTTTTTTATTATATTTTTTACTTTAAAAACCAAAGATTATTTAAGGCGGAAAGCTAGTACTGAGTTGCCGCCTATGAGATAGACGCCTCGAAAAAATATCATTAGTTGTTTCACTGAAGCAAAGTAGAACATGGTTTAATCTTTTTGCCCAAACCGAGTTCTGCCCTGCTTTAGCTATTTTATTGTGAAGCTTATGTGATTATGAGAATGAGTTTTAGTATTTTTTGTTTTGTTCCTTTGTTAACTCTTTAGAGTTATGTAAGATTACTAAAACTTCTATTGGAGCCTTGTTTTTTTTTCAGTTTTCTTGGTTTTGCTAAAATTTTAGGATTACTTGAAATGATTGATGAAAATAATTTCCACTTTGCCATTATAACTTTTTCTCTTCTACAAAACGGCAAGAGTAATTTTCTGATCCGACGTTTTGGATTCGAGAGCCCATCATCAACTTTCTTAATTTAAATGCGAACCTAGATTTTTTATTTCACTATTCAATGCCCTTCATAACTAACAAATAAACTGTGATATAAAAGTCATAGGTATCATTTGATTTTTTTTTTTGAGAAAATCAGCATTATTTAAAGAATTCCGAAACAAAGCCATCTAGTGATCATTAACAAAGTCATTACCGTACAGTTTTTGGCTCCACGAGTTGCGCAAAGAAAGCACACCAAGTTGAATAAAATTGGTTTATCCAAAACTGAGATATGACCATTTGAAAATAAAAATGTTTGACCTTCCCCCACCACTTTATTTTTGATAATAGACAAAAATAGTCCCAAGGAAAAAGTGCGTGATTGGTTGAAGAATACAAATATTATATTTTAAACATACCTTAATTGGGGAAATTTAAGAAAAAAATGTCATTTACACTTTTGTGGTGCTGTTGCGCCCCCTAGCGGCCAACTTTCGAACTTTGAAAATAATTTACAGCGACTTGCCTATAAATATTTTTTTCTTTAAGTTCTGTCATTAAGGGTTCCCGGGCTACAGCCAACGTCTTCTATTACTGGACTACCCAGTACATAACCAGCGAATGATATCGAACGATCTCGATTTCGCACGAAGGTAAAAACTGCGGTAAAAATTGAATGACGGAGGCAGCAATTTATGCCTTTGCCCGCCCCCTCCAAAAACTTCCTAGAGCCGGCACTGGTAAAAAGGATATTACCTAAAAATCAATATTTACAATTATTTTCTAATCAATTTGTGTTGCGTATGTCCCACATGTAGTTTATTATTTCCTTATCGTTGCTTGACTAACATGCAAATAACGCCATTAACAGCAGTCCTTGGGCTACCGTCCACAAATATTCTAATATATTTATTATAGACAGTGGTTGGGCCAGCCGATTCCATCATTTCACATGCTAGACTTCAACTACTAAATTACCCGGTACGTAGTACGTTCGCCTACACATGCTATAACGGTCGTCGTAGCTTATATCACCCAACACCGGCCCGTCTCGATGTGACCATATTCCCAGAATTTTTCCCAATTGAATACTGCCATTTTTCAGGTATTAATTGTAATTGTTATAAAATGATACTACTTATTTTTAATATATTATATTAGTCATTTTCAGTCCATGTTACATGTTTAAATGTGAAGTGAATATTTTAAAATATCACTTGCAATTTGTTTTATAAGTCGGCCGGCCGCATCGTGGTTCTTGCTGGACAATATAATTTTTTGGTTGTGTGTATGTAGCTTTCACTTTGGCATCTATTTTATTTTCCTCTTGAAGCAAGATACATTAAAATATCAAAAAATTAAATTGACTGACTAGAGCGTTTTACTAACATTTTTTTTCTTATTTATTAAATTTACACTCTAGCCTAGATCTGCTATATAGATTGGTGCCTACCTAATTGTCATTGAAGAAATAAACGGAAAATAATAAGACTAGTATTTGACTATATTTGGACGCCGCACTAATTATCATCAAATTGGCCTCAAGGGCGATTTTAGGACACCTTTCTGGGGCGGTTATTTAAAAAAAATAGTTTGTTAAGATATTTTTTTAAATGGCATGAGAACAACATAAATACACATATTTTTTATCATATTTGTTGTGGCATAAGTGGAAAAAAAACAACTTCTAATAAATAGTTATAGACAGAATAACGTCCGATTTTTTTCCTGCAGCAAATTTATTAATTACATTGTTTATATTTACATCAATACTCTATCTATTGATACGCAAGAGACCCAATCCAACAGGTCGCTCTTGTGCTATAGTGTTTCCTAGCCAAGTTTTTAATCGTAATTTGCACGTAAAAATATGTAAATTACACATGTTTGACTGGTCTGGGGGCAAGGGGGGTTAATTACCTCATTACCCCCTCACCGTAAAACCGCCCTTGATTGACCTTAAGCCTCGGCCAACCCTAAATTTTAGGGTACGAGCCGTCACTGATATTAAGCCAAATGGCGCGTATCGAAATTCCCATCTTGTAGGCGTAATGACATTGTACATGTACAGGGTTTCAGGTTGTATTTTAAACGGGTTTAAAAGCTTAACTTTTAGACATAAAAATATTATATATAAAAATTATATCTGAACTGTCAGAATTTTCTAAAAAAAATAAACAAGCGGCAATTGGAAAATAAAAAAATGGACTGGACTCATAAAAAGCAATGTGTTTGAAAGAGAGAGAGAGAGCATACACATAAGTAAAGTTATTAAAAAGGAATATAACCTCCTTATGGCAGAGTTCTTGTCAATTTTCTCGGTTGTCTAAGACAAAGGCATCAAATATAATATTTTTATAACCTCAAGATGAGATCCATTTATTAAAATAATTTTAAAGTGTTCCGTTTGAAATGACAAAGTCGATGCTCATTTTTTTTTCAATTTCCCAATTGTCATTTAATCATTTTATTAGCATATTCTGAGAAAGAGAAAATATATCTAAAAGTTAAGCTTGTAAACCTGATTTAAAATATAACCAGACACCCTGTAGAGTCATTAGTGAATACATTCCATCTTTCAAGAAATTAAATGTTTTAAGTTGGTACACTTAATGCAATCATTTATGAAGATATACCACCCCATGTGATATTTTAGTTTTAAATATATTGCCAAAACTATTTTGGTTCATATTAAGATTATTATAGTTATTTGTCAATTAAACTTAAAAACTCCATACTTGATACAATCTTAACCAAACAACTAATGAATCTATTAAAACACACTTAACAAAATATCAACATGTTTTATATAAAAAAGTATAATATATATGCTTTGTATACTTAAGAGCTAAAAATGTATATAATTCAAATCAAAATATCTGATTTCTAAAAAGAACATTTGTATCTTATAAATACCTAATATATCAAAATATATTAATCTACAATCCGGTTTTGATGCTACAATTTATCAACAATAGAACACTTTTTTTAAATCGTAGTCAGTATAAATCTGTAATTGTAGATCACTTTATCTGGAAGACAAATTAATTTACATTCCATTATAAGCTGGTCCCCCACCTCCTTCTGGAACAACCCAGTTGATGTTCTGACTAGGATCTTTTATATCACAAGTCTTGCAATGTATACAGTTTTGAGCATTTATTTGCAGTCTTTGCCCCTCTCCAGATTCCAGTGGAACAAATTCATACACACCTGCAAATCCACGTAACCATTATGTTTAATAATTATGCATAACCATTGTCTTTATTAACTATGGTTTAATTAAATCAAATTCCTAAAGTACATTTATGTAAGATATTTCTAAGTTAATATATTTTTATTCCACGGGCACCAACGTCACTACAAGGATACTATATATAACCTTACCTATGATTCAAATGTTTTTTGTCATTTTTTTGGGATTGGGAGAGTTTGTGGGGGCCAACCAAATGATACGAACCCAATATGGCGGAACAAAATAGCGACCTAACAAAATGTTTAAAAAATCAATGTAAAAATAAATTATTCAATGTGCATAGGTGAAAGTATTTTTCCATCTACACTTAACCATTCGACAGTGATCACAATCTTTAGAAAGGGAGATGTAAATGATGCCAGCAACTATAAACCTATTTCCTTGCTCCAAATTTTGTCCAAGGTATTTAAGAAGTGTTTGGCATCATGTTTATTGTAATTTTTCGAGATTAATCAATTATTTTTAGATCATCAATTTGGCTTTCGAAAAAATCTTCATACATCACTGGAGTACTGGATTTGGTGGCAGTCATCAGTTAGGCTTTCGCGCTTGCAGAGTATGCATCTAGCAAGGCTTTCGACTGCGTCCGGCACGAAGTACTGTGGAGTACTTAGGTGGGATGCTGTCGAGGACTAAGTCATATGGTTCACCGCTATTCGACTCTATCTTAATGCTGCAAAGAGTTGATGGTCTTTTCCAGGGCATGCCGGAGTCATAAGTTGAAAATACTGTCAAGTTATTAGATGTGTCTGGGCTCAGGCCTTTGTTGGGATGCCCATGCTGATTACTGTTGTAAAAAGCTGGCATCCAACATATTTTTATTGTGTGGCCTTGCTAATTGTGGTTTTAAAACAGGCATACTTTGCTCCGAGTGACTCTGTCATAGGTTATGCTTTATTTATCTGGAGACATAGTACTTGTGCAGCCAGAATTTTCGCAGTGAAAATGAGAGCCATATGAATAGTTGCAAGACTGCCATACCAGGCTGATTATAGAGATGATTTAAATTGATTGATTATTATTGAATTATTGATTTAAAAATATTAACATTACCATCTTTTTTCATTCTTAAGAATCTCGTTTTCAATAACAAACATTATGAGGACTACTCCAAACATGAAGATGTTCACTCCTATAAGACGCGCAATAGGAGGGATCTTAAATAAATATCAATATCAATAAATTATCACATTACATTCAAAATCTTCCAGAAGAACAATTTAAAACCCGACTTGGGTCTATTCTCTTCAGTCAGGCCTTCTATAATAGTGACAAATATTTTACCTAAGCTTTTTCAATGTCTTATTATAATTGTTATCTAATGGCGTTTTCTGATAATTAATAATTGTACTTATTGATTGTTGCGAAACATTATATATATATATATATATATATATATATATATATATATATATATATATATATATATATATATATATATATATATATATATATATATATATATATATATATATATATATATATATATATATATATATATATATATATATATATATATATACGTATACATATACATATATATATATATATATATATATATATATATATATATACATATACATATACATATATATATATATATATATATATATATATATATATATATATATATATATATATATACATATATATACATATATATATATACATATATATATATATATATATATATATATATATATATATATATATATATATATATATATATATATATATATATATATATATATATATAAGATTTATTCGATAGTCTACATTTCAGTTATATTTATTTTATTGTAATATTGTTGCTATTTAAATCTATTTTATTCAAAACATTCATTCATTTGACTTTTATATTGGCATATGTAAATACTTTATATATGTAATCTGAAACTACAAATTTATTTTATCATTATTGGGCGTTTTTAAGCGATGCTGATTTGCGAGTGGAATACTTGTGTTTTGAATAACTGTGTTTTAATATAATCGGCATTTGCATATTAGATAGATGATATCACATGGATAAAAATTAAATGGGTAATCTTTTCTCGTTTCAAATACCAACTGAACTCAACTTTATAAAAATAATGAACAGAATACAAACCTGCTGGGCAAAATCTTCCTTCAGGTCCATCAAAAACTGCCAAGTTGTGTTTTACAGGAATTGTATCGTCTTTCAATGTTAAATGAGCGGGTTGATCGCCTTCATGATTCGTTCCAGTTAGAGCTACAGATGTAAGTAAATCAAAACTGATTTTACCATCGGGTTTAGGGTACTCAATAGGTTTACATTCTCTAGCTGGTTTCAATCTTTTGTGGTCAGGATCTAGTTAAACACCAATACAAATATTTCAATATGTGTATATCAACGCTTTTAGCAACTGCTACTCATGTAATATTTCAGTATAACTATATCAATCCCGCCTATTTTGTGAAATAATGTGCAGTGGCTTGGAAAATCGGTTAACTGTCAGGTGTTAGTTGTCGCAGTATAGTAGCTAGAGATTTACTAGATATCACAATGGGTTTAATCTACATAGGGGTACACTTTTTTTTGTTAATTGCATTAATGTTTTAAATTTTGGTGTTGTACGTTTGACAACTTAAATTTTTTTTTAATGTTATTACAAAGTTGTAATCAGTTTTTGATATTGTTGTTTAATTTTATTAAGATCATTCATAACACAAAGACTGACTTATAAAAGCCAGAACTTGATTACACCTGACTATAATGCAACTCACGTAAAATAATATACATCTTTGAACATGCTGACTTTGACAATACATGTAATCCTATGATGAATGACCATGCCATTTCTCACCACAATTATAGGTTAACACACTTTATAAATGATGATAATGGGCAGGCCTACTTCATAGTTTTGTTGTCACATTATGACCATCTAAAAAAATCAAAGCATGGGTGACTAAAATCCACATTGATGAGGGGATTTTTCTGAGAGACACTTACAGGATTTACAGAAGCACATTAGACCAACAACTGATGATATGACATACTAAAAAAAAATATTAAAAAACAGCACAAAAAACATTATGATCTCCAATTTTTAAATTCCAATAAAAATTGTTTGACTTAAAATAAACAGTGAAAAATATAATAAAATTATCACTTAGTTTTAACAGATTAACATGATAATAATATATTTGATACTGAATAGTGTTTTGGAAGCTTTTAACAAACAGTTGATTAAGTCTATAAACTTACTGATGTTGCTCAATACAAATAATAATAAAATATTACCTATTTTGAATTCAATACGTTTAGCCCCAGTAATACTTAGGATATAATTATGTCTTCTCAATTTATTTTTGAACCATTCACAGTAATAAACTGTTCAAAGATTTATGAAAAAGTGTTAATGTCCACTTAATAAACTATAATACTCTTAATAAGAATCATCCAGAATCCATCCCAAAATCAACTTGGATTTTAAAAAATTGTGAGCTCCCAGGATTCAGTCTTAATTATTATAAACTTTGAAAAGAAATAATCATTAGCTTATTTTGAAAAAGCTGGCAGCCTATGGGATAAACCTGATTTAAACTGGGTACGGCAAACTTAAACAACAGAACTTGAGAGGTAGCTCTGAGGGTGAATTGAGGGAGTTACACTTCAAGTGACAAAAGATATACACAGGCGTTCCCGAAGCAAACATCCTGGGACCAGCATTATTGTTATTGTTTACGACATCTTCTCTAGTGACCAAAATTCTGTGAAAGTTATTCTTTTGCTTGCTAATAACATAACCCTTGTTTTTGGCTCTTAATAAGCTCATATAGCTGTAGTTTTTATGTAATGCTACTTTGGTGACAAGGACTTTGCTTTAAATAATTTGGAAAACGATCTTACAATTTTAAGTCTACAAGAACTCAGCTATAGTCTCTTACTTAGATGAAAGTAAAAGTATCAGTCAAAGTGCAGCAGTTAAATTCCTAGGAGTTAACATGAACTATTTCCTTTGGTGGGAAAATCACATTGAACACCTATAAAAAATATATCCACACATTGCTTTGTACACTGGAGATTAAGAAATTGTAAAGTATGTAGGTTTTCCTTAATTATTACTACTCACATGTACACTCGTCATCATGATATTGTGTTGTGTTTTTTCTAATAAAATATCTTGAACTTAAGCTTACCTCCATGTTTAAATGTCCATGGTTCTCGCCCACCAATGACAACTGAGAAACCGCTATATGCCAAACCTCCATATAATCCTAGAGGATTGTGGAAACTAGGTCTAATATTTCTCACGGCCTTCAGTTCTTTGTGTATCCAACTGTTTTTAAATTTTTCTTCATAACTTAAGGGTTGGAAACCTTCAGTCTTCTGTTTTTCTCCAAAAATTACTTCATAAACACTTTCAGCAGCTAACATACCACTCTTCATGGCATTGTGTGTTCCTAACACAACACACAATAAAAAATATTATAAAAAACAGATATTAAAAATTGTCTTTACAAATATAACATGTAAATGGTGTATATAAACTGATAATCAATTCCTAAGAATAATTTAAATTTTCTTATCATACTTAAAAGCTAGTATGTCTGGTTTAGATAAAGTAAATAGAATGCGGTTTTTTCTCTAATTGTTATAAAAGGTATATCATAAAATTGAATATTTTTTACTCAACCCCAATGTTGGAAAAGTTAATTTAATTATGTATTTAGTTGCAGCATAATATTCTTAGAGTACTTTTGGGACAATTTCTAATTTTTTATTGATTATCCATGGCTGTACAATATATGAGAAATACATAGTATTCTGATCATTAATAACTTCTTTGCTTTAAGATCAGGCTTTGACTGGTCAACTAATCAAGCAAATTGAAAAAAAAAATTAAAAAACACATTTTTTCAAAGTAAAATACCATGAACCATTAACACAAAAAGAATTTAAGTTTTTGAAAATTTATTATTAAAAAAATCATATTGATGTAATTTAAACAATAATTTTCGCCTGTAGTTTCGAAAGCTCATTTGAAATCCAAAAACACTGCTACTGTAATTTCATCTTCGTCCAGGAAACGCTTTCAAGTTTCAATAGCATTGAATTGTCATTTCTGTAGAATAGAAAAACTAAAATTTTATTTTTTTCAATAAAATCCAATATTTGCTCATATGTTTTTTTTACCGTCGTCTAATTGACTAGTCAATTGACAAACGCACTTGATTGGCAAATTTAGCAAGCACACCACCTGCCTCCAGATATGATTTTATAAAATTATAGGCATTATAATTTTAATATATTCAACACATTTGCATTATCTAATCCAGTTCAAGTTCCGCAGTTACAGGGTTTTTTTTTTTAAATTTCAACAGATCTTATTTTTAAATACAACTTTCTAGCTCTAGATTTTCTCAAAATTTTAATCATAATTTGTCTGCACAAAATTATAAATTAGTTCTTAATTACCTTTAATTTTTGGTAAATTAATAAGCCCTGCCGCACATCCTACCAAGCAGCCTCCAGGAAAAGTGAGCTTAGGAATACTCTGGAATCCACCTTCTACCAAAGCTCTAGCACCATATGCGACCCTCGTTCCATCTTCAAAATAGTGTTTTACAGAAGGGTGATGTTTAAACCTTACAAAATAAAATGTTTATTGAATTTTTAGGAAATTAAAATATTAGGAATAATCCCTTCACAACAAACAACAATTATATAATCGCTACAAATTTAATGAATATGACATATTTATTAAAATCTGTGGCTAATTTTAGGTGCATTAAATATAAAATCCACAGTTTATATTTTGGTCAAAGAATATAAAATATTGGAAAAAAAGTTAAATTATAAAGTTGTTTGATTTTTTTAGGGACTGCCAGGATTCATCACAACAAATAAATCGAAAAACTATTAAAAGATACCACTTTGTGTGTTTATTTAATGAAACATCCTATATATTACTGTTGCATTAATTGGGTCTTTTCTTGCTTCTTATAAATAACCAAATAACCTTATCTTTTAAGACAACTGAGATAATTAACATAAACTCTGCCATTAGAGGTAACTGCTATAATAAATCAACACTTTGATAATCAGCAAAAAAACAACAATTTAATAAAAAAAAATATTACACAGTATACCGGTAAATCTATATCCTATAACTTCCATAAGTTAAACTATTCAAATAGAGGAGATATCAAACGGGCAAAATGTAACCAATAATAATAATTTTGGGCAGACTTTAGAAATAAGGAGATCTATGCATTAATAGGTTCATTAAAAATCGCTTGAAAATCGATATTTTTATATATTGCTTGTGTAATCATTTCCAGACCTCAGGCAAGAAAATTTTTATTTATTATTAAAAGTAGACTTTGCATCGAAAAAATGCGACCTTATTGAACTGTTAACGATTAGTAGAACGAGACGCTGGAGTCACATACACAGTGTCCTTGATTAAGGGACATAGTGGAATCGCAGGAAATCAAAAAGCAGATAGGTTGGCGCGTAACGGAGCAAAGGGCAAACCATGCGGCCCTGAACCCTTCGCGCCGCTATCCTCTAAGGCAATCAATCTAAAGATAAATGAACAGTCAACAAAGATTCTAAAACAGAGACGGGAGAGACAGACTTTACAAACTCAGGTGCCTTAATTCGCGGCCCTGAGGCCGCTCGAACAGAGTACCTCCTCGGGTTCTCTCAAGGAAATCTTATAAAACTTGTAGGAATGCTAATGGACACTGCTGACATATTTTTTGTTACTGACCAGTTCTTATAAATACCAGAGAATCCATTATGGGGGGAAAGATGACCAGAAATGGATGCTCAGCCGCTACGCTGCTGAACTACATCAATGCTGTTGGAGGGCTCGACGAGTAAAACTCCGAAGGAGGTTACAATGGGCCCACCTGAGAAGCCTAAGTAATAGGTTGGCGCAAGTCACCCCTCCTACTCTCTATCTATCTAGCAGGACGAGAGATATTCATTCCAATAACCAAATTCGTGATTTTCGTATATATCCACTTTTAGCCTATAAATCGCTAAATCCTGCCCAGCCACTGAAAGTACGCAGCAATCTGACAAACTGTCTTAGTTCCTGATGTGTAAATCAATGTGAATCAATCACAATTTTTATTTAATAAGCCAAATTTACAATTGGATGTCGCAAAACACAATAGAACATAAAATATATTTAAATATATTAAAAAATAGGTGATTTAAATAAAACGAATGAATCATTAAAGCAGTATGGAAATCAATCATATATAAACCAAAAACCACAGAAAATCAAGCACAGACAAAAACTATGAGATAATAAAATTATGTATATATATATATATATATATATATATATATATATATATATATATATATATATATATATATATATATATATATATATATATATATATATATATATATATATATATATATATATATATATATATATATATATATATATATATATTTTATTATATCATAGTTTTTGTCTGTGAAAAATCAGTTAAACTATATCTAAACCTTTATCCATAATTTTTTTCACAATAATTCAGTAAGAAATAGGAAAGTGTGTTTTTAAGAAGCTAGTTATTATCACGATACACAAACACTGGTATTCCTAATGCTCCATATCTCTTGCACAAATGATATCAGTTTGGATTCAAATTAGCACCATTTAGGCTTTTAAATTACAAAGCACAATGTTATAAAATAAATTAATAACAATTAAATCAATCATACTAATACTAGACACCCAATCACAAAAAACACAAAAAAAAACACCATATAAATACACAAAATATTGGTTAAAGGCTTCAACCATTCAACCATAGATATAGACCATAGGCAAACTTGAATTGCCAAGTCAGCATACCGGTGTTTGTGTATTTAGGTTATTACCATAAATCTAATCTATTTGCAATGAATGAAATCCAAAGCCCTCTCCAATATTTACCTCTGAAATTCCTTGAATGGACTTAAATATGGATTGGTGTAATCCAAACCAACAACAAATCCTACAGCTATGAGTGGAGTGTCTTCATTTAAATGGTACAGAAATGATCCCCCATAGGTATTTTTCTTTAAAGGCCAACCAATGGTGTGTTCTACTCTACCTGGTTTATGCTTTTCTGGATTTATTTCCCAGAGTTCTTTAAGACCTAATGTATAAATATTTATTTATTTATATATATATATATATATATATATATATATATATATATATATATATATATATATATATATATATATATATATATATATATATATAAAATATGTATAAAAAGAAATACACTAAAAATTTAATTTGCTAGTTCTCCAGTACAAATTTACTATAATTTGTCACTGGAATAGATTTCAGATTGATATTTAGTACTAACATTTGTTTTAAAAGTGATCTAATTTATTGCTTGCTAAGCTACGTATATAGTTATAATCTACAATCAACATCGAAGAAAACATATAGCAGATCTGCCAAGATAGTCCAATAATAATAATAATAAATATAATAAGAACAAGAATATTTATTTGACTTTTTTAAATTGTAAATATTTCCTTAAGGATACCGCTTCTATGAAAACTGTTATTATCAACAATATATCTTACCACCTACCTATTCCATATGTCTGATGTTCGGCATTCTGTCTTAAACTAAATCTATTAATAATTTGTTTTGACAGATGCCCATGGCAACCTTCAGCAAAAATTGTACATTTGGCATGTAATTCCATGCCTCGTTCAAAGTTGTCTTTGGGGCTACCATCTTTAGCTATACCCACATCATTGGTGGCGATTCCTTTCACGCTGCCATCTTCATGATATAACACTTCGGAAGCTGCATACCCAGGATATATTTCTACACCCATGGCTTCTGCTTGTTCGCCTAACCACTGTACTAGATGTCCCAGTCGGACAATGTAATTTCCATGATTGTACATAGGAGTACCTAAAAAACATATGATATATCTATTAAGTTCTGAAAAATCATTTTTTCAAATTTTTTCCCGATACTGATTTTTAGTCTGACTTCATTAAGATGTTTGAATCAAATTTCTTTAGCCAAAGGTCTTTAACTCCAAACTATCCCCAAAAACTAATCTTTAAGGTCTAATAATAGTAGTAATTATTGGTTTCTAGATTTCCCAGCTCCTTTAAAAGAAATCAAACATTATTGTAGAACCTGATAATTAGCTTTTTTTAATGACTAAACCCCAAATTATATGTATATTTACTTAACATACCTGGTATAACAGGAATGGGAATTCTCCCACTTCCAGTAAGAAAGGCAAATTTATCATCATTCACAGGGGTTTTTAGAGGAGCCCCTTTTTCTTTCCAATCTGGAATAAGTTCATTAAGGGCAGTGGGTTGCAACACCGCTCCTGATAAAATATGTCCACCTACTTCTGAAGCTTTTTCAACAACACAAACCTAAATATACATAATTTACTAAATAATGCTAATAAAATTAAGAAAATTATGATATCTCAAACATTTCTATAATAGTAGCTTACAATCTAATAATACTGAGATCATCTAAATGCATATGAAATAATAAAGCATTTTTTTTTGTTATCAACATCTTTTTCTTATACAAATTAATTCCTTGCAATATCTTTTTAACTTCCCGCAAATGGCAAGTAAGCATAAAAAAAACTAATTAATTAAGTATTTTAATTTTAAGAAACTTTTTCTTTTAGAGAAAACATAAACTACAGGCTGTGACATAGTTAAAACCGAACCAAAATTTAACTTCACAATAAAAAAAAACTAGTGATCTTTGGGGTGTTTTTCAACTGATTTTTTAGCGAGAATCACAAGACATACTTACTTTTGACTACATGCTTCTAAAAGGCAATAGAATTTAAACTCTTTTAAACTTAACTTAAAGGCTTTTTATCACATGGGACAAAATTCTAACTAGGTTTAAATCCTTCTATTAACTAGTTATAAAAAATAAGATGGTTACTATAAAATCTACATGATTTTTGGAAACACCAGAAACATTATGCAACACAAAAAAATGCAACATTTTTACCCTTATGTCTTTTCCATCTTTTTCAGCTAACTGCTTTGCTCTTATTGCAGCACTCATTCCTGCTGGCCCTCCCCCAACAATTAAAATATCCGTTTCGTCAGCAAATCTTTCCATGTTAACATCTAGAATACATATTTTTTTTACATCACAAAAGAATAAAGCATAGTCTGCTTTGAAAAATAGTAGAAAAAAAAGATACCAGTACAGTTGATTCTCTGAATTTATATTTATGCATCAATTTTTGGCTATATGTAGTAGGTAAAAGAGAACAAGAAACAAAATACAGTTTTTTGATTTAAGGGTTAGTGTAAAAATAACAATTAGTACATTTGCTACCATGGTGCTACTTCCAGTTTATTATTAAATAATTTATTTTAAAATTAGTTTTAAAAGTTTCTGTTGTTGGCTTGTTTTGTTATTTAATGCTTACCATTGCTTTTAACACGGGCTACCAGATCATGTCAACATAAAGTGTTCGTTTTAGTTGTTTTGCTAATAGTACCTTCATATTTTGTAAATGTGACCTTAGAAAAGTAATTTGATTCATTGTTGCATATACTATATTAAAACAATAAAGCTCAAGTTATAGCCAATCATTATGACAAAGAACCATTTATTTTGGCTCCTTTTATTGAGGATACAAATATGTAGACTAAATGAAAAAAAGTTTAAAATTTAATATATTTGAATATTTAATAGTAACTCTCATATGTAGAGAGATAAAACAATATAACTTCTAATAACTATTACAAACTGTTTCATTTCTTTTTATATATATTTGCAAAAGCCACTCAAAATTCACAAATTACATTAAGTTATGACTGGGCCAAAGACAAAGACTAAGACTTTTATTGCTAATAGTTACACTGAAGTGTTTTAAGTAGTATTTATTTGACCTCTTGTTTTACTTACTGTTTGGAATTGTATAGATGTATCACATAAACTTACTTTTTTGCGTCGGCGACGATAGGTTCGCGTTGCGCCATTTTATCTTCATTGTGTTTAGAGTGTTCGCCATGCTTATTTACTGTTTTTTTTTATAAAATATCTATATGTATATATGCTTATTTATTTAAATTAGGTAAGTAGATAAGTATATAATGCATCACATAGTTTAAATTCAAAAATTTGTCACAACAATATAAAACATACTCACCCTTTGATGCCTCAAATAGTAACAATAATCCCCATTTCACTAAGGATTCTAGGAAATGTAGATCTTTAAAATTGTACAGCAAAATGCAAAAATATTTCAGAGTTGCCATATAAAACATTAAAGTTCGTTTTAACACATCAGTCCTAAATAATGCTTATTTATTTAATAATACACATGTTAAGTCTATCCATACAAACATATTAACAATAAAATAATGAAAGAAATTTTACAGAATGTGTAAAAATAAAATCGAAATGTCCAAGCCCCCTTATACTTTTCTTGATGGTTTATTGTCTATTTCCATATTACTATATGTAGAGGTAGAGGGAAAATTTAAATCATGTAATCAAAATTAAAACTACTTTTAATATTTAATCATAAAAGTGTTACTTTATTTATGTCATTTTAGAGATGTTTTCTTGTCACAGAAGTCACTCATCAAGAAAAAAAAACAAGTTAAGGAAAAATGAGTTTTCAAATCTGATGATGGACAGATTCTGGCAATGGATGGAATGCAAAGAGAAAAATAAGAAATATTAACTTGTATCCACAGTAATATTACTAATAAATAAATGCTTAATACAGTATATTTGGTTTCTACATCAGTTTTATTTACTTACCACCTCATTACAGTTAAGTATAAACAGCAAAAAATAGAGTGATTGTTGCAAATGTAATTGAAGTTCATTCTTTTCGTACTAGAAACTCTGATATCAGAATTCCCAGGTACATTCACACTCAAGTTTGGAAAATTCTGATTGACAAGCCCTATTACTGTCTGACTGAATTTTATAGTGACATGTTGTGATACTGTTATTGGTATGGGTCTGTTTTATTTGTTTTTATTTCATTTGATGACCCTGGATTTTTAATATGTTATGTTTTTTTTTTTAAGTTTAATTTGAATTACTTGTAATACTTCTTATTTTTTGTTGCAACATTTGTTTATAATTGTCATTGTTGCTATTGGTTCTAGTTTTAAATTCACATTGTCCTACCCCAATTTTATATACCTACGTGCAATCAATCTGTTTTTTAGTTATATTTTAAAATTATATTTGGCCCAATTGAATTCCCGAATTTTTTAAATTTTACTAATATTTGTATTTTTATGTGTTTTTACAGATACTCTTGTCTTTCTTATGTTTTATTTTTATTATTTTCTACATCTCTTTCTTTTTCTCCATATTGTATTATAACTCATGTTTTGTCAAGAAAACGTTTTGTAGTTTTTTGATAATAAAGCTTATTTTGAATTTGAATTGAAATATACTACTCAATTTCTCTTGCGTATTTTTTGTACTTATTTTGTATGTTCTGTATATTTATTTCCTGTACTACATTTTAATACTAGTTTTATTTTAACTAACATTATCTCTGACCTGCTGCACATACGTGCTATGCTTGTATTATGTAGTCAAATAAATAAACATAACCAATATTATTAACAATGAAATTTAAACAGCAAATTATGCCTGATCGGCTGGCCCATTACTTAATTTATATATGGCTGTATGTCAACACTAAAAATTATTGTCATTTATGTTTTTAAAAAATATGTAATAAATAGGTGTTCTGTATTGTTTTTTTTTCTTGTGTTGGGCAAAAAAAATTGATCACAACTCACTAGAAAGAACACTAACATATTCCTTGTGATTTCCACTTGTGAAACACAACACTCTTATATTATATACTATTATTTGTACAAGATAGCAAGATTAATTTAGCAATTTGTAGATTTTTATGATGCTTCCTATTGATTTCGAAAGGTAAGGAAAAGCAACAAAACAAAATGTAACTGGACAACACCAAATTTTTGAGAAGTCAATGGGGACAATATTTTTAAAATATAAATTAACTAAAAGTAGATTGAATTAAAAAGTATACTGGTGGTGTTTTTATTTAAAGTTATACTTCCATATGTATAAGCATCTTTAGTCAAAGAAAACAGAAAGAAACATAGAGGAACAATAAATTAAAAACTAAACAATAACAATCTGATGCATTTCGTTATTTAGATCTATCTTATAGTAGCGGACATAGGGTTATTCTTTACTACTTGCTACCCCTTTAAAAACTCTTTAAAGAGATACAATAAAAATATACAGAACTTTTTTATTTTTCCTTTAAAAAAAAAGTCTTGTGTTGTTAATGAACCCACGCATTTCTCGTTTTTTAAAATTTTAAATGATAGCCTATGGTGTATAGACTAGATTAAAAGAAAAAACTCATAACATTTCCTGAAAAAAAAAATCAAAAAAGTTCGCAGATTTCACTACTTTCCCATGCAAAAACTCTCTATGATGATTATTTGGACAAAATCAAGATACAAAGTTATGTGTAGTATTGTCAAACTCACCAGATATTCTGGAAATACATACCAAATGCTGAAACAATAGTTTTATTGACAAACCTGGGCTAACCTAATGCTAAAGGGGCAGATTCATCTAACAATATATGTTCTGTTAAAAAAAATCTTTGCTTTAATACAGACCCGAAATTTTGTCTTTTTTACAGCAAGCCTAATCAAAATAAACAAACTTTGAAAATCTGTTTGAAACATGGCAACAATGTCCACATATGCTACTTTTGACATTTAAAAGTTGAGATTCCCTTCTATATGTGAAATAACATGTTATTTTGAAAAGTCATTAAGTAATATATAAATAAAGTACCTATATAAGTTATTTATGTTTTATTGGCCATGCACTGTTAGCTTATATGACGGAACCCGTATACTCGTTCTAAGCAGACTATATTCGTTGGAGGGCAGCACATTAACTATGTTATCATGGAAACAAGGAATACAAACAATAACAAGCTTGTCATTATTCTGACATTTTGGAATTTGGGTTAGGTATTCAAATTTTAGAAATTAATTTATGTATATGTTTCATATTTGTTTGATTCTTTTTAGATTAACAGTGTTCGATAAATATTACAACAGTGTATTCCAGATTGATGCTGCCAGCTTATTTGTAGATAGTATGTTTACTATTGCAAAACTAAGTAGGTGAATTCATTTAAGAGATGATGCCAAAATAAAAACTACAATCAGCTTGTAATATTCGAAAATTTAGCCTTTTTATAATTAAAAATTCATATTTCAATTACACTTCTAGTTCAGCTTTAGATAAATAAACATATACTACTTTCCTAATAAAATTACTTTAGTTGCCCTCCATAATAAAATCAAAATATGTACACATTTATCATGAGCCTAGCTTGGTAAAATGATCATTAACATACCAGCACTAATATTACAAAATAATCAAACGACAAAAAATTGGGAAAGTCAAGCAAGTTTTCTTGAATATAAAGGCTAACAAGTCAAACAGATTGTTTTAGTTGTATGTACTAAATAAATATTTTTTTCCAAGGTTGCATACACATTTTACAACATGACAACTCATCAACCTGCTAAATCTTAAAAAAAAAATAAAAGTACTTGCATCAATTTGGTAGAACCTCTATAATTTTTTCAAAAATCCTAAAGACTACAAACGCTAAAGGGAGTCAAATACAGGACTGGTTTTGTATATTAAGTTGCCTATCTATATTATAGCAAACTCACCAATGCAAACAAACAAAATAAGCTTTATTGTCATCAGAAAAACATGTCTCATTGGCAAAACAACCTTAAAAATAGAAATGTTCTATAATACCTTACGGAATAACTTACACTATATTAACAAAAGTAAACTATACATTGAAAAGATCAAAAAATATAGGCAATAATCAATAAATAATATAAAAGCCATACATCTGTATAATAAGAAGTGTGTCAGTAATATAAAGAATTAAAAAAAGAAGAAAATAATTTAAAAAAGAAAACAACATAATTAAAATATTATACCTGCTATCATAAAATTCCTGCAGATTGTAGTAAGGCTTGAACTTAAGAATGTTTTTGAGAGTCTGTCTAAATGACTTTTCAACAGTAATTAATTTCAGGTTCATGGGTAAGTGATTGTAAATCTTAACACTTTCATAAATGAATATTAAGGCAAATTTGGGAAAGCAACACGCTGCTACTATTAGTGGTAGTATAAGAACTGCCGAGAAAAATTCCTAAAATTTTGTGCATCAAACAACAAGTCTCCAATGCTTTATCTATGTTATTGGCAATGAAACCAAGTAAGAGTTTAAAGTGAAGTTGAGGACATTTTTAAATAGGACACAATTGTTAAAAAAGAGGGAATGTCACCCTCAATGGGAGATGAATGGTCACCTTATTCACGTAGCATTAGCACCATTCCCAAAACCTGCCAGTGCCAAAATTTGTTGAAACTATGGATTAACAAAAATTTTACATTAATTTACTTACATACTGTTCACTTACCTTTCCATCGTGGATCTGTCTCTCTTGGATGTATTGAATAATGAGTAGTAATTTTTGGAAATTGGTCCGAATAACATCTTGTGAAATATTTAAGACATTTGGCTGAAACATAATATACCTACTAGATAAAATTTTTAAAAACAAGCTCAGTTCAAAGGTCACTACATATATACACAGCCATGCCAAATAAAATATTTTATATAAAAACAAATATTATTAAATTAATGCCATTTTATTTTTAAATGAATATATTAAAACAAAACTTAATGGAATGAATTATGGTTATTAAGCAAAAACTTACAGATTTTCATTGAATTTCCCAGATTCCGACTCATATTGATTGGGTTTACAAATAATTTAATATAAAATAATGCACATCTAAAACATAATCCCAAAAACTCAAAGTCCAAATCACAAAAACGTACACAAAAAATAGCTCTGCTATTTTTATTTGTGTTTACTTCATATGATAAAATAAGATAGGATGTTCCAATTCCAATATATGTTTTTGGCACTGCACTTCGCAACTTGCCAGATTGCTCCCCGTCCGGAGCTTACTCGCTTTGTCCGGCGACCCTCGGAGCGAGATACACTTTATTCCGGTTTGGGGACGTTATCGGTGGGATGTCCGGATGGCGAGCTCTGAGCTCCCGATCACCCCGTGTATTTCAAAATCTTTAAAGTTGACTTTATTTAAAAACTTTCTAATGCATCTTGGCTTCCACTAGATGCCCCTGGTCTCACGAGAACCTTTTCTTTCAAGCTATCACCTTACCCCTCCCACTCCCGCCACATAGCGGCCATTACGCTAATATTCTATGTAGAACTGCGGCAGACGAACGGGATAGAATACAGGAACAACTAGGCCTCACACGTTCACAGCGTCTGCTCCCTTTCTAGCGGGGTCGTTAGTTTCCACTCTGAGCGTTTGAGTCTCCCGCTTCCCCCCGAAATAAAGCAGCAAAACCGAACACGTGGAACCACTTATGTTTATAACACAGAGGTCTGCCTTCGACGAGACGAACCGGAAGACTGTTCTTTTCCAATATATGTTTTTGGCACTGCACTTCGCAACTTGCCAGATTGCTCCCCGTCCGGAGCTTACTCGCTTTATCCGGCGACCCTCGGAGCGGGATACAATTTATTCCGGTTTGGGGACGTTATCGGTGGGATGTCCGGATGGCGAGCTCTGAGCTCCCGGCACCCCATGTATTTCAAAATCTTTAAATTTGACTTTATTTAAAAACTTACTAATGCATCTTGGCTTCCACTAGATGCCCCTTGAGAGTACTACTGGTCTCACGAGATAACCTTTTCTTTCAAGCTATCCCCTTACCCCTCCCACTCCCGCCACGTAGCGGCCGTTACGCTAATATTCTATGTAGAACTGCGGCAGACGAACGGGATAGAATGCAGGAACAACTAGGCCTCACACGTTCACAGCGTATGCTCCCTTTCTAGCGGGGTCGTTAGTTTCCACACTGAGCGGTTGAGTCTCCCGTTTCCCCCCGAAATAAAGCAGCAAAACCGAACACGTGGCACCACTTATGTTAACAACACACAGGTCTGCATTCGACGAGACGAACCGGAAGACTGAGATAGGATGTTTACTTCCATAGTATTTCGATGACGTACTAGAAGTGCGACTGTAGGGCAGTGCTGCCAACTTTAAATTTCGGATTGTACGCGGTGTGTTTGTAATATAACCACTTTTACCAGCAGCCTAATTTCTAATTACCAGTCTTCCGGTTCGTCTCGTCGAGGGCAGACCTCTGTGTTGTGTTATTAACATAAATGGTTCCACGTGTTCGGTTTTGCTGCTTTATTTCGGGCGGAAACGGAAGACTCAACCACTCAGTGTGGAAACTAACGACCCCGCTAGAAAGGGAGCAGACGCTGTGAACGTGTGAAGCCTAGTTGTTCCTGCATTCTATCCCGTTCGTCTGCCGCAGTTCTACATAGAATATTAGCGTAATGGTCGCTACGTGGCTGGAGTGGGAGGGGTAAAGGGATAGCTTGAAAGAAAGGGTCATCTCGTGATATCAGTAGTAGTCTCAAGGGGCACTTAGTGGAAGCCAAGATGCATTTCAAAAATTTAAAGAGGAAATATTAAAAAGTATTTGAAAGATTCGGGGTATTCGGGAGCTTAGAGCTCGCCATCCGGATATCCTACCGATAACGTCTCCAAACTGGAATAAGGTGCAGGGTCGACTCCGAGAGTCGCCGATTTAACGACTCTGAGCCCCGGACGAAGAGCAATCTGGCAAATGGACTAGTATCCGCGCCAACAATCAAGCAATTTCCATATCTAATTACCAGCAATTTTACCCACATGAATGAAATTTGAATTGAAAGTATGAAATTGATGAAATTATATTAATAAATTGATAATAATAAAAATGTAAATACCAATTTCGAACGAACTTTTATGGTCGATGTCGTTTCGAGTTCCGATAGGGCGTACGAAAGGCTAATTTATACGGACTACACCAACGTTGCCAAATTATGGATGGGTTAGATTTTATTTATAAACATATTTTGTGTATATCAAAATCAACTGTACAAATAAAAGAAACTTTTATTAAAAAAAAACCTTGTTTTATATACTTGAAAATATATTTTGTTTACGTAGCTAAAGCAGGTACATATTACAAATACAAAAAGTTTATGAGGAATTAAGTACATAAATACTTAAGTATTTTTATTAGCCATTTATCCATGATTACTAATACTATCACAAATTACAATATAAACAACGTGATAAATTATATAAAATTAATCAAATATGAATAGGACTTATAAACCTGATATCACGAAACATTAGTAGGAATTAATGAAGAAAAGAAACCATCAGCTTTCAAATCAAATTAATAGTTTTAACTTAGTTTAATAAAAATCGCGGGAATGAACCACAAATGGCGAAATAGAAGTTGAAGTACAAAAATAGACACATCTCTAGAATGCTTAGAGTCTTGCCTATGCCCCATACGAGCATCCTTTGGGTGTAGAAAGAGACGGAAAAGAAAGAGGTATTAAAGACTAACGCACGCAACAGAGGCAGAGAGTGGCTGGCCTCTTCTAATAGTCTAGATATTTACGTCGATGAGTACAACCGACGAAAACCGTGCATTCAGACGTTGCCACGGATATCTGAGAAGACAATCTGGCTTCACAAAATAAAACCTCAAATTTTTGCTTGTGGCTTATATTCCTGAATTACCCGCTTTTACTCGTACGGAAATTCTTACCCGCCAAGGAGACCTAATTACCCGCACATTGGCAGCACTGCTCTAGGGATGCCGATCTTGAATCAATCTTTTTTAAGGTCAATTTTTTAGATTAAAAAAAATCGATTTTTGGAACCGATTCTTTGCTAACCGATTTAATCGGAACCGATTGTTGTACGAAAGCCGATTTCTATTTTACTAAATTTGCAACTAAATATTGTTTCGGAACCTAAGCTTTAGCCCAGCCCCACTTCAACAAAGAACGATATTTAAAATTTATAGAAAAACAGTATTTGGGATTTACATGATCAACTTCCTCAACCACAGGGTATAAGACAAGACGTTTAAAATAAAACTAAATGAGTTAAAACATTACATGAGCCAACCTATAATCGTCAGACTATTTTCAAAGGCTGGATATATATCAGACCCCTCTCGTAATCGTCTAGCTGGTTGAAGACTCTCAAAAATTATTTTTTAAACTCTTTATGTGTTCAGTTCAGATTAAAATTTATAATTTGTTTGTTTTCTTTATCATTTTTAGGACCACCTAGAGTGATAATTATAAAAAATAGAATAAATCTTTAAATATAAAATGAAGGATTTTTCTATATAATTTTCTGGACTAAAAATAGGAAACGTAATAAACCTCTATTTTTAAATTGAATGAATTATTTTTCTGATTATAACTAAGATAAAAGATTATATGGAAAATGCCTACAGTTTTTATTTAAAAGGTTTTTTCGGTTTTTTCTGTCTTATAATTAACCCTCTAAGTGGGTGCCACAATATAAATGAAAACCTTCTACAAATAATTAACCTTTTTTTTCTCTCTGATTACACAAAAAAACAAATGTACACTATTTTATTATTTAAAGGATATGTTTGAAGTTGTTAGTCGTTTTTATGCTTTGTGTTAGTTGTAGTCTTATAAAGTGTAAAGTAGCTATGTTTTTAACGGAGGTTAAAATTCATTGTTTGTTTTTATCATTTTATCTGCATATTATCTTGTTTTTACAAGCCTACTACACAAGCGTCAGCTCTGTTTAACTTAAAAAAAAGCAACCCTAGTTTGGAACTCTGACTAAGCTGTGGGACTGATTATGTAACAATATGTATTATATTTTAAGAATTTTGTATTACTTCGTTTTTTAAGTAATGCAGTTTCCCAAAAACTTATCACAAAATCAAAGATCGGTTTTTTGAGAATCGATTCTTTCGCAACCGATTTTAATCGGAGATCGATTATTTTACTTTTTTATTCTTAATCTTAAACATTCGCAGGAGTTCTACGCTTGCAAGTCTTGGTTTAAATTTTTTTTATCGTTGGCACAAAAGAAATTGTGTTTTAAAAAGCGGATTGCGTTTAGGTTAAGGATGATGTAAAAAAAGCGTATCTGTATAAAAAGGTGTATCTATATTAATACAAAGATTGTCAAACGAAAGATTTGGCAGGAGGCGGGTTCCGATCTAGACCGATCCCTAAAATCGATTCTTTTTAGAAAGATCGGTATTCCTACGTACGACGTGAAAAACGTTTAAATGATTAGTTACCTCGGCTGAGTATAAACAGTTCGTTCAGTTTTTGTGAGACGTCTGTTAGCAGTTGGTAGAGTTTCGAATTAGCAATGCGAAGGTCTTGAGTTCTAATCCTGGTTTAAGTGTTGATTTTTTTTAGTTTCTTTCAACTAAAACAATAATTAATAAAAATGTGGATTAGGTTAGATTAAGATTGGTTAGGTTAATTGTAAAGCAAGTGCGCGGTAGCGCGCCATCAACATTCCGGGTCTAAATTAAAACAAGGTTTTTTTTACGCTTTTTCTCCTTCCACGCTAACGTGAACGAACTTCGTAAATTGTAGTTTATGCGGAACCAGATGTGACGACATTAACGTTCACGATCTGTAATATAAGCTATTTATATGTTTTTCGTCGAGAAGCTTGGTGGCGCAGTGGTAGGGTTCTCACCCCGCGTCGTATAGCTTGTGGGTTCGAATCTCGTCAAAGACATGTTTTTTTAACAAAATTTAAAGTTAATAAAAATTTGGATTACCTATTTTCTTAAAGTTAGGTTAGGTTAGGATTGGTTAGATGTGCTGTAAAGAAAACACGTGGTAGCGCGTCAAACTCCGAGTCTATATTAAAAACAAGGATTTTTTTAACAAAATCTATCCTGTTAACTGAATTCCCCCATAAGATTAGTACAAGTTTGTCAAGAAAGCAGTCATTCCCACGTTTTTCTTATTCAACGTGAACCGACTTTTCGACGAGTCGTTCACGTTAAGAGTGGAAGCAACGGCCTTTTTTTTTAAAAAATGTCAATTGCTGATCATTACGATCTCTGGTAATCCATCAGAATGCGGGTGTTCTATATCATAATTTAATGTTTATTTTTATTTTACGTTACACCAACGTCACAACGAGTATTCTATGATTATGATTCCTGTTAATCCTATCTGGAACATGTTCTACAATGCCAAAGGCGGTATAAATATATTAACATTACTCCTCCCAACGAAAATCAGAGAGTCAACAGTAAAATGCCGGCCGTAGTAACATAGAACGGAAGTCGTGGTATTAGTCATTGCGATTGATTTCGAACACAAATGATACATTTTTAGGGCACATTTTCGGGGTAAGCAGAATAGATACGGCCTTCTCAGACACAACGCAGTAGACAGATTTCTGTGCAGTCCATTGTTGGTCAGGTCAGGTTGAAACGTTCTTGGGAAGCCTTACTAACTAAACGGAAGGACATACTGGGTACAACTAGAGATTTTAAGGTTGCTGCATCCCTCCCTTTCAGATCAAGAGAAATTGCCCCAGTGGCGGCTATTCAGGTGAAGTAGGTGAAGTGCTACTTCACCAGGAAAAATAAACAAGCAAACAACTAACTATATTTAATATATATCTCTCAAAATTTAAGTTTTTAGATTCATTTATTCACCTAATTGACAAAAAATAAACTGTACATCTCGAATAAATATTTTACTTGACCGTTGGCGGCATGTCTTTTTAAAGCTTTCAATCGAATTTATTATATTATAACAACTATAACAGTGGCGCAAACCGCTTCGACTTTGCTGGAGGTGCTATGTTTAGTTTACGATTTTCCTACTACGTTGCCATGATAACGCGTACACGATGACGTCGATCGCATGGAAGATTAATGTTAACCAGCGCCTTACACGCTCTCGGTGAATTTCTAATGCAGTACACTACACCCACGTGTCTTTCAGTTTGGGGTGGTTGTTTACTTCTATTTTCGCGGATTTCGCTGCAACCGGTTCGTTCCTTTGCAGTTTACTTGACTGTTTTGTGTTATATTTATTTATGGTGTTGTTACAACTTTATTTGGTGTCGGGTTTATTAATTTACATTATTGATGAATCCGATCACAGATGTGGTTTGTTTAAAATATATGAAGGTGTTAAATATATGAAGGTATTTACATAAACATGAAGACTCGGCGCAGCATTTAAAATGCCAATTAATGCTAAAAACATTTGTAAAAAATCAAAGGACTATAGCTGACACTTTAAAAGAAAATGCTAAACTATATAAAATACATTTTAACGAAAACGTCCGATTAAATAGGCTATTTATGTGCTTGGTAATTGACGCAGTTTTGTACCTTGCAAAACAAGAGTTAGTCTTTCGCAGCGATGATGAGAGCAGCGAGTCAATAAATAGGGGGAATTTTAAAAAAAGAAGTTTATTAATATCGAGAAGTTCCCAAGAACTAAAAGATCATCACAAAAAAATTAAAAATGTTTTTACTGGTAACTCGAAAACTATTCAAAACGAAATAATTAACTATTAATTGAATTTAATTGAATGCATTTCTGATTATTTAAATGATCATGTAAAAAATTAATAAAAATTAATAATGAACACACAGTTTTTTCTGTGCAGTGGATGACACCACTGATATTACGCAAACCTCCCAGTGCTCCCTAATTTTAGGATACGTTTATTCAGAAGGTTCAGTAGTCGAGAGATTCTTAAGATTTTATAATATCAGCTCCGATAGAACGTCGGAGAATTTATATTCTCTATTGGATCAAATTTTGGACCAGTTTGACTATAAACATAAATTAATAGGGCAATGTTACGATGGCGCAAGTGTGATGTTTGGCCATCTAAATGGCCTCAAAAAAAAAAAAAAAGAAAAAGCCTCGCAGGCTGTATTTGTCCTGATGCGGCAAAGTTTAAAAATATTTCTAAATGTCGAATTTTTTTGTAAGCTTTAGTGGTATTCCCATCCATTATATATCGTTGGTCTTCAAATTCGAAGTTAGTAAATGTGATTATTCAAGTTGCGTTTTTCAAAAAAAATTGTTTGACATTAATTTTTGCATATGCAATATAGAACGCTGTTGTGAGGCGCTCTGTAAAAAAAGAAATAAACATTTTTTTTAATACCATGTTTGATAAGGAAAATTCTGTTACAGAAATAAATCATTACAAACGTGAGCTTGCTTTCACCTGAAGGGCTAAGTATAGAACCCTTTTTTATGAAATATTGAACCATATTTTAATGGAAATGACACTAAGCTTTCAAGACTCTGAAAAACTTACATTTTTGTTTGGCAGATTCTGATAAACTTTCCGAATATAGTTTAAATTTGCCGACTGGCCTGTTTGAAAATTTGTTACAGTTATATGGGGAAATATTTTCAAAAAGTCAACGACTTAAAAATGAGCTTGGTCTTATTTTTGCCAATGACAGTAATTGGAATATATCGCTGCAAGAGCAAGTGAAAAAAATTAATGAAAATAATGATATTTTAACCAAACTATATAAAATGTTTTCCCTTATCTTGACAATACCGTCGACAAGTGCTTCAATGGAAAGAAGTTTTTCTTGCCTCAAACGTGTAAAAACTTATTTAATACAATATCTCAAAAAAGACTTACTTCTCTAGGCAATGTTTCAACTCAAAAGGAATGTCTGGAGGAGATTAGGGCAACTCATCCATTTTATGAAGATGTTATAAACAAATTTGCTGATATGAAGGACAGGAGATTTGATTTATTATTCAAAATTTAGGTAAGTCGTAAAAAATATTCTTCCCCTTCCACATATAAAAAAAATTGTGGAAAAAAAATTATTGCGATATTTTCTTGCCGCCACTGAATTGCCCGTCAATTTTGCCCAAGGGCCTAAACTCACGCATTTTGCAACTAAGGAAAAATCTAAAAGAATATCATATCCATATTAATTATACATTTTCTTATTATATCAAAAGAGCTTCCAGGGGGAGGTCCAGACCCCAATACGTCAGATTTTGCCCTTGCAAGTCTTGCAATTATTACGCTTTCACACCAACAGGCAGACTTGCGTGTAAAAAGTTCCCAGGCAAGTCTAGCAGTTCTAATCTAAGGAGAAAGTTGCCTGCAAATATGCTACACTGAAGAAAAACGTAACTTTTGGACATAAAAGTTGTTAAAAGAGTTTAGTTAGATTTGTGCAAAATTTAATTTGTTCAAATCATATTAGTCTGAGGTCTCTGTAGTTACAGCTTGAATTTGGTAAATTGAAGGTTTCAGAAAACCCAAACAAAATTTAATAAAAAATACTGATGTTAAAGTTAATTATGTGTGCTAAATTTAAAGAAACTTTTAAGAAAACATGTATGTATAAAAACCTTAGTTTAGAAATACAGTATGACCGTCTAAGGTATCCTCTTTTATTACTCTTCTTTAAACAATTACCTTCTGACATTTGAGGTTTTGGACATTTAACGGAGAAACAACATGTGATTAAAATAACCAATGCGAGTCTACAAAATTCGCGAAATTCCTTACGTCATTTACAACGATGGTAAATATAGCAAATGTATAGTAACGTCGCAAATTTAGTTTTCTGCTATTCTCCTTGCCTATTCATCCTTGCTGAAAATGAAGAGATCCTGATTATACGTTCTAACAAGTCTGAAGCTCATGCTAGACGGCGCCACACGTGTCTCGACATTGTTAGGTTTTACGTGCTAATAGCAAGCACAACCCTTTCTTGCTTAAAGCTGGCAAACCGTCTAAAACGTTGCAACAAGAAATCGAGAGTCATTTATTTATATTGCCAACAAATTAAAACATACTGCTGTATAATTTTGCATGAATCCAGGCATTCTGAGTTACCTAGAGCATACCTAACACTGAACGAACTCATATAATAAAACAAAATATGGTAACAAACAAATATTATTTATTTTTTAAAATGTTACAAAAAAAAACATTTAACTTAAATATATAAGAAATAACTAGACAACAGTTTAAGTCCGTTAACGCAGTTTCAATGTAATAAAAATAAAAATATATTCTTGCTCACAAAATCAATTATTTGATCAACGAATCATATCACTTATTTGGATTAAATTTAAAAAATACAATACACTTTCCAGGAGAATTTTGCAAATTTATCAGGAATACAATTATTTGTCAAAGTAGAGTTGCAGTAGTTACTGAGTAGAAGCTGGAGCATTTAACATATATAGCCCAGATATTACTGAATTATATTCTGATAGGAAATTAAAAGAGATCAGTCTAAGAAAGTCTTCTTCAGGTTCTGTCAGGTACTACTAACGACCAACTTACTGCGACTTTTCTTCATTATTTTCCACAACCTCTAACCAGAAGTTCTGGAAGTCTTCTTCTTTATTTAAAACGTTACTAAAACAGATACACTCCATGAACGCTTGTTTACAGCAATAGTGCGAAATTAAAGTGATACATTAACCAATTTTTTTTAATGCAATATTTTTAGAGTGTGTCCATTATTCATTCCCAATTTGGTTTGCTTGGGGATGGCGCCTTAATTTGCGGTTAGATAGGGAATGAATGTTATTATATTTTTAAAAAAAGGGCAAATTTCCTTTCCCCGGAACTTCCCTCGTTATGAATATTTCCTTTTATTAGGAAACGTGAAGGGTGACTCAATTTAGTACCGTACATAGTTATTTAGTAACACATATAAAGGGTGACCCGAAATTAGAGATCAATATTTTTACAGAGAAAACTGTGTCATGAAAGAAGTTCACCAGCAGGTTTGGCTTGGCGGCAAACAAGCAGCTGTTTCATAAATCAAGGTCAAAGTCTGCCACGCTGTAGTAGATAAGCACAGAAGTAGTTAGTTTTGTTTCTGTGATATTACTTCATCAAATCATTGGTTTTCAGAGTTTTATAATATTTTTTATTTAGTTTTTCTAAAAATACCCTAATAGGTTATGTTAATAAAATTATAACTGCCAGTAAAACAATACTATAAATTATTTACTACACACCCAATTTAAATCTCAAGATTAAATACAACAAAAAATAAACGAATATGCAAGTTATTTAAACATTTAAATACACACTCACATACTACATAATACAGACCTCAAAAACCCTGCCATTATATATTACGCAATTTTACCTTCCTTCACCCGACTGTAACGCGATTTTAAATAAGCAGCTACTTCTTAAAACAGAAAGCAGCGGTAAACTGCTTCAAAATAGCAGCTTCACAAATAGTAATCCATTCCTAACGAAGACTGTGATGTAAACATATATCGAAAATTGCTTCGTTACAGTGTTATAGAATGAGATCCTTTTGGGTATTTTGGTTATTTTTATACGCCGGTTATATTTATATAATCGGACCCGGAAATTAAAAATATCAATAATAAATCAGGAGCATTCTGAATGGGAGGAGGAGAGAGCCAAGCCGACCTAACTTTTTTCTGCGTACATTTTTGATTTTTTCTTTTTAATTTACAATTCCAAATCATAAACACTTAGTGTTTTCTAAAAGAGAAAGGTACTATGGGTTTAATACGTTAGTATATACCGCCGTTTTCGAAAAAAAATCATTTGAAAAGTAACTTACATCAAAAATTAAACTTATTTCAGGTCCAATAAATAATTAAGTCATTTCGTTTCTACTTTCAATTAAAAATTGTGAGACAATTGTCAAATCAAACGGTGGAACCTAACGAATTAAACTAAGAGAACCTTTCTTTCTTATAATTGAGCTCAGTGTACAAAAATTACTAAATACCCAAATTTCATACTCTATGAAATGACATTTTAGTCTTCTTTTATGACATAGATTACTCTGTACAAAAATAGGACACCCTGTACACTGTATTTTCAAACAATTTTACTGGGCGTCATTTTGTTTTACCATATTGGATTCGTACCAATATTTTACTGGTTTCTACCTATAACACACTTGATTTTTTTTATAATTTAAAATACATTGAACAAGTATGTAGTTGTTACACTGAATATTTTAAGACCGCCATTTTGTTCCGTCATGTTGAATTCATATCACAGCCTTACCAGTTTATCTCTATGTCACACTTAATGCTTGCACAAAAATTGAAATTAAACAAAAATTAACAAGTAATTTAGTCAGGCTAATTTTTTAAACATTTTATTAAACCACCATTTTGTTTTGCTTTAGATTCATAGCCAAATGTTACAGTTCATTCCTATGTAACACTTGATTTTTGTTGAGAATTTAAGGTAAATTGGATAATTATTTTTTTAATGATAATTTTTTAACGTTTCACTAGGTCGCCCCTTGTTCCGATATATTGAATTTTTACAGGAATACTACCAGGGCATCCCCATAATTTTTGACCAAAATCTGGTATGGCGTTTTTAAGCTATATGCGCGAACTGACAGACAGACCTAAGGAATTGAGAAATCTAGGTGAAGATATGTAAAACCTGGGAGGGTTTGTTTCATGATTATAAAAATTTTATACGACCGCCATTTTGTTCTGTTAACCTGAATTCGTACAATTTTATCAGTCCATCTCTATACCACAATTAATTATTTTACAAAATTCGAAACAATCTATTAAGTAGTTTTTCGGGTTAAATTTTAAAATATTGTATTAAATCGCCCTTTTGAATTCCTATAAAAATGTAATTAGTTGAAATGTAGATCTGAAAAAATGCTGAAGGGTGATTTACGATTACAATACTTATCTTTTACGAGGGTATTAAAAATATAATGTTTCAAACTATTTTTATTATTTCTTGGGCATGAATTTCAGCGCACGGATCCTAAATCATGCCTTAACAACCAACTGGAAAGGTCTTATATCCAAAACAATTTGGAGTTAGTCTAATTTTTAAAATTAAAACAAAATAAAATTATCCAAACACCCATATCACGCAACAAAATCATGCCTCTAAATATCCATGTTCCTACTGTCAGGAACTTAACAAGTATTAAAAAGAAGACCACAACCTAAGGACAATCAAAATATTACAGGTGGAATTAAAAACAAAAATTGTTTACTTCTTTATGAAGAACAAAATACCGGTCTTAAAAATGCAAAGGAAAAATAATGAACATTGCAAAATTTACTCTGTTAATTTTCAAAAGAGAAAATAATAAAATGCCATATGTTTATAAATAACACGTTTAACGTCCTTTGAGACTATTTTAAATACAAAAGGACGCAGTATTTACTTACTGCAAATAAAAGTTCATTTTGAAAACCCCTATATTGAAATTCTAATAGCTTTCAACTTTAAATTTGCCATTTTAGTGATTGAAGACACTTGATGATCAATCAGGAAAACTCATTTATTTATTGGCTAATTTCGCAATTCGACAATAGCCAATAAAAATTGGATAAAAACAAATTAACGATCCGAGCAAGCCTTTCAGAAAATTGAAAATTATCATATCTCCCGGATATGATGAAATATCTAAAAAAAATATTTTTAAAGCTTCCTGTACATCCTGGTACAGGCGATAAATTCATCATTTATTTTAGGTGCCTTTCTAAACTGTTTAAAGGTTGCAAATATTGTACCATTGTTTAAGAGGGGTGATCAGAATGACCCTAGTAATTATCGGCCTGTAACGTTGTTGCCCACACTTTCCAAAATAGTGGAAAAGCTTGCGAAGAAAAGAATTGTTAGTTTTTTAGAAAAACATAGTATTCTGAGATTAACACAGTTTGGTTTCCAACCTAAAAAGAGAACGACTGATGCAATGCTTTTTTCGAAAAGTTATATTCAACCCTTAATGAGGGGGAGGATGCAGCGGCAGTTTTTTTGTGACTTATCGAAAGCTTTTGACTGCAGCAGTCACAGAATTCTCCTGCGGAAGGTAGAAAGGTATGGGTTTTGGGGTAAATGTCTCGACTGGCTGGAGTCATATTTGACGGGTGTTACAGTCAGTAAATTATAATAATAAAATATCAGATCAACAACAATTAAACTACGGTCTCCCACAAGGCTCAGTACTGGACCCAATTCTATTCTTGTTATATATTAATGACCTCTCAGAGCTGGATATAAATAGAAAAATAACTTTGTTTGCCGATGACGCAACCATTCTGTGGAACCATGCTGATCAACATACCCTGTGTGATATTGTTAATTGTGACTTAAAAAAGATTAAGGAATGGTGTGATTCTAATAAATTGTGTTTTAACGTATCAAAAACTAGCCTAATGTCTTTTAAATGTAATATAAACAATGTGTATCTGGAGAATAACCTAGTAAAAGAATTGGCCGAAAATAAATTGTTGGGTCTCCTTATTGACAGAAAACTAAAGTTTGAATCTCATATCAAAACATTGACTAATAAGTTATCATCAAATACTTTGCTTTAATTGAATCGCACTTGCGGTATAGTATCTGTTTTTGGGGTACATGTTCAAAACAACTTTTTCAGACTGTTTTTTTGCTGCAAAAAAGGGCATTAAGGTATGTCTGTGGGGCAAAACCAAGTGACTCACGTAAGCCCTTGTTTTTGAAATAAAATATTTTAACATTGGCATCTTTGTTTATTCTGGAAACTGTTTGCCTTATGCATAGGAAATATAAAGACGTTGTTCGTGTTAGGCAAACCAATTACAATATGCGTCAATCATATAATATATTTCTCCCGATCCCGTCATCTGCACAGATAAGGGACTCTCTTATTTATAATAGTCGCCTATTATTTAAACATTTGCCATGCAAAATTAGACAGATATATGACGGAAATAGGTTTAAGTTTGAGCTAAAGAAACTGCTTGTTGCGAAAGCCTACTATGACGTGGGAGACTATCTCAGTAAAAGATACCGGCTTGCACTTGTAAATGTGTGTTTAGAAATGTTTAACAATATTCGAGGAGTGTGTATGTTTTTGGTAGCCTGCTCTGACGTGGGAGAGTGTCTCAGTGAAAGATTTTGACTTAAGACTTGTAAATGATTTGTTTATGAAGTTTTAACAACATTCTAAGAGTGTGTATTTGTTTTTATTACTTTTTACAATTAGCTTTTTATTGAGATGCTCTCATTTACTGCAATTTTTATTATTAAAACCGAGCTTGATGTTGTAATGTCTAAATAAATTTTTATACCTTCCTATCTTTGGTATTACGTTGTGTATTATTATTAATATCATTGTGGTTCTTTTATATGACTGTTTTCTCTCTTTTTTATTAACATTTATCAACTTTGTCAACAAGAAATTTTCTTCTGATAATAAAGCATTTTGAGTTTGATTGTTAAGAGCCGAATATAAAGTCTTATCAAAAAAATCCAAGTGCTATATCACAATTGAATTTACAACTCAGTTCAGTCTAATAAGCTAAAACTGTTTTCCAAACCGACTTTACACGTTTATTACACTCAAAATATATAAATATTCTAAAATATCTCGCCGTATTGTAATTATATAGTGTTAGATTATTAAAAATGTCATATTTTATTTTTTTTTCCATTATAAATAATAAAGTGAATTAAGCAAATTTTTAAATTATAAATAATTTGTAAGTTTAAAAATCCCTTAGGTTTATTATTAGGTTAATTAATTGTTCCAACATGAATAACAAGCAGCCATGAACAGCAAATTGCAATTAAATACTGGAATTTAGAGTATATTAAAAAATAACATATTTTTTTAAAAATTTAATTTAACATAAAATATTTTGCTTTGCATAACACTTTATTAACAGAGTTATAGCCTTTTTTAAATTCAAAATATGATTTTTTCCACCTTAAATATTCATCTATAATTAATCCCAAAAATGTTGGGTATTTGAGCAAATAGAACTTTTGTTAAAAAAATCATTCTAAATATCTTCCGTATCAATAAAAAAAGTATTTTCTTCTATGGATACAGTATAGTCCTAGATAGGTTCATCTATGTTTACAAAATGATTGTTAATTTCTTTAAATATGTTTTGTGTATCTTCATTTTTGCTATCATTAACTCCAACATAATCACCATTAGTTTATTTTTCTCATCTTATTTGTTAAAATGAAATTTAAATTATCTCAAATAGTTTTTTGAATTGCACTTAGAAATTATAGATGTCATAGATTTCTTCAAAATATTTATAATTTGGACTATTTTACTTTTTTTGCATAAAGCTTATATCCATATTTAAATAATTTCACTTTTCATCCAATAATTTAAACAAATTATCACTTTTTATCTTAGGTATTTTACTGACCTTGAACTCAAATATAAAATCTTGAGAACATCCATTAACTTTTTTTTAAGACTATAGATTATTTTCTCCTTAGCTTCTTTTATATTATCTTTGTGGATTTGGCATTCGTTAAGGTGCTTAATTTTTGATTAAATTTTAAATTAAATTGTTTGCAGTTTATTCACAATGATCTTGTTCTTTACTACACATAGTACAAGCCTACACAGAACTTTTTTTTTATGCTGGTGCTCCTACAGAACCTATTAGTTTTTATCTCTCCTATTTATTTTAAGTATATTGAATATAAATGTACAGGTCTCCACACAACTAAAGAATAACTTTTACATTTAATTTAATTGTCGATTGGACTGATATTGAGATGTCTGAAGTGCAGTGTTTCAATTATTGGGATTTGATATACTATATGACCTGTGTAACTAAATTGACTTAAAAAAGAAAATGTTCAAGTTCCCTTTCAAAGCATATTATTTTATCCAACTTTTATGTGCTTTATAGGCTGAAATTATCGACATTATCTAAAATATGTGAAACTTAACATATAATTTATTTACATCTTACCTTATTTTCATGGATTTATCAAGCAAATTATCTAATAAACCCAATTTGTATATTGTCTTAATTCCATAAGTAGCGGCTAAATCTCTCGAATTTTTTTGGTTCGCACCTTCACCGAGACATATCTGGAAAAATAATACATAACCTCACTCATAATGAAAGGTGTTAGTTTCATAGTATATAATAAAATACTTACAAATGAAGGCTTTGTCGCCAACTCTAATACTGTATAGGTTTTAACATCTTCAGAAAAATCTTGATACTGTACATCCAAGTTCAAAATTTTACTAAGTTGCAAAAGTTCATCTGAAGGTGATCTATTAGATTTATCATTTTTAGTTTTCCTGGGTTTTGAATCACCATTGGAGGAATCCTAAAAAATGAAAGTGTTATTAACCAGAATATGGGAATGTTTGTTCAACAGTAGTGACCAAATTGATAACAACAGATGATTTATATTAGTAATAAAATTTCTTATGAACCCTAGCAATACTTATTATTTCAATAAATTATTAAAAAACTGTTTAAATGAATAAAAGGCACTATTCTATTAATTAAAAATATTTATATGGTATCTACAACATTTTATATACCTACTTCTGTATATAGAACATGATTTTTAGAAAAAAAACACAGATGGCAAAAAAGAAACTGAGAAGAAGAACGGATACGAGTTATATAAAAAAAACAAAATAAGTGAACGTTTAACTACCTTGAGTATCTAAAAGATACTTTTTGTATTTATGTCTGAAACTCAAATAATTTAAGTCCACCAATTCTTCTGGAATAGAATTATATAAACGAATCTCTGAAACAAGGCCATCCCTAATAGAAACAGGAGAATTAGGATCGTTTATAATTTTAATAATACAATTACAAAAATGCAGATGCCTTCTGGATTCCATATATAGCCAGTTTTAGTCCAAATATGAAGCGAATACAGGAGTTCTGCACTTTCTGTATTCTACCTTTACCAGGGGCGGATGGGACTACCGGGCAACCGGGCAAATGCCCTGTGGGCCGGTCTGTCTGATTTATATAAAATAAATCATTTTACTACTTATTGTTAATCATGAAATCCACAATATCTTAAGCAATTCATTCGATCAGTTAGTCAAAGTCAAAGTCAAAATATGCTTTATTATCACAAGAAAGAGATTCTCATTGACAAAGCTTTAAATTAACCTAATCAATAATAGTCATAAATTAAATTTTTTACATAGAAGTTAATAATCATAAAGTCAATTTATTTACATTAAAAAAAAACAAAAACGATGTGATACACCTATGATAAAACAGTTATTCATAATATACACATAAAATAAAAATAGGCTACTGAATATAATTTATGTATTTATGTATAACAAGGATCAATTGATATATCAAAATGAGCTGGCAAAGAATTCTTCTAGGTTATAATAAGCCCTTTGTAACAAAAGTTTTTTTACATCCTTTCTAAACTTTACTGAAGATTGTAGGTTTTTCAACCCTACAGGCAGGTGATTAAAAATCTTTAAGCCATCATAAATAACTGACTTTTTTATAAGAGTGCTCGATGGTATCGGCAATGGGAGGTTATGATGCTGGCGAGTGTAGTGCTGGGAATAAGTGATCCCGAACACATCACGATATTTAACGATCAAACAAACAGTCTCAAGTATAAAAAGTGAAGTTAAAGTTAGAATTTTCTTTTGCACAAATAGTAGTCTGCAAGAATCTCTAGACTTTGCTCCACAAAGGTATCTTACAGCTCGTTTTTGCAAGACAAATATGAGATTAAGTAGGTTCTGATTGGAGACACCCCAAAATGCAATGCCATATCTCAGATGTGATTCTATCAGAGCGTGATAAGCTGTTTGTCCTATTTTAGG
The DNA here is from genome assembly GCA_030620095.1 of Kuschelorhynchus macadamiae. Taxonomy (NCBI): domain Eukaryota; kingdom Metazoa; phylum Arthropoda; class Insecta; order Coleoptera; family Curculionidae; genus Kuschelorhynchus; species Kuschelorhynchus macadamiae. The sequence goes on along the minus strand of JAUTXW010002049.1, from coordinate 1,082,731 downwards.
TCCAAGTTCGTTCATAATAACTTTAATTGCATAACAACCAGAAGCTATTTTTTTACTCAACTGCGTGATATGCTTGTCGAAGCGCAGTTTGCTATCTATAACGACACCAAGAAATTTCGTGTCAGAACATTTCTCCAGTGGGAAATCACCAACTACCAAACCCTCGACACTACACTTAAAAATAATTACATGGGTCTTACTCAGATTTAGCAACAATAGGTTTGAATCAAACCAATTTGACACCTTTATCAAGTCTGAGTTGATAATATCTCCCAATGTCTCAACATTTTTGGAGTGCCACAAGATGGTAGTATCGTCGGCAAACAATGTAAATTTTCCTTTAATATCAATAGATGATAGATCATTCAAGTACAGGAGAAAAAGCACTGGTCCAAGTACCGAACCCTGAGACACACCTCATTCATTTAATCGGCCCTCTGATGATGTGTTATCCACAAACACTCTTTGACTCCTTCCCCTCAAGTAGGATTCCAGCCATTCTAGAGCACAACCCCTAAAACCATAACAATGAAGTTTGCGCAGCAGTATATCATGACTCACACAATCAAAAGCTTTTGATAAGTCACAAAATACCGCCGCAACCTCCTCCCCTACATTTATGTTCTTATAAACTCCCTCCAACAATGCAAACATGGCATCATTTGTACTCTTATTGCACTGGAATCCAAATTGTTTGCGATCCAGTATATTATTGCTCTCAAGAAATGACATACGTTTTTTAACTAATTTTTGTTATTAGTTATTTCAATCTATTATTTTAAATCGATATATATCACACAATTTTTCTCAAGCATAGTCGATGCGGATAGATAATGTGCTCAGCTGCTTAAGTAGAATCGGCCGCCGCGTCGCGGCTCCGTGGTCTCTTTGCATCGGCAAAGTAGCGTTTTATTGATTTTCGCATCTTTGACGTGCTATAAAATCTTTGTCAAACTGCGTACATTGTTGCTATCTCACCATAGGTAAATACAACATGTTTGAAAATGCATATCCGTACTTATCCTTAGCTTACCAATTTATTTTAACATTACCCGTTACACGAGAATCTTGCGAACGCATTTTTTAAATTTTAAAATATATTAAACAGACTTCGAAATTCTTTAAGTGATGAACACTTGGAATCGTTCATAATTATGAACATAGGAAGAGAGATCAGACGATTAGCAAAATTGATAATGCGGATATTATTAACCAACTAGCTGGATCAAGAGCCCATTGGGCAAATTGTTAAGTTACTACCTGTTATAGTAACAAACAAAATAAGGGGATTAGGTTTGTTTTTAATTCATCGAAACTTTTTATTATTACCCTTTATAATAGGTAGTAGTTTATTCATTAGGTTTAATAGTTTGTTTACTCACTATTATTATAGTATAATGAGTTACGACGTGGTTCCAAAGATTTTTTCACAGTAGAAATTTGTTATTTTATATTAGATTTATTTTGTGTTCCTTAACTATGACCGATATGTTTTTACATTTGTTAGATGTATTATGAAGCTTTATTTGTTTATGCTTAAATTTATACTATTTAACTTATCATACTTATCACGATGTTTTTTGTAGTACATTGATATGTAGTTTTTTTGTTACCAATATAGGCATTATATTTCCTACATGAATTTGGATACTTAAAAGATTCTGACCCATTTTTTCCACGAAGTGCCTAGAAAAACTTATTTTTTTTTGCTATGGACTATGGCATGATATAATAAACGGAAGGTATGATATCTAAACGGTCTCAATTGCGTCCGGTTCGCGCAGTGACGTCATTGCGTGCGTAAATTTTTAATTTGTTTATGGAGATGTATGTCGTTTCTAGCGTTTAGACAATATAATACCATTGGTTCAATTAAAAATATTTTTCTAACGAAACATTGGCATTATAACTCACTAAAATAAAAAACTTATGACATGGTAGTTATATATTTGTTTAAGAGAATACAAAAAACTCGCTAAAGAAAGAGTTAAGGTTGTATAAAATCCGACAGTATTTAATTTTATATATTTAGTTCAATTTAGAACGAAAGAATGCTATAATATCTATGTTTTTTGATAAGTACAGGGACGTAACTAAGTCCCATTTGAGGGGAGGCGGTCTAATTAAAAAAAAATGCAGGTATGAGAGGGAATAAAACAACACGCACTAAACAAGTTTAACCTTTATGTGCAACAAGCTGCCGTTTGTTCCTATATTATATGTAATTGTATAAACAAATAAAATTTAAATAAAATATAGCCTTATTCTAGTTGAAACACCTTTTTTTCATTCAAAATGTCGACTATTACGTCCAGATTTACATTGTTGCCTTTTTTGATATAGATATCATATATATATATATATATATATATATATATATATATATATATATATATAATCATATGTCATCTTAAACAAAATGCCTTGAGCATATCGGCCCCACATTTGTATCACATTTAGCTTTGCGTTTACACAAGCGTGTTCATTCACTTAAATATTTTTTGTTTTTAGGGAAAGTAAAAAACCTTATTTATATGACTATCAAAACTCTTTGCCTGATTATCCCCGTCACACCCGAACACAGCACACCTCATATTTATTGTTGTTTAATTAACTAAATACAAAAAAGGGCACAGAAATCCTCAAACACTTTTAAATATCAACTGACAATGCACTGAAATCATATGGCCGAAGGTCAATGACAGCCAGCGTTAATCACGTGATGACGTAGCAGATCGATGCGCGATATCATACCTTTGGTTTATTATATCATGGGACTATGGGCCTATTGCCCGGGCCGGTCTGAAAGAGTCCATCCGCCCCTGACCCTTTACTCATAGTATCTAGACAAAAACCATATACAAATCACAATAGTTGAAGTTGGATAGGACTAAGGACTCGTAGAAAGATTTTTTTACATTTAAAGATAATATTTGTCTCACAGACAGTACTTTCAAAGAAAAAATATAGTTTTTGAATAGTTTTTTTAGACATTCTTTAAATCTAAGATTACTATCCACCAAAATTCCAAGATTTTCCATTGAATCCACCACAAGAAACCTAGTACCGCTGATGTATATGGTTACAGAAGTATCCAACCTTATCCAAATAGGCAGCACGATTTGTTAGAACTAATTAAATAAATCTAAACATTTTGTGTTAATAGGTTCCTCAAAATCAAAGCAGAAATCTTATGAAGTTCCTGGTTGGCACCTGTCCCATTTCTCCTTTACAAAAATAATTTCTCCTTACAGCAATCCTATATATAATTTCGTAAGCATCTCACTAAGTCACGCAGACAAGACAAGGAGAAGAATAACGATTGTATCACAGAATCTTATTAAAATGAAGAATGAACAATCTTGTCAAATTCAGCATGAACCAAGGTCAACACTGTTCCATAAATTATCCTCAAACACCCACACCGTTTAAAAGAATAATCCAATACATTTTTTTACAGGCATATGAAAATACATTTTCATATGCCTGTAATATATAGTTTTGACGTTTCAATTCTTAAAAATGAGTATTATAGCCAAACAGTTTATGAAAAAATGTAAGGACAAGAAAAGCAACTCAGATGTTTTTCATTAAAATACAAACCTGCTCTAGCTGATGAGAAGTGCAAGAGCTATACTGTAAGAGATTTTTTGAGGTTTCTCTGTATTATGGATCAGTGGTCACTATTTCAACGGATTATCAAATAGTTCCAAGGCGTATTGATATCTTTTTTGATTACTAATTTTTGAAACTTTATTTAATAAGTCAACAGTGGTAAACATGGAATAGCCAAAAGAGAAATATTTCGAATAAATAAGTTACTTTAACGAAAATGAAACAACTAAAGTGTGGTTCAGATAAATAAGGCGTTCAGAGCTAAATTGTATAGCCTAAAATTTAAAAAAAATTGAAGTTCATGCAGGATATTGCTCCTTAAATATGTGGTTTTTTGTTCACTTTAGTTGTTTTCTATATAATGCTCCAAATTAATTTCAACTTGAATTATCTCAAAATTATGTATTATGAACTTGAACCACTTTATCTCTAAACGCCTCAAATGTTAACAGAACTGAAATAGCTACTGACCTCTTTGCCCGTAATTGAGTCGACTAAACCTTTTCCAAAGTCGACAACATTATCAAACATTCTGTCAATCTTGTCAAATGTAGACTTTATAACTTTATTTTTCTTATTCTTTTTTGACTTTTTGAAACTTGGTATTGATGCTTTTTTTGGTCCACTAGCTTCAGGTATCTCCAACAATTTGGGTAAGATATTTTCAGCGGCTGCCTTTTTTGAGGCCTTCTTAGATTTTCCTTCACCTGTAGCTTGTAAATCACCAACGGTACATTTAGTAGTAAACAACTTCTTATGAGATGGTCCCACTTCATCAATTATTTCAAACGTGACCCCAAGATTCCTCATTTGAGCACTTTCATACACCTGAGATATGGGTGATTTGACGTTTTTTTTGTTTGTTTTACAATTATCACCTGCAAATATACACGTTTAATTACGTTGTACTTTACTATACTAAAAAAAATTCTGACTTAAATTTTTCTAGCTAAAAATTTTCTGTATTACTTTAAATTTAAAGTGAACCCCACTTTAAATTAAGCAATCTAAAGGCATTCTTGTTATTGAGAAATTAATAAAATTCACCTACCTTCTTTGAGACAATAAAAAATATCTTCATTATCTCTTAAACTTTTCAGTGCTTTAACAGCTGCTTCATGTTTGGCATTTTTTATTGTATGGGCCTCGCCCATAAACTTGATTCCATTTACGTCAACCCTAACTTTAAAAGGGCCTTTTAAATCGCCTCCATCTTTTCTTATACGGGCAGTTTCATTTGAATGTACGGTTTCGTTTAACTTTTGTAGGTACGATTTTTTTGGCAAGAATTCTATTTCATTACTTCCATTATTCAATTCTTCCTAATAATTAAATAATAAAAAATAAGACCAGCTATCTTATAGATGTAGAAATTATTTGTGCATTATTTTTACCTAAAATAAGGCAAAGGTCCTAATTTAACGGGAAGTTTAAGATGGACCTACCAAAAGCAACTGAAAAAGGCGTAATGCGCCACTAAAAGCTAAAATTAAGATTCAGAGGCAGCCCCATAGTTTTTTGCTTGATAGTCAATTTTATAATAACTTGTAATGCCTCATGTGAATGGACAGATCTCTGAGGCACCTTTAAGTTCATTAGTTCCAACAGTTGTGGACAGTTTTAACGTGTTGATTTTAAACACTATACAAAGATGAAATAGATATGGCTTTTTTCAAGAAGTTATTTAACATTTATTTATTTCTAGTTTACATTTAACTTCAAGTAGGTAAGGCTTTTTTTGGCAAGAATTCTATTTCATTATTCAGTTCTTCCTAATAATAATTTAATAATAATTAAATAATAAAAAATAAGACCTACATCTTATAGATGTAGAAATTAATTGTGCGTTATTTTTACCTAAAATAAGACACAATTAGGTTGTCCTAATTTAACGGGAAGTTTAAGAGGGACCTACCAAAAGCAAGTGAAAAGGGCGTAATGCACCTCTAAAAGCGAAAATTAAGATTCAGAGGCAGCCCCATAGTTTGCTTGATAAGCTATTTTACAGTAACTTGCAACAGAAAAGTTATCAAAAATGCTTTAATTAACAGAGAACTTCCAGAAAATATCAGCAATTATTGATAATATTTTCTTTAATCTGATAGTAGTGTTTGATGAAATGAAAAAAATACTAGGCAAATGCTATTAATAATCAAACTAATTAAATATCATTAAAGCAATTAATTGTACTCTAGAGAACGAAGTAAGGAACTATTGTTTTATATCCATTCATGTAAAAAAGAGGTAGTGTTAATATTCGTACTTTTTGTAATCGGTAGAAAAAATCATATACTTAAAGTTTGGCACACGAATCTGAGTCTATGAAAAGAATTTGAGTAACTATGGAACCGGTGCAATGATCATTCGCGGTTGGCTACAACTCTGTATATCCATGGAAACAGCATGCTTTCGTCGATGTTTTAGATCTGTGTGGTGTACTGGGGTAACTTTTTTTTGTGATTATCTTAAGCTTTTTTTTATACATTATAATGCTTTGTTTCTGCTGTTTTAGTTCCTACCATTTTGTATTGAAATCAAGTGAAAATAGTTGGTAATAATAATACATTGGTTATTAAAATAAAATACATTTTATTGTATTTTTTAATAACCAAATGAAACAGACCAAACAACACTTTAAAAGGAAATATAAGTTATAATAGTCAAATATGTTTTGAAAATTTAATTATGCACTAAATTATTCAGCCAGTACATATTTCCCGACTTGAAAAAATAACCAGGTCCGCGCCGTTTATTATATTCAAATTATTAATACATTGATTATTAAAAACTACAATTTCATTGTATTTTTTGAATAACCAAATGAAACAGACCAAACAACAAAAAAAATAGAAGTTATAATAAATTATTCAGCCAGTACATATTCCCCCACTTGAATAAATAACCAGAACCGCGCATTTTTTTAAATTAAAATCAAATAAGTATAAAATTAAAAGTCACACAAAGTGTGTAATTTTTTTTTAATCATCGATTTTGATGAAGGTGTTTACTTGTGTAATATATTACAAATAAAGTGAGGACTTTTCTTTAGTCGCCGAAATAAAGGCTAGCATCAATATTTGTAGGAGAGTGTCAATTTGGGTTGGCGCAGCCCTGGAAATAACCTCAGGCCAAGTTAGTTTTTGCCTAGTTTGAGACAGGGATCTGTCCTAACATAATATAAATTTACCACATCTTGTAGCTGAAACGTAATTGGATAAAAAAAAATGGACTAATTTTTTTCTTCTGAAATGTTGATACCAAATTTCTTTTTCAGTGGAATTAACATATTAAATGATACCATACAAGATATTTTGCGACTGAGGGTCACTCGACTACTTCCTCATGGTTTAACCATTAACCAGAATAAAAATTTAAATAGAATGACACCAAAAAAAGGTTAAATGTTAAATTAAAACCCTTTGGCGGAAAAACTTATTTTGGAAAAATGTAACACTCTATATTTTTGTGGCTATTTGTAGTTTGTTATTAGTTAGGTGTGTATATGCATTTCGGACTTAACAGTTAAATTTCACGTTTGGAATAGTGGACTATACGGTAATATTCAAACGAGGAAATCTCTTTAAAACCATAAAAGATAAAAAATATAAATTATATATTTTTCAAATCAGCGAATTATGCCAACAATTCCAAATTTAGAGTTTAAGACCAGCTAAGCCAATAGTAAGATTTAAGAACTGAATATGTAAAAATTCTTCCTATAACTCCAACCCCCAAAAATACCCTTATAATTTACAAAGTGTTTATCCACCAAATTCTTTTTACTTCACATTCAAATGTTTTTTGAATCGATACTAATTATTTTTTTGAATTTCTATTTGAGATAAACAATAAGGGTAGGTAGATTTGTTCAGGTATACCGTTTCTAATAAAAGTGCAAATTAAAATTAAGTTATTGGGTACCAATAGATCATCCGTCACTACAGTGTAAGTAACAGCTAAACCTAGTTTGGCTGCTAAATTGTTCAACAAGACCGTAGGAGTTGAAGCCTTTTCATTTTCTTTAATTTTCACTGGTGGATGTTCATACTTTGTATTTTTTAAAGCATTACTAGCAGCATCTTGTTGGGCTTTTTTAATACTCTTCATTTCACTTGTATATTGTTCATCACCAAGATATAAAGTTACTGTAAATATTTTGCTGTGTGCTGGACCCTAAGAAATAAAAAAAAAACATTTTAAAATTATTCTTTAATCCATCTCTACAGTTCATATACTACCTCTTCGTTAATTAGTTCATATGTATAACTAATACCATTATATTGGGCTAGTTCATTAATATAACTCATCGAGGATTTATCTGAATTTGAATAGGCAAGATTGCCTATGGATTCTAAAAAAAGAAATAAAATATATGTATAATATATAGGTATGTATATATATATATATATATATATATATATATATATATATATATATATATATATATATATATATATGTTTCTTCATAGACCTACTGCTCAATTGACTTACCAAGTTTTGAAGATGATAAATCCATTTCACTCTCAGAATTATCTTGATTTAAAGAAATTAAACTTCCTATAAAAATAATTTGTATTAAAAATATAGCACAAAAAATTATGTATATATATATATATATATATATATATATATATATATATATATAGCCATTTAAAGGAAAAAAATATATGTATGGATATATATAAAATTTACAAATTCAAATGGTTTATTAATGTTAATGTTGCAAACAACTTACACACGTTAATAAAAAATAAATATATAAAACAAATAGCCTATTATTTAGATAGCATTAATTGTAAAGAACACTGCACAAGTTAAAATATTAGGATTGGAACAAATAAAGGACTTACATACAATAAAATTTTAAAACCTATAAATAAAAAACTCATTGAATGTATAAAACACATTACTTAATAAAATAATCTTAATTGTCATTTTAAATTTTAACAATGGAAGAACTCGAATTTGAATTGGCAGTTGGTTAAAAAATTTTACACCCCAGTAAGCCGGCCCACCCTGACACCTCTTTAATCTCTGAAATTGTGGTACTAGATCCATTTTATTTCTGGTATTATGATTATGTATATCCTCATGAGTGATGAACTGGAAAGCATTCCTACAGTCATCCCTATAACCTAGGTCAAACAATATCCTTACTGCCCTGCACTGTATTCTAAAGAGTCTCTTAACCTGTGGGGCATGACTCCAACCCAAAATGGCATACGCATGTTGAGAATGCAAGATGGCAAAGTACGCTGTTCGCAGGGTTCCCATAGGAACGCACGATTTCAAATTGCGGAGAAGATACAGACTCTTTGCTAGTTTCCCAGCCATAAAATCAATATGTTAATCCCATATAAGTCCTGGGTCAAGATGTATCCCCAAAAACTTCAGACTGAGTGCAGAGTTAATTGTTCCCAAGTCTCCGAGGTAAAATACCATACTTGTTTTGTTTTGTTCAGCACCAACCTGTTGACCTTGAACCACTCCTCATCCCTTTCACGGGCAAGGCGCGATTCTGCCATTGACAAATCCAGCGAGCCTGCACTATGAGACATTGTAGTGTCGTCAGCAAAGAGCGTGTATTTAGTCGGTGAATCCTAACATAAAACAATTTTCAACCCATTCCTAAAACATTCCAAATTTATATTGAATACATCAATATAAATGGTTAGAATTATTGTCTACTATACCTAACCAGTTCAGTGATATCTAACATTGAATGTCTTATGTGAATGGGCAGATCTCTAGTTCCAACAGTTATGGACAGTTTAAAGTGTTTATTTTAAATACTACACAATGTTGAAATATATATGGCTTTTTTCAAGAATTGAAATATTTAACATTTAATTATTTCAGTCTAGTTTACATGATCTGAAAATACTCCCATCTTTAAGAGAGAAATCTTAAAAACTTTATTTGTTCTCTTTTAATACGGTCAGTGAGTACAGAGTCACAGTAATGTATCGAAAGGGTCCATTATTACTAAAAGTAAAAAAGCCAAATATGATAAATTATACAGAAATCATACAAAAGTCATGGCAAAACAATGCTGCATTTTTAAAATGAAATACCCTGTATATTATTGAAATTCGTTTATTGCATAAATTATTAATAGTTTATACAAAAGGAGTTTAGTTATGTTTAGTTAATAATATTGTAATTCGTTAAAACTTATTATCACATCTAGGAATATACTTAATAACCAATATTATAAATTTAAATCACTTTGAATCACAAATTTTTTGGTAATAAGGAGAATAAAATTTAAATTTTTTATGGAATTTTTATTTTATTATAGACTATATGCTGCCTGGTATGGAAATGTTTTGAAGAATTGAGATCTGTCTTGAGGAATCCAATACATCTTGATTTCTAATATTAATTTGTGGAAAATCTTCACGCTTCACCAATGGTAATTTCTTAAATGTTAATAGTTTTCCGAGTTATTTGCAAAAAAACTAGACTCCTTTTTTAAAATCTGAATTTATTATTAACTTTTGAAATTGTTTATGTGTAGGTCTGAAACTTTTGCACATTTTTATAGATATCATGAGACAATGACTGACAGCATCTTTCCCCAATAGTGGGAATTCTATCTGGATGAGCCCTTTTGGAAACATCAAGGTCCTTTATTATATTACAGATTTCTTCCTCTGTAAAACAATGTGTTTATAGCAATTTTTCTAAACAACTTATGGGACCAATCTTACTAAAATTTAAATTGTGGTAGTGGGACTAAAAATGAGTAGCATGTTACTTGAACCAGTAATTTTTGTGTTGTAATTCATGACACTGTGCAGAGTCTCTTCTTAAGTTATGTACAAATGATGATACCAATCTGTCTCGCAAGGAATTCAATAAATATTACTGTAATAACATTAAGTTATCCTAAGATGTGCTGAACTATTTACAACCAATATCAGTAACTGGATTACTTTATTTGGATTCTACAGATACCTTTGAGATAAAAAGGGTTTTCTCAGATATAAAAAATCCTAGGTCTTGTGGCTGGGACAATATAACATTAAGAGTATTACAAGAGCTGCCTGTGTGGGCACTGAAAGTTTTGGTGAAAATTACCCCATTATTTAAAAAAGGAAGTCTAATTATAGACCAATTTCATTGATTCCCACATTGGCAAAAATTATTGAAAAATTGGTAAAAATACATTTTCTAGAACATCTTTACCTTCACTTGAACGAAGGAGGGCTTGCTGCAGCAGTGTTCTGTGATCTTACCAGGGCTTCCCATTGTGTAGATCACGCAATACTATTGAGTAAATTGGAGTCTTGCGTTAGCGACTAGGGGGTCTGAGCACCTTAACGTTAATGCAGGTGTTCTACAGAGGTCTGTTTTGGGTCCCTTACTGTTTCTAATATATATATATTAACGATCTCACTATGTTATCAATTTCTGGAAAATTCACAATGTTAACAGATGATACAACAATTTTATGGAGCAGTAGAGATCCACAGATCTTGAAAACATCTGTAAGCATGGACCTGATTATAGTTAAGGAGTGGATGGATGCTAATTATTCAAAATTAAATATTTGTAAAACAAATATCATGAAATTTAAATGTGAAATAAATTATGTTTACCTGGACTATGAAGTAATGACTAGTTAGTGTTCAAGCAAACACATTTTTAGGTGTATATATTGATTTCAGAAGCTTGCAGTGTGCACTTTGTATAGGGTGAAAAACCTTGGTTTGTGTAGACAATTTTTTGTTTCACAGAAAATTTTGACATTTCCCAGTGTTTTTATTCTTAAAACTGTATGCAGAGTACATCAAAAATTTGGAAGCAATATTCACAGAAATCCTCTACGTTCAACACACTAAATACAAACAATTCCAATTGGAAAGTCTTCATTGATTCAAAATTCAATTATTTATAACGGCAAAAAACTTTTCAATCACCTTCCATTTAGTTTCAAGAGAAACTGAAGATCTAAGACGGTTTAGAATTCAACTCACAAATTTGCTCCTTGAGAAAGCCTTCTATTCAATGGAAAATATCGAAATAGTTCAGAATATGTTTCCACATATATATCAAAAAATTAAATATTTCTTCTGATAATTTTTCTGCAATAGTTTTAGATCAATGAAAGGGCTAGCCACACTGTAATCTAGAAGAATGAAAATGTATATAATACTACTATTTAAAATTATTACAGGACCTATTGCTAGTTCTGCTATTTTATTAGAAATTGCCTCTTCATGCTACCCAGATATACTAAAGCAATATTTTCGAACAACTATTTCACAGGTGTAATTATGGAGTACATTCTGCCATACCCAGAACTCTTTCAGATGACAAAATAATGTATCAATCAATCAATATTTATTGGTAAATGTACATACATAAGTATTTTTACATGTCAAATCTCAAGAACACAATACAAAAAACAATAAAATAAATGCAGGAAAAAAAATAAAAACTGTTAATTTAATAAAAACTAAAATGTAAAATAGAATATATCAACAAGAAAATACCAGTGTGAGTTAATAAAAATTGTGAAAACTATTGTGAAGAAACTCATCACTCATGTAAAAAGCTTTTTTTATAAGGTATTGTTTTATATGCAATTTAAATTTATTATTATTTAGATTCTTAATTCTCGCAGGGAGAATGAATTTTATGCAATAGAGATTTCTTCCGTCCCGGGCTCTTGCAGTTCTTTTGTCTAAGATTTTCCTTAATGTACATAAGACAATTTAAAATATATATATATATATACAGGGTAGAGTGAGAATACCTAAGACAACAAAACAATTTCTACAACATTCATCAAACTGCAAATCCGCATCCATACACACACAGCAACTCTGTACAGCAAACACTGTAGCCACATGTTGGGAGTGTCTCCAACACAGAATAGCATAACATAGATGGGCATTAATGTGGCCATAATACTCACATATAAGGAGATGGTCTGATACAATATCTTTAAGATTACCTAACATGTAGAGATTTCTACTTAACTTCCTTGCCACCTGATTTGCATGTTCTTCCCATGTTAATTTTGTATCAAGATAAACATCAAGAAATTTAATGGGGTCTATGCTCGTGGGACCTGCCCTCAATGAGAAATGCAATGTTTTTGTTGGGTATTTCTCCAGCCTCATTCAGAATACTGGCTCCAATGTGATTGATATACAGTAAAAATAGTCCTGGCCCCAACACAAAGCCCTGTCTATTTGAGAACTCACTATTGTATGACACATATTGAAAACTATTGTGAAATAGGACTCAATCAGATTCAAGCCATTGATGTCAAACTTGTATAGAGACAGTTTCTGAATTAGCAAGTCATGAGATACACAATCGAAAGCTTTGGTCAAGTCAAAAAAGGAAGATTGAGGAAATTTTTTAAATAGAAAATAAAATGTTGATATAAAAATTTCTATATAAAAACTTATTTTGACAGACCTATATGAAATAATTACTTGCGGTAACTGTTTTCATAAAAATCCTTCAGTTCTATGACCTAAATCAATCCATATTTTTAAAAACAGTAACACTAAGTAACTTGTGCTAGATAAATCTTACAATGCATTAATTTATGATCATTTATCCTTGGCATAAGTCTTTTTTTCTGATTCAATCCTTTTTTTGTTAATGATTTTCGAATTCTCCAAGCTAAAATACATGGATTGGATATTTTGAATTTCTTGAGAAATATGGGGGAAGTAAAAAAAAAATGTTTCTCCTCCTCTATGGAAGACCCTGTATCTTTGGTTACCAGTTTTCTCTCAGCAAAAAAGAGAGACAAGAATGCCTGATGGAATTATTCAGAGGTGTCTCAGACTATTTATAAAAAATTTAGCCCTTTTATGTCAGAGATACAGAAAAAAAAGGTATAGTCCCTTTTGTATTAAATATGGATAATTTGTAATTGTTTTGTTTTGTAAAATATATACTAGACCACTCGAACACATGTTGAAAAAGAGGGCATGTCTGGTAAAATGAGGAGATCTACATGTACCTAATGCAACCAACGTACACTTCAGTCCTGATCTGTCCACAGATTAAAAAAAAAATTAAGTCAGGTTGTTTTAATAAACTCTCAACTAAAGTTAGATACATTTCTGCCTAATGTTGATCAAGTCTAATGAAAAAATAAATTTAGTACATTTTGTATTTAGACACAATATCACAAAAGAGTTTCGTGACTAGTAATGGAAAATTGAAACTTGAAAAACTTAAACTTTAGAAGATATACTAAGATTTACATAAATGAACACGTAATGAAATTAAATTACTATTGATATCACGTTACATTTCTTTTATCAATAGTGTGAAATTACTCACCTGCAACACAATTTTTATCGCCGAAAAAAATTAAAACTTCATGTAGTGAAATGGAGTAGACGAAATTTAATAAGCCCAAAATAAAAACACTTTGGAAATAATACATCTTTTGATTATTGATTGCAACCGAAATCAAGAATATAAAAACAACCAAATAATATTGAAAACGAAATCAAAATATGTTGTTGGGTTGGGTTATAGATTAAAATTAAAAAAAGTAAAGTATCATCTTCGATGCCCACCTTCCAAACACGTCAACGTAGGGGATTTTCGTATTTTAAAGTATTTCAAGTTGTTAAACATTGCAACTCATTCCAACTTTTTCAAGGTTGGTATGAATCAACATTTTCTTAAAGGCTTTTCGGAAAGTAGTAGAATCGAGTTATCCCGGTCATTAAGATCCCTGAACAACGCGTCCGAGAACTGAACACGGTTCAGATACCTGCCGTTCGAAAAGTGCAAAGATCGGCCCGTAGTCATTAGTCAATCATACAGTATAATCTTTTTTACCCTGGCTAAAAGGAGGGTTTTAAGAAAATCTGAAATCAGCTACGCCATATTTGTTTATTTAAAAGCCATTATAAAATTAAGAAACTAACACGGAATTACGTAAATATAAATGTCATCGTAGATTGTAAAACAATATTAAAAAAAGAATGAAACAAATTTATTTTCTCCGCATTATTGACTTCATTTATTATTAGGTAGCGTTTTTTCATGCTTTACGGCGTAATAAATTGTTCGAAAATGTGATCCAAAATCGAGTTTTCGATTCGTATCTAAAATCAGCTATGAAAGATCTACCTGATTCGAGATTTCTATTTCCGAAAAACCTTCTAATCATTTTTATATTGACACTATCTTTGGACAACTTGCCAATACATCCAGGGGAAAGCTCAGCTCAGCAGTAAAATATTGAGCTCTCTTGATAAATAAATTTTAACTTTTACTTAAAATAAAACAATTAATTTTTGTGATCAACGCCGTATAGAAATAGTAAAACTATTTTACAAAAAATACATCAGAATGTAATAGAAAACGCATGGGCAAAACAAAAATGACATTTTCATAATAAAATTGATAAACCATTTTACAATTGACAATGATCGAAAGAATGTAAACACAGTATTTTTTTCTATATATATATATATTTTTTTAAATATAACAATTGATTCTAAACTTCGGTAGAAGTGGTTAATGAATCTGTTTCATACATGAACTTGTGAAATTCAGAGATTATGTATTCAATTTTACTCGGAAACTCCAGAAGCAAAAGCTTAAAATTAAAAATGAGAGATATTTATAAATAATCAATGTTTTAAATATATTATGTTGTTAGCAAAGGATTTAATAACAGTGACGCCCAAATTCTAAAAAAATGCGCTATTCAGTGAACAATAATTTAATTAATTCTTTAAATATATTCTAATTTGTGTTTCATTTAGGGATTGAAAATTGTAAATACGGTGGTAAAAAGCAGTTTTATTTAAGAATTTGTAATATAGTTTTTATGCATATTTACTGAGTACTCAGTTGGTAGGTAGTAAGTTTGTATTTATGAATTTTGAAAACCGTTTTGTTATAATTCTTCGAATTATTTAGGTTAAGCTTATTTTTTTAAATACACTTTAGAAAGTCCCTACTTAAAATCGACTTAAAAATGTAGATACAAACCAAGCCATATCGGCGTGTCACTGTCAGATTGTCACATGCACATGGTTGCTGAATGTTTCATATCTGTTTGGAATATTTGGAGAAATAATTTAATAATATTTACCTATTATGTTTCGTTATAAATAAATATTAATTGTCAACTAATATTAAATATAAATTTCAATATTCCAGATATGAATTTTTATAAATAGTATTTCTTTTCAATTCCTAATTTGTAGCAGTTGTCTAAACTTGGGGATAAGAAATAAATTTAACTTTTGACAACATGATTTGCGCCCGCGCTGTATCGACACTTCCGGTAACATATGTTACACACATTGAGATCAATACATTTTAATGTTTACAGATACTTCACACCGGGCCATAAATATTTTTATTTTCTTATCCCCACTCATAATTATATGAAATATGAATGCGATGGAATGCATTCCGTTTAAACTTCTTGTGTTACCGTCAATAAAACAGACAAACAGAAAAAAATCTGAAAAGATCGTAGGAATCTTCACGTTCACGGTGATTGAACACTTTTTAATCACTTTCACTTGAAGTGATTGTCTTGCCTTTTTCACCCCGAAAAGCCAGAGAAAAGACACCACCATGAAGACAAAAGAAAGAGCTTGACCCTAGTTATTTTCCATTGTTGTCAATACTTCAATCTGATTAATGATTTATATGACAAACTCTGCGGAATCTGCGTTATCCGTTTTAAGCTGAGAACCTGGATCACTTAAAGTTGTATTTGGAACAGTGGCGGCTCGTGGTGAATTATATTAGGAGGTATTTTAATTGAGCTTTAAAATTGCACGTATATTCCTTTTATAAACGGTTTCCCGATACTTAACATTGCTAAAGCGTATATTCTGTCTTGGCCCAACACCTCAACAAAAATTTATAAGCCCTCCAAAAACCCCTGGATTTTCAGACAAAGCCTTTTCATCACGGCCACGTAGTGCCAGCTGGAATGCCCCACAAAATTTTACACAATTTATAATTTTGTTTAAAATATATATAATTTTGGATACATTTTCATTAAAATCTCTAAGGGATTTTCTATAAGCTGTGTCTAGCTGAGTGCAAATATCAACACTTCCGACCGTAGCATACTTTACCGAACATTTCATGTGATCTGCAGAAAACGCATGTCTTTTTATTTTTTCTTTTAAGTGTTTTTAGTCTTTAACACCGATTTTGCACCATAATGAGTCCGATGAGTCCTTAGAAAACAACAAACACAACAGTAAAATGACTTAGAGATTTCACAACCACATATCCAGTTAGCTAAATCGTACATACTTCTGCGAAAGATTTGATGAACCTCTTTATTTTGTCTTTACTAGTTTGTCGTTTACTAAGTTCGGGCAAATTGCGACCACTTACCTTCAATTCGGTTATTTTCTCAAAATTAAGTTGGTTAGCACTTTTTAGTTGTTTATTTTTTTGCACAAGTCATGGATCATAAAAATAAAAAAATATATACTACAAAAAACAGTATATAATTCAATTTTCATCGGTTAAAAACGTTCGAAACAATATCGTTATATAATATAGTTAGAATATCGACCGTGCGACCTCTGAACAATTGAACTTCCGCATTCAAAGGTTCTGCCTGTGATGCTGCCACCAATCACGTCCGGCTGCCGCTCGGTAGCTGTGAAATCTTCGGGTACTTTCGTCAAGCTTTAAGTTAATCAGGGCAATTCGGACTGCTCAGCCTAGCTTAGTATAACGTATTTTATTATTCCTAAAGAACCCAACAAGACCATTCGAACCGCCGCGCGCGGCTAATAGTGTAGCGTATTTAACTTTTCCCAAGGTTCGCGTTTTATTGAAACTATTAGGAGGGACGGTCAAACGAACAATTTATTTTCTGAAATATTTTTGGGGGGTCATTGACCAAATGACTCTTTGGAAGAGCCGCTTATTTTGAATTTAATTACTTTGATTCCACGTCAACTTCACACAACCGTTTCGGCAAGAGTAGGGCAGTCTATACGATGTTACTAACATAACAGGGCCAGTTTTCAAATTATCACGGTACCATATCTTTCACTGATACTGGTATCATATCTTTCACTGATTATTTCAGAAGATTCTATTATAAGCTCGTAGCCGGCCTTACCTTTATCTTGTAGTTTTGTACAAATGATAACGGTCGGAGATACATATGGCACAGGTAATGTTGAAAATACTATAAATTAAAGATCGTACAAGTCCGACAAGTAGATTTTAATCAAAATTTTCTACCGCCTTGGACCATCAAGCAGAGATTCTCATTTGATTAAGTTATTATTAACATAAGATTTCAAGCTATGGCATTGTTCATTCATTTTTCTTGATTTGGAATAGGCATCTGTTGAGTATCTACTTATAATATAATTGTTTCGTCCTTACGTTATAATAAAGGGCGATGTTTGGTTTCTTAAATTTAATTAATATTAGACAATTAATTAGGCTTATTATTTTTTTGTATAAACAAATCTAATGCAAATTGAATTTATTTATTAATATTTAAACCATAATTGTGCGCAATCTCCCTTGGTGACAATTTTATGTTTTTTATATATGACTAAAAACGGGTCAAGATGCGGGGACACGCAGAAAGTAAAGCAGCATCGCTTTAAGAGCACGGCCGATATTTTTCTTGATCTCAAAGATGGTACCTTAAAAACTGTGAGTGAGAAATTATTGTCTTTTATGTGCCGGCCGGCGGAAAGTCAAATGTAATAATTAGACAATCAACCGGTGTTGTAATCAAGACCAGATATTGCGGTGTGAAAGAATGGATTGATAAGTTACATCCAAACCCCAGTTCAACGACAAGGTAAACCATATTCCTTTTGATTTTGCCACCTTCGTTGATTTATTAATTATTTGCAAATTGTATCCTAACACGGTTATACAGTCCATTAAAAATTATATATTAAATAATTTAGCTCTTCCACGTATAATAACTCTAATGTAAGAACAGTTTCTCAAAAAATAATAAAAGTTTACATAAATAGGCTTTTTTGTGACGCTTTAATTTTTGTTAGTACCGCCTTTTTATGAATCAGTATTATATCGGAAAATATTAATATAATACTCACAAAAGATGGAAACACGACAACATTGTCAGCCAATGCATTCCTGTCCGTGACCGGAAACTTAAACGCAGTATTACGTTTCCAATCTTGTTTCCGATTTGGTGTCCTTATTAATATTTATCGGTTATCTGAAAAATCGGATTTATACGGAACATGGTGCCTGAAAGAGATGTTAAATCCTGTAATATCCTGAAATGATAGAGCGCTGGCCAAATAATTATGTTTTTAATATATTTTTATTGTTTTAATATAGATACAATTTTCACATCAGTCCAAAAAAAGACCTAACCAGGGTTAACCAAAACACTCCAAGTTTAAAACACCGTTAGATACAAATTATTGTTTTAATTTAAATACTCTTTTTTACTTCAACCAATAAAAGGCCTTACCAGAGCTAACCACTGGTCATGGAACACAGGACCTTTGCAATGCTAATACGGTACTTTATCACTGAGTTCGCAGACCTCGTACCCAAAATTTAACGGACTGTTTATACTTCGATATTTTCAATAAGGTGTTTTTCAGAAATCGCAGCCAAACTTCTGCCAATTGAAACGGTTAACCAGGTTTGGAAACGGAATAAAGCCTAAATTCCTCAAGCCACAATAAAATCTTACTTGCTTGTTTTGTTTTTGGCTGTGCTCAAAGCGATATTTACTGGTGTTGGGCGTGACTTTGAAGGTAACCAATTTTTGAAACTCACTGCACACTGGTCATTTACCTTTTAAGAAACCAATTTATAAATGAATTGAATAAAAATGCCTTTTGTATTTAACAGATTAACTCTATATGGTATCAATTGAAATTTTAAGGTATAGGCAACTTTATAATCATCATTTGGAACGTTTTTTATAAATGTCAAGTGTCCAAATTATAAACGACCGGTCATTTGCCAACGCTATAATTATCAACTCAAAACGGAGGTATATAGATGTTATTGGGCTTAAAACCATATTCAAAGAAATGAATTCCCAATTTTTTCTTAGGAGTCTTCCGGTTCGTCTCGTCGAAAGCAGACCTCTGTCTTATTAACCTAAGTGGTTCCACGTGTTCGGTTTTGCTGCTTTATTTCGGGGGGAAACGAGAGACTCAACCGTTCTGAGTGGAAACTAACGACCCCGCAAGAAAGGGAGCAGACGCTGTGAACGTGTGAGGCCTAGTTGTTCCTGCATTCTATCCTGTTTGTCTGCTGTAGTTCTACATAGAATATTAGCGTAATGGCCGCTATGTGGCGAGAGTGGGAGGGGTAAGGGGACAGCTTGAAAGAAAAGGTCATCTCGTGAGACCAGTAGTACTCTCAAGGGGCATCTAGTGGAAGCCGAGATACATTTCAAAAATTAAAAAGTTGTTTGAAAGATTCGAGGTGTTCGGGAGCTAAGAGCTCGCCATCCGGACATCCTATATTAATATAATACTATATTCTATTGGGCTGGAGAATGGCGCTGAAAGCGAAAAAGTGGCAGCTGACTCCATTTTGAAAAAGAAAGAAAGAAGAATTTTTTCTTATTTTTATAAAGGCAGGTTATCACTGTTTTTCTGAGATTTAATTCTAGTGTCACACATATACTTTTTTTCTGTCACGGCTTCTATTTCCACCTCCAATCAGTTATTACTTCTACTGAAATCTATGCGTTTTTGGAGTTATTACTTATTCTAGAGACATAACTTCCACGTATGGCCGTTCGAGTTTTGATTTCTTTTGAATCTCTGAAAAATACGGCAAAATCAAGACACGGTGACACACTATACTGAATCTATAAACAAGAACTACGAGCCTTGTTTATAGATATACGTAAACATGACTGCGGGTGCTGAGAAGAATTTCCGGTTTTAGGTGGAATGTGGAATGTGTAGCTCTCATATAGTTCTAGCTTCAGATCCGTTTAAATGCACTGAACCAACAAGTGAAGAAGGACGTCAGACGTCAACAAAGAAGTAGGGTTATGTGATATTAAATAGCCAGAAATAAATTTTCTTGACAGTCTTCCGGTTCGTCTCGTCGAATGCAGACCTCTGTGTTGTAACATAAGTGGTGCCACGTGTTCGGTTTTGCTGCTTTATTTCGGGGGGAAACGGGAGACTCAACCGTTCAGGTGGAAACTAACGGCCCCGCTAGAAAGGGAGCATACGCTGTGAACGTGTGAGGCCTAGTTGTTCCTGCATTCTATCCCGTTCGTCTGCCGCAGTTCTACATAGAATATTAGCGTAACGGCCGCTACGTGGCGGGAGTGGGAGGGGTAAGGGGATAGCTTGAAAGAAAGGGTCATCTCGTGATATCAGTAGTACTCTCAAGGGGCACCTAGTGGAAGCCTAGATGCATTTCAAAAATTTAAAGAGGAATTATTAAAGTATTGAAAGATTCGGGGTATTCGGGAGCCTAGAGCTCGCCATCCGGATATCCTACCGATAACGCCTCCAAACTGGACCAAGGTGCAGGGTCGACTTCGAGGGTCGCCGATTTAACGTCTCTGAGCCCCGGACGGAGGGCAATCTGGCGACTGCCTCGTAGCAAAGCCAATAAGTCCTGTTATGTAACAGGCTAAACAGGAATGAAGAAGAAGAAGAAATTTTCTTAAAAAATTGCAGATAATATTGACAAACAAAATGAAGACGGTTCTGATGGTGGCAGAGAAGCCCTCGCTAGCAGCTTCTCTGGCAAATATTTTAAGTAATGGAAAAAATTCATCTAGAAAAGGTTAGAAAAGCTGTTCTGCCTTCCTTCCTACTATATGTTCATATTTTAGTCATTTAAACTAATCCCTTTTAGTATTTTGAATAGAAAATTTAAATTTTCGAAGTTCCAAAAAGTCATTTTATTTTTATAACTCTAGTTAATAAAATGAATTCTGAAACAATTCGTTTTATTAGACATATACATTTAAATGGTTTTACATATCATTTACGTTTTAGGTTTTAATGGAGCTTGTTCAATTCATGAATGGAATGGAACTTTTTTAAGTTCCCCAGCTCGGTTTAAAATGACCTCAGTTTGTGGGCATGTTCTTGGTGTTGACTTTGTTAGTAAATACAACAACTGGGATAGAGTAGATCCAGTTGAACTTTTCTCTTGCCCTATTGAAAAGAAAGAAGCTATGCCAAAGTTAAAAATGCCTGCATTTTTAGCTGGAGAAGGAAAAGGTTGTGATAATCTAGTTTTATGGCTCGATTGTGATAAAGAAGGTACCTATGTATTTCTATTGTGTACTTGTTTTTCATTTGTAGATTATCCTTTTGATGTTTCAATTAGAGTTGATTAGGATTTACAGTACCTATTCTTCCTCACATATTTCATATGATCTATTCAGACATTTTAATGTGATAACAGGAAATATTTATTTATTCCTGAATGGACTATAATGACACCGCCACCCTTCCCTCCTCTTAACAATCTGCTATTAGTGCTAGTACTGTTGCAACAACCATGAATTCCTTGTGAACATTTAGTTTTTAAAATATGTTTTTTTTAGGTGAAAATATTTGTTTTGAAGTGATGGCTTCAGTATCTAAAAGCATGAATGGTAATGTATATTCAGACAGTGTAACTTATCGAGCTAGATTTTCTGCCATAACTGATAAGGATATTAAGGCAGCATTCAACAATTTAGGTAGGTATGAAATAATTATATGGACTTTTTAAATTATAATTATTGATATATTGGCAATTTATTTTCCAAATTTATATCAAACTCCCTGAAAATAAGTAGACTTATTCAGCCATATCATTTGGGAAGAATTTTTATTATTAATCTCATAGAAAATGTTCTTGGTCAAAGGTTCTGCCAAAAAAAAACATCTTAATTTGACTGAATTTTTTGAGGAATTTTTAAATCACATTTTAAATGAAAAATTTTCAAAATAAAAAATTTCTGAGATAGCCAAATTAGAGATTGAAAAATAAAAGTAAAGTGATTTATAATTTTTTTGTATAATAATTTTTTTGCAAATTAGGTATGCCATAAAGTTTTTAGTTGGTCTTAAAATATATTTTAGCTCATCCAAATGAAAATGAAGCCAGGAGCGTTGATGCACGGCAAGAACTTGATCTTAGAATAGGCTGTGCATTTACTCGTTTCCAGACAAAATTCTTTCAGGGTAAATACGGAGATCTTGATGCTTCTCTTATATCATATGGGCCATGTCAAACTCCTACTCTCGGTTTTTGTGTACAGAGGCATGATGAAATTCAGTCATTCAAACCTGAGACATATTGGGTAGTTCAAGTTTCCGCAGTGACCAAGGATGGCTTAGATGTTCCCCTCGAATGGGAAAGAGTAAGAAGTTTTGATAAAGATGTAGCTACTATGTTTCTAAATTTGATCAAACAGGAGAAAGAAGGAAGGTATGCTTTGAACAGAATAACTAGCACATTTTGTATTTTGCCTTACCTTTTATAACAAATAAAAAAGTTCAAAAATAGACTCATACAAATTAGTGTCGTCATAAACATTGGTCGTTACTGAAGACAAATACAAATAGTTTATTAGTGTCAAAAAACACAGATGCATGCACACAAGTCAATAAAAGTAATCAAACCTTGAGATTCTAGAACATATTAAAATCATATTTAAATACAATTTTACACATTAGAAGTTAAGTCACATTGTAGGCCAAAATATATTTTAAAAAATTAGAATTAAAATTTAGGAACTGTGGCACACTATAAAATGGATTTCTACATACAAACTTTTTTGTTCTTTCTTTTTTGCTTTTAAACGGCAACTGTCTGACGTGCATACGCAGTTTATTATAAAGTTTCACCACTACATATTCTGGTCTGTTCTGGCACCTTTGAAGTCTACAATAAGTCTATAAGGTCATCCCTGTTTTTAGTGGTATAGCAGTGCACATCCCTATGCTGGAGGTGAGTATATTGAAGTTAACAAAAGCACATCTGCAATCTTCACGAAACTTTAAACCTGCAAGACTTCTCAATACTATTTGTTGAGTTTTGTCTCTATTTAATAGGAGCTGGTTCATATTAAATCAAGTTTCAGTCCTTGACTGAGCATCACCCATCACTAAAAGAACATCCTCCAGCAAATTACTCATCTGCAAAGAGTGTAATTTTTACCCTCGGTTCACCCATAGGGAAATCATTTAAGAACATTAGAACAGCATGGTGCAACTGTAATTTATGCCCTCAAATAAAACAAATATATGTTTTTTTTAATGTTCATTTTCTATGTTGCATATTTTCTTAAATGTGACTGAGCCGGTACCCTTCAATTATTACTTAGTATTACTAATGTTAATAGTGTCTTGCTTTCTTCTTTAGTGGATGTTGAACTACTTATACCCAAATTGATTTTGATAACTTTTACTATTTTGGTATGTTTTGAAACTCAAGATGAAATTCAAAAATTGATTTATTGTCATATTCCTTAGGAAAGCCACTTAAAAAAGTAATTATCATAACCAGATGGGACAGAATATAGTTGGTGTGGAAGAATATGACAAACAGAACTAAAGTTCCAAACTCCACTGATGGTCATAAATAATACAAATTTGTTTTAGGGTACTAAGTGTTGAATCAAAAGAAAAATACAAAACACGACCTGTGGCATTGAATACTGTTGAGTTAATGAGAGTAGCCAGTTCTGGACTTGGGATGGGACCTCATCATGCAATGCAGATTGCTGAAAGGCTCTACACTCAAGGTTATATAAGTTATCCTCGTACAGAAACTACTAAATATCCTGAAAATTTTGATTTGCTGTATGTATACTTTATAGTTTCTAAAAAAGAAAGGTTTATAATAAAGGTGTTTTCTTCAGATGAAAGTATTCTCAGATTAATCTTGGTAATATATTTTATGATTTTAGTGGGACATTAAAACAACAAGAGAGTAGTCCAGATTGGGGTAAGGATGTTAAAGAAATTATAAATCAAGGTATAAACAGACCTAAAACTGGACACGATGCAGGTAAAAACACATTATAATTTATGTTACAACAGTAAAAATTATTTGATTAAGATTTGGCACAACCACCTAGGTATTTAAAGGCCATACTTTGAGGTATGGGTAACTATCCCTGACTTTCTTAATAAAAAATAATATGCTACTGATTTAAAAGAAAAATTACTAGCTACATCATTTAGGGCAAGCAAAAACATCTGCCCTGGCATCTCTGGCCCAGTTTGAGTTAGAGTCAGAATTTCTGAAAACTATACAGAAGTGATTCCTTGGATCATTTTAAGAAAACAAGTTTTTATAAATATGTATCTGCAAATATCCTGTTTTTGAGATTCAAGGTGTTCAAAAAACCTTTAACATACATATATGGAGTAGTACTTATGTTTGCCAAAACATTTTTTTCTCAGATCTTCTTAAGTTTTGACTACCAGTTACACACAAAAATGGTTGGTCAAATGGGCCTTACTTTCATGTGTTAAAATATTTGTAGTCATTTTCATTTCATCCTGTAATTTAAATTCATTTTATCTTTTAAGGTGATCATCCTCCCATTACTCCAATGAAAGCCGCATCAAGAAATGAATTAGATGGAGATGCTTGGAAATTATATGATTATATTACTCGCCATTTTATTGGAACTTTAGCTAGAGACTGTAAATATCTGAGCACAACTATTAAGATTTCTATCAATAGTGAAGTCTTTTATATTACTGGAAAATCGTTAATCGATCCTGGCTATACCAGTATCATGACTTGGCAGGTAATAAATCAACAAAAAATAATAAAAGTTTATGAAACTGTGTTCTATTTATATCAGATGTATCTATAAAATTCGTCAATTTAAGAGATAGATATATATATATATATATATATATATATATATATATATATATATATATATATATATATATATATATATATATATATATATATATATATATATATATATATATTAAATAACTACTGATCTAGTCAGTTAGTTATATAGGTGCAAATTAAGTAATGTCTAAAAGTTTAAGAGATGGAGAGATAAATAGGAGTCGGCAAAGGCTTCTTTTTCAATATGTTGAGCGTTAAAATTTTAATATTTTTTTATTTTTTTTTTGAGACGTCTTGTACATTTCTAAAAATTTTTAAATTAAATTTGGTATCTGGAATACCATGAATATTGTCAATAAAGCGACTAAATAAATTTTAGAAAAATATGCAGGGTGTTATTTTTTCTACAGGTTCAACCCTACCAGACTTGTTATTACAATGTTACTGCAAATTCCTTATTATGTTCTGTAACTCTTTGACTTTTAAATTTCTACAATATTTTGCTCTCATTAGAAGTTATTTTGTAAAATGTTGTTAATGCAAAGTTATTTTGTAAAAATGTTATTTTAATGTAATATGACCTTAATGTAACAACTATGTTTAAAGGGATATTTTGCTAAATACTTTCTAAAGGGTGCAAAATATCAAAAAAATCAAAGAGACCAACACATATTACACAATAGAATGAGGCATCTGACTCTGTTGCAAAATTGTTCTGTGACATTCTAGCAAAAATTTGAAAGGGTTAAAGGGGTCACAACTAGGAATACTATACTATACTACTGTGTGTGAAATGTATTTGTTCTTATATACATGACAGAGGCAAGCCTCCAAAAGGTACAATAAATGATCAAAAAATCTTTAGTAATGTATTAGGTATAACTCAAAAACTAAAACAATTCTAGTATTTTTACCACCCTGTATCTCAAAAATAAAACGTTTGTTGACCTATGATCATATGAACTTTTTTTCTAATTTTTATTACATCCCAAAACCGATATTTGACGAATTATATTTTATCTAATATTTATTAATATAAGAATTGATAATTATGGACACTCAAAGTGGATAAGGAAATCTGTGTATAATTTTTGAAATTCTTAATCAGTTGGAACTAAATATTTTTTACATTTTTATTTTATAAATATAAAAGCATGTTAAAATGTTTTTTTTATATCTTGATATTATAACAGATAGAACACAGATTGTAAGGCTTGTAAAAGTGTTAATGAATTCAGTTGTAAGTTATTTGCCAAAATAATTTATGTTAGTATCTCAGGTTCAAAGAGATATTAATACAATTTCAGTGTGGTGTGAAAAACATGTATGGAACAGATAGGTTATGTATGCTGTTTGCTTTCTTCACTGAAAAAATGTGTTTTTCTCCAGAAATCCTCTGAAAACATTTCTTTTTGTGGTGTGAAGCATCTAACTTAATATTCCAGTATACCTTAAATGCTCATGAAATCTTTGTAGTGAAATGTATGCAAATATACCAGCTATTGAGTGCTCTAGTTACAAGTGGTGTCACAAAAGTTTGTTTGACCTTAGAGCCTCTCAATTCAGCAAATTTAACAGTTTGGAGAAGAAACATCAGATGCATATATGGAATTGTTTGGCATGCAAAGACAGTAAGAATTGAAGATTATCTCAGCAAAGTCAGTCGTTATTGCTCGCTATTTCTATTGAATAAGAAATTTAGTTAGTTATTATATTTTTACACTTGGCGTTGTCATATCTATTTAGATCTTTTGGCATGAACTGAAATAAATAAATAAATATACTTCAGTGCACCTAGTCATCCATACCATACAAGAAGCTCACGATCTTTTTAGGTGCCCTCTACACTGTACTAATTATGGGCACAACCATCCAATAATCCAAAATCCAAAGATGTTTTAACAACTGTGATATGTTAAACTTGTCTTCTTTAGGCAATTTTAAGAATATGTGCAATAACTTTTTTTAGAGCAATTTTTTGTTACATATTTTTGTATATTTTTATTATAAAATGGACCTACCATTTGCAATAAATAAACAAATAATATGGCCCTAGACAGGTTCAATTGATAAAAGATCTTTGATTTTATATGGATTGTGAGCTATGCTTTGATTACCACATCCTTATGTTGTAGGCGAAAGATTCGATGTACCTCAGCAGAGTGTACCCAAGCAAGGATTGCATATGCCAGATTTGACTGGAATATAGCAAAATATGCCGTTCTCAGTACAACCGAGGAGATACATTTTGATAGATTCCAGAGCACAAACAAGCTCATATTTAAGTTTTTTGCCAATCTACCAACATTTGAGCCCCACTGCAACCTTGGATCCAAGGTGACACCCAGAAAGCCAACCTCTGAAATATTGTTTACTTTATTTAGATCTCTCATTGAAAATACCACTCTATTGGTCTTGCCTTGGTTCAGCAGGAGCCTATTTGAGGAAAATCAATCTTTAGCCCTTTCTTGTGCCCAGTTCAACCCCTCCAGCGAACCCTCAAATGTGTCAGCAGAGAATGAAACTGTTGTGTCATCAATGAAAAGCGTATACTTTGCCATTGGTTGGCGCGCAGGAAGATCATTTATGTAAATTAGGAATATAATTGGACCCAACACTGATCCTTGTAGCACACCCAGATTAATTTTGCTTTGCGCTGACAACACTTCAGCAGACCTCACTACCTGGCATCTATCTTCAAGGTACGACTTCAATAGCTGTATGCTATTGGAATGAAAGTTGCAGAATTCAAGCTTCTGCAGGATACCATGATTGACACAGTCAAAAGCCTTGCTCAGGTCACACAACAATATAGAATTATACTGCATCTCATGAAATGCTTCCACAATTTCGGACACAAGATTCTAAATCCAAACTGACAGTCGGCAAAAAGGTTATTTGTCTCAAAGAATTGTACTATTCTAAATGCCATGCATTTTTCCAAAATTTTTGATATGATTGGCAAAAGAGATATTGGCCTAAAATTCTCTAGGACTGATGTATCACACTTTTTATGTACTGACACAACTATAGCTTTCTTTAGAGTATTGGGAAAAAGGTTATTTTGAAAACAAAAGTTAATTAGTTTTGTTAATGAAACTAAAATGCAGTTTTGGTTTCATTAACATTATTTTTACAATGGAATCAAAAATGTCACGTTTTTATTTTTTAAATTATTAATAAGATCCCTGACTTGATTAAAAGTTATCTCAGTAAATGTAAATGAACTCAATGGAACAATAAGATGTGATAAATTATGAATTGGGTTGGTATTTGAAAGAGGAATAGTTTTTGTGAAATGTGGGGCAATGTTTGAAAAGAAATTGTTAGTCATTTCATGTTATGTCGTTAGCTCCATCACAATGGGTAGTTTTACTTCGTTGTTCATTTATCAACTGCCACATGGACCTAGGGGGATAAGATGTCTGAATAAAATTGTCATTAGCTCTAATTTTTGCTAAGCGTATGGCATTTTTGTAAAGTTTTTAATAATCTTTATATTCTTGTTCTATACCTACAATATTATGTTGTAGTTTCAGTTCTTCACGAAAATTTGAATGATTCCGCATTGTTCTCAGTTCATCATTAAACCATCTGTTTGATTGGTCAGATCTTACAGGATAGGTCCTCTCAGGAAATAATTGCAGATATGCACCTTATAGTGCTTCAATAAACATGGCACACTTTAGATGCACATCAATGTTGCATGGCACAATGAGTAGTTCAGTGTGGAATTGCATACAAGTAATTATTTATGAATAGTCCTATTTCTGGACTCTGTAGGGTTTCAAAAATACATATTGTAATCACATTGATTTTTTAAATGTGTGGTAATGGTAATGTTTCAAATTTGTGATATATAACATGTGAATGTATTTAAGTGTTAATTGTGTAGGGCTGGGAGGTAAACTAAGTCTAAATTATATTTATTTTAGTTATATGTTATGTTAATTATAATTGTTTATTTAATGTATTTTTTTTACTTTTCTTTTCTGAAACAGATTATTTTTTGTTTTTAATGGAAAACTATAAAATAAACATTTTTATATCTGCAGAGTGACTGCGCTGTTTGTAATAATTTGTAATATTATATTTTTAGAAGTCTACTTACATTATTTGTGAATTTAGGAAATGTGTAGTTTCTCCTATGAGCATGTTTTTCTTAGTTTTTTCAACGTCTTCTTTTAAGGAAATTTTGACATAACTGGATAGGGTTGATCAGAGAGCGGTACTTACCATATTTACACTGTAATAAAAATTCGTACTCTTTTAAAATGTATATGTTTATTTGACAATTTTTAAGTGGTTACGATTGTTATAAAACAACTAGCATACTGGCAAACAGCAATAACAGGAGTGCAAGAAAAAAAAACAATTTAAAAAATAACCATACACTTCAAGCTTGTATTACAGTTGTACACCTATGTGGTATGATCCGAATTAGGTTTCTTATAAAATCCTGATCCAAAACTGCAACTTTCAGCACATCCAAACACCCTTTGAATTGAAGTTATACCAATAGTACGATCTAATTCATGTTTTTGTAGGTATTGTACACCCATTTTTGTGACAAATTTAAATTTGACAACAAAATTGCTGTTGTTTCAATAGAAACGCTTCAGTGTGTTGTGTATAGTAATGTCCGGTATAGTGTATAGAAAGTGAATTTGATAATCATATATCTAGTAGTACTAGAGTATTTATTATAACTAGAAATGGGGTATTTGTAGACACTAGGACTTCCACTGCCACTATTCTATCTTTGGATTAGGCTAAGTCACTTAAAGCAAGATTTAAAAAACTGCATTTCATAAATTCATAGAAAAATCACTAATATCGGATCCGTTAGGTGGCGCTTCTATGCACATTATATAAGGACGGATTTATAAAAATACAATTTTAAAAATTATAAACAGTGCAGTCACTCTTTAGATCTCAAAAAAAGAAAACAATTAAACATGTTTTTAGGTTGCAACAGAGGTTTCACCCCATATAAACTAACCCACAAATTTCCATGTCCATCCCCTGTTAATGAGTAGTTCGTTTCGTAGTAATAGAATTACTTTTATGTTTAAATAAATGAGAATATCTATCTCGTTTTCAGGCTTTTGGTAAGAACGAAATAGTACCAAGCTTTTCTGCAAACGAAATGGTACCAATTCAGAATGCACGGTTGACAGAACATCAGACAGCTCCTCCAGATTATTTGACGGAGGCGGAACTTATTACTCTAATGGAAAAACATGGAATCGGCACTGATGCCTCTATTCCTGTACATATAAATAACATTTCTCAAAGAAATTATGTTACTGTTACTCCAGGTAGGAGACTGAAGCCTACCACACTGGGTATTGTGTTGGTACATGGGTATCAAAAGGTTAGTAAAAATATTTAAGTAATTTAATTTCAATTTCATATTTTAGGGATATAATTTCCGAACATTGTAATATTTCAACAATAACAAATAGTGTGTCATAGGAGTTACGACCACTAGGGAGTATATGTGAGCTGGACATGAAAGCTAATTATTAAGATGGTCAGAACTCTGCTATAAATAGAATGATGACAAAGCAAATAAGATCACGGTTAACATATTCTGTTCCTCTCTGCGGGTGGTTAGAGGATCCTTACTGAATATATGACATTTTGTACAGTGATTTTTTTTCTTTGTATATTTTATTTCTTAGTTTATAAGTGAATTATATGTATTTTACCTGTTTGATGGATTGCGCATGTCCCGTAATAAATAAATAAATAAATGATGAGCGAACTATTTCGCGCTCATGTTCTCATTTTTCAAAAAGGTGGTAATTCCAGTGAAGGTTAAGTAAGCTATTAACTCACTCAGCATGGACGCCCGAACCACTTGGAACCAAAAGCATACAGGCCAATAAGTCTTATATTCTTTGGCCTTAAAGCAATGGGAAACTGGTGGATAGGTATATTTGGGATGACGTTCTCGGGAACTCCATTTTATCATGCCCAGAATATCTACAAGACAGGAAGATCAACTGAATTGGCTCTTCATAAGCTAATTATTAAGGGGGAGGATACAATTAAAAATAAAGAAGTGCTACTAGCGGCTTTTCTTGATACGGAGGGGCGTTTAATAATATTTCCCCAGCATTAATACTAAGGAAACTCGGTGAGCTAGGAGTTGACAGGACAGCTGCAGGTGGATTGACTGTATCCTAAAAGGTCGAGTAATATATACTGCTCTAATGAGCGAAATTTCAGTCGCTTGGGTAGTGAGAAGGTGTCCGCAAGGAGAAGTTTTATCCCATCTACTCTGGAACTCCATTATGGATGGTCTGCTATGGTCGCTATGGGAGCTGGATATGCAATATATGCTGATGAACTGGCTGAAACATGGCAAATTCAATTCGACAGTTAGAAACCAAATGCAGGGAGCCCTTAGAATGGTAGAAAGGTGGGTAGATCATAAGGGCCCTAGTCTCAGTGCGAACAAAACCACCATAATTCCTTCACCAGAATGGGGAATGGCCAGACGACTATATGGCAAAACATGGAGACTTAAACTAAGTGTGGTAAAATTATTGTACATTACTGTAGCGAGACCATCTTAACGCCTATAGTGTCCATGGAGGTTGCTTTCAGGCTACTACCTCTGCACATTGTGTTCCAGGGGTAGGCGAAAATGGGACTTCATCGGTTAGTAAATATCCTACGAATTGGTTGGAGTCGAATAACAGGTCACCTCAAAATCAGGGAACCTAATTAAGGGGCCATTGCTGCAATTGGGGGGCAGTCTATAGGCGCCCCAGCTATCATTATGATCCTGTCTTTGAGGTGGTCATCCAGGATCAAAGAGTTTGGTCGGATGGCAGGGTGTCTTTCCTTTGTAATGGGTGAGCCTGGTTTACAGATGGATCAGACGAAGGAACTGGGGCTCGGGTCTATGGAGAGCAGCCCAGAAAAATAATGAATTTCTCACTTAGCTCTTTCCCATTGCTTTTCAAGCAGAGATATTCGCCATACTTCAATGTGTGCAGGAAAATAGAAGGAGGGCTTGTATAGATCAGCGGATCTACATCAGCCCTTAAGGCACTTCAATGTCCTAAGCTAACATCTAGACTGGTTTTGGAATGCTTAGATGAACTATGTACATTCGCGAAACCGAATACTGTGAAATTGTTCTGGGTTTTTTATTTATTTATTTATTTATCAACTCTACGTTACAGAATAAAATTTCCATATAGTACACAAATAAACTACAATTCTATAAACTAAACAATTTATAATACAATGTATTTTATTTGATTTATCGATATGTTAAAAATGTCAGTATCTGTAAAGTTTTCATTATATATATTACACATTCTGTCGACAACGGCCTTTTGTCCATAATTAGTCCTGTGTATTGAACAAGTGAATGAAAGACTTTGGCGAGTATTTCTGTTAAATACACGAAAATGTATTGCTTTTAAGAGTTCTTCACAGCAATGTGCCCATTAATTAGCTTATGAAGGAAAAATAAAAAACTGTTTTTACGGCGAGTTTCTAGGCTAGAGTATCCAACTAATAACAGGCGAATCTCGTGTGATACGTCGATGTATGGACTGAAGCCTCTCTTTGGAGTGTCTTAGCGTACAGTACGAGGGCTGAGTAAGCAAAAGGGTGAGGGATAGTCACCATATCCACTGGCAAAGTTCACCAGGATATAAACGCAGCAAAACCGTTATTAAGGAATCTGATGTTATACTTGCTGGAAATCTGTTCCTTCTGAGCAGAAACAGGTATATGCTGGTAACCTTACATGCAGGTTTAGCGGCAGAAAAAAATGAGCCATTTTGAGGCACTGGATCTCAAAAGGCATTTGTTCCTCGGCCAACCGAATGTCGACCCAGAAGAAGTTCTGGACTTTCTTATTCTGAATCTGAGCAGAGCAAATTTAATCAGAGTTTTAAGCTGAATTAACTTAAGTGTGGAGGGGTCGGCGATGAGGGAGCAGCGTCAGCTTAGACCCCTCTAAACTGGCACAGTAAACTGCAAAGCTTCAGTGCTAGGGGGTCAGTGTTCTGTAGAAGTTTGAGACTATCAGCTGGCGCCGGACCAATGGTGTCTGTAAAAGAATTTCCCACTTACAGTGAAAAAAAAATGCCATAGGAGTTTTAATATTTTCTATTTTTCTGTTTATATAGCCTTGATTTAATATGTTTTTCAAATTTATACTATCATAATAAAGAAACTAATGTATATTTCATACTATATTTTTACTTGTAAATAAGTGATATGTTATAAGCAATTGTGTACATAAGTGTTTGACCCTTAAAACTAGATTATTAATTCCAAATTTTCAGAAAACACCAGTACAATCGCGAAATACAAATTTCGCAAAGCCGAGTTTTGAACTAGTACTATAAAGTGTTAAAAGATAAATTTAAACTCTAGTGATTAACGATATACAAGCTGAATTATAATTACTGTATTAGAAATCGAAAGTCAACATTAAAGTGTTTCAAAACAGCAAATATTTTTATTTGTTCTAAATTAT
Organism: Kuschelorhynchus macadamiae; assembly: GCA_030620095.1. NCBI lineage: Eukaryota > Metazoa > Arthropoda > Insecta > Coleoptera > Curculionidae > Kuschelorhynchus > Kuschelorhynchus macadamiae. Next base: position 1,048,791 of record JAUTXW010002049.1, on the reverse strand, counting down.
TTTAGATTGATGCAGAATTAGTGCTGCCTACTATGCGATCTGCTGTAGAAGAACAACTAAACCTTATAGCCCTAGGAAAAGCTAACTTTAGTGCAGTATTAAAACACACAATGGATATTTTTAAACTTAAATTTCAGTATTTTGTTAAAAACATAGATGGTATGGATCAGCTGTTTGAAGTATCCTTCTCACCACTTAGTGCGTCTGGTAAAGCACATTCAAGGTAGGATTTTTTTTATGTAATTGGAAGATAATAAATCTTAAGAGGCTGCTAAATTGTCGTGAATGTTGTAATGAATTTTCTTTTGTAGCAATATTCACTTACTAAAAAAATGGTAGATTGATCTTTCCCCACAACTGCTGTCATAATTCAATCAAATATACTTATTGTTAAGTAAAAAAAAGATTGTTAATAAAACTGTAAAAAATATATAAATATAGATTTGTATGTATATATATATATATATATATATATATACCCTGTATATATTTATATTTATATATTTATATATATATATATATATATATATATATATATATATATATATATACCCTGTATATATTTATATATATATATACCCTGTATATATTTATATTTATATATTTAATGCACTGTAAGTGGCGCCCTCTACAAGGAGCATCAGAACTAAGTATAGATTTGAATTTCTCGATTCAAAAAACCCCAGAATTCTCAATTTCATGCCCTTCTGTCGCCCTTTTCATAAATTGTGAAGAAAAAATTAAATTAAAATTACAACTTTGACACCCTGTATCTTAGGTACTGTCAACTTTTGGACTAAGCAAAGTATAGTTAAATCGCAATATTTTTACCCAAAGAACCTGCAGTTTTGCTGCGTACCATTAATTATGGGACACCCTGTATATATATATATATATATATATATATATATACATATACATATACATACACATATATATTCACATATATATATATATATATATATATATATATATATATATATATATACATATATATACACATATATATACACATATATATATATATATATATAGTTTTATATTCGAAAGATTTTTCAAAAGAAGGAATCTACAAGGAGCATCAGAACTAAGTATAGATTTGAATTTCTCGATTCAAAAAACCCCAGAATTCTCAATTTCATGCCCTTCTGTCGCCCTTTTCATAAATTGTGAAGAAAAAATTAAATTAAAATTACAACTTTGACACCCTGTATCTTAGGTACTGTCAACTTTTGGACTAAGCAAAGTATAGTTAAATCGCAATATTTTTACCCAAAGAACCTGCAGTTTTGCTGCGTACCATTAATTATGGGACACCCTGTATATATATATATATATATATATATACATATACATATATATACACATATATATATATATATATATATATATATATATACATATATATACACATATATATACACATATATATATATATATATATATATATATATATATATATATAGTTTTATATTCGAAAGATTTTTCAAAAGAAGGAATCTTTTTTTTTTCTACTATAGCGTAGTTAATAAACGAAAACATTATGTACGAAGTTCTGGGTAAAATTAAAAAATTACAATATGTTGATGTAAATTGTTTAAATTATTTAAAACTAACTTTTACCAATTTTTTTTCTTCATAAAAATCAGCTCAGGAATATGCTCTTAAATTTAATGTAGTACTTACTTAGGAAACCTGTATAAGTATGTTTGAAGCATTTTATTTTATTCTAGATGCGGAAAGTGCAGAAGGTATCTTAAGTATATTCAGGCTAAACCAGCAAGGTTACATTGTCCACAATGTGATGAAACATATAGCTTGCCACAAAACGGCACCATTAAATTATTTAGGGAGTTAAAGTGTCCTTTAGATGACTTTGAACTACTATGTTGGACTACTGGCAATAAAGGAAAAAGCTTCGTGTTCTGTCCTTATTGTTACAGCAATCCCCCATTCAAGTAAGTTAACTTATGGCAACTAATAAGTTCAGAAAATTAATAGATATTATTTATAGTATTTTCATTAACAGATGAATTTCGAGACCCACTATGACTATATTAATTCGCGGCATATTAATTGTGTTACAGGGATATGCGAAAAGGAAACGGCTGCAATTCTTGCACCCATCCTACTTGTCCATACAGTCTTAATTCAAATGGCGTAATCAACTGTGCTGAATGCGAATATGGAGTTTTAGTTCTTGATCCCTCTTCAGGACCAAAATGGAAATTAGGATGCAACAGGTATGGAAGTATTTAAATAACGGATTTACCCAGGAACCCAGAACTTATGAGGGAATGAATCCTTCTGGTAAAACTAAAATACTAATTATAGTTCATTTTAAACTAAAAAGTCTTATATAAACTGAGGTCGAAAAAAAGATAAATAATGAACTATATAGCTGATTTAATGTATATGTGAGATCAGTATTTGGATTTTTAGTAAATATGAAAATTAGTTAAGAATATAACACAGATAAAATGAATACTGGACCAGAAACCAACCTTACTGTATATATCCCATTTACCAATTTCTCTGCTGTCAACTTTTAAGTTCCAAAAATAATTTGATAGGCATATTTATCTCAACCCGCCTGATGTTTTCGCCTGTTTAGTATCATATTTACGGCACACCATTGTATTGTTTGTTGAATTCTTTTATACCTAACCAACTACAATAGTTTATTATAGGGAACAGAGAACAATTTACTAATATAAATAAATTAATAAATGATAATAAAAAAATTAAAACAATGTTTATTTAAAACTTATACGACAAATAATTACCATAAAGTGGGGTTCCTTTGCACTTTAAGGGTAACTTTACACCAATGCTGTAAAAGTATGTTTCTGTCAATCATGCTCTTTCTTTTATTTTTTTCTATAGCAAACCTGTATATTGATTTTTAGACACTCCCACACATTATTGCTACCAACTAGATATCGTCTAATGACAACAGTAATTTGTCAGTTTTCGCGCTAATTCTAACTTAAAAAATTTAACGTTTTAAAGTTCTATAGAGTATTTTGCAGTCTTTCATCTTATGGCCATATCCACAGGAGTTATAGCAAATTAGAATATTTAAATCTTAAATTTTGCACTTGACCCATCCCAATGAAATATCTTTATTTACGAATTTTCGAAATGTTTTCCGTTTATTTCAGGGTAAATTATATATTTTTTAGAATATTTTAATTACCTTGTATAATTAATTCTGCAATGCCCTTAGTTCATATATTAGTTATTGTTCTGTTTCTTGATCCAATTAACACTAATCTTGGCGACTGTAATTTTAATATATGCACTGTATAATAGAGTTTTTTTACAGGTGTGATACCATCATCAATCTTTTCGATGATGCCCACAAAATTTCTATACTGGAAGAAAATTGCGACTGCGGAGCGCAAATGGTACATGTCGAATACAAAAGCGAAGAAAAGTCGAAACTTCCCGATCAGGCCACGGAAATGAAAGGATGTGTCTTCTGTAGTCCAGAATTTTCGAGACTGGTAGATAGGCCGAAAGTGGCTGTAGTTAGCAGACCGCCTCGGCCTTTCAGGTAGGTATCTTTTTTACAGTTTTTTGTAATTAATGTATTAAATATTATTTATTGGGAGGCCAAGATTTAATTTATTTTTATTATTATGGTAATTAGTGGAAACAATCTACCAGAAATTTGAGTGAAAAAGGAGCTGCTTTGTCCCTGGGATTTTTTGGTGCATCACAGGGGAAGGGAATCCTGAATTTTTGCATTGTATGATATAGAAAGCAATTTTTTTAGTTTTGTATAAAACCGTGTTTTTTTAACAAATCTAAAATTATAGGTTGACAAATAGGGAATATTATCGAAACTGATAATTACCGAGCTATTATTAGACCAGGTAATTGTAGGAAACCTTAAGAACGTAGAAAAGTATGATGAGAAGAGTTCCACACCGAGTAATGTTCTAGTTAGTTCAACAGACAATGAAATCAAGGACGCACTGGGTTTGAGAGGATGATGTTATTGAAAAGCTTTTTATTATTTAAATAGGTGCACAACATTTTATTTTATTGAGAAAAACTATTTTTAATAATATATTTACATAGATAAATATACAATATATGCTTACAGCACCAGAACTACTAGAAGTATATTTTTCACAAGTTTTCATTAAACACAAATAATGTTATGAAGAAAACTCCACATCATTCTCCATGTCAAGCAATTTTTGATTTTTTTTAGATTACGTATTGGCTAAAGAACTAAAAAAAATTGTTCCCTTCATTGTACAGTGCAGATTATGTATTGGCTAAAGAACTAAAAAAAAAAAATTGTTCCCTTCATCATACAATGCATAAATTCAAAATTCTCTTTCTCTGAGATGACAGTAACATGTTTGTATATAGAAAACGAAAGAGATTTATATTTCTTGGGGTCTTGTGTCGTTTACGAACCTACACATTTGCGTTTTCTTTTTTCTTTTAAATGGTAGCCTATATATGGTATATAGACTAGATTAAAAGTAAAAACTCCCACTTTTTTCCCGAAAAGTTCGCAAATTTCACTACTTTGCCGTGCCACTACTTTTGTTGGCGCGTTATTGCTAACCTGACCTAACCGAACCAAAATAAACAAACTATTTGAAAATCTGCTTGCAATATGGTAACACCACAGTTAATCTGTGGCAACACTGTCCACATATGTCGCATTTGAAATTTAAGATTCAACAATTCGATTCTATATGTGAAATAAATCGTTGCACAGGACAAGAACAAAACTATTTGGTTTGATATGCAGATGATTTGGTTGTGATTTGCAAAGGGGTTAACGTCATACAAATGACAGCTAATCTAAATCGAAATTTAAATCTAATAACAGAATGGCTAGAAAATCACGATTTAAAACTCTTGCACAACAAATGTGAGGCTTTTTGGTTCAAAAAATCTCGGTATACACAATATCCCCCAAATTTATACATTAATAATACAGTAATTAATTATAAAGATAACATCAAATGTTTGGGAATATATCTAAATAAACATTTGAAGTGGGACACTCACATTAGTGAAATGATTATTAAAGCAAAAAAAAGCCTGAACCTCATGAGAGTATTTTGTGGGACTTGGTGGGGAGCAGACCCAAAAACGCTGCGAATTGCTTTTGGGGGGTTGGTCAGGTCTCATTTAGACTTTGGCTTAATATATTTAAAACCAACATTCAAAAAAAATATTAACAAAATAAATGCCACCTTTCATCAGGGCCTAAGACTGATTACTGGTTGTATGAGATCCACTGCTGCACTTGCACTTTTAGCGGAGATGGCAGAACTCAATCTTGAATATAGACGAAATTGGCTCGCTCACAAATTTCTCATCAAACTTTTAATAATAAATAATAACCCCATCATAAATCTGCTTACTCAACTAAAACAAAATCTGGTTGACTATCAATCTTCATCTTATCTGTTAAATGCCTTGGACCATATAGAACCTTTTCAGGAAATTTTAAGAACAAGTAATCAATTACTATGTTTTGAAATAGAAGATAATTATCAATTACAACAAATTGGCATATTAAAGCTAAATTAAAAAAATTTCAATATTAAAGCTAAATTTAAAAAAAATAGTGTGAATGCTAGGCAGGAATTCATGGATCTGACAGAGGAGTATCGTAACAACTAAACATTTGTATATACCGATGCATGAAAACAGGGTGAATCGGTAGGATATGGTATCCATATCCCAGAGATAGAATACAACTTTTCTGGAAGGATGCCTGGTAAGATCAATATTTGTGCAGCAGAGACAGGGGCCATCAATGAAAGAATCAGAGCATGCCTGACAAAAAACATTAAGGGGGCCATCATCTTTACTGACTCCAAAAGTGCAATACAAAAACTAAATAGATCCTCTATTGATTCAGACAGTAACCTTATCACCCTGCTTACCAAAAGATTAATCTTAGAGTGCTGGAATACAACATTAATCGTCCAATTAGCATGGATACCTAGACATGCGGGTATTGGAAATGAAATTGTGGAAAAATTGGCGAATATAAGATCACTTAAAATTCCCAGAGATCTACAGCTGAATAGGGAGGGTATAAGCACATCTGTAAAATTAAGGTCAAGGAAGATTTTATTAATTATTGGCAAACCACCAGAAAGGAAAAAGGGAAGTTTTATGTACGAGTTCAAAGAGATTTTCCTAGTAAACCATGGTTCGAAACAATACCTTATGTAGATAGACGCCATATAACTACAATAATAAGAATGAGAACAGGACACTGCCTCACTGCAGAGCATTTATATTGTATCAAAATAAAAGAATCCCCGCTATGCGAATGTAGACAGATTGAGAACCTTGACCATATCTTTTTTGAGTGCCCAATAAATATCATCCAGGTTCTGAATATTTATGATATTCTTAGTCAAAGCGGGTTAAACACCCCATTTAATATAACTTCAGTCCTAAATAATCTAAATACCTCCAGAGTCAAATCCCTGGTCACATTTAAAAAAAATAATATCAATTTATAAATATTTAAAATATATGTTAGTGCATATAAATTTAAAACAAATAACGTAAAAAATTTAAACAAATAACGTGGTACCTACCTATCTCGCATATATATATATATATATATATATATATATATATATATTCAGATGTATACATAATTGAATTATACTAATAGATAAATAAACTCTATCAGTATTATATTTAGTGTTTTTGGTTGTTTGTTACTCTGTGTTTGTGAAGGATACAAGTGAAAGACTAACTTCCAGTGTTAAAAAAAAAGGAATGAAGAGGAAATAAGTGCAAAAAGTAATTCAGAAGAAAAAAATGGGACCAGAATGATCCAAGAATCAGACTGCCTGGACCCAAAAGAAAATAGCTGGCAAATTGTCATAGTTAATGACAGCCCCATAAAAAAAACTGAACTGAACTTAAATAAATTGTTATTAAAAGTCGTTTACAAATATAAAAACGAAGTATATAAGTTATTTATGTTTTAATGGCAATGAAAGCTAGTGAAAACTGTTTTTTAGTAAAGGCACACAAGCATAAAACTTCCTAAAGCTACAGTAAACTTTAAATAAATAGGATCGGAAGGAGAATAAGAAAATTCTTTTTGGTGATTATTGGTAAAAAAAAAGTGTGAAATGGTTGCAGTTTTCACTTTTAATATACTCTATACATTAGTTAGTTCTTCGAAATAAACTAGCGCACATTTTCTGAGAAAGATTTTGCCTCATTCTCGAATATCTCTCGTGAATCATAAGTGTTTTGCGTATTCGGCCTGAATCTCCATGTTCCCACAATAATATAAAAATATCGAGAAATTACTGTAGTCTGTAACTTCATAATCAACAATAAAACAAAAACGTTACTTGGCACCGGAAAATGCTAATCTCTTTAACAATACATAACGGTAGGTATCTGCAGTTGACAGGACTGTGTGAAAAACGTTGACAAGGCTGTGTAAAACACTTGCGCACATTATATGTTAACCAAGGTTTTTCAAGTTTACTTAGCCGTGCGATTTTAACACGCTTCGAAGCAACTATAGAAAAAATATAAATCATATTTACCACAATTAATGAAACAGAACTACCAAGAATAAGAATGGTGACAAGTTATGACGTTTTAGAGCGAACAAAGAATCAACATTGTCAGAAAAGAAATAAAAATAATAAATGCCGTAGAAAGGCCATTCCATATGGTTCTTATCTGTCAGTATAACCTAAATAAAATAACATGATTTTTTAAATTTAAATGTTTATCGAATTTTTGGTGAAATTAAAGGTTTTTTGTTGTTAATAATAAATATCGTACGATAATTAGAAGGGTGATATTTTAAACTGATTTTGCAAATTGGCCATATTACTACAAAAATTAGATTGTTAATAATATTATCATTTTAGAGGTGGCAAGACAGCAGGTTCTAGAGGTGGGCGAGGTTCTGCAGGAAGAGGTAGAGGCAAACCAAAAGATAAAATGGCGCAATTGGCAGCTTATTTTGTTTAGCAAATTTGAACATGTATTTAATTATCTTACTCAATTAAATTAATTTATTGATTAAAATACAATAAAAAACCACGAACAAAATTCGTGTTCATCACAAAGCAATAAAACGATGTATATTACGTGTAATACTCAGAATAACAATCAGTGCATAGAAATCAATAATGAAAACTGCTATTTTAGATCAATTTTTTTTAAATAAATAACCACAATATTTACAACAAAGTTAAATGAAATAATTTCCAGCGTGTACTAACAAATATCTATAACTATGTTGAAAATTTTAGACATTATTTTGCTGCTGCATTTATTTTTTTAGGCTTTTTACTTAATTATCAAGAAAAATGTGTTCTATCAAATTCATACGTAGTTAATCTAACTTTTTACTGACTATAGTATGTGCATTTTTTTCAACACAAAACGAGCCTCGTAACGGTGTTTTTTTAGTGGACAGGTGCACTAAATTATTTTATAAATTAATTATTTTTACAGTTTTATCTGTTTGTCCTTTTATTATATGTATTAAAAAAATAACATTTATTTGATTAAAATTAACCCGAAATAATTTCAAAATATTATATAGTGTTTCAGTATTATATAAAGAAAAAATGCTTTGGTGCTATAAAGGTGCCACTTTTATAAATGGCGGTGTTGCTGGATACGTCGATTTTTAACAGTAGCTTTAAAAATCCGAATGAAGTACCCTGTAAATTATTTAATTTTTTAATTCTCAGCATATTTTATATAGTATATTCTAGACCTAATATTTTATTTTAATTATTGCTTTCGAAATTATATTTAGAATTTTGAGAATTCAAAAATGGAATAATGATGTTATTCTGTTCTTCTTTTTAAAGGTACGGTTTAATGGTAGATCTGGCAACAGCGCATTAATATTTTCTCAAGACAGGTTATCATTCATCTTAGAAATAATCAAAAAATCTGAGAGTAATCTAATTTTGGTCTACAAATATTCTAATATATCATCGAGTATTGAATACCCTTTATATTGGATAGATGTGATACCTGCACTGCTATTACTGCAAAAAATAATCTGTGATAAATTCACAGTATGTATTTTTTTGTAATTATATTAAGTTTAATTTATGTTCTACCTTTTGTTGGACATATTGTCAATTTTATGTTTACTCAAGGAATCTCTGTAATTGGTAATATAAATTTTATGGATTCATTTTCATGAATTTTAATACAATGGTCTTTATATATACTGATGTAATTTTAGTTTAATTTTTCAAATCTCAAGATATATTTTTGTCATTGTTTAATAATTGAGGTATTCTTTAATTTTGTATATATTATATTTTGGAATGTACAATTTTGTATTAATAAATTATTAACAATACCCTGATGTTTTATCTATTGATTTTTGTATACCTATTTAAAACAAAAGTATTTGAAAACTTTGCCAATAAAAATTTTTAAACTAGGATGTCAAAATTCGTGATGATTGGTATATTCTGCTGGCTTCCACAAAATTTACACAGATATCGAACAGTGTTCAATATTAGTGGCACCTACCATTTTTATTTTCCTCATTAATGACACGATTTCTTGTACTAATAAATTCACAGCTCCACAGGCCACCGCATGATAACAACATCAGCTGTTGATTGAAAAGTGAAATTTCCAACAGTGTAAACAAGCTAAATTTTGTTCATTTATTATAATAAGCAGAGTCAGAGTAGACGATAAAATACCAAGATTTAAAAAAGTGTCAAATGTTAGTTGTAGCAGTATTAGTTAAATTATACTGATAAGTCTGGGGTTGGTTACAAGTTATTAAAATTGGTAATACTTATTGCGAATTTTAAACATGTCAACAAAGGAATGTGTGATCCCATCTTTAAGAACAACATAAAGTAGAAAAATCTTAATATTAAACACACTATCTTATTTGCAGTTTAAATGATTGATAACTACACAGTAAATACAAATAGTATAGAATAAAGGACATATATGTTTATAACAAAGTACATATACTTTAATTAGGTTAGAATGATAAAAAGAATAACAGCATTCACCCTCTGCCCAGCAGATATGTTTCAATTTCAGTTACAGAATAAAAAGTTTCATTTGGTAGTAGCATTTTTATTTGTTTTGTAAAACATGCTATGGTTTCAATCCTTTTTATATTTTCTGGTAGTGAGTTAAATTGTCTGCCACCTAAGTAATGGCTAGTTTTTTTTAACATATTCCTGATTGTATTTTCCAATACAAAAATGTTCTCTATTTCGTGTCGGATAACTGTGAATGCGAAATGAAGTTGTCTTGATTTTGATATGTATACATTAAGAGTTTATATACATAGGCACTTGTTACTGTTAGTATTTCTTTGTTTTTAAAGACTTCCCTACAGGATGCTCTATATAGCAAGTGAAACATCAGTCTTATGATTCTTTTTTGTATAACCAGCACTCTGTTCAGGTCCTGCGCGCTTCCCCATATTGCCAAACTATAGGATATGACTGGGTATGCATTAGCATAGTAGACAGTTTCTAAATTAGAAACATTTAATGGGTTTTTTAAATATTCTATCATAAAAACACATTTATTTAGTCTCATCTACATTAACATCATGTATATGCAGACACCACTCAAGGTTAGAATCTATTGTGATTCCTAAAAACTTTGAACTATCGCTAACAGGTAAAGTCATTTTATTAAATAAAATATTTATAATTTATTGGCTTGCGCATATTTGTCTTAAATTCCATAGACACAGTCTTTAATAGATTTATTATAAGATTGTTTTTGTACACCAATTTGAGAGCTCGGACAGTATTATCTTAATTTTCTCATTTTTGGCGGAGATGACTATAGTCGTATCATCAGCGAACATAAAAACGATTTCACATCAAATATATTCTCGTAAGTTGTTTATGAACAACAAGAAAATTAGAAGACCCAGGACACTGCCTTGAGGGGTCCCTAAATCACTGTTTGTCGGTTGTGAAAAAAGATCAAATAGCAGAGCTATAACTTTATCATTCTTATCAATTTGGTTATATATATTTTGTATAAGGTCAGTCGCCTGCGGTTTGAGTGGACTGTTTTTCTCTAAAAAAAACAGCTAAGTAAATAAATAAACCAAACAAGTAATTACTTTAGAAGAACTCTTTTTTAACAAAGCAGTAGGTACCTCATCTGGCCCTGTTGATTTTTTATTGGGCTATTTTTTTATGTCAGACCTAACATCCTGTGGTGTTACATTAGTATACTGAAAGTTATTAAAACACTTTTCCCATACAGTACACTCCTTTGATAAACCATTACTGAAGTGACAATTTAATTTATTTTTAAGAGCAGTACCCTTCTGCAGCAAATGTAAGTTTTTTAAGTTGTTAACCTCTTTATTTGGACAGCTTACTTGAAAGCAGCAATTTAATGCATCAAAAAACTCCACATCGTCCCCCAGTGAAGTTTATTTCAAATGAATTAAAGTAAAAATTGAATTCGGTAATCGAGCCACTGTCAACCACCCTATGGCACCGAACCATTTCTGGCAATATTGTATACTCGACATGACAATATATGAGTTGACAATAATGATCGGATATTCCAGCATCAAACTTTTTACAAGAAAAAAATTCCAGTTTGGATGTGAGACATAAACAAGACCAGAGATCTGGAGCGTATACAAGGGGGGGGGGTAATGGGGTAATTACGAAAGTGCCTACCTGTTTTTTTTGTAGTCAGATTTGTTTAATGCACTTGTAAATTATCCCTCTTATAACTCCAAGCTGTATACGTGCCTGCCAGAGATCCACTGGTAATATTGTTTCTATTAGTAAAAATTTTAGTTGCAAAGCAAAGCTGTCAGTTCATTTGAGTCAAAAATATCCTTAAGTATCATATTTATAATTTCTACTACTAGGCAGATCGTCAATGTTAATTTTAAGTTATCTACGGTATACATTTGGTATACATTTACCGGATTTTTTAAAATTTTTAGTACATTTTTTATAAATAAAAGCTTGTTTTTAAAATTCAGCTATATAAATTGTGTATTGTCTGCCCAAAAGAAACCTACGAGAGTGGAGGCATTTTATTACGAATTGTCCCTTGTGTACCAATAGACTGAACCATGTGATACTGGTTATAACTGTTTAGTGTTTACCTGTTGTTATCCAACCACTTTTTTTTCTGAATCATTGCAAAGGAAATTCAGAGTTAATACCTTCAGAGTGAAACAAGAGCAATTTTCAAGTAACTTTTCAAATATAATTCTGCTGAAAAAAAAACATCGTTTATACAATTATAAATAGGATTTCTTGATTATAAATCAAATTAATTGAGTTTATTCCTTTAATTAGTTTGGCGTTGAAACATAGTAATCTGGAAAAAAATTAAACGCAATAATTATTCTTTCTATTCATTCATTTATTACCCAAAAATAATTTTTATTAAAATTTGTGTAACATTTCTTATCTTAACCACTAAACAAACTTTTATTGCTGTTATCAAACGTGACCCTTATCGTTATTATGATAACATAATCTTGGACTATCACAAAGTAAAATTTAGTGAGGATTTAAGTAATTCTAATATTTGAATATTGCAGATTATTTTGAAAATTTGGCTCTGACCATAGATATCTTTTTAAAATATTTTAAATTGTGCGGTGTTGCCGCTTCTACCTTAAACCGATGGCAATATTCGTTTTCTAGTAAAAATGCTCTGTATATTATTGCATTTTTTTATTGTGCTGAACATTCTAAACACTTTTTGTGTTATGTTTGCTAACCTAAATTCAACTGTTTTCGGGAAAATGGCGCTTAAAAATGATATTTTGAAGCTCTGTAACTCCTAACCGACAAAATAAAACGGATTACACTTTCTTATATTAATTTTTAGTTATTTATTTGCTAACATCAATTTCTACATTGACAGGACGTTTCAAAATTTGATATTTGTCAATTTTCAAGCGCCAGCTTCTCGAAAACAGTTGACTTTAGGTTTAGGAAACGTAACACAAAAAGCGTTTCGAATGTTCGGCCCAATAACTAATAATACACGAGGCATTTCATTTAGAAAACGAATGTTGCCAACGGTTTAAGGTAAAAGAGGCTAAACCGCATAGTTTAAAATATTTTTAAAAAAGAGTTCATGTTCTATCGCCAGAGACAAATTTTCAAAATAATTTTCTCGATACTTCTTATAGGCCACTCACCGTGAATATATATATATATATATATATATATATATATATATATATATATATATATATATATATATATATATATATATAAATATATATAAATATATATATATTTATATATATATATATATATATATATATATATATATAATATATAAATATATATATATATATATATATATATATATATAAATATATAAATATATATATATATATATATATATATATATATATATATATAAATATATAAATATATATAAATATATATATATATATATATATATATATATATATATATATATATAAATATATATATAAATATATACATAAATATATATATATATATATATATATATATATATATATATATATAACCAAAGGCTCAAAACTCAATTTTGAATAACTTTCCAGAATTATGTAAATGATAAAATAAAATTCATTTTTTCTACTAAAATTTTGACCTTATTTTACAAGAAATAAATCATTTAAAGCCAATTGTTTTGCTATAAAGTAATGAAAAATATAGGTTAATAGATATGTCAAATGCATATTATAAAGAAGCCATGTTCAATTGTTTTACAAAAACTAGATAATACAATATACAGTATATGGAGCAAAAGATTAGAGGTAATTTCAAAAAGAAATATTTATGATTTTTAAACAATTATTTGTCTAAATTTAAAATGTAAGAATAAATGGAACTTAAGTTTTTAATATTGGGTTTTTTTTCAGAGTGTAAAATTATTGTTTCGTTAAAATCGGGGCATACTACGTACTTAGCTATGATATGAATTTATAAGGCCTCTTTTGGGGACGCAAATTTGTTAGCACTAACTAATATACTATATTCGTTGAATAGTGAAAAAATTATTTGATCCCCTGTCCCTGAATGATTCAGTATTTTTCTTTAGATAAGTATATAAATATAATTTGGTAACAATCTTTACATTTATATATCAGAATGACGTATCTATGGGATCGAAAACTTAAAGGGTTGTGTGTGTGCAGTAATGAGACAAGAAAGCCTATCTCTTAAATGTGTATAATATCCAAAAAGATGATAGCAGTGAGCTTTCGATTAACAAGTCCTCCTCAGTGCTTCTCGTCAGTAAAACAGACAGAAAAGATACATGGTCAATCAGTCAATGTAATTTAAAACTCTACATGTAACAAAAGATAAAAAACAAACGCTGACGAATACCAAAATCACAGTTGAAAAATGTTTCAGTCCTAAAATCAGCTGCCTTCTACAAAAGCCTGACGGAATCTGTGGAATTCTATATATTTTTTTAATATTAATTTTATAGTAAACAATTACTAAAGACAATAAATGAAATTCAATTTTTAGTGCGTAAAGTCCCGATCTACCTACTTCGAATTTAAAAAGTAATATTACAGCATATTTACTTTCACACTTAACTATACTTTTTTTTGTTTGACAACTACTATGTCTGCATCGTGCATCTGAAACAAAACGTTCCTGAATCGACTCCAGTTGCTGTTAGCGATATAATTACTTATCCAACTGACCAAATTTGGCATAAAAATCACGCATTACATAGAAACACTAGTTCTAGTAGTTGTAATACAGAAGTTAAAAGACATTATTGTATTATAAATTAAAAAGCTGAAAAACAAAAAGAACCTATAACATTATTTGGTTTTTTATCGATAAAAATGAAGAGTAATTTTTTGTGTAAAGATTTTTGTGTTCAAAGTAAAGAACACAGAACAAAAAAACTTAATTCACCAGTTCAAGTTTTAGGAATTTAGTATATTTAACTAATTTTTGAGGAAAATATAACGGTTTTATCTAGAACTTCAGTTAATTTTGGATTATCGTAACTTCATATTAAATTATACAAAATGTACAGATATTTTAGTAAGTGTGATCCACATAAATGTCTTTTTGAGATTCCATTTACTAATATGTTTTCAACAAACATAAAAATTTATTCTTTCCTTCCATGAGAGTCCTACCTTCATCGTAAACACTACCAATCTGCACCTGGTTAGTGTTCGATAATTTTTTCGTTAGCTTACGTATTTAACGTAACTAGGAACCTACCTTTTTAGTAGTTTTATTGTTTTGTATCTATGATTAAAATTATTGGAAGTATAGAACCTAAGAACTTCATAATGACAATTAGTACAACGTGCCTAAATATGTTGCCAGACATTTCAATATTTTCCACATTCCGTCTTTGACCAACCGGCATAATATATTTTTACGTTCAACAGTGTTTTGAGGAGGGTAAAAAGTGTTTGCTGGCATTCTTGGATCTGAAGAGGATTTTTGATATCATGTCACACCCTGTCTTTGTAAACAGGTTATATAACGAAAGAAGAAATTTGATGAGAGTAGTTTTGGGACGAAATGTAGCGACAGTTCTTCAAATCAAACTACTTTCAGTCATAACGAGTTTAGAAAAAATAAATTTGTCCTCATATAAAAAAAAAATCGTGTATAATTTAAGATCTTTTTGTGACTGATTCATACATAAAATGTCAAAGAATTAATTCATTCTTGTAAAAATAATGACGTTAATTACATTGGACAAGCTTAGAGTTTACCTTTTTTTTATTCAGAAAATATCATACTATTCATGCATGTTCTGTGAAAAAAATTAGTTAAACATTGGAAGCACTTATAGTAATGTAGTAGTAAAATTGACTATTTATAAAGAAAATTATTAGACAAAATCAAGAAAAAAATTAGTTAAATATTGGAAGCACTTATAGTAATGTAGTAGTAAAATTGACTACCTATTTATAAAGAAAATTAATAGACAAAATCAAGATATATATTTTGCGACAAAGAAATATATGCTAAAATTAAAACAAACATTGAAATCCGGAGTTAAGAACTAAACTGGATAACAACGGTCTGATTAATATAAGAAAGAATAAAGACTAGAAACTACTTATTTCACAAAAGAACTGATTGAAACGAAATTTCTCATAGATTTTTAAGTGCCATATATACGGAATTCTCGAGTAATAGTATATTGCATAACAAATTTGGAAAACAGTACCTCTCACATGTAGACAAGTGGCATACATATAGCAATTTTTAAACTGTGCTCTTAAGTTCCCCGTCACTATCCATCTTTACATGACAAACTTAACTTGGAGGTTAATTTGGCAATCGTATTCATAATTGTTTAAAAATGAAGATGGCACGGCCATCGAAGGACAAACTCATTTGAGATGTGCGAAATGATTTCGCACGCCATGTGAAATAATTCTTCATATATTGCTGGTTGTATTTTCATATTCATAGTGGAAAAAACTTATTACTATTACAATATATTTGTTCTTAAAAGTTGTCTTTAGCCAAATAAAGACAACAGTTAAGTTGTGATATAATACAAACTAAAAATATCATTACTACGTACATTATGCGAATATTGAAAATGTTTCGGCATAGCGTTTTTCATTAAAAAGACATATACCTTTTTTCTCCCACAACAAATACACCATTATGTCATTTTCAGTCTGGAGAGGTTTATCAAATCATATATATTAAAAATGTTACAACAATGCCTTGATTAATTTTTAAAATACCTTAACAATAAAGAGGCAAATAAAACAGCCAATTTAATAAATTTCCACAAATTAGTTTTACCTCTCGAACTGTCTCAATCGTAAAACACATTTTAAACTTCAATGCATTCAAAATAAATAAAACACAAAAAGATTCGTACTGCATACCAAACGTGCCCCAAAATCCAAATCAGTTTCCGTTACCCATCGTATTTTTTATACGTTCATACCAATTCTTGCACTCTGTCGTCAAGGGATTATTTCCTATATACCATAACACTTTCGGTGATATATCAACTAACTTCCTAGGAATACAACTAAGCTGATTATGTTCTAATCGTATCCAGTCCACCATCTTGAGAGATCCTAAACTCGCCTCGGTGATTTCTTCAAGTTCGTTTTTATGAAGGAACAACCAACCAAATGTTTCAATTCCGCTAAACGCCCCGTCGCTAAGGTAACGTATTTTGTTGTTATTTAAATGTATGTGAGTGGAGACATTTAAATTCGCGCTTCTATCAAAATGAACACCGTTCACGTTTTGCAGGGCCGCCGTTGGGATGCTAGAAATCCAATTATATTCGAAGTTTAATACCGCTATTTTGGGGCTTCCAAGGAACCATTCGCCTGACCAATAGCCAATCTTGTTTTGATCCAGTTGCAAAATATTCAAGTTTGGAATGTCGTTAAACGCCTTGGGATGAACGGTCTCGATGCTGTTATTCGATAAGCACAGCTCTGTAAGCGGTAATTTATTGAAAACTCCTTCTCGCACAGTTTTAAAATTATTGTGCCTAAGTTTTATTAGGTAGAGATTGGGTAGATCCGAAAAACATCCGCTTTCGAGATCCGTAATGCTGCAATTGTCTATAATTATGTCGACTAACTTTGGCAGCCTGGATATGGCACCTCTCTTCAAAACCGGAACGTTCTCATCCAAGATTTGTATGTAAGACACTTTGATCAACTCTTCTGTAGGCGAGAAACATCCAGTAATAGTTTTCACATCTTTCGCACCTCCTAACGTCACGTTAGTGTTGAAAAACGTTTCGCCGCAGCCCCAGACTGAATTTAACAAAACGCTGAAGATAGAACACACGGTAAACGCGCACACAGAGGCCATCGTATTTATACTAAGTTGTTTTGACATTTTCGCGCGATAAATACATTAAGTCAAAGCATTCATGTTTTCTTATCGGTGGGTGAATGAAAGGTCAAATGGGGTCAGTTTAATGAAGTAATTATTAAAAATAGGTTTCCTACCGACTTATTATTATCTCCGATTTACAAACGATTAGGAGCATGTTAGTAATAACATAAAAACGTTTAAGATTTTAGTTTTTACGAAAGGTTATAACCGCCTTCTGAAAAATGTCCACTTAATACACAGAATTTACAAAAAAAAAGTACACGTTAAAGGATGAGAACAATAAGGTGGATGATCTTAAATGCTCAAAAGAAAGATTATTTGTTGCGCGTGAAATTGTTTTGAAGAAACCTTTTGGTTTTTTTTTATGTAAAATGTACACAGGATTGTTCGAAAGAAACGCACAAAATTCATATATCTTCTGTATGAGTCATTTTTCACAAAAACGCTGGAACACGTGAAGTGGTTTAAATGGCTGTTCGTCTTTTTGTAACATTTTCAGCCTCCTCCCTGCAACCCCTTAATTTGTAGGCACCCCAACTTGTGTGGGGGCCCTATGAGAAGGTCTTCTAAAATTGAATCCGGCACTAGCAACAAATTAGGGGTATGCTCATTTGGTTACAGTAAAAGGAGTACACATTTTTTACAAGTTTTTTTAATTAAAATTAATATTCGAGGGGATTCTTGGCACTCACCTGGTTCTGATAATGTAACAAATGCTGAAAGTTAATCTCCACCTACTTGACATGCACGGTGTCTGAAGTAAGTAATTTCAGCAGCACTTCGAATACTTTCGGCTGGTAAATTAGTAACCTTATTCTATCTGTAGGACCTCAACGCTGTTTGGTCTATATTTAAATACTCTCCTTTAAATATCCCCCTAGAAAGAAACCCAGTGGTGTGAGGTCCGGACCCCTTGGTGACCATTCAACGGGACCCCTTCGACCTATCCACCGATTTGGAAAATTTTCGTCCAATTACCTTCGAACGTTAATTAATGCCAAAATGCAGTGGTGCGCCATCTTGTTGAAACCATATTCTTTCATAGAGAATATCTGGATCACCATCAGTAGGCGACAGTACTGCTAATGCAGGTATTAAATAGAATAAGAGAAAATCTAAGTTACGCTCAGCAGTAAGATTTTCTTCAATGAAATATGATCCTAAAATTCGGTAATTTATTATGCCAGCCCACACATTGACTTTTAGGGATGTTGTGTATGTCCCCTCACATATCCACCGCGGGTTTTGATCAGACTAGTATCGATAATTATGTCTAATTATTTAAATAAAATGTAGCCTCATCGAAGATTAATATTTTGAAAAAAATATGTTATTTTCATCATATCTTCCCATCATTTATTCACAGAATTGTAATATCTTATCGTAGCCATCTTCAAGAAGTTCCTGTACAACATGCACTTTATACGGGAGATACTTTGGGCTCTTTAATAATTACTGTAGAAGCTCTACTGACAATGTTATTTGCCGCTAAGGTATTAGTTGAAGAACTGTGAAATACCCTACTCACACTTCCATGCTCTTCAAATTTGTGAAATAGCCTATTCACAGTTGACCTCGTAATTGTATTCTCGGGATACTTTTCAATGAACAACACATGGACTTCATCCTGGCTCCATACTTTGTCTCCACAACCCAACATTATCAAAATTTCAACATCAACAGAGTACAACATAAATATTGAAGCGGCTCAAGAGTCGGTACCAGCCCCACCAGTGGCGGCTCGTGGGTGAAAAAGTAAGTGAAGTGCAAATAAAGCAAGAAAATATCGCAATAATTTTTTTTCCAGAATTTTTTTTTATACGTGGAATAGGTAGAATATTTTTTCACGACTAAATTTTGTATACTAAATCAATTCGCCTATCCTTCATAGCAGCAAATTTATTTATAACATCCTCATAAAATAGATGAGTTGCCCTAATCTCCTCCAGAGATTCCTTTTGAATTGAAAAGTAAGTCTTTTTTGAGATATTGTATTTCTTAAGTAAGTTTTTACACGTTTGAGGCAAGAAAAACTTCTTTCCACTGAAGCACTTGTCGACGGTATTGTCAAAATAAGGGACAACACTTTATATGCTTTGATTAAAATATCTTTATTTTATATATTCCAATTACTGTCATTGGCAAAAATAAGACCAAGCTAATTTTTAAGTTGTTGACTTTTTGAAAATATTTCCCCATATAACTGTAAAAAAATTTCAAACGGGCCAGTCTTAAAATTTAAACTATATTCGAAAAATTTAGCAGAATCTGCCAAACATAGAAATGTAAGTTTTTCAGGGTCTTGAAAGCTAAGTGTCATTTCCATTAAGATATGGTCCAATATTTCATAAAAAAGGGTTCTATACTTAGCCCTAATTTATTCAGGTGAAAGCTTAGGAAGCTTACGTTTGTAATGATTTATTTCTGTATTAGAATTTGCTTCATCACACATGGTATTAAAAAAAATGTTCATTTCTTTTTTGGATATGCAAAAATGAATGTCAAACGATTTTTTTTGAAGAATGCAACTTGAACAATTACCTTTACTAACTTTGAATTTGAATACCAAAGAGTTTTCGGTAATGGTTGGTATACGCCTCGTAGATGCAGATGTAAGAGCATACGTTCGTTTGGCTGAGTGATGAAAAAATGAGGGAATACCACTAAGGCTTGCAAAAAAAATCGACATTTAGAAATATTTTAAAACTTTGCTGCATCAGAGCAAATACAGCCTGCGGCGCTTTTTTTTTCTGAAGGCCATTTAGATGGCCAGACATCACACTTGCGCCATCGTAACATTGCCCTATCAATTTATGTTTATAGTCAAATTGGTCCAAAATTTGATCCAATAGAGAATATAAATTCTTTGACGTTCTATCGGAGTTGACATTATAAAATCCTAAGAATCTCTCGAGTGCTGAACCTTCTGAATTAACGTATCTTAAAATTATGGAGCGTTGGGAGGTTTGCGTAATATCAGTGGTGTCATCCACTTGCACAGAAAAAACTGTGTGTTCATTATTTCATTTTTTACATGATCATTTAAATAATCAGAAATGCATTCAATTAATAATTAATTATTTCGTTTTGAATAGTTTTCGAGTCACCAGTAAAAACATTTTTAATTCTTTTGTAATGATCTTTCTAATTCTTGCGAACTTCTCGATATTAATAAACCTAAAAGCTTGTTAAAATTCCCCCTATTTTTTGACTCGCTGCTCTCATCATGGCCGCGAAAGACTAACTCTTGTTTTGCAAGGTACAAAACTGCGTCCAAGCACATAAATAGTCTATTTAATCGGACGTTTTCTTTAAAATGTATTTTGTATAGTTTGATAGTGCTTTGAATTTTTACAAATGTTTTTAGCATTAATTCGCATTTTAAATGCTCCGCCAAGTCTTCATGTTTATGTAAAGACCTTCATATATTTAACATACCTGCAAATCCTTCCTTATTCCACACTGAATATTTATTGGAAACTAGTAAACAAGGCCAGCAAAATATTTTTTGTAATATTTGACTACTACATAACCATTTGTACGCCGAGAACCAGGATGACGATTAAAACTCTGATCTTGTTCCATCGATTAAATGGAGTTTCCAACAAAATGCAAACCACATCCGTGATCGGATTCATCATTCATCAATAATGTAAATTAATAAACCCGACACCAAATAAAGTTGTAAATAAATATAACACAAAACCAAGTAAACTCCAAAGGAACCAACCGGTTGCAGCGAAATCCGCGAAAATAAAAGTAAACAACCACCCCAAACTGAACGACACGTGGGTGTAGTGTACTGCGTTAGCAATTCACCGAGAGCGTTGTATGGCGCTGGTTAACATTAATCTTACATGCGTCACCGCGAACGCGTTGTCATGGCAACGTAGTAGGAAAATCGTAAACTAAACATAGCACCTCCAGCAAAGTCGAAGCGGTTTGCGTCATTGTTATAGTTGTTATAATAAAGTTCAAATGAAAGTTTTAAAAGAACATGCCGCCAACGGTCAAGTAAAATATATATTCGAGATGTAGTTTATTTTTTGCCAATTAGATGAATAAATGAATGTAAAAACTTAAATTTTAAGTGATATATATTAAATATAGTTAGATGTTTGCTTGTTTATTTTTCCTGGTGAAGTAGCACTTCACCTACTTCACCTGAATAGCCGCCACTGAGCCCCACTTATATTTTTACTCTTTGTCAATGACCTATCTCTTACAGACACTACTATAAAATTCGCAGACGATACTACAGCTATTATCTCGGCAAAAAACGAACCAGAATTGCGATCAAAAATCGAAAATTCCTGTGAAGGAATGAACATTGGTGCTTTGCAAACCGACTAATTCTGAATAAAGATAAGACTGTTATTGTCCCTTTCTACAAAATGCAACCAAGACTATATATATATATATATATATATATATATATATATATATATATATATATATATATATATATATATATATATATATATAAATTCCATCAACGGTAAAACATATCTTGACTCTAAACTCACTTGGGAGTTGGGAACCACAAATATACCATATCTGTTCAAAGCTTAATCAAGTGTTTTATGCCATACTAAAGCTGTAACAAGCAGTACACGTCTACTCCTCTTACAACATACTATGCAATGACTTACTTCCATATTAGCTACAACATTATCCTTTGGGGTCAAGCAGTAATCGGCAATAAGGTTTTCATTTCCCAAAAAAGAATAATACGACTGATCTTCAGGCTGAAACCTCAAGAAACATGCAGGGAAACCATAGAGAATTCCAAAATACTTACACTAGGCTTACATCTATCTATCTGTTAAAGTATGCCCTCTATATATGCAAAAACAAGGACAAGTTAATAATCAATTTTGAGAATCATAACTACTCAACGAGACATTGTGGTAATCTTATATTTCCTCGACACACCTCAGCTCGTTACGAGAAATCTCCACACTAAGCCTGTGTCAGAATATTCAACAAATTTCCCAACGAAACCAAGGAAACTAGATCCTTGAAGAAACATATTAGTGTATTTAAATAAAGGAACTTTTTATTGATTCAAAGAATTCAAGGATTATAGACTAGGATATCTACCCTACATAATAATTACTACTAATACCATTATATAAATTACATTTAAATCCAAAATTTTCGAAATTTTTTTTGGGAAATCGGGGGAAAACTTCGTTTAGTTACTTATTTGATGCCATAAACACTGGAAAAAACATTTATTTTGTCCTAGAACGTATGGTTTTTAACTTTCATAGCTCTCTGAAAATTAGCGAATTTTTAAATTTGTATGTATTTATTGTGAAAATTTAGACATATCTTGAGAAACATTAATCCTTCGTCAATTTTAATGTGTTTAATGTATTTCTCAGCTCAAAATACCTATAAAACCACATATTATCATACCATGTTCCAAAAAAATTTCTCCGTCAAAATTTTACCTAAAAAAATCCATACATTTACATGCAAAATTTTCGAACTCTTTTTGGGAAATCGATTTTGCTGAAACTTTGTTTATGTTCTAATTTGATACCATAAAAAACGAAAAAAATTAATGGTTGAACTTCTATGACTCTCTGAAAATTCGCGAATTTTCAAATTTGTATGTATTTATTGCAAAAATTTAGGCATATATTGAGAAATATTAATCCCTCGTCAATATTAATGTCTTTAATGAATTTCTCAGCTGAAAATACCTATAAAACCACATATTATCATACCATGTTCCAAAAAAATTTTACCTAAAAAAAAATCCTAGGATGAATGGTTGAACTTCTATGGCTCTCTGAAAATTCGCGAATTTTCAAATTTTTATGAATTATTGTAAAAATTTAGTCATATCTTGAGAAATATTAATCCCTCGTCAATATTAATGTGCTTAATGAATTTCTTAGCTCAAAATACTTATAAAACCACATTTTACACAAAATTTTACTTAAAAAATCCATACATTTACCTGCAAAATTTTCGAACTTTTTTTGGGAAATCGATTTTGCAAAACCTTCAATTATGTACTAATTTCATGTCATAAAAAACGTCATTTTGTCCTAGGATGAATGGTTGAAGTTCTAGGGCTCTCTGAAAATACGCGAACTTTCAAATTTTTATGAATTATTGTAAAAATTTAGTCATATCTTGAGAAATATTAATCCCTCGTCAATATTAATGTATTTAATGTATTATTGTAAACATTTAGTGATATCTTGAGAAATATTAATCCCCCATCAATATTAATGTGTTTAATGAATTTCTCAGCTCAAAACAACTATAAAACCACATATTATCATACCATGTTCCCAAAACAATTACTCCGTCAAAATTTTACTTAAAAAAATCCATACGTTTAAATACAAAATTTTCAAACTCTTTCGGGAAATCGATTTTGCTAAAACTTCGTTTATGTACTAATTTAATGTCAAAAAAAAAACGAAAAAAACATTTATTTTGTGGTAGGATGTATGGTTGCGCGAATTTTTAAATTTTTATGTATTATGGCAAAAATTTAGTCATATCTTGAGAAATATTAATCCCTCGTCAATATTAATGTGTTTAATGAATTACTCAGCTCAAAATACCTATAAAACCACATATTATCATACCATGTTCCAACAAAAATTTCTTCGTCAAGTTTTTACCTAATAAAATCCATATATTTACATAAAAAATTTTTGAACTTTTTTTGGAAAATCGATTTTGCTAAAACGTCGTTTATGTACTAATTTGATGTCATGAAAAACGAAAAAAACATTTATTTTGTGGTAGGATGTATGGTTGAACTTTTTGGCACTCTAGAAATACGCGAATTTTCAAATTTGTATGTATTATTGTAAAAAATTAGCCATATCTTGAAAAATATTAATCCCTCGTCAATATTAATGTGTTTAATGAATTTCTCAGCTTAAAATACCTATAAACCCACATATTATCATACCATATTCCAACAAAAATTTCTCCGTCAAATTTTTACCTAAAAAAATCCGTGCATTTAATGCAAAGTTTTCGAACTTTTTTTGGAAAACCGATTTTGCTAAAACTTCGTTTATGTACTAATTTGATGTCATAAAAAACGAAAAAAACATTTATTTTGTGGTAGGATGTATGGTTGAACTTCTATGGCTCTCTGAAAATACGCGAATTTTCAAATTTTTATGTATTATTGTAAAAATTTAGTCATATCTTGAGAAATATTAATCCCTCGTCAATATTAACGTGTTTAATGAATTTCTCAGTTCAAAATACCTATAGAACCAAATATTATCATACCATGTTCCAATAAAAATTTCTTCGTCAAGTTTTTACCTAATAAAATCCATACATTTACATAAAAAATTTTCGAACTTTTTTTGGAAAATCGATTTTGCTAAAACGTCGTTTATGCACTAATTTGATGTTATAAAAAACGAAAAAAACATTTGTTTTGTGGTAGGATTTATGGTTGAATTTTTGGCACTCTAAAAATACCCGAATTTTCAAATTTGTATGTATTATTGCAAAAATTTAGTCATATCTTGAGAAATAATAATCCCTCGTCAATATTAATGTGTTTAATGAATTTCTCAGCTTAAAATACCTATAAAACCACATAGTATCATACCATATTCTAACAAAATATTCTCCGTCAAATTTTTACCCAAAAAAATCCGTACATTTAATGCAAAATTTTCGAATTTTTTTTCGTACCTTTAATGCAAAATTTTCGAACTTTTTTTGGAAAATCGATTTTGCTAAAACTTCGTTTATGTACTAATTTGAACACGAAAAAACGAAAAAAACATTTATTTTGTCTTAGGATGGATGGTTGAACATCTATGGCTCTGTGAAAATTCGCTAATTTTCAAATTTTTATGTATTATTGTAAAAATTTAGTCATATCTTGAGAAATATTAATCCCTCGTCAATATTAAAATTCCTTTAAAACCACATATTATCTTCTTCTTTTATGTACTAATTTGATGTCATAAAAAACGAAATAAAAACATTTATTTTGTCCTAGGATGTATGGTTGAACTTATATGGCTCTCTGAAAATTCGCGAATTTTCAAATTTTTAAGTATTTATTGTAAAAATGTAGTTGTATCTTGAGAAATATTAATCCCTCGTCAATATTAATGTGTTTAATGAATTTCTCAGCTTAAAATTCCTATAAAACCACATATTATCATACCATTTTCCAACATTTTCAAATTTGTATGTATTATTGTAAAAATTTAGTCATATCTTGAGAAATATCAATCCCTAGTCAATATTAATACGTTTAATGAATTTCTCAGCTCAAAATACCAATAAAACCACATATTATAATACTATGTTATAACAAAAATTTCTTTGTCAAATTTTTACCTAAAAAAATCAATACATTTCCATGCAAAATTTTCGAACCATTTTTGGGAAATCGATTTTACTAAAACTTCGTTTATGTACTAATTTGATGTAAAAAAACGAAAAAAACATTTATTTTGTGGTAGGATGTATGGTTGAACTTATATGGCTCTCTAAAAATACGCGAATTTTCAAATTTTTATGTATTATTGTAAAAATTTAGTCATATCTTGAGAAATATTAATCCCTCTTCAATATTAATGTGTTTAATAAATTTCTCAGCTCAAAATACCCATAAAACCACATATTATCATACCATGTTCCAACAAAAATTTCTTCATCAAATTTTTACCTAAAAAAATCCATACATTTACATGAAAAATTTTCGAACTTTTTTTGGAAAATCGATTTTGCTAAAACGTCGTTTATGTACTAATTTGATCTCATAAAAAACGAAAAAAACATATAATCATGCAAAATTTTCGAACCTTTTTTGGAAAATCGATTTTGCTAAAACTTCGTTTATGTACTAATTTTATGTCATAAAGAACAAAAAAAAAACATTTATTTTGTCCTAGGATGTATGGTTTAACTTCTATGACTCTCTGAAAACTCGCCAATTTTCAAATTTTTACGTATTATTGTAAACATTTAGTCATATCTTGAGAAATATTAATCCCTCGTCAATATTAATGTGTTCAATGAATTTCTCAGCTCAAAATACCTATAAAACCACATATTATCATACCATGTTCCAACAAAAATTTCTCCGTCAAATTTTTACCTAAAAAAATTCATACATTTTTTACATTCAAAATTTTTGAACTCTTTTTGGAAAATCGATTTTGCTAAAACTTCGTTTATATACTAATTTTAAGCCATAAAAAACGAAAAAAACATTTATTTTGTCCCAGGATGTATGGTTGAACTTCTATGGCTCTATGAAAATACGCGAATTTTAAAATTTTTATGTATTATTGTAAAAATTTAGTCGTATCTTGAGAAATATCAATACCTCGTCAATATTAATGTGTTTAATGAATTTCTCAGCTCAAAATACCTATAAAACCACATATTATAATACTATGTTATAACAAAAATTTCTTTGTCAAATCTTTACATAAAAAAATCCATTTCCATGCAAAATTTTCGAATTTTTCTTGGGAAATTGATTTTGCTAAAACTTCGTTTATGTACTAATTTGATGTCTAAAAAAACGAAAAAAACATTTATTTTGTGGTAGGATGTATGGTTGAACTTATATGGCTCTCTAAAAATACGCCAATTTTCAAATTTTTATGTATTATTGTAGAAATTTAGTCATATCTTGAGAAATATAAATCCCTCGTCAATAATAATGTATTTAATGAATTTCTCTCAGCTCAAAATACCTATAAAACCACATATTATCATACAATGTTCCAACAAAAATTCCGCCGTCAAATTTTTACCTAAAAAAATCAATACATTTATTTACATGCAAAATTTTCGAACCTTTTTTGGAAGATCGATTTTGCTAAAACTTCGTTTATGTACTAATTTGATGTGATAAAAAACGAAAAAAACATTTATTTTGTCCTAGGATGTATGGTTGAGCTTCTATGGCTCTGTGAAAATTCGCTAATTTTCAAATTTTTATGTATTATTGTAAAAATTTAGTCATATATTGAGAAATATTAAACCCTCGTCAATATTAATGCGTTTAATGAATTTCTCAGCTTAAAATTCTTATAAAACTACATATTATCATACCATTTTCCAACAAAAATTTCTTCATCAAATTTTTACCTAAAAAATCCATATATTTATTTACATGCAAAATTTTCGAACCTTTTTTTAGAAATCGATTTTGCTAAAACTTCGTTTATGTACTAATTTAATGGAATAAAAAAAGAAACAAACATTTATTTTGTTCTAGGATGTATGGTTGAACGTCTATGGCTCTCTGAAAGTTCGCGAATTTTTAAATTTTTATGTATTATTGTAAAAATTTAGTCATATCTTGAGAAATATTAATCCCCCGTCAATATTAATGTGTGTAATGAATTTTTCGGCTCAAAATACCTACAAAACCACATATTATCATACCATGTTCCAACAAAAACTTCTCCGTCAAATTTTTACCTAGAAAATGCAAAATTTTCGAACTTTTTTTGGAAAATCCATTTTGCTAGAAACTTCGTTTATGTACTAATTTGATGTCATAAAAGACGAAAAAAACATTTATTTTGTCCTAGGATGTATGGTTGAACGGCTATGGCTCTCTGAAAGTTCGCGAATTTTTAAATTTTTATGTATTATTGTAAAAATTTAGTCATATCTTGAGAAATATTAATCCCTCGTCAATATTAATGTGTGTAATGAATTTCTCTGCTCACTATACTTACCAAACCACATATTATCATACCATGTTCCAACAAAAATTTCTCCGTCAAATTTTTACCTAAAAAAATACATGCAAAATTCTATGTATTCTATAAAAAACGAAAAAAACCTTTATTTTGTCCTAGGATGTATGGTTGAACTTCTATGGCTCTCTGAAAATACGCAAATTTTCAAATTTTTATGGGTTATCGTAAAAATTTAGCCATATCTTAAGAAATATCAATCCCTCGTCAATATTAATGTGTTTAATGAATTTCTCAAAATACCTATAAAACCACATATTATAATATCATGTTATAACAAAAATTTCTTTGTTAAATTTTTACCTAAAAAAATCCATACATTTCCATGCAAAATTTTCGAACCTTTTTTATGAAATCGATTTTGCTAAAACTTCGTTTATGTACTAATTTGATGTAAAAAAAAAATAAAAAACATTTATTTTGTGGTAGGATGTATGGTTGAACTTATATGGCTCTCTAAAAATACGCGAATTTTCAAATTTTTATGTATCATTGTAAAAATTTAGTCATATCTTGAGAAATATTAATCCCTCGTCAATATTAATGTGTTTAATAAATTTCTCAGCTCAAAATACCTATAAAACCACATATTATCATACAATTTTCCAACAAAAATTTCTCCGTCAAATTTTTACCTAAAAAAATCAATACATTTACATGCAAAATTTTCGAACCTTTTTTGGAAAATCGATTTTGCTAAAACTTCGTTTATGTACTAATTTGATGCCATAAAAAACGAAAAAAACATTTATTTTGTCCTAGGATGTATGGTTGAACTTCTATGGCTCTGTGAAAATTCGCGAATTTTCAAATTTTTATGTATTATTGTAAAAATTTAGTCATATCTTGAGAAATATTAATCCCTCGTCAATATTAATGTGTTTAATGAGTTTCTCAGCTTAAAATTCGTATAAAACCACATATTATCATACCATTTTCCAAGAAAACTTTCTCCATATTTACATGCAAAATTTTCGAACCTTTTTTTGGAAATCGATTTTGCTAAAACTTCGTCTATGTACTAATTTGAAGCCATAAAAAACGAAAAAAACATTTATTTTGTTCTAGGATGTATGGTTGAACGTCTATGGCTCTCTAAAAGTTCGCGAATTTTTAAATTTTTATGTATTATTGTAAAAATTTAGTCATATCTTGAGAAATATTAATCCCTCGTCAATATTAATGTGTGTAATGAATCTCTCGGCTCAAAATACCTACAAAACCACATATTATCATACCATGTTCCAACAAAAATTTCTCGGTCAAATTTTTTCCTAAAAAAATCCATACATTTACATGCAAAATTTTCGAACTTTTTTTGGAAAATTGATTTTGCTAAAACTTCGTTTATGTACTAATTTCAAGTCATTAAAATCGAAAAAATCATTTATTTTGTCCTAGGATGTATAGTTGAACTTCTATGGCTTTTAGTCATATCTTGAGAAATATTAATCCTTCGTCAATATTAATGTGTTTAATGAATTTCTCAGCTCAAAATACCTATAAAACCACATATTATCATACCATGTTCCGACAAAAATTCCTCCATCAAATTTTTTCCTAAAAACATCCATACATTTACAGGCAAAATTTTCGAACCTTTTTTGGGAAATCGATTTTGCTAAAACTTTGTTTATGTACTAATTTGATGTCATAAAAAAACGTAAAAAAATCATTTATTTTGTGCTAGGATGTATGGTTGAACTTGTATGGCTCTCTGAAAATACGCGAATTTTCAAATTTTTATGTATTATTGTAAAAATTTAGTCATATATTGAGAAATATCAATCCCTCGTCAATATTAATGTGTTTAATGAATTTCTGAGCTCAAAATACCTATAAAACCACATATTATCTTACTATGTTCCAACAAAAATTTGTTTGTCAAATTTTTACCTAAAAAAATCCAAACATTTCCATGCAAAATTTTCGAACCATTTTTGGGAAATCGATTTTGCTAAAATTTCGTTTACGTACTAATTTGATGTCAAAAAAAACGAAAAAAACATTTATTTTGTGGTAGGATGTATGGTTGAACTTATATGGCTCTCTAAAAATACGCGAATTTTCAAATTTTTATGTATCATTGTAAAAATTTAGCCATATCTTGAGAAATATTAATCCCTCGTCGATAATAATATGTTTAATGAATTTCTCAGCTCAAAATACCTATAAAACCACATATTATCACACCATGTTCCAACAAAAACTTCTTGGTCAATTTTTTACCTAAAAAATCCATACATTTACAGGACAAATTTTCGAACTTTTTTTGGAAAATCGATTTGGCTAAATCATACTTTTTTCCAACAAAAATTTCTCCGTCAAATTTTTACCTACAAAAATCCATATTTACATGCAAAATTTTCGAACCTTTTTTTGGAAATCGATTTTGCTAAAACTTCGTTTATGTACTAATTTAATGTAATAAAAAAAGAAACAAACATTTATTTTGTCCTAGGATGTATGGTTGAACGTCTATGGCTCTCTAAAAGTTCGCGAATTTTTAAATTTTTATGTATTATAGTAAAAATGTAGTCATATCTTGAGAAATATTAATCCCTCGTCAATATTAACGTGTTTAATAAATTTCTCAGCTCAAAATACCTATAAAACCACATATTATCATGCCATGTTCCAACAAAAATTTCTTCATCAAATTTTTACCTAAAAAAATCCATATATTTACATGAAAAATTTTCGAACTTTTTTTGGAAAATCGATTTTGCTAATGTACTAATTTGATCTCATAAAAAACGAAAAATGCCAATTTTCAAATTTTTACGTATTATTGTAAACATTTAGTCATATTTTGAGAAATATTAATCCCTCGTCAATATTAATGTGTTTAATGAAATTCTCAGCTCAAAATACCTATAAAACCACATATTATCATACCATGTTCCAACAAAAATTTCTCCGTCAAATTTTTACCTAAATAAACCGATGCAAAATTTTTGAACTTTTTTTGGAAAATCGATTTTGCTAAAACTTCGTTTATAAACATTTATTTTGTCCCAGGATGTATGGTTGAACTTCTATGGCTCTATGAAAATACGCGAATTTTCAAATTTTTATGTATTATTGTAAAAATTTAGTCGTATCTTGAGAAATATCAATCCCTCGTCAATATTAATGTGTTTAATGAATTTCTCAGCTCAAAATACCTATAAAACCACATATTATAATGCTATGTTATAACAAAAATTTCTTTGTCAAATCTTTACCTAAAAAAATCCATACATTTCCATGCAAAATTTTTTGAACCTTTTTTATGAAATTGATTTTGCTAAAACTTCGTTTATGTACTAATTTGATGTCTAAAAAAACGAAAAAAACATTTATTTTGTGGTAGGATGTATGGTTGAACTTATATGGCTCTCTAAAAATACGCCAATTTTCAAATTTTTATGTATTATTGCAAAAATTTAGTCATATCTTGAGAAATATAAATCCCTCGTCAATAATGTGTTTAATGAATTTCTCAGCTCAAAATACCTATAAAACAAATATTAATCCCTGGTTAATATTAATGTGTTTAGTGAATTTCTCGGCTTAAAATATCCATAAAACCACATATTATCATATCTTGTTCCAACAAAAACTCAAATTTTTACCTAAAAAAATCCGTACGTTTACATGCAACTTTTATTGCGATATCGATTTTGGTTAAACTTCGTTTATATACTAATTTGTTGTCATAAAAAACGAAACATTTATTTTATACTAGGATGTATGGTTGAACTTCTATGAGTCTCTGAAAACTCGCGAATTTTCAAATTTGTATGTATTATTGTAAAAATTTAGTCCTATCTTGAGAAATATTAATCCCTCGTCAATATTAATGTATTTAATGAATTTTTCAGCTCAAAATACCTATAAAACTACATATTATCATACCATGTTCCAACAAAAATTTCTCCGTCAAATTTTTACTTAACAAAATTTATACATTTACATGCAAAATTTTCGAACCTTTTTTGGGAAATCGATTTTGCTAAAACTTGGTTAATGTACTAATTTGATGTCATAAAAAACGAAAAAAACATTTATTTTTGACCTAGGATGTAAGGTTGAACTTCTATGGCTCTCTGGAAATTCGCGAATTTTCAAATTTTTATGTATTATCGTAAAAATTTAGTCATATCTTGAGAAATGGCAATCCCTCGTCAATATTAATGTGCTTAATGAATTTATCAGCTCAAAATACCTATAAAGCCACATATTATCATACCATGTTCAAACAAAAATTTCTCCGTCAAATTTTAAAGAATCCATAATTTACATGCAAAATTTTTTGCGAAATCGATTTTGCCTAAACTTCGTTTATATGCTAATATGATGTCATAAAAAACGAAAAAAAGATTTATTTTGTTCTAGGATGCATGGCTCTCTGAAAATTCGCGAATATTCAAATCTTTATGTATTTATTGTAAAAATTTAGTCATATCTTGAAATATTAATCCCTCGTCAATATTAATGTGTTTAACGATTTTCTTAGTTCCGTCAAATTTTTACCTAAAAAAATCGATGCAAAAATTTTCGAACTTTTCTTGGGAAATAGATTTTGCTAA
Source organism: Kuschelorhynchus macadamiae (assembly GCA_030620095.1). Lineage (NCBI taxonomy): Eukaryota > Metazoa > Arthropoda > Insecta > Coleoptera > Curculionidae > Kuschelorhynchus > Kuschelorhynchus macadamiae. The sequence continues at coordinate 1,015,587 of JAUTXW010002049.1, read as the reverse complement.
AACTTCGTTCATGAGCTACTTTGATGTCATAAAAAACAAAAAAAAAAACATTTATTTTGTCCTAGGATGTATGGTTGAACTTCTATGACCATCTGTATATTCGTGAATTTTCAAATGTTCACGAATTTATTGTAAAAATTTAGTCATATCTTGAGAAATATTAATCCCTCGTCAATATTAACGTGTTTAATAAATTTCTCAGCTCAAAATACCTATAAAACCACATATTATGATACCATGTTCCAACAAAAATTTCTCCATCAAATTTTTACCTAAAAAAATCCATATACATGCAAAATTTTCGAACCTTTTTTGAAAAATCGATTTTGCTGAAACTTCGTTTATGTGCTAATTTTAAATTATAAAAAACGAAAAAAACATTTATTTTGTCCTAGGATGTATGGTTGAACTTCTATAGCTCTCTGAAAGTACGCGAATTTTTAAATTTTTATGTATTGTAAAAATTTATGATAATATGTGGTTTTTATAGGTATTTTAAGCTGAGAATTTCATTAAACACATTAATATTGACGAGGGATTAATATTTCTCAAGATATGACTAAATTTTGACAATAATACATAAAAATTTTAAAATTCGCTTATTTTCAGAGAGCCATAGAAGTTCAACCATACATCCTAGGACAAAATAAATATTTTTTTCGTTTTTCATGACATCAAATTAGTACATAAACGAAGTTTTAGTAAAATCGAGTTCTCAAATAACGTTCGAAAATTTTGCATGTAATGTATGGATTTTTTTAGTTAAAAATTTGACGGAGAAGTTTTTGTTGGAACATGGTATGATAATATGTGGTTTTATAGGTATTTTGAGCTGAGAAATTCATTAAACACATTAATATTGACGAGGGATTAATATTTCTCAAGATATGACTAAATTTTCACAATAAACACAAACAATTTGAAAATTCGCGAATTTTCAGAGAGCCATAGAAGTTCAACCATACATCCTAGGACAAAATAAATATTTTTTTCGGTTTTTTATGACATCAAATTAGTACATAAACTAAGTTTTAGCAAAATCGATTTCCCAAAAAAAGTTCGAAAATTTTGCATGTAAATGTACGGATTTTTTTAGGTGAAATTTGACGGAGAAGTTTTTGTTGGAACATGGTATGATAATATGTGGTTTTATAGGTATTTTGAGCTGAAAAATTCATTAAACACATTAATATTGACGAGGGGTTAATATTTCTCAAGATATGACGAAATTTTTATAATAATACATAAAAATTTGAAAATTCGCGATTTTTCAGAGAGCCATAGAAGTTCAACTATAGATCCTAAGACAAAATAAATTTTTGCATGTATGGATTTTTTTTGGGAAAAATTTGACGGAATTTTCAAATTTGTATGTGTTATTGTAAAAATTTAGTCATATCTTGAGACATATTAATCTTTCGTCAATATTTTCAGCTCAAAATACCTCTAAAACCACATACTATCATAGCATGTTCCAACAAAAATTTGTCCGTCAAATTTTTACTAAAAAAAATCCATACATTTACATGAAAATTTTCGAACTTATTTTGCAAAATCGATTTTGCTAAAAACCACATATTATCATCCCATGTTCCAACAAAAATTTCGCCGTCAAATTTGTACCTAAAAAAATCCATACATTTACATTATTAAACTTAAGGTAATTATTACTTTTTAAAAGTTTATTTAACTTCACTTGTAAGTTAGAATGTATGTATGTTTGGGTCAAATCATGCAAGTAACTTTTGGAGCAGTTCCTGTTATCGGAATTGACTGAGATTTGGTATACATAAATAAACGCGATGACACTACAATATTATAGTGTCCAGTCGTGAATGTTTTATACAGAGTGCTTAAAAAATAATGCTAAAATGTTCAAAATAAAATAAACGAAAAAAAAGCTTTTTTTATCATCAATTATTTATTATTTGGAGTGCCAATTAAATGTACTATTTCAGTTTCATTTTTGAATTGGCGTATTTGACTGGTCAAAAACTGCAAACTAAGTGCAATTCTATATTTTGTCGCCAAGAGAACATGAAAATAAATAGAAATACACTTAGTGGGCACTTTTTGACCAGGCAAATCCACTTAAAGATTAATTTTTGATATTTTAACCTGTTCGAAAACAAATTACAATACTTTTTGGGCTAACTTAATATATAGACCGATCGGAATAACACATTTAGAGGTAAAAAAGAAACTGTCACCTAAACTTTTATAAGTCTAAATGGTAAAGTAGCTTTTAATAAACGTAAAAAAAATTAATTGTAATCGGCGAAAATTGACGTCCTATAAGTTGTAAATAATACAAACACCTTCAACTTCAACTTGTGTCGAGATCATTTCCTAACATAACCTTAAGATTCTTTCTTTTTCAAAATGGAATCGGCTGCCACTTTTTTGCTTTCAGGGCCATTCTCCAGCCCAACAGGTAGGATGTCCGAATGGCGAGCTCTAAGCTCCCGAACACCCTGAATCTTTCAAATAAATTTTTAATTTTTGAAATGCATCTTGGCTTCCACTAGATGCCCTTTGAGAGAACTACTGGTCTCACGAGATGACCTTTCCTTTCAAGCTATCCGCTTACCCCTCCCACTCCCGCCACATAGCGGCCATTACGCTAATATTCTATGTAGAACTGCGGCAGACGAACGGGATAGAATGCAGGAACAACTAGGCCTCACACGTTCACAGCGTTTGCTCACTTTCTTGCGGGGTCGTTAGTTTCCACTCTGAGCGGTTGAGTCTCTCGTTTCCCATCGAAATAAGGCAGCAAAACCGAACACGTGGAACTACTTATGTTAATAACACAAAGTTCTGCCTTCGACGAGACGAACCGGAAGACTTCAACCTTAAGATTTTCGAGAAAAATGCAAAACTTCGTTTAATTTTTCTTTTTTATTTTTCATTTCCTCAAAAATAGCTTAATTTTAACGGAACTTGGTGAATATGTACCTTTTTATGTCTTAAATAGCCGCAGTTTTGAAATTAATCTGATAAGTAGTTTTTTTCAGACTGATTTTTTAAATATTTTATTAGGCTGCAATTTTGTTTTGCTATTTTATACTCATACAAAAATGTTACCAGTTCGTTCTTATGTAACAAACAACAAAATTTGAAGTCCTTCTGATGAGTCGTTTTTAAACTATGTCGCGAACTGCCAGACAGACAAACAAAGCGACAGGTGGATCGACGGAATTGATAAAACATATTTTTTGGCATCTATGGACGCTAAACCGCGAAGATGTGTAAAACCTGCTAGAGTGATTTCACAAGTGCAGATTACAAAAAATTTTTTTGGCCGCCATTTTGTTCCGCCACCTAGAATTAATAACACAGTTTTACTAGTTCATCACTGTACTACAGTTGTTATGGCACTACAATTTGAAATCATTTCATTAGAAGTTTTTTCAGGCTGAATGTTTAAATATTTTATTAAACCGTCATTTTGTATTTGTGCCGAAGTTTTACCAGTTGGCTCTTACATAATATTTGATTTTTGTGCAAATTCGATAATTAGCTTTTTAAGTAATAATTTCTTTGACGCTTCATTAGGCCGCCATCTTGTTCCGGCATATTGGTCTTTACCAAAATATTACCAGGTCATTCCCATATAAGCCTTAATTTTTGACTAAAATTTGAAGTCAATCTGATGAGCAATTTTTAAGCTATGAATTGACACACAGACAGATAAACCGGCAGACGGACCTTATAAAACATATTTTTTGGCATTTAGGGACGATAAAATGCGAAGATATGTAAAACCTGAAGGTGATTTTTTCAAGTTACACAATTTATTTGGCCGCCATTTTGTTCCGCCATCTTGAATTAATACCACAGTTTTACTAGTTCATCTCTGTACTAGAATTAGTTATGGCACACAATTTGAAATCAATTAATTACGTAATTGGTTTTTAGGCTGAATGGTTAAATATTTTATTAAACCGCCATTTTGTTTCGCCATCTTGGATTCGTATTCAAATTTTACTAGTTGATTCCTACATAATACTTGATTTTTGTACAAAAATTGAGATAAATTGTGTAATTAGCTTTTTTAGTAATATTTTTTTAACATTTCACTAGGCCGCCATTTTGTTTTGCCAGGTCATCCCCATATAACCCTTAATTTTTGACCAAAATTTGAAGTCAATGGGGTAAGTAGTTTTTTAGTTATGCCGCGAACAGACAGGCCGACAGACAGACAGACTTCCATTTTATGAGGAAAGTAAAAACGGAAAAAAAATTCGAACAAACTTTTGTATTTTTCTTGGAAATTTGAAAATGCAGGTTGAAAAGTGATTTTTGCAAAAGTTGTAAATTTTTGCATGCTTTACAACTTTTGCATAGGATATATTTTATAGGACAACAATTTTTGCTGGAAATTGCAAAACTACCATTTTTCAAGCCCCTAAGTCAACCCTAAATCATCCCTAAGGTTGCAGTTATTTTTTATTAAAAGCCCCTTTACTACTTGTATAAAAATCCAGATAACCAATAAAAATATTTTGTTGATTTCTTAAATTTTATTCTTGGTAAATTGATACATAAAAAATAATTTAACGGTCTCAAATGTTAAGTTGATTATACAGAGTCAGTTAAGAATAGAAAAATTAGGTTTTTCTATTCTTAAAAATAAAACTTCAACTTTTTTAACATTGAATATCCGAGACATTAGAATTAACTGAAACTTGAAAATTATTTTTTTAATTACCTGGTTAGATAAAAAGGTTAAGCCACCCTGTAATTATTTATGCATTTTTCGATAGATTTCCTTGCGGGATCTCCTCAGATTACTTCTGCATCTCCCTGGATATCCCCGAAATCTTCCTAGATATCCCCCGAATCTGCTCGTATCTCCTTGGATATCCTCCGAATATACCTGTATCTCCTCAGATATCCTCTGAATATCTCCGTATCTCCTCGGATATCCTCCGAATCTCCTAGGATATCCTCCGAATCACCTCGGATATCTCCGAATCTCCTCGGATATCTCCGAATCTCCTCGGATATCTCCGAATCTCCTCTGATATCTTCCGTATCTCCTCGGATCTCCCCCAGATCTCCTTACCTTGGGACATAAAATATCCTCCTCAGTGAGTACCCCCTCGACCCTTTGCGAAGTCTAGCAAATGAATGTTATTCTACTTAACCAGAAATGCGCCTATCCTGCATAAACCTTTAAAATTTCATACATTTTAATAATATTAAAGCATACTAATTTATAATAAGGTGGCACAGGTATTATGTAAATGTATTAATTTTGGCAGTGGAAAGGTGCAAAGAATGAGAAAAGAGCTGACTAAAAGAGAAAGATGAAACATAATAACATAAAAAAAAGCAGGTCCATGTTCACAATCACTGGCATTTAGTTTTAAGTATTTTGGTTTACTAACAGGAAATACTTAAGTTTCTATTTGAATTTATTAAAACGCCTAAATTCATCAGGCAGTGGGTTGAGTAGTGAGACTGCATTATATGCAAAAGATCTTTTAAAAAATACTGTTCGGAAACGAGGCAAAGTATATTTGTGTTTAAATCTCACATTGACAGAATGAGTTAACGACCGAGTTTCCAAAATTTCTCTTAAATAACTGCTCGAGGCAGGATTGTTTATAAGGTTGAAAACAAAATTACCCAGATGGTGCCTCCATCTATTATCCATTCTTAACCAATTTAATTCATTTGCTTTGTGCGAAATATGTTCCTTTCTGCTCATATTAAAAATGAGGCGACAGCAAGAATTTTGAATAACCTGTATCCTGTTTTTATCTATGCAAGTTAAACACGGAAATATATAAAATTACAATAATTAAATTGTGAGAGTACCTACTAACGACTCTGTCAGCATCTTTCTAAAATAAAAATTAAGTATATGTCGATTTGCAAATAGAAACTTTAAAAAAAGCTCTTTGTCTCAACGCACTCACATGATCACGAAACCGCAACTTTGAATCAACACTAATTCCCAGGTTTTTAGTTGATTGAACAAAACTTAACTTGACATTCTCAAAAAACATATTCATATTCATTTTTAAATAATCCGATTTAGTACTATTACCAAATATTACTTGAGTCTTCGATTTAATTTTAAATTATGTTCTTTAGATAAGTTGTTAATTAAATTCAACTCGCTATTTATAATATTGTTAGCTTCGATAAATTCCTCAGGCTTAAAAGAAAAGTAAATTTGGATATCATTAGCATTTGCTGTTAGATTGCATTTCTTAAGTGATGTTAGAATATCTAAAGTATAAATTATGAAAAGAAGGGGTCCAAGGATGGACCCTGATAAAATAAAAAGATCGTCAGATTTATTATTACCATAAGATATTTTCTGCGTTCTGCCAGACAGGTAAGATTCAATTAGTTTCAACGAGGTATTTTTAAACCCAAAATATTTAAATTTAGCCAACAAGAGATTATGATTAATGGAGTATCAAATGCTTTTGAATAATCGAAAAGAATAAGAATAGTAACAAGACCGTGATCAACGTTATTAAAAATGTTGTTAGTTACCGTAGCAAGAGCTGTAGCTGTACTAAATCCACATTGAACATCAGGTATTTTATTATTGGAGCATACGTAATTATAAATTTGTTTATAAATTATCTTTTCGAAAATTTTTGAGGCTGCAGATAAAACTTATAATTCTTATATCAGAAAAAGTCTGTGGATCATTATGTTTAGGAAGTGGGATACCAATGGCCTTTTTCCAAACTGTGGGAAAATAAGATTTTTCAATGCAGCAATTAATTATGTGAAGTAAAATTACGTCAATGTGGGGGCTACAGTAACGGAGCATCCTAAGAGAGATATCGTCAGAACCCACGCAATCCCTCTTTAAAGCATGAAGAGTTTTGTTAATTTCATTTATATCACTGAGTTTAAAAGAAAATTGATTAGTTGCCACAAAAAAAATACTGTTGTAAAATTTTATTTTATCATTACATTTATTAGTAGCATCCAGGAAAAACTGAGCAAAATAGTTATTTATGGCTTTTGGATCTGAAAGACTAACAGGTAAGTCCTTCTGACTAGTGTTATTACATTTTTTTTATTGATTATTTGAGTCATATTATAAGTATTGAGGCATGTTAAAATAGGGTTGGTATATTGAAAAAATTAATATTAAAATCTCCAAGACATACGTTATTATACATACAAATACATATTGTTTATGTCTCCAAAAAATGAGTCACTCCGAGTATTTGGTGGTCTATATATATCTCCCACAAAATAAAACTTGTTAAATAGGTTTAATTTTAGGAATATGAATTCAGTTGTTTCACTTCAAAGTCGAATAGAATTTCACTACATGAGAGTGTACATCTTATATAAGCCATTAGGCCGCCACTCCTGCCTTGCAGCCTATCTTTGCGAATAATTTTACAGCCAGGAATCGTAAATGATTCTGGCGGGACGCCGGCATACAACCAAGTTTCTGTGACCACTACTAAATCAAAATTATTTTGTTGAACTAAAAGTGAAAATTCGTTAAAGCCACTAAACATGGACCTAACGTTCCAATGAGAAATTCTCATATTATTTTTAAGAGTACTCTAATTCTGCAGAGACTATACGTTCGCTTTCTGTTAACAAATATTATTAACAAACCTACAAGTTATATAAGTTATCGTATAAAAGCTAAAAAAAATTATAGTATTTATCAGTCCAAAAAAAAAAAGCTAATAAGAAACGATGCGCCAAAATTATATTTACACTTTTACTAAAAGATAAGTCTGTGCCATTAAAAAAAATTTAATGTAAAATAGAAAATATACAAGTATAAGCAGATGAGTGTAGCTTAATTAACAGTATCCGAGACCTCATTAAAAAAATGAGTATATATTTGGTATTTTCCACAAATTTTGTAACAATCGATCGAGAGCGCCAACTGGTGCAAGATAAGGTTTAAATAACATTATAAATTAAACAGTAATGTGCTTAAAAATTAAAAGTAATTATAATGTTATTATTTATAGTTCTACAATTGACAAAGAGTGCTTCAACTCATATACTATAGGTATACTTTAAGCCTAATAGAAACACAACAATTAGCAAAAATAAAAGACTATTACTTAATGATTATGAAAATGCATAACAAATAATTACAATTAGTTCATTCTTAAAATTAAAGACCCATATCTTGTTACCTTAAATTAATTTAAAAGTGTAGGTATCTAGCATTTATTTTGCAAGCAAAATAAGACAAATAATTTGAGGAAATTCCTAAAACAGTTGATGACCAAAATAAATTTAATTAAAATAATATTTTCATTTCTAATCTATATAGAATGTTATTCAACGAACACATTAAAGAATACAATGTACATACTAGAGTTTATATTTACATAACAGAATATTCCCAGCCAGATAAGTTTACAAAACCTCCACTTCACTGTCACTATCCGGCAAATCCGACATATTCCTCATCAATGTTCTGCCACTTTCACTATCTTGAACATAAACTAACCACCAAATGTCTACGTAGAATTGCCGTATACTGCTTTAGATTATTTAAAAATGTAAGTTAGTCGGAGTAGCATTTCGGTCACTAAATATTCGGACCCTTTAAGCTTTTTTTTTGTTTAAGTACACTAAGTCGCGTGACCACTGTCGACAAAAAAATGTACTACAAGCGGCCTTGGATGATCTTTGTTGTTTATCGCCGCACTTTTTTCTAAGCGGTAGCAGTTGTTTATATCGTTTTTTGCAATATTTAGAGAGTCTGTTTACAATAACATCGTAAATGTCACTGGGGGACTCCTTTACACCGTGAATAAGCAGGATTTTTTTATTACTTTTTATTTGAATTTCGTTTAAACGACGGTTTAACGACTCCTGTTCCTTTTTAAGGTGCAACATATTGCTTTTGATATCATTAAGGGACGAGGTTACATTATTCTCGAACAAATTAAACTTCATGAGCAAGTCAGGCCAACACTTGGGATCAGTATTATCATTATTACTATTTGAAATTGCAACGGTCTTACTGTGAGATTCTAACAGCACACGGAATCCGTTCATGCTTATTTTGAATTGATCCGCCATTTCTTCTACTCTAGCGTTAACACTTTGCACAGTTAACGTGGTTTTACCTATTTTTTAATATAAATACTTGTGAGAAAGAAAGGCACTAAAATATACAAAGTAAACTTCAAATATAAGTAAAAAACTAGCGAAAAATCAATGAATCATCAAAAAATTGCAAGAGGTACACAGGCACACGTCTACTCTATACACAGCGCCATCTACACTCTATGAATATAGATTTATACCCATGTACAGTCACTGTAAGTAAAATGAAAAATAAAACATATAACATACAAACCAGCATCCTATATTCTTAAACTAATGAACACTTACATATGTTTCGAAATGCTATCATCTTAACAAAAATTGTTAACATAAGACCAAAAGGTTTTATATTTGAATGTATCATCAGTGTTGCTTATCAATTAAATACGTGTTATCACCACTTACTTTTGAATATTTTAGATAATCTGTATACCAGCCAGATATCTTATATTTTTGCAGCCTGTTCTTCACTTATTAGTTTTTTTCTTAACTGAGAAATGTACCAAATGGGAAAGTTTTCACGTTTAATAGTTTTTGTGGCACATATTTTAGTATTGCTTCCCCAACAACGTCATAGAAGTTTGTTAACATATCGTCAACACCCTTCAGTTGAAATATATCACTCCACTTGAGCATTTGTAAGACATATTGAATACTTTCAAAGACCTCATTTCAAATAAATATATCATTGAATTCGCCTTGTTGTCGATTTAGGAGTCAATTACTACTTCTAATGCAAGCTGATGGTTATCGATGTTGGTCACTCGATCCTCTAAATGTTGTTAAAAGCCTCAGAAAAGATTAATGCTACAATTTTACTATATTTATTCGATATTGTTTTAGCAGCCAATAGTTCAAGGTAGAAAACCATTTCTCCTTGGGCAGAATTGACCCTTGTAGGATTAAGGTGGTTGTCTTCGATACTCCATGAGATGTTCACCATCATTTTGAATCATTGCCCCTGCGGCATTGCATACATGTTCCAGACAGAGATTTTGATATGCTCATTTTGTAACGTGAAATAAAAATACATAAACATTATTGCTCCCAACGAAAATCAGGATGTTTCAATGATTCTACTTGTGTCTTTGCTAGTCTGGCAGTCGGATGAGCTCAATAGAGCGAAATCGCGATCGTCGTTTGACTGAATTGCATCATTGCGCCTGTAGCATTGAAAGACAAGCTCCAGACAGAGATTATGTCCTTGTAGTGACTTTGATATAATGTGAAATAAAAATATTATAACTGGTATTCAAGCAAGTAACACTGAACTCAAATACAAAAAAAATATGTGAAATCTCACAAAAGGTCAGTTATGAGACTTGAATACTTCTGGTACAATATTCATGATGATTTTTCAAAATTGCAATCTTTTCTAAGAATTACATTTATTGTAGACTAGTCTGTCTACGGAATGTTTCGATACATAATATAAACAATATTATTTAAGCAAGCATAAGAAATTATATCTAGGTTACATGTCAAACAAACTGACACATTTTAAAATTTTGAAATCAATTCTTTTCTATTATTTAATGTTTTTCTCTTACGATCGGCGCACTGATGAGTCCCGATAGGATAAAAGCATTTGTACAATTACTATGTGTCTATAAAAACTTAAGGTAAATGATATAATTTCCTATGCTTGCTTAAATAATATTGTTTATATTATGTATCGAAACATTCCGTAGACAGACTAGTCTACATGTTGAGGTATGTAATTATATTGAATATTTGCTTCAATTAATTTAAAGTTAAATTTTTTTATTCAGTTGCGAAAAATCCAAAGATTTTTGTTTGTCAATCTATACGCAACAAATAATCTGAACACATTTTAAAATAACATTATAGATGGCTGCAAACTATCATTTTTTTCATATCTAGGTTACATGTCAAACAAACTGACACATTTTAAAATTTTGAAATTAATTCTTTTCTATTATTTAATGTTTTTCTCTTACGATCGGCGCACTGATGAGTCCCGATAAGATGAAAGTATTCGTACAATTACTATGTGTCTATAAAAACTTAAGGTAAATGATATAATTTCTTATGCTTGCTCAAATAATATTGTTTATATTATGTATCAAAACATTCCGACGACAGACTAGTCTACATGTTGAGGTATGTAATTATATTAAGTATTTACTTCAATTAATTTAAAGTTAAATATTTTTATTCAGTTGCGAAAAAGCCAAAAAAGATTTTTGTTTGTCAATTGATGATTCTGTTACCGACTTATTTTTTGAATACCATATAGATTAGATAGCCATAACAAATGCCACTAAAATCTTTTTCTGAAAAATATTTGTTTCAATGAGAGCGGGACTACTTAATTACTTATCGAACCAAATCCTATTTTAAAATTAGTCAGGTTTTATTTCTAGTTAATTTCAATTTATTTGTTTATATTATACTAGTTGGCGTTTATATTTTGTAATGTGAAAACCAAATAAATAATTAAATTTTGATAAATCTAAAAGCAATCAATTAAGTCAGACCTGTTATTTTATATGTGTGTAAATAGAAGTAAACCATTTTAAAATGATTAAATAACCTTTTTTAAAAATTATGTCAAAAACCAAGATCTTGGGACTGTGTGTGGTTCTTGGTGTGGTCTTTTATAACCTATCTTGAATGGGATGGAAAGAAATATATATGAATTTCATTCTTCAAGGTATTCAAGTTAATAATCATGCATCCAAAAACACTACTGTAATTATTATCATAACTAAAATACTGTTAATGAATATTACATATTGTTAATATCTAAAAAAAACATTTTTTGTATTTTGGTTTTTTATTTTGGTATATAGAATTTTAAAAACGAAGGATATCAAAATAATAATTAATAATTACAATAAGCTAATTTTAAATTAAATTAAATTCTATTAAGTTAAATTATTATTAAGCATAAGTTAAATAAGCTTGGTTGGCTGGAAATGCTGATAATAACTTCTAGTATAATCAATCATAAGATCTGCTTGACATTCAGGCAATTCTCCTACTTGTACAGCTGGTGAACCACTATATCTTGTAAAAGGTGGAACCACTGTTTCTGGAGCTAAAATTGTGTTGTCTTCTATCACACAGCAGTCTCTTAGAATGCACCTTCTTCCCTAAAAGAGTTATCTGCATAAGTAAAATTGTGTTGTACTGTGATTTAATACATGCTCACATTCCACAAGTAGCTAAATTTATAGTTAAATTTAAAATTGTACTTACTATAACACAATTGTTTCCAATATGAACATAGTTTCCAATCTGTGCTGCATTAATCAATGTTTTTTCTCCAATAAAAACATGGTCACCAATGCTAAGTGGGAAGAAGGCAACCCTAAAATAAAAAAAAATAGTGTATAAAATTGTAAAATACGCCATCTTTGGAAAATCTCCGACTTGGTTAGTAAGTAATTTCCCAAATTGTCACATATTAAGCAGACTCTCTTGGAAAGTTAATTTTTTAAAAAATCAATAATTTTTAGCTATTTGATGGCTGTGGTTCAGAGTTTGTCTAAAATGAGTATAGTGGTCCTTAAATTCTTGTTCAGCATCTCTATAGCTCTTTAACTAATATGATACATAGGCTGTCAATCAGTTTGGTTATTTACAAAGGTTGATTATGTTTTTGTTAACATATTAGCAATAATTTTCAATTCAATTCAGTTTTTTCCATTAGCTTGATTTTATGTTAGAGATGAAAAGTTTTAATTACCTATACCAATACAAACTTTGCCAGTTATTTATGATATATTAGTGAGAATGAATCTAATGTTCAAATTTATATGGAAATATGAATGAAGCATTAGCATCTGTCTATTTAAATTAAATATGTTTTTTTATGGCCAGATTAAAGCAAGACTAAAAAGAAATAATAATAAGAAATAAAATAAGGAATGAGATTGATACAAAAAAACTTGGTTGGTGGTTATTCTTGCTGAAACATGGATTAATAGCTCATTTACATTAAGTAAAGACAACTTTTATAATTTTAATGCATACAGAATGGACAGATGTGTTGATACTAGTGGTAAGAGCAAAGAGGAGGAGGCGTCCTTGTTGCAATATTCAATAAACCCAAATCTAGAAAATTATCCGTTAATTGTAAAGAAATTTAGCAAGTCTTTGTTGAAGCTAAGGCTGATAGAAGTATTTAATCCAAGTAACTTTGGAGCTATTTATCTTCCACCTAACTCTGCATTGTGATTAAGTCCAGGAGATTGCTGATACTTTTCCACATGTCAAAATAGCAGTTTTTAGAGATTACAACTTACTTGTGTGGTTTAATGAGACCATAGAGTTTCTGTCCAATGTGTTTGCGCAGTGTATGCCGACATATTTCAGCTAAACCCAGTGGCCAATACCCGATAGTAGGAATATATATTTAGACTTCACTTTTTCTCATACACAAGACATAAATGTTGTACCATGGAAAGGATCTTCTACTGCCTGATTTCTTATTATAGTTCCATGCTCATTGAAATTCTGTTTAGTTAAAAATGCAATATTTTTGCTAAATCATTTAGCAGCACACTTGCAATATTTCTTATTTATTATATTATATTAAAAGTTAAATTAGACATTAGGAGTCAATCCATGATGGCTTGTTCTCTTGAAATCTTTGTCTAGTTATCTATAGTATCTTTGTCTAATCTATGTATTTCTTGCATGTATTCAGGCTTAGAGGCAATATTTTAAGTTTCATCCTTTTCTTGCATTACTGTTTTAGAAAGTTACTAATCGATAAGAGAAATTCAATGTTCATAAAGGATGTCCATAATATTTGATCGATTGATGACGTACAGGTAAAGATCCAATGGTACAGTAGTATAAAAATGTTTGTTAATTTATTACTTATCGAAGCGAAGCAAAAATCACTTACAACACACCGCTAATAGAAATTTGTCACCTGTTTGATTGTATGAACGGTTTTGAGGTAACAGAAATTCTCTTCGCTTCAGTTCTTCTAAGTGGGTGAGCAGCTTAATATCATAAAGAACTTTTTATATGCAAAAATATTGATGAAAATGTCGATAAAAAAGAAATAATTTTATGAAAACACACTTGCCTAAATTATGTACAATACTGCTTTGATTAGTTAGATAAAGCACTTCTATATGGAAAAATATAGATGAAAATACATACAATTTTTACGAGAACACATTTCTAAGTTACGCGTAACATTTCTTTAAGTCATTGAATAAGCTGGGATGGAACACACACAACTTTTGCAATGCTGTTTGGGCACTCTACCACTGAGCTAACAGACTTCACAAATTTAACGAGCCTTTTTTATACTCGGAACAAAAAAAATCCATATATTAAAAAAGGCTGATTAAGATGCAGACCGAGAACTGAATGTCTCACAGGGTACAATATGATTGACTAATATGTTATGACCCAATCAGGGATTTTGTTTGTTTCAATGGACTGAATGGTGCTGAACCTTTTATTAGTACTTTTTTCTTTATTGATGAAAATAAAAACTTACCCTTTACTAAATTTTTTATAAGGTGGCCTCAGTACTGCTTCTTTACTAATTATACAATATCTTCCAGTTTTAACATTAGCTAAATCACCCCTAATAATAGCTTCTGCCTGAACAATTACCTTTCCCTGCAAAATTATATTCTGGGAGCCACAAAGAACTGTTTGCCTACAAACCTTGTTACCAGATGCCTAAAAAGAATTTTATTTTGCACAATAAAAATAACTATATTCTCCCTAGCAGTATACAAATTACCGTTTCCACATATTCATTTTTGTTGTAATTTATATCTCTAAGTTCCATGGCTTTTGATAATATCAACTTTGTATTGAATTATTTTAAGGAAATGGCTCGGCACGGAAAAACACTAATTAGGCAGTCCAACAAAAAGCTGCATGTCCTACGACAGCTATTTGACCAATATTGTGGGACTTATCAAACCAATATTTAAGCCCCATTGGCTAAATCAGTTTGTCCTACGACAACCCAAAAATGACATGACAGTGACAGATCGTTGGAGTGCCTAATGTTTATAACAGGGCACTCCAACGATCTGTCAGTTGAACGTCACCGATCAGCTGTTTTTGACGGGCGTTGGACAAACAAATCGAATTTTTACACAGGAGTATATGAGACTTTTGTTATTTATTTTTATTTTTTTACCCTAAAATGCCTTCTTTTTGTTGTATTGCAAATTGTGGATGTAGAGGTATAAAAGACAATGTTACTTTCATTTGTAAGTTTCGATTGAATGAACTTTCGTCGCTGTGGCTAAAGTGGATACTGCAATAAGAAGCGAATTTACCTACTACCAAATTAAATTAGGCCCAAATGTGTGCAAACCATTTTATATTAATCATTTATTAAAAAACTAAAATCAATTTAGCTAGTTTACAATTATTATGATTCTCAATCGAGACTGATCAAAGATCTAACCATTGTTTGAAAAAGTTATATTATATTTTGTACCGTTACATATTTCAATGCTGTATTATTTTTTATGTTTTAGATGACTTAAATAATTATCAGTATTTGTATATACCATCTTGAAAGAGATTTGTTTAATAATTTTTACTTTAAAGCCTCATAGTTCTTAAATTCACTATACGAGTAATAAATATTTTTTTACATTCTATCTTAAACTTAATGAATAATTCATCGTATGTGGAAGCTGGAAGTTTATTGCATACTTTAGGAACTAAATAATGTATGCTTTTTATATTGAAATTATCCTAGCACGAGTGTGGTAGCTGTGGTCTACAGTTTTTACAATTTTTTTTTATGTATAATAAATGGAGCTACGATAACCATATACAGGGTTATTACTTAGTACTAAGATTTGCCAAAAGTGTCTGTCAGCAAAACCTAGGATGGAATAAAGAAATCTTGTTATGCATTTAGGACGGAAGTTCTTAAATTATGAGGGGTGGAAATTCCAGACTCATAAATACAAGTACGCTAAAGGCATGGACACTCTTATCAAAATTTTGAGTTTCTCGATAACTTCTGAAAATAAGACAGGAACAAAATGTAACTATTTTTTTAGAGACTCCACGGTATAATCCTGTCTTAGAGTGCAGGTATGTAATTAAATTTATTCTAGAGATAAGTAAAGTCTAGTAAACAGTAAAGGTTTCATTATGCTGAAAAAAATTGATTTCTTGTACACTCGTCATCAGGTTTATTGTAGACTACTTTTTATTCTTACTGTATTCACTCTGAAAATGTTATATATTGTTTCACTATGACATGCATTTGACAATTTATTTAAATAAAAAAAAATAAAAAAAATTATTGTTTTATTGATTATATGTTTTATTTATAAAAAAAAGTATATGTACTGGGTGCAGTATAAAATATTAAACGCACAGATTGAACTAAGTTTAACTTAGATACATATAATTTAAATTGAACAACTATGTAACTAGCAATGTCCATATTTGTCACTTGGGGAAAGTCTTTTCGATCTACACTACAAAAGGATCTAATTTTTAATTCCAAAAGTATTTTGTTTGCACTGCTCGGCGTTCTCATTTCGAAGCCTCAAAAAGTATTCACTTGTCATAACTAAGTTTAAAGCAAACACACAATTGTAAAAAGTGGCCCTGTACAAAAACATGCACTAAATATTTCAATCTATGTTTTTGGCACTGCACTTCGCAACTTGCCAGATTGCTCTTCGTCCGGGGCTTATTTAGAGCTGGAGCGACCCTTCCAGATAATTTACACCTTATTCCGGTTTGGAGACGTTATCGGTGGGATGTCCGGATGGCGAGCTCTGAGCTCCCGGTCACCCCGTGTATTTCAATATCTTTAAATTTGTCTTTCTTAATAAACTCTCTAACGCATCTTGGCTTCCACTAGATGCCCCTTGAGAGTACTACTGGTCTCACGAGATAACCTTTTCTTTCAAGCTATCCCCTTACCCCTCCCACTCCCGCCACATAGCGGCCATTACGCTAATATTCTATGTAGAACTGCGGCAGACGAACGGGATAGAATACAGGAACAACTAGGCCCCACACGTTCACAGCGTCTGCTCCCTTTCTAGCGGGGTCGTTAGTTTCCACTCTGAGCGTTTGAGTCTCACGCTTCCCCCCGAAATAAAGCAGCAAAACCGAACACGTGGAACCACTTATGTTAATAACACAGGGGTCTGCCTTCGACAAGACGAACCGGAAGACTATGCACTAAATATATATAAAAATACTTCAAATTTGCTTTTAAACTATCACGGACTTATATGGAAATAAGATTATTCGGTTGATTTATTGATAGCTGTTAGCAGTTGCGTATTTAGTGGGGGGCCAAAAGCTCCCTAGAGCTAGTAACCCAAGGCAACATTGTTTTTAGTCGTCAATTGCCTCTCATTTTCTTTCATGGTTTCTTTCAGGTTTTTTTGCACTCCCCCCCTTTGTTGTTCGTCATTAAAGCCGTAATAAATTACAAAAAGTAGGTCCTAGGCATTATTAATCTTAATCTTAACACCCTGCCACTGTGCTAACTGATGTCCCATGAAAGTTTCAAAGAACTTATATATATTTAGCAAAATAAAGCTGTATATTTGAGTGGCGCCACAGTCATGGAATAACTAATTATTTAAATACTTTTCAAAAGATGATAGTTGGTTGGACATTAGACCGCAAGGTGTCAGAAAATTAGAAGAGAGAAACAGAAAGGTGATAATAATAATTGACATTAAAAAAAGTCATAACATGGTAATAATAATAAGCAGGGTTCAGGGCATAATATAAATATTCAATTTCATACATTAACGTAAATAGTGGATTTTATTAGTTTATTTATGTTTACTTTATCCCAAGTGAATAACGTTTTTAAAAGTATGGCATCAGCGGTGTCTGACAAAATTAAGGAACGTAGAAATAGGGTAAGTAAAAGCATTGGCGGCTTGGTATATAAATCCTTGATACTACCAACAAAATAGTCCACCAGTAGGATATACATGTCTATCTGCTGTATATTTGTAGGTACTTTTGGGGCCTCTGCCGGATGACTTTTTACGTCTGCACATTTCTCCGCAAGAACAGCAAGAAGCTGCTGATCGTCAAGCAGCTATGGCTCTGCAACAGCAATATACTGTAGGTAAGTCATGCTATTGTTTGGAAAAATAACTATGGGAAGAACTGTGCAATCAAGTGAAAATTAATACATTCCCTTACATGTCATTAGACAATCATCATTCCATTCTATGGAAAGTATCTGATCTTTCAACAAAAACTTCAATATAACAATAAGATAGATGGGAAGGCAGATCCCCTCTTGGAAGACAGACCTCTGTATTCTTAATATAAGTAGTCCAACATGTCCGTTTTTGCTGTGTTGTTTTGGGAGGATGCAGAAGACTGAAAGGCTCAGAATGGAAACTAACAACCACATGATAAAGGGAGCTGTCGCTATGAATCTGTGAGACCTAGTTATTCCTGCATTCTATCATGTTTTTCTGCCTGTTTTACATAGAATGTACATATAGCATAGGAGGCTATGTTGTAGAGATGTGTAACTTAGAAGTAATAGTAATAAAAATGCTGTTTGTCACTGAGGTAGACATTTCTTGTGCGGAAATAGTGACAAACTATAGTTTTGTGAGGTGTCATTTTCACCATTGAAATATTGTGCTTTTAATGGACAAAAAATGTAGTCAAGTCTTATTAAGGAACTCTTTAAAAACAATTTAAATGTAAATTGTTTTAGTGCTAACCATACAAAACTCTATAAAAAGCAGTAAAAAAGACCAGAATAAGTTTATTATTATCAGTTAATCCATTTATCAGTTGAAGATATTGGCTGGGAATTCCTTTTTTTTTAGTGTTTCGTGAAATGTAAAATGAATAGAATTTACTGTTTGTTGGACGTTGAACTTTCAACTATTGTAGTACCTTTTTATTTGTAAACCAACAGATACATGTGCTCTTGTGTCATTGACCTGCATTGTTATTGTTTACTGTTGTAGTTTTGTTGTCAACTTTGTGCTGGGCCGTACTATTGGTTTTTTGTTCTTGACCAAAATTGTTCATCATGTCTGAACTAGAATGCTCAAAATGTAAAGCAATATGTGTATATAAAGCCAGACCACAACTACCGAGGCACATGCAGTTGCTCTAGCGCAAAAAGTCTTGTTGGTCTTCTGTCCTGTTTGTAAAAACAGTTTGAGAAAACTTACTGAGTTATTGGAAAAGTATAAAACTGAAATTCAAAAGAAACATCTACATATTACAGTAATCCAGTCACAACACGAGCAGGAATTACATGAACTGCAAGAACAATTAAATAATGCTCTAATAGATAACAGGGCAAAAAGTGATCACATGATCAGATTGAAAAGGAGAACGCAGGCCTTCGAAGATTCTCTGTTTTCTGTGGAAAAGGACTTCATAAACAAGATTGATGAACAGACAACACACACACAACCTAAATAAGGAAATACTTACTCAATTGGATAAGAATACAAAGTTGAATGATGAAATTCAGGAATTAAGTATAAATTTCGAAAGGTTAAAGACCGACTTTAATAACCTAAATAAGCTTAAAGGTAACATTTTATTTTATTTTATTTTTTTTATTTTTATTTATACTGCAAGGCTTATTACAAACTAAATATTTTGAAAGTAAATATAGATAAGGTGGAACACGTGAAATTTATTTTATAATTTTGCGAATTTTTTTTAAATTCTTTTAATTTATTGATAAAGGTTGATGATATAGTAACATATTTTACCGGAACCTACTGACCGCCAATTATAATAATTTTTAGATTATATAAAGAAACTACACAAAAATATAAAATTTACATTAGAAAATAATAAATTAATTCCTTAGACTTAACTAGTAAAAGTATCAAGAATAACACAAGTTTTTTTTTCCATAATCCATCTCATACAGACATTTTTAGGAAATAAGAATTGTCCCTAGGTACTTAGAAGGTACCCGTATGGACTGTCACATAATATGTTTGAACTTAAAATTTAAATCTTGGCTATAATTACCAAAACCTATTTAAATCTTTAAAATATACATAAAAAAAATAATAACTACAATACAGAATAATGAACATTTCTCAATTTTTCAATTTATTCCCCTAATTATTATTTCTAAACTCCAAGAAAATAGTCTTCAGAGCTATATTAAAATAGTTTTAAATGTTTCATAGTTTTTGACAATAAAATGTTTAGACAATCTAAGGAATATATTTTCTTTTGAATTTTTAATCTTATTAGGCAGTACATTATTTATTTTGGGACCCAAAGACTGAATTGACCTTTTTTGAAATTAACTATTACATCTTGGTACTGTTAAGTGTTTATTGACATTATTTCAGGTGCCATAGTTATGGAAAATAGCCGGCCCAACACCACGTTTATAAATATACATACATACAGTATGACAAAAAAGTGTGCGGATGCTTACTATTTCATGATTATACAGAAGACGAGTAGGGTACAAAATTTCTCTTTTAAAAATTATTATTAGTATTCTATTTTGTAAGACTTTCAGGGGGTTTCAAGGTGGTGTTGTACATGCTACCCCACACCAAGACACCATAACGCAAAATAGACTCCACTAGACTATGATACAGGGACAACAACATCCGAGAGTTAAGAATTTGTCTTTGAGCATAAAACTTATAAGTCAGAAATTTCAATTTTTTTGTAAGGTAATTTACATGTAAGTCCCATTTCAAGAATTGATCGATAACAATTCCAAGATACTCAGTGCTTTTCGTTTCGTAAATTTTTTGAGATAAGTTATTTACTTCAATGTACTGAAATGATGGTCGGTTTATATCTATTTTTGAAAAGGCAATATAATTCGTTCTTTGTACGTTAAGGGATAGTTTGTGTAGGTCAAGCCACTTTTTGATTACTTCAATACACTTTATTGAACTTTCTTTTATTTCTGCCCAGGTTGTACCACTAAAGACGATTGCAGTATCATCTGCATATAAAATAATCTTGCCCTTTATGTCAAGCTCATTTATTTATTTTAGATAAGGATTAAAGAGGATAGGCCCCAGAACAGTACACTGCGGAACTTCAATTTTGACAGTACATGGGTCACTAAGAGTTTCGCATATTTTCACATGTTTCTGTCTATCTATAAGATAGTTTTCAAAAACCCCTAACACCGTGCCCCTTACTTCATTGTGTTCAAGAAGCTTTTTGTGAGGCACCGTGTCAAAGGCCTTCGCCAGATCCAAAAACACTGCCAGACACTTCTCATTGTTATCCAATTTTATTCGAACCTGCTCTGTCAAATAATACATAGCATCACTCGAATTTAAACCCTCGGTGAAACCAAATTGACTTTCCGATAGAAGATTATTTTCTTTTAATGAGTCTTTCTTTCAAGCATTTTTCGAATATCTTGGAAAAGTTGGTTATAATACTAATTGGTCTATAATTATTAATTATTTTTGGATCCCAGGATTTTAAAATAGGTGTTATTATGGAAGTTTTAAATTGTGTAGGGACAATACCAGTTTCAAAAATAAGATTAAAAATGTGTTTCAGAGGAGCAAGTAAGTGAAGATGCAGATACTTAATGATGTTGACTGTTATCCCATCATGTCCCGGAGCACTATTATTTTTTAGACCATTTATATTTTTAATAATTTCATTATCACTAATTGGTGCCAAATACATTGATCTGTCAGTTATCCTGACTGGGAATGTTTCATTGCAAACAGAAATTTTATTGTACATATGCTTACCTGAAAAATATTTATTACAGAAATCTGCCATATCCTTGTCATTTAAAAACAATTTACTGTCATCTGTAATATTAATATAATTATTATGTTTTTTGTTTGCATTTGTAATATCAGCAATAATTTCATAAGTTTTTTTTAGATTTTGTTCTCTTCTATTCTTGTTTTATAATAAAGATTTTTTGTGTTGTTGATAATCTTTTTTAATTTATTACGGTATGTTTTATATTCTATTTTTTTTTCTACAGTGTATTCATTAATTAGTTGTTTTTTTAATGCATCTCTGTGTTTTATTGAAGTGATAATACCTGCTGAAATCCATGGCTTTATTTTGTTGTTCTGTTTTACTCTAATGGTTTTTGTTGTTTTACAAAGTGAATATAAATTAAGAAATTTATGGATACATTTTTGATATGTTTGAGGATCTGTCAGACATGACATGACAACATGATGGTAAGCATAGAAGTATTGACTAGCGAAAACTCAGTTTATGTAAATGATCTGAAAAAAGCAAATTGTGAGTTATTTCAATTGAAAGAGATGATCAAGAAAAATAACACATTATGCTTTGTACATGCTGAATCTCCACTTGCATTAGATGAGATGTCGATAAACGATTCTTCGCTGGATGATTCTGAAAAAGTTGAAGATTGTGAGCCAATCCCTGAGAGGAGAAAGATTCTAATGCTGGGAGATGAAAATATAGGGAATCTACACAAGTATGTGATTAAGCACCTAGAAGAAAAATTCATAATACAAACTATATTCAAGCCAGGAGGAACATATGACAATGTTCTTAATAATATAGACATTTTATGTTAGTCATATACATGTGAGGACTATATAGTTGTGATTGCAAGGACAAATGACTTTTCTCTTAATAAATTTCCAAAAATTAGAAATATATGGAACAAGTTAAAATTATGTACCCACACTATGTTATATTTATGGCTACGCCAAATGTATGGAATAAAAGAATAAATAGATCCATAAATAATAATTTTCTTAATAGAGTAAGTAGAGTCTCAAAAGGAACAATTTGTTTTTTGGATCATGCTTCTTACATCCTTTATATAAATTTTAAAACCATTGCAAAAAATATAGAGTTGAACATAGACAGTAATAAAATACAATTATTGAACAAATCTTTAATCTATATTGACATATACACAATTACAATTCTACTTCTATAGCATTCTCTGACAGACAGATACTCTAATGTAAAAGAATTGTCGCTAACTGTAATCACTCGCCAACTGACAATAATAGTAATAATGACAAGCAAATGGGGAACAATGACAAGAGTGATTTTTTAGGGTAAACAAAAACTTTATTTCTTTTGTGCTCATTTCGTTATGTTATCAGAGCATTGGCTCAGACCGTATGAGAAGGTTTATTTAGAGGATTATGAGGCTGTGTCTGCATATTATTAAGAGGTGACACAGCATGGGGGTGCGATTATATTTGCAAACACTAATCTCACAAAAAGATATACATTTACCCAGTTAGAGCAGTACAACAATTTACTAGTCGAGAAGGAATTTGGATTTACAATCGGTTTATGTAGTAATATAAATTTGTGTCTTGTTTGCTTGTATCGTCCACCCCTATGTAGTGAACGCCTCTTCATAGAGAGGCTGGAAATGTTAATAACTCAATTAAGACCTAGATATAGAGTTGTTCTAGCAGGAGATTTTAATATCAATTATGCCAATAGAAATAATCAATATACAGTAGAATTGTTAAACTTGTTATAGTCTTTTAATCTTAAAATGCATGTGCAGGATCCTAGTAGAGTAACTGAGCATTTCTCTACTATAATTGATTATGTATGTACGAGGGAGAATGAGGTATCATGTACAGTTTTAAATGCAGGGCTTTCTGATCATAATGCAATTCATTTTACATTCCATTGTAAAAAAACAGATAAATAAGTGTCCTAGAAAAGGTAGAATTTATTCAAGGC
This sequence comes from Kuschelorhynchus macadamiae, assembly GCA_030620095.1. Classification (NCBI taxonomy): domain Eukaryota; kingdom Metazoa; phylum Arthropoda; class Insecta; order Coleoptera; family Curculionidae; genus Kuschelorhynchus; species Kuschelorhynchus macadamiae. The sequence goes on along the minus strand of JAUTXW010002049.1, from coordinate 991,827 downwards.
ATAATTTTATAGTATTTACTCATAGTTGTGAAAGTCTGGATTGGCACCACCTTCTTACTAGAGCTGATCCCTTATATGAGTTTCAGGTGTTGGTTACTATAGTTTTTAATGACAGCTTTCCTTTAAGAAAAATTAAAGATAAGGCTAGAAAACCGTGGGTAACTTAGGGTTTGAAAGTTTCTGGAAGGAGCCTTAGATCACTTCGTACCATCCGAAATTTAATATTATATATAAATATTTAATATTTTTTAAATACATATTATCATAAATACCGTAGTATCTATAGAGTGATTGTAAATATCACAAAAAAGCAATACTATGAAAATCAAATAAATAAATCAAGTAACTAACAAAAAGAAAGTTGGCAGATTGTCAACCAACTTCAAAGTAAGAGGAGGGGACCAGGACTGGATTCAATGTCACAACCTGAGGTATTTATTTTATTTTAATTATTTATTTATTTTTCAATTCTATGGCTAAAAAGCCATTTACACTATAATACAAAATTTTTGTTTAACATCGAGTAGAAACAAATACTTATTCAATTCTTACGTTTCATAATATCACTTAACTTACTTTTAATTGAATTAAAACTTTTATTTATTTATCTATTTATTTTTATTTATTTATTTCAATAAATGTATGTTACAGAACAAAAAATAGTCCTAAATGATATGGTATCGATTGTTATTACTAATTTAACAACATAATATACGATGGTAAACATAAAACTACATACTATAAATTTCAATTTATGATTGATGAACAAGATAAACAAAATAAACAAATAAGTCAAACTTTTAAAAAGACAAAATAAAAGGAGCAAGCTAACCATACCCTCCAGATTTTACAGATTACGAGGTTGTTGGAGAACTGTTCTTAGAGCACTTAAGGAAATGTGAAAAATATCTATGTGAATAAAATGCACATTATAAACATTAACCAGAGTGTGCACAAAAGCTCTATGACGATAGTGGGTTCTGCGCGTTCTTTGTAAAAAAAGTTGTTGAGTCCTCAGTACTCTACTAGGAACTCTAAATTCGAATTGTCTTAACAGCTTGGCACAACCGATCAGACCATTTAAGAGCTTGTAAAGGAAGATTATATAATAGTTTTGACATCTGAATTCTAGAGATTTATATCCGCATAATAAAAGTCGCACCTCGTAATTTAAATTTGAATAAGGAAATCTATGTTTATATAATAAATATTTAATAAATCTGCCCTGTACTCGTTCCAGTCTAGATATATGACACTGATAATATGGACACGAAACTATACAACAGAGTAATCTAAAATACTACAGACTAAACAATTGTAGAGGGTACAAATTGCCTTTGTATCAAGCATTAACTTTGTATTTCGTTTAATAAAACCAAGCAGTTTTGAGCATTTTGCCACAATCTGGTCAACGTGTAAGTTAAAAGAAAGACTACCGTCGAACAGTACACCAAAGTCATTACAGGATTCAACAAACTCTAGCGGAGCACACTCTATTTGATAAATTAAGTTTTTAGGATTTACACACTTACAAAAACTCATCTTTTTCCACTTATTAACATTTAAAGCAAGATAATTTTTTTACACCACAAAACTAAACGGTTTAGATCAAGCTGAAGGACATTGTAATCACTAGAATTAACAAAGCTGTAAAACTTTAAATCTTCGCATAAATCGCATACAACAAACAGTATGATATTGTAAAACAATACGATACATCGTTAAAAAAATAACAAAAATAAAATAAGTCCTATGTGGGATTCTTGGGGAACTCCCGAAAGCACCTCAGACTCTCTCGACACCACGACTCCAATCTGAACGCACTGCCTTCTATATGTCAAGTAGTCCTCAATCCAGGCCAAATAAATGGATCCTATTCCAATCTTCCATAGTTTGGACAGTAGCAGTTTGTGACACACTATCCAAGGCCTTAGATACATCGGTATATATAACATCGACTTGGTTACCGGATTCTAATGAGGATACTAAAAAGTTTTGATATACCTCGAGGTTGGTAGTGGTGGAACGGCCCTTGAAAAACCCATGTTGAGGTTCGGTGATGTAGTGCTTGTAGGTTTCAAATATCTTTTCGGTTAGAATTAACTCCAAAATCTTGGGAATAATTGAAACCATAGATATTCCCCGATAGTTTTTTATGTCTGATTTAATCTCAGATTTATATACAGGCAATAAGGTGGAGTTCTTCCAAATTCTAGGGAAAAGTGCCCTTTATCAAAGGTTCTCTGAAAAATGGCTGTTAAAGGACCCGCAAGAACCTCGCTGCAAGATTTCAAAAAATATGGATGTATTCTATCTGGGATATATTAAATATATCTATATCATTTTGTTCAAAAATGTTGTTCCCCGTAGTACAGAATCGTGTAATGGACGAAGCTAAGCCATGATTGGTCCTATAGAAAGGGACAAAGGGACATGGAATAATGCATTTGCCCGCGTTGTTCGTTGGGGAATGTGAAAGGAGATAATTTCGAGTAATTCCAGACAGTTGAAGTAGGGATTTACAATTTTATAGTGTACACAGATCAATTATAATTCGTCGATTGTCTAATGTGTCAGTGGTATTTTTAAAATGTCATTATAATTGATTTGCTCACTTGGAATTTTTAATTTAAAAGCAATTAATAGTAAAAACTTTTTCTGCACTCTTTCTAACTGGTCAGCATAGACACTGTAATACGGAGACCACACTGGACAAGCATACTCTACAATAGATCATACATAAGAACAATATAATATTTTAAAACAGTTAATATTATTACAATCTGTAAGTATACATTGCATTACTGGAGTGATAAAAATTTAAAAAAAAATGACAAGGAAGACGATCCGTGAAAGTGTGGTGCAGAATCAAGGATTATAGGTCTAATTTTCTTTAATGAAAACTTGAACTCGAGAAAATATTTAGACATGCTAAGAATTTAAATAAAACCGCTAATAGAAAATAAACCAGTATTACAACCGTTGGATAGGGGAAAATGGAGCTATCTCTTGGCCAGCTGGAAGTCCAGACCCTACCCCCTTAGATTTTTTTTTCTTGTGGGGAACATTAAAGGATATTGCATATAAACAAAGTCCTACTACGGCAAACGAAGTGTAATGAAATACCCATGAGTTTTAATGCTTTATTTACAATAATTTCAACGTGGTTATTAAAACTTAATTCCCTATCAAATGTTACACTTAGATCTTTTATAATTTGTACTTTCTCTAAACTAAAATTATCAATCCTATAGTCATAATCCATAAGACTTTTCTTACGTAAAACTGCATCACCTTGCATTTGCTAACATTAAAAGGCAAACCATTTAAGCGGCACCATAGCGGCAGGCGATTAATATCCTGCTGTATTAACAGACAATCATTAACAGAGTGAACTCTAGAAAATACCTTTAGATCATCAGCAAATAATAAGAAATTACAATTTTGTATGTATTTACTAATGTCGTCCATATATATGTTAAATAGTAAGGGTGGTAGATGTGCGCCCTGAGGTACACCAGATATTACCCTAATTGGGTCAGACAAAAAGTTCTTTATTTTTACTATCTGAGTACGCCTAGTCAAATAGCTAGAAAGCCATTCCAATAGTCCACCAAAAATGCCAATTGCATTCAACTTATCTAGGATACAATGATTTACTCTATCAAATGCCTTGGAGACATCAATAGATAGTGTCTACCTGTTACTTTTCCTCCAAAGCATTCTTTAGATATTCCTCATAAACCAATAGATCTTCCATGCATAAACCCACTCTGTTTAGTGCATACTATATTTTCTAGTATTGGTGTTATTTTAGCAGTCACTAGATATTCAAATACTTTGGCAATAAGAGAGATATTACTAACTGCTCTATAATTGTTAACCAATGAATTATCTCCGTTCTTAAAAATTGGTGTTATGTATGTTACTTTCCACCCATTCCACTCAGATAGAAGACTACTCAAATTATCAATACATTCATCAATGCTCTTATTAGTAACACAGTCAGGAAACACATTGCTAGATTCATTACCACAATAGACAGTTGAAAAAAAAAACTGGCAAAAAATTGAGTAATATCAGAAAGATTATCTGTGTAGTATAATTATATGACATTGACTTGGGCAATTCAAACTTTCTGTTTTTTTCACCAACGTACTTCCAAAACAGTGTGCAATCAGCATTTATAGAATTCTCCATGTTATTTATATAGTTGGCATAAGAGACTTCACTTACTATTTTACACTGATTTCTATGATAAGAAAAGTTATTGTAATCTTGAGGAGAATTATTATGTTTGTATTTTTTGTGCTGCTTTTTTTCAAAAATTAAATTTTTTCGCTCATTTGAATACCATCTTGGAAATGTTGCCGTCTTTGATCTTCTTTTTTGTACAAATAAATCTATTACAATATTAATAATAGTGTAAAATTCTTCTAATGCCCTGTCAATATCATTTGAACAAAACAATTTATCCCAGTTGACATTTGCTAAATATAAATTAATGAGATCATAATTTGCTAAATGAAAATCTAAATACTCATCAAGATGGTGTGTGGGTGATACTTGTCAATAGAAATAATAGAATTGCTGGAAGTTGAGACATGAGTATCCCTCATGTTAGTAAACCCTAAATCTAAGTAATTATTTAGAACATTGGAAATATTATTAAATTGATACAGCTTAAGATAAGCCATAAAGTCTGATAAAATTTATGTTTGCTGAGATAAATTGCCTACAGCTCTACAACCATAATCATCATTCAACCATGATACATTAGGTAAATTAAAATCACCAACAAGTATAACATTGTCTATGTCATTATGACTCAATACATTTTCTAACGATGTACAATAAGATTCAAAGAGATCGGGCGACGAGTTTGATGGTAAATAGACAATCCTAACCAATGTTTTTTCATCATTCATGTTCAATATGACAAACTCTCCAAATCATTATTATCACATTTTACAGACTTTACAGATAAATGTTACTTAACCGCTATCAACACTCCACCACCACGAAGACACCCGCTGGTTTTAACAGAACGGTCACAACGAATAACATTAAAGCCGGTAAAGCCCAATTCACCGTCCAATACTTCATTGTTTAGCCATGTTTCTGTGAACATAATAACATCAAAGTCCCAGATCTCTGTTGAATGATTTAAAGTTTTCAGTTTAGTTCTTAATCCGTGTACATTTTGGTAATAACATTGTAGTTCGTTCGATGACTCTACTACTCCCCTATTCCTTTGTGTATCCTCATATGAAAATTTACATTTGTTGTACTTTTTTCAATCGCAGTAATTGAATTAAAGCCACTTAGTGTTTGTTTCGTATATGAGCCACCAATATCATCATTCGTACATGTGTTAATAGAAATACTAACCAAATATTTCACTATATTGATCTTATCATAGAAACTAGGAATTCCGGGTAGATATGATGTCATTATAGGAACACTGAATACTGATATACATGTGACCATAGATGAATAAAAGTATTTTGTTGAATTATAAAATCATTCAGCATATGTCGATTATGTCTAAGGGCTGGTCCTATCAAAATTAAATTTGAGTTTGCCATTTCTCTAAATAATTGCTCTATCTTATTCTTATCATACCTTTACCAACTATGCAATTCTGAGCGCCCGAAATCAAAAATACAAAATCCTTTTTAGTAAATGTTTTAGTTCAAAGTATACGTGTGTCAACCAAAAATCCTCCATTGAGCTACTGGCAATTGACATCCATTGACCCGTTTGTCTGTCGCTTAAAAATTGATAATGTGCCTCTTGCAATATTATCTTCTATAATCAAGATCTGGTTTCTTTTCTTATTAACCTTTTGGATCATTATTTGTGCCGATGAAACTGCTTGGTTCATGTCTTTAATTGTTACAACCTGATTTGGTTTGTCATGAGAGGTGGGTTGATTTAAAGTTATAATGGCACCAAGACTTTTTGTCTCTCAGAATGGATTATAGTCAAAATATTTGTTATTTAATTTTAATTGACTTGTAATTGTATTCATGTTAGTTTGACTTTTACCTGTATTCCTTAGTGTTATATATTTTTATTAATATTAGTACTAGTATTAGTTTTTTAAATTATACTTTGTACGATTGGGTCCTAGACCCGTTTATAAATAAATAAATTATTTTCAAAAATTTTCTTTGGTGACGTCGGATTTTTTTCTTTAATGTCAAATAATTCTTTTCTAGTCCTCTTTAAATCCTTCTACAAATTATCTCTATCTGCAGTTAAGGTCTCAATACTTGTAAGAAAGTTTTTTTAAGGACATTTAATTCTGCTATTTCAGAGCTCAGGTGTTTATTTTTTTATGAATGTAAGGACGTAGCCGATGCACGCATCGGACAAGTGGCCCTTCAGAAACGTTCACTACAGAAGGCTAAACATTCCAAATGGTACGCATTCGCAAATAACGTCAAATAAATAAATAATGAAGTCAGTAACTCTAAGAAAAAATATGTCAGATCAGCAAACAAAAATTACCATTCAGAAAGATTTTCAATTGAAATAAAATAATACAAGAATAATGATAAAACTACACAACTACATAAACAAAAACTAACATCAATATGGGCCGAAAAATATTACAAAACCAATCCGGTTAACTGCCTTTTCAGCTGCAAAGCCCTTTGTTTGAAAATATCATATTCTGAGAAGTGACGATTGTAATTGTGAACTAGCCGGTCAACAAATGCGCTAAACCCATAATTTGTACGGTGGTACCTTTCAACAAGCAGGTGTGATTGTCTTGTTCTTCTAATAGGCGGGACTGATCCAAGCAGCACTTCACGGTCAATCCCCCCATTCACCAATTTATGCAAAAAGACCAGAAGTGCCTTCTTTCTTCTAAATTCAAGGGTTTGAAGGCCGCAAAGAAGAGCTCTAGTATTAGATGACAGACCTTGATATGGGAAATGCAATTTGTGTAAGAGGTATTTTGAAAACCTATTTTGCACCTTTTCAATTCTGTTGATGTGACACTGGTATGTTGGACTCCATATTGTACAATATTCTAGAACGCTATGAGCCAATGAGTTATAGAGACACCCAATTGCTTTGGTATCAGTTACGTGTTTCGTATGTCGCTATATAAAACCCAGAAGTCTAAAACCCTTAAGTACATTGTTATCAATATGTAGATTAAAAGTTAGATTTTCATCAAAATTAATACCTAGGTCCGTGAAAGAACTAACAACTTCAAGGTTTACATTATCTATGAAGTAGGTGGAGGGTATGGTATTAATACATTTGTGAAACGGAGCACTTTACATTTCGAGATGTTAAGAGAGAGATAATTAGTTCTGCATCATTTGACGAGCCTTTCGATATCAGACTGCAGAGGATTGGAGTCTGAGGAGACTGGTGAGAAGAATTTTAAGTCGTCTGCAGATAAAAGACAGTCGGAAAATTCGAAACAGGATATTATATCATTTATAAAGAGCAGAAAGAGAACTGGACCTACATGCGAACCCTGCGGGACACCCGATGTCACAAGAATCTCCCTGGAGACTGAACCGCATATGTTGACTTTCTGGCGACGATTAAATAAATACGATTTGATCCACTCAAGATATTTTCCACAAAAACCAATTTGCTGTAATTTCCATAACAGAAGCTGATGGCATCATCTAAGAGGTTTATTTGTTTAATTTGTTGTTCATTTTTATCCATTAATTTACGCAGGTCTTGATTTAAATTTTCCTTTTACTATGGCTTATAACAATGCAGTGGCATTCAGTAGTTGTAAGGCCAAGGCATAATTTTTACAGAAACTCGTTTTACAAGAGTCACAATTAGCACCAAATATTTCATCCTCCTGTGGACGGGCTTTAAATATGCATTTATTATTACACTTTGAACAAGTTAGAATGGACATCTCAAAAGAAATTTATAGACCTTGCAATCAACCACTCAATGACAGTCTTCCAATTAACAAATTCTGGAAGCAGGTCCAGTGTTTCATTAATTCAAGATGCAACCCAAATGATACACCTTTGTGAACAGTTCTTTATTCAAGGTTTACCAGTTTGTTTTGGTTCAATGACCCTTTCATATGCTATATTTTGTTCAACAATACACAAACAAGGGGATTCCAATAACTGGAAGATTTGGAACGTGGATTTTAACTACTGATAAGACTAATCCGCTTATGGAGTTTTTATTGTAGTAGTTTTTACATCCATTTGCAAAACTTGATCTGAATTTTACGATGTTTTCGAAGTTTTCTCTGTTTTCTTTTTAAAAACTAGATGAAATGATTACATAATCAAAATATACACTTTTTTACACACAAAATGATACCACTCAAATAGTTGGACACAATAAACACACAAAATAAATAAAATATATTGGAGCAAACTTTTAAACTGTACAACTGTGTGTACTGTGATTAATAATTATTTCTGTTCTATAGCATCTAAACTTACTCCAAGACTTACCCCTGTAACAGATCGTCTTAAATGTTTAAATAATGTACATATTTCAGACTCATTTTTACTTAACCCCAACCAATATACATGAACTTAAGACAGTGTTCAGCGAAATTAGAAATAAAAGGGCTTCTGGTTGGGATGAGATCTCAATCCGAGTTTTTCATTATCTGCCAGATTCAGCATTGTTGGCATTGTCGGAGGTAATAAATTATTCGTTTACCACTGGCTACTTCCCAGAGTGTTCAAAACTCTCTGTTGTAATTCCAGTGCACAAAAGTGGAGAAATAACTTCAACCACTAATTTTAGACCCATAAAATTGATTCCTACCCACGCCAAAGTTATAGAAATTTTAGTCAAAAAGAGTCAGAGTGAATGCAAGTCAATTTGGATTGCAGAAAAATAAAAACACAACTGACGCGGTTTTCGAGTTTCTGTCCGACCTTTATCTGAACTTGAACGAGAATGAAGCAGCAGCAGTGTTCTGTGATCTTTCTAAGGCGTTTGACTGTGTGGATCACGGAATACTGCTGCAAAAACTCGAGAAATATGGGTTTAGGGGGATCAGTATTGATTGGTTCACTTCTTATTTGAGTGGGCATAAGCAGAGGGTGAGAGTGGGAGATAGGGAGTCGAGCATTAAAGATGTGGCCTAGGGAGTGCCCCAGGGTTCAGTCTTGGGTCCCATTCTCTTTCTACTGTATATTAATGATATAAGTAACACAAATATCAGGAGGCCTTCACTTTGTTTGCGGATGATACCACCATCCTTTGGCATGACCCGGATCCCTCTAGGTTAGGCAAGATCATCACTGATGACATTGAAATTATCAAAAAGTAGTATGACTCAAATTTTCTATCCCTCAATGTGTCTAAAACAAACATCCCCCATTTCAATTGTCCTTTGGATGACCTAAAGCTAAATTTTAATATTATCCCTGCGTGCTCCACAACAAAGTTCTTACGGGTATACATAGATACAAGTTTATCATTTAAGGAGCATTTATTGCAACTATCTCGAAGGATTGCTTCGGGCCGCTATGTCCTGAGAATAATAAAAAAAGAGCTAAATTTGGCTTCAGCACGAGTGGCTTATTTTGCTCTTGTGGAATCTCACCTGAGGTATAGTATTGCATTTTGGGGGAATTCTCCACAGTACCTAATTAATGCACTGTTTGTGCTTCAAAAGAGAGCTCTGAGATGTGTGTGTATGGTGTAAATGTGAGGGAGTCATGTAAACCCCCTAGAATCATTGGCTAAATAATGTTTATTTTGACTTGACTGATTTAGGAAAATTTTGTATATTTGAATTTTAAAAATTAATGTTCCTTAGTTTTACCTCGATTCTGTTCACAATTCTCGTATGTTTGTGCTCCTTGTTAATCTATTTTTGTATAATGTTTTATTGTTTGACAAATTTATTTTGAATTGTATTTGTCATTATTTAACTTGTATTAGCATCTCATTTTCAGCTTTCAGATAATTTTCTTTAGACAATAAAGCATTTTTTTGAATTTGAATGAGCTCAAAGAATCAGCTTAGTTAAGTGAGTCACTGAAGCAGCTCCGCGGTACAGAACTTTTTCGATTCTGACTCATCTCTCACTTACAGCGTAACGGAGCGGGAACGACTCGCGACGATGAAGAGCCGCAGAGTTACCACCCGCCGAAAGAGTCGAATTACATTCCAATATGTTCTGTTTGTTACATTCTCGATCAGGGACGTAGACAGGGGGGGGGGGCTGGGAGGGCCGCGACCCCCCCTTTTTATCCTGTCGCGCCCCCAATTAGCCTATCTAAATATATTATATGGTACGCTCATACAAGCACAATATTTTTGACGAAATAAAATACTCAAACCACAGCAAATCAAAATATCTACTAGTAAGAATCCCAAATATAAGCTGACTCTTACCTAATTAGAACAAAGAAAATATAAACAGTAATAATCGCTGTAACAATCCCGGTCTCTAGTGCTTCATGTGAGCGAACTTTCTCTTGTTTAAGAATAATAAAATCATTTTACTTTTTACAAACTAGGCTATTTTATCAATTGAGAAGTCATTGGTAAAAAACAGATCTGTGAAGAGAAAAAGATATTTTCGGGGAAAATAAGAGAAGAATAAATTTAATTTTATGAATTTTTTTTGTATATTTTAGTTAACGGTTTATATTATTCATATTTATTTTTTATTTGTTTTACTAATACTTCCACAACTGTACGTTAAATAAAAGCGAAAAAACATGTTTCTTCAGATGTGTTTAATTAAGTTACTTTTGTATAAAATTTGTTATTTAATTCGGAATCCTAAAATACTTTTAGAAAATTCGTTTTAATTTTTTTACTGGCACATATTATTTGTTACAGGATCCATCATTAATGTAAAAAAATCTTTAGTAGGAAAGTATGCTACTTTGACACACTAATGGCAGACCCTGTATATAGACCCCTCTAGAACTATTTGTGCCCCCCCACTGGCCCCCTCAAAATGAATTTTCTGTCTACGCCCCTGTTCTCGATGCAGTGCGACTTAGCGGTCTTAACTCTTTAGATTTTATCTTTTTATTTCTGCTGTTTAGATGTAAAAAAAAATACAAATATAGATATTAGATATGGTCGGAACTGCCTATTGGTAAATAAGCATACAAAATAAGGCAATTTACAATTTAAGAAAATAATGTATGCTGAAAATGAAGTAAACTTAAATATTATTTATTGTAACATTATGGAAAAGAACATATGATGACTTTTTTTCGGCAATATCGTGAAGTCATTTTTAATGACAAACAAAAATCTTTTTTGTCTTTTTCGCAACTGAATAAAAATATTTAACTTTAAATAAATTGAAGCAAATATTTAATAAAATTACATATCTCAACATGTAGACTAGTCTGTCTACAGAATGTTTCGATACATAATAAACATACGAAACATTAAAACTAAGTCAATAACAAATGATCTAATTACATTATGTCTTAGGAATGGGACATGTTCCTAATCCAGCTGGGAGACTAAGTATCACCATTGTTCAGGCCAAACTGGCAAAAAATTATGGAATGACTAGAATGGATCCATACTGTAGGGTCCGGGTTGGACATGTAATTTATGAAACACCAACTGATCCAAACGGAGGCAAGAATCCGAGATGGAATAAGGTTATTTACTGGTATGTAAATCCTGTAACAGTTTTTTTAAAGGAGCAAAGCTTTTACAATAATTTGCCATTTTCAATCCTAAACTCATTTATTTCTTGGACTTTGTAAAGAATTGCATAATTTTTAAATGACTATTGTTGCTACCAGCAGTATCAGTGATATCTTTAGCAAAAACAGTGAATGATGGGCTGATGTTAATAATTACATCTTCATTTTGTAGAATTTTGTGACTGTCATTGACACAACCAAGTACCTTAAGTGCTGTATAAGTTTATCTCTCTTAACTTTTCTAATTTTTCAAAATACATAAAATATTTAATATGTTGTGATAGGTGGGATTATTAATGTAGGTTTTGTTCGCGTAAAAAATTTTTGTTACTAGCATACTTTGTATATTATACTATACTTTAATATGATAGAACTGCTCCTTTTGGTCGCTGGTCTTTAAATTTCTGTCTCTTCCTCCTTTCACATTGCCTCTGTGCTTTTTAACGATTATGATATATCACAGATAAATTAATAATTTGAACTGTGATAAATTGAATTATGTCCAAAGGGTGTCTTACAGAGAGCAAAAATATACAGGTAATGCCCAAATGCTACTTTTTTAAATGATTACCATGGAATAGGAACAACTTTAGCTGGCAATTACTATCTCTATCTGCCTTCAATTTTTTTGGTATAAATTAAGTCTGATTCTAAAACTAAGCACATCAAAATGGTAGAACTAGTAGCGTAATTGAGGGGGGGGGCTAGTTCCCTTCTCTTCTTAACCATTCTGAGATTTTTTATGCTTGTGTCATTATTTTTTTAAATATTTTATGTTATAATCGCATTTATTATACATGATAAAAATTTAATTATTTAAATTTAGCATTATTTGTTCTCATGTTGATTTAATTTAATATAATATTTATAGATGTACCTAAAAAAATTAAGAATATTCCTCTATTTTATAAATATAAAGTAATTTTCCAAATTTTTATTATGGTTTTGTTACTGTCAATGGAGTGGTTTTTTCCTAGTATTGAGTCGACTGAATTTTAATAGCTTCATGGATTTAAGTCAGTGTCAATTCTCTGTCATATATATTGCAATACCTAAATGTTTTGTACTGATTTCAAATAAAGACCCTCCTCCCGTAGGTACCTTTTAGCGTTCTGCTATTAGCGCTCTTTGCCACTCTCTCTTACTTATTAAAGAATAACAAATAATAAAAAAATTCAAGGCTCTTGGGAGTACCTCACTTTTGTATGTCTATTATACATGGTGTAAAGGAAAGGACAATTTTTTAGAGAATTATATGTAAGCTCCTTTTAATGTAAAACAAAATTTAAAAAAAAATGTTAACTTGAAGTAAATACATTGTATGGCAATTCTCTTACTTAAATATTTTGCACAGTTTTCAAATAAAGCCCCCCAGTAGATACCGATTAGTGCTTTGCTATTAGCGCTCCTTACCACACTCTCTTAGTTATTAAAGAATAACAAATAATAAATGAATTCAAGAGGCTTTCTCTCTGGACAAGTGTGATATGTGTACACATTTGTTCCTTCATTTTATCAAAAAATTGCTTATTGGCTACTTGAACTATTAGACCATATTATAACTATAAAATGTACAAAATCTAAATCAAATCAGCTAGTATGAAGTGGATAACTTCAACCATATTTTTTTAATTTTTATTTAATTTTAATTTTATTGTTTATTTTTTTCAAGATTTTGATTTTTCTAAATTTCTGTTTCATTTATTTTTAACTTTCATAGATGCTAATTTTTATTCAATCTGTACTATTTTAACCCACTTCAAAAAAAAAGGTAGTTTTATTTTCGACCTGCATGTGTGTATGTCGGTGATTTTTTCTGTATCTTCTTAAAGGATTTGAATTGGTTTTTCATCTTGTAAAGCAACTTCCAGGATGCTTATAGTACCAAAAATGGCTTGCTAAGTTATAAGAGGCATGCTGAGTAATAGTAATGGAAAAACAGGAGTACCTGATAAACTATTTTAATTATATATATATATATATATATATATATATATATATATATATATATATATATATATATGAGAACGATAATACATAATATATTAAAAGCATGTATGTTAAAGAGAGATTTCGCACTGCCTCCTTTTAAATTCAAATAAAATAATTTATAAATTATAAAATTTTAACATTTCTAAGTGTTGCTGATATAGATAAGAAATTAAATAGTGCATATTTGTTTACAAAATTAAAAATAAAATAAAAGTAAGTTAAAATAAATTAAAAAAATAAGATAAGAATCAAAAAGAAAAATGTAAAAATGATAAAAAAAAATAAAATAATAATAAAAAATATAGACAATTAAAAAACACACTTTAGAGTAACAGTAAATAATAAATATATATTTATGGAGGTGTTAGACCATATTATATCTTTAAGAAGTATAAATATTAAAGAAAAGTAACTAATGTCAAATAAATGACTTTCTTTCTTTTCGTCTTTTAATCAAATAATTGATATCGACTTCATAAGTCAAATGGTAATAAGGTAATTTATCTCCCAAGATTTCCTGGAAACCCAATTTTTAATTAGCATACAACATGAAAAATTTCACTAAATAATGAAATTTTGGAACATTTTACAATGAGGTCAACAGAACTTAGAGAGCATTTTGTAATTTAATTTACAGTTTAAGCATTTTTTTATTATTTGTCACAGTTGAGTTTCTAAACATGCAACAAGCCTTCAACTTTTAAGTTTTTATAAGATCTTTTTTTTTCTATCAAAACTATTTTGTTTACTCCCTTCTCGTTTTATTGAAAGCAGTAATTAAATAAATACATGTGATATATAAGAGAACTAAGAGATTACCCAGTTTTGGTTTTTGTTAAACATAGTTTGCCCTTTTATAATATTGCTTGAATATGTTTACATTATTTATATATTTTATTATAATGCAAAAAAATGTGAAATTAAATATGTTTTCTTTTTTAATGTCAGAGGTTGGAGCTATCAATTTTTTTCCCTCCCTCCAGGACACTATGATCCCCGCCCACATGGCCCAATCAACCTATTTTTTATATGCCAGGCCGCCACTGGAAGGAAGGTTGTTTACTAGGTGATCTGTTCGATGATTACTGATTCAAATTATTTTCCAGTCCTTACCCTTACTACAAAGGTTTGTTGAGGACAATATGCCATTTTTTAGGATTAAAAAGAAAGAAATAATTTTACCCTACAAAAACTTATTTTAAAAAAATCTAGCAAAATTTTGGGTAACTTTTTAAATAAAATAGTGGCACGGTGGCTCTTTGAATGAACCATAGCTCAGGAGCTGAGTTTGGGATGAAATCATGGAATAAAAATATTTTTATGATTGTTCTAAGTAAAATAAGATTTAAACTGTATAATGTATTATTGTTGTTTTCATTAAATTTTTAGTCTCATTCCCCAAGGAATCCACACAATGAATATAGACATATTTGATGAAAGGTCCTTTACCATGGATGAACTAATAGCATGGACACAAGTTACCATTCCCCAGAAAGTCTTAGCCGGGGAGACTCATGAGGATTGGTACCCACTTAGTGGGAAACAAGGGGAAGGCGTCGAAGGAATGATCAATCTTGTTCTTAGTTTTAATGTAAGAATTTTATATTTGAATTTATCTAAATATTGTGTAGTAATTGTAGAAATTTAACTATTAAAATATGGTTTAAGAGTGAATCATAGTACTACAGCTGCAATTAATTTCGAACGACATATGTAATAAAAAAGCATGTGAGTTAGAATAATATTACCAGTTGATTGGTGTTTGACAATTATGTATGGAAATTTACTATTTATTCTTGCCATGTGAATTTTTAGACAGTGTAATGATTGGAACAGAACATGACATGAAAGAAAATGGTGGATTTTTGGAATTGACATTATGTAATTTACTACTTTTTAATTATTGGAAGAACAAAAATAATTAGAAATTGACTATAACTTTTATAAAAAAAACCTTCAATGGAGAGCTATGTCCCTGAAATTAATTAAAAAAGATAGACAAACGTATAAATACTGAAAAAAAAAAGAAATTAATATTATAGGAAAACTTATATTTAATTTGATTTCAAAAAATATAAAATTAATAAGCATTTAATTCATTGTTTTTTCATTTGTTTCATTTTCAAAAGAAACTTTATTCCTTTGCTGTTGAATTTAATTTTATTACCCAACATTACCTATATTAGAAATTTTAACTTCTGATCTTCATTTGAACTGGAAGACCTAGGGTTTTCCATAAAATTTAAATGCTTTAATTTTTAAAAAAATTATATATTCTGCAGTCTAGACTTTATATTTTTTGAAAATGGCTCTGGGAACGCCTTATTTTTGTATGTGTATAGTACATAGTGTAAAAGAAAGGACAGTTTTTTGCAGAATTGTATGTAAGCTCCTTTTGTTCTAAATCAAAATGTAGGGACCACCTTTCTACAAGTAAGGAATAGACTAAAAAAGTTTTTGAAATTTTGGAATCTTGGTTAACTATGATTATCATACAATTTTTGTGAAATTGTGGGGCTATTGGATTTTCATCCCAAATATCAAAGTTATGATAATCATTTATTTAGCAACATCTAATTTAAAAGTACAATAGTCACTCAATTTTCAATACATCAATAAAAGTATACATAAAAAAATAACATTAATGTACAAAAATAAATAACTATTAATTACAATAATTACTGACTTGCACACCCTAATTTTAGTATTTTGGGAGAGTAGAAAGAAAATAATTTAGTTTATTTTTGTTGAGGACTCTATGTTTTTTAAAAAAATTGGCAGTTGATTAAAACTGACTAAACTCTTACAAAATACAAACATTTGAGCATGTTTACTTGTCACCTCTTGCATATGGAAATCTTTATTAGATCAAATGTTATGAGTAATAAAGTAAAATTAATAGGTTCCTGCAAATAAGGTGAAACACTCGCACACAAATTAATGCCATATAAAGAAGAAAATCTAGTTAATTTTGATTTAACAAAAAAAATTAGATCTGTAATTAAAATGAGGTAATATTAATGTATTTTAAATTATTTGTTGAAAAACTTTCCACATCTGTATAAATAAGCTATCTTAAAAGAAATAGTTTTAAATTAAGTTAGTTGAAACTAACTTGATATAGAGACGGGAAAAAAGTTCCTTCAAAAAATCGGCCCGAAAATATGTAAAAACGAGATGCATACCCGATTTTTTGCTCAAAATCCAAAAAATCTAGAAATACGACGGTAAAAATGCAATAAAACATCGCTGGAGCATCGAATCAACCTCAAACAAATTGAGAAGGATATATAAAGATCTTGGCTTTGAAAAAATGCTTCATGAAAGACTTAGGATGTTGTAAATCTTTTTTGGTTCATGAATATATTCACCAAAGTCCAAAAGTGTGGTTTTTTTTCTTTAATTTCGATTTTTTCTTCTCTCTTTTGCAACGACCGGTGTTTTAATAATAAGTAAAGGTTCCCACATAAGAACACTCACAATTATATTGGCCCTAGTGGCTTCAGGAAAATAATTTCAATGTACCTATAAAGAAGGTGAACTGGTAAATGCATGCAGCTGCTGAGACAGCCATGACAGTCGCGGCTAGCGCCCTTAACTGCCAAAGGTCAAAAATATTATAAAAAACGAACAGAGTACGTGCACGAAGTTTCTTCATTGACGAACATTTTAATGTCTACATATTTTTTATTTAATTATGAGTTTCTTACTATAAATATTCTCCATTTTCTCATGTTAATTTATAAAACTGGTTAAATGTCGTAAAAAATTCCGACTGGCTACATGTGTAATGTGATGTTTTAAATTATTGATTATAATAATAAGGCTAGATTAATAAGCTATCTCTCTTATACTTCACGAAGGCATAATTTCAGTGTCAGCCAAACCTTGGAGGATGATGATCTCTTGATCATGCTAACAGTATAATCATATAATCATATCAACTACTTTGACTCCAGTTACCAAAACTTGTTACTTCTTGAAACCTAGAAAGGGGATTAGGAAATCCCAATTGTATTGTTCAAAAAGCCTCGACAATGATCCGTTTTATAAGGAAATATCATGTTTATTCATGTGATGAGTGGGTGTGACACCATTTCTGGTTTTTTATAACAAAGGAAAAAAACATTTTGAAATCATTTCAAAGTAAACTTTAGAAGGCCTTTGACAAGGTTAATTTTTTAAGCTACTTCTGGCTAAACTTAAAGCTAGAGGGTTTTCAGACCAGTTTATTATTTGGCTAAATTCTTTTGTAAAGGAAAGTCCAAATCAAAATGTTTCTATCTGAAGGATTCAATGTTTGTCGGGAGGGGGGCCTCAGGGATCTCACCTGACACCATTGCTTTTCATTTTATTTGTTGATGATATGGATACCATTAAATATTCCATGGTCAAGATGTTTTCAGGTGATTCAAAACTGTATAAATGCATAGAAAATCATGTTGGTACTGTGGGTTGCAAACAGACTTATATCAACTTTGGGAAACAACCTTTTCTTGAACAGCGGCAAATGTTTTTATTAAGTTTTTACAGGAGCGGAAAAAGGTTTGAGACTTTCTACAATAAGCAATTGTATGTACATGTCTCATAAAAAACTTAGGACGATGTTGTGTATGTGTATTGTGTATATATGTATTCAACTTGATGATCAGAAAATAAAAAATCAGTGTGAATGAGATTGGATTTTCTATTGAGGATGAAAACTGAGGTTTTTAAAAAAATTTGATATAACATTGTATAATTATACAATGATTATCACAAAAAAACTAACTTTCAAAAAAACTGGTTTTTGTTTTTTTTTCCAATCAATTATCCTACAGAATCGTTTATTGAAGCCTGAATTCTGAAACTTACACTAATACTCCCAAAAACTCTCGTCTTTTCTTGTGCCCCTCCCCCTCTATTTGTTTACATTTCACGTAATTTTCATAATTAACATTTGAATTTTTTACTTAAAGCGAAAAATCCGATAACTTTTTTATAAAAATAAACATTTATAAAATTCCAAAATTTCCAAACTAAAGGAAAGAATTTTGAAATTTTAGCAAATTTTTAAAAAACTAGAGAAGCAATTGATGTTTTTGGTAAAAACTATCATTTTTACCTAGTTTTACGTTAAAAAATCCCAAAATATTGAGCTTAAAATGATATTCCCAAAAAAATCATTCATTTCATCCCGTTTTGGGCGTCTTTAAATTTTCTTTACACGGGAACTTTCCTCATTATGATTTTTTTCTTTTATTACAAGTAGTGAAGTGTCCAAATTTAATTCTGTATAAACTCATTTATACTGTCTTTTCAAACATTTATATTGGACACCGTTTTGTTCCACCATATTGGATTCCTACCAATATTTTATTAGTTTCTACCTATGGCAAACAAAATAAATAAGTAGTTTTTGCATTGACACACACGACACCATTTTGTTCCGTCATGTTTTCAGACTGACTTTTTAAGTATTTTATGAGGACGCCATTTTGTTTCGCTATCTTGGATTAATATCAAAATGTACCAGTTCATTCCTATGTACCACTTGATTTTTGAGGTAAATTGGATAATTATTTTGTTAACGTTTCATTAGGCCGCCATCTTGTTCCGCCATACTAGATTCTTTCCAAAAATATTATCAAGTCATCCTCATATGAACCTTAATGTTTAAGACCAAAATTTGAAGGCAGTCGGGTAAGAAGTTTTAAAGCTATGACCGGCGGAATTGATAGAACATATTTTTTGGCGTCTAGAGGCTTAGGCCTCTGTGTTATTTGACTGCAGTTTTGTTCTGCAATTTTGAATTCGTACAACTTTACCAGTTCATCTCTATGCCATAATTAACAATTGCAGAAAATTTGAAAGAAATCCATTAAATCATTTTTTCAGGCTGAATTTTTAAATATTTTATTAAGCCGCCATTTTGTTTCGCCATCTGGGATACATAACAAAATTTTACCAGTTGATTTCCACATAATACTTGATTTTTGTGCACAATTTGAGATAAGTTGGATGAAGTAGTTTTTTAGTAATAATTTTTTTACGTTTCACTAGGCCGCCATCCCTATATCATCCTTAATTTTTGACCTAAAATTTGAAGTCAATCGGATACATGTTTTTTAGCTATGCCTCGAACAGACAGACCGACGGAATTGAGAAAACATGTTTTTCGGCATCCATTTTCAAGGAAACTTATCTGCAAAAAAATCAGCCTCCTTGTACATCTTCTTTTTTACTTTTGGTTTGGTGCATATTGTACCCATCTTACTGCACTCTAAACTAAGATGTAAATGTAATTTTAACTTCGTTCTTAAAAAAATCTGCTCTACTTTACACTTTGTAGCATAATATATGAACAAAGTAAAGCGATCTCTGGAGCTACTTTCAAAATATAAAGAATCGAACTTTCAGAATTTTTTAAAAATTGATTTTTAATTTCAAAATAATATGCAACATTAGACATGATTGGTAGTAATTTTTAATTTCTGTTGGCAGGCTAGTGGCCAATTCATTTATCAGCCTTCATATCCAGTAATGATAGTGCCGAGAGCTGATGCAGGTGGAGTAACCCCACTGAAAGTGTACAGCGCCCCTCCAGAATCTGGCGAACCAGCGATTCAACCAACTCCAGCCTTAAATGAAACAGATCTAAAGCAGGTAAAATTATTTCCTTTGTTGTTATGATCTGTTCTTTATTTAAATTTTATAATACTATAATTGTATCCATCAATTATATTTTCTGGAATACTTTGAATTTATCAATCTTTGTCATGGGTTGAATTATCCAGAAGGCAATATGCTGATTAGTTCGTTTAGAGTTTCCGACAATTGCATAAATTTGTGTTCAATTTAATCTTAAAAGTTTGGTTTGAAAATGGCAGACAATGTCTAAGTAGGCAATTGACTGACGAGTGTCAGTCAAAAACAATGGATAAATTGATTTGCAAAGTTTTTAGAAAAACTAGGTATAGAAAAAACTTCCTATAAAATGGGCTATTTGGGTGAATGTGAATCTTGATTTCACACTTGTTGTGTGCTACTGAAGGATATGGAGCCAGATTATATAAAGGCTATCAACCAAAAAAAAAGACACTAACCAAAAACGCAGTTTGGTATTTGAAATACGATAACATAGAAAATTATAGGTAATAAATAAATATGATAAAAATTAAAAAAAAAACATCCTAAACCCGGAATGGAACCCAAATCTTTTGTAGTACTAGCCAAATGCTCTACCTATGAGCTATACAACTCACATCAGAAAGTATTCGAACTTTGTTTATATTTTGATTTTTTAGAAAAGTAACCTTTAGATGGCGTATAGGTGTCGGTTATGTCTGTGTATGGCCTCTCACCTTTTTGAATCCACGCCGAATCTACATGGACTGCTGCCCACTACATCGTAAAACCTGCGAGAATTCCACATTTTATTTCAAATTAAATGTAATATCATAATAACATTAAATATTATTTCAACACGTTTTAATTTGTGCATATTTTAATATAGACATTATTAAAGTTTATTTCATCTT
Organism: Kuschelorhynchus macadamiae; assembly: GCA_030620095.1. Classification (NCBI taxonomy): domain Eukaryota; kingdom Metazoa; phylum Arthropoda; class Insecta; order Coleoptera; family Curculionidae; genus Kuschelorhynchus; species Kuschelorhynchus macadamiae. The sequence continues at coordinate 970,649 of JAUTXW010002049.1, read as the reverse complement.
TTCAGATTGAAGAAATGTTTCCAAATATAGAAAAAGAGGTTATCAAAACTGTATTTGAAGCAAACAGGGGAAACAAGGATGGAACAATTAATTCTCTATTGCAAATGTCTGATTAGATGTAATAGTTTAAGGCAGATTTCGTACCAAACTGTTAATGAAGTGGCAACTATAATAATTAATAGTGGTTTAATATTAATTAATAAAACCCCACAAGGTTGCCATATTAAATTCCAGAATACAGTTTTGGTACAAGCATTATTTTAGGACAAAAAAGTTGAACATTCTTCCTGATGTGACTTATGAGCCTAAAGTATATCTATACCTATATTATTGTACTTTTTATCTTGATAATCAGCCAAAACTTATTATATGGTGTATCTAATTAAAAGATATTTAGAAAAAATGTAATGGATTTAATGGTTACTGTACTGTATTCTACTGTAGTGTACTAACTACTATACATTTGTACCACAAGTGGTTTTATTTTATTTATTGTTCTTCCGCTAACATATATGCAGTTAAACAGGAGGTAAATAGTCCATGGCATTTAAATAACAGAAAGTTCTCGATGATTTAATAAATATAATTTAAACTGCTAACACTTGCGAGCTAATAAAATAATTCTTCTTAAAAGAAGTGGTATTTGATTTGCTAAGTTTGGATATAACATTCAAACCCTTATTCACTAAAAAGGTTTAAATTTAGACTAGGGTTAAGTTGAGAGTAATTGACAGCTGAAACTTCCCAACTTTGCAAACTGTCCAGGAAGAAATAAATTGGTTTGATAAACTTAAAGGTATCCGCAAGGAAATTGTCCAGAAATAATTGTAGTTACTTTGTTATTACATTGTTCCTTGAGTTTATGTATACATTTATTTTTTTTGCAAATAGTATTTTAGCAAGAATACAAAATAATGATAATCCAGATTCAATATATTATTACTTTTGTAGTTTTATTAGAAGTTGTACCTCCGGTATGTTTTTCCATTTTCGTTTTTTTTGAGGATGTTATTTTTATTTCCTATTGATTATTTCTAAAAAGTGAAAATATTAGTTTGATAAATTAAATATCAATTTAAAAAAATCTAAAATATTTGATTTTAAAAAGGGAAGTTTCTGTAAGTATCATGAACTTTTTGGAAATTTCCAGCAAGCAGAAATTTTGCCCATCACTAGTTTAAAATCACATATGTGACAATGAACCAAATAATTTTAATTACCATTGTAATTAGATTTAGTCTAACTCTAAAACTTTTAATGAATCAAGGGTTCATGTCCAAATAATGATTTAAAAGAAAGTTAATAAAAGTAAAATGTTTTGTGCAATATGGCTGTCTGATACTTTATCTAAATACTAATTCATTCTAACACTCCTGGGTATCCCAAGCCCCTATTTAACATTAAAGATGGATCTTCGATATATGCACTTGTCAATTTAAAAAAAAATTGGAACATATTTATTATTTTTTAAATTGCAAAATCTTATTTTCTTGTTTTTAATTAATTCATATGATTAACAAAATAGATTTGTTATTTTATTTATGGGTATAGTATTTTCTGTTTTACAAAAAAAAATCTGACTTATTTTCAGTTTTTACAAGATTAAAGGAAGACAAAGTTCCCCTGATTTGAAGACAGTTAGTTATACTCTCCTAGTATCTTTGTTTTCTTAATGCCTAAATAATGGCATAATTAAGACTAGAGGACATGAAAAACAATATCATCTTAACTGCCATTAGGAATATATTTCATTTAAAAATTACGATTTTAATCTTTAAATATACTCGCATCTTTATTCTCCTCAGATTGTGTATACAATTTAAAAATAAAAAGCTTCTTAAAAAAATAAAATATGTTCACGTCTTATTGCGCCTTCCATTTCAAAATTGTAATTGATTGTCCACTGGAAAGTTGCTTCATTAATGTTGATTTGTTACATTCCAATATGTGTTATTATATGTGTGCCAAAAACGGCCAGTTTTATCTTTTCATTATGCCATTATTATGATATTTATAATATATATTTGTTGAATAAAATCATCAATGTTTTTCTCTATTTTCTCCCAAAACATTTAAACAGTTTTCACTGAAGATAATAGGTAGCCTATTTCCAAATGCATGTTGCTATTCTTTACAGGTGTTAAGGCACAATAGTTCTTGTTGCAAGCCACAAACGAGATTAAATTAGTGTACTGTTGTCAATTATGGTTATTATATGAAATTAAAAAGTGTCAATTTCTTTGGACTGATACATATTTCAATTTTCAAAACAACCCACGTTTCGACTGGAATGAGTGTCTACGGGCTGCAAAGAATATATAGTAAAATTATTATGAAAAGTGACATAAAATATACAAATAACACAGCAACAAACCATAATATTATTAACATATGAAAGAAAAAGAATATTTATTGTGTTTACCGGTTTCGGGTGCTTACAAGAATGCTTCCCTTCTTCAGAACCAATGGATTATTCTCTTTACAAGAAGTCATACAATAACAGTAGTCATTTTACACATAATCATATATCTCCCTAATTAATTAAAAAAACAAAGATACAACAAAGAAAACCAACAGGGCGAAACAAAACAAATATTTATCTTGTTTTGTTTCGCGTTGTTGGTTTTCTTTGTCGTATCTTCGTTTTTTTAATTAATATAGACATATGTGATTATGTGTAAAATGGCTACTGTTATTGTATGACTTCTTGGAAAGAGAATAAACTATTGTTTCTGAAAAAGGTGAGCATTATTGTAAGCATCCGAAACCGGTAAAAACAATAAATATTCTTGTGTGAATAGGGTCTTTTTCTTTTATATGTTAATATTCATTGGAAAACTAAACTATAATATGTAAATTTTTATATCATATATCCTATTTTATGGATATAAATATTACAGTAAATAATAAAATCAGTCTATTTTTTTTTTTGAGTTTGCATAAATCTCAGATGGCAATCAATTAAGTCTGGCTTACTTCGAGCCTCGCGATTTGTAACCAAAGTTCTTTACATTCGGAAACAGAGAAACTGACTCAACCATTAAGAGGGAATGGACATTGTACTGAGGATATTAGTTGGTCAATTAGAAAATATAATTCAATTACTCCACGACGTCGGAAAGGGATCTCATTTTGAGACAGCCTAATCCCAACGACCTTGCCTTCTGTAAATAACTATTTTATTAACCAAGACTATTAGTTACATCATTATGTATTCAAAAATTAAGGTTTTTGTTTAATAAGTATAACTTAATTTCACGTATTGAAGGACCTTTATTTCATTCATGCAATTCGGCTACATGGAATAAAATCCACTTGCCTCTGCAGTGGTTTTTCTCTAATATGCTACAGTAAACAGATAAAACCTTCCCATTATTGAGCAAAACACTTTATTTGCACCTATGTACTTATATTTAATATAAACACCTAATTACCTTCGTGTACATTTCGGACACGGAGATTAGGGTGATATTCGTGTGTATTAAAAAATGTATGCAACTGTTGAAAAGGCCTATTTACTGTGAACTTTGAAAATAGTTCATATTTAACTGCAACAATTTATCTGGAAATACTTGCAGACAGAAGACTACAAAATGACAGATTTGTGTCAGTATCAACGCATAAGAGAAACAGGAAACTTAATTCCAGTGAACTAATTTCAGATGAAGACGTAAGTGTACTGTGATGATGAAATTGTTTGTAAAAAATGGACTCGCCATTTCCGTAAATTTTCGACACTTACTTTAAAAATACTTTTGTTATAGTGTGTGTTGCGAATTTATAAAAATTGGGTTCCTTTTTAATGTTTGTTTATTTTAAAGTATTGGTTTAAAAAAAATCTAAGGTCAAGCTCAATTATTTATAAGTTTTTTAAAATAAGCAGACGATAAAATCAATACAATATTGTCATCTATCCAGCGTTCAACATGACGATTATAATATGTGCTGCGCTCAGAGTTTTATTGCAATGTTGTCGTCTTGTCAAAAATATTCGAAGGTTCGCTAATCAGAGGATTTATATGTATATGCTTTCTATACCATATATTCCACATTTGATGTAGAAAACAGTACACTACATGTAATTATCCAATCCTAACAAACCGTTTCTCAAAAAAAATTAAGATGATGTATTTAAATTGTTGGTGGCAAAAGCTCATTTAAAATATGGACAAGATAAAATGACCAGGCGTGGACCGCCTTAAATAAAACAAGTATAAATAATAAGATTTTAACAAACATTGTATGTTTTTATTAACATAAATTACATAGTAATTCAACATAATATAAATCGGTCAACTTTTATACATAGGACAATTAGATCATAATAATACAACATGATAATAAAAAAAAGTCAATAAAAAAATAACGACATATTGCTCAAATAAAAAAAAGTAAATTAATTTGAATTATTCGAAATAGGAATAATTGAATTGTTTTCGCTAAGAAATTTTCCTACAAGAAAATACAATTTATCAGTTTAATTTACAAATTAAATATGTATTTCAAATACAAATGTCCTACTTTTTTTTATATATACAAATTCCTTATTGAACATGATACTGCAGAAAAATTTACAAACCTTTTTGATAACATTTTTATCCCTTAAAACAAGCACTCTTCTCCAAAGGTAAATATTCTAAACTTGAAACTGTTTTGACATGTCAAATTTGTGCTGATTGTGACCTTGCATAACAAATTGAAGAAGTTTTTACTTAAGGGTTGAATGAGCCTATATTAATTTTTTTAAACAACAAAATTTACCCAAGAAAAATAATATCATTTAACCATTATGCTTTAAGAGCAAATATCTGAGAATATATTAAAACTACCACTTCAATTAACAAATAAACACCTAATATCAATAACGTCATTATAACTCTCTTAAAAGTGATAATCTTTTTTTTCTGCTTTATACAGGGTGATTCAGAAATAAGCACCGAACATTCAGGATGTGATTCGTTGACTAATTTTAAGTATAAAGGTTCATATATATTTTTATCCAAAAATGTATAAAATACAAAACATTTTTGAAAATACAGGATGCCAACGTTTTATTTTATTCTTTTTTTAATTTATTCTTTATATTTTTAAAGATAAATTAATATTGGTACCATCTACATTTTTTTTTGGGGTCACGACCCATTTTATTGTGGCATAATGTAGCGACGCTGAGATATCCTGGTAGCCTCGTCGAATTCTTCATTAACTTAGAAAACTTTTTTGCTTCATGCACGTTTTGATATGCGGTATTGTTTAATAGCTATTTAGCAAAATACTCTTCCTTATATATGAAAGTTCAGTATAAAAACCTTTAAATATGAATAAAACCTAAAATTCTATTTGCCATGGATGAATGAATATTTTACTAAATGCATTTCCAAATCATGCCGATAATCAAAAATTCGGGGTGCTTAAAATTAGACCTCACATTTTGGTACTTATTTCTGAATCATCCTGTAAATTTAAAAAAACCACAACCTTTTATCCAAATAACGCCACAATCTGCTGATGTCTCTTTTATTTACTTAGGACAAATAATATAATCGTAAGTAATAACAACTCCTAATGATAGGGTTAATCAATGGATTCTACAAAGCCATCAAGAATGCAAATTTTTTAAGAACAGTGACAAGGGTGAATTCTAAATAATACTTGGAGCACTCTGTTATTCAAAAAATTCAAATTCTCGATGATGGACATCAGGGCTGTTAGGCTTTAAACATTTTGATAAAAAAAAACAAGTGATTACATGTGTTGAAAACATCTCTACTTTTCTAAACTGTACAAAAAAACATATGTAAAAGTTAATTGTGTTTTTTCCTAGTTAATTTAATATAAAACTAGTTTGAAGAACATAGTCTACAAATCATAAATAGTTATACAGTGAATACATCAAGTATATTATTAGAGTTTAAAACACATGTTTTGTATACCAATAAAAAACCACGTTTTTTTTTTAAACTTGGATAAAATATTGTTGGTATTTTTACAAACACTAAGAGAAAATTTAAATATTCATATTGACAGAGTACAATACAATCCAAATATTCTTCAAAAAACGAAGTTGTAAATTCGCGACTCATATTTCATTTGCTATGTGAAGAATCCAATTTAGCGTTGGGTACAGGGTAATACATATTTTAACTTACTAGTTCCTCTATAGTTTTTCTGAACCTCCAGAAAATTTAATCTACAAAAATTGTTTTTAAGTCCCCAAATTTTTAAATGCTCTCTTATCAACCAGACTTGACACACACTAGATATTTTTTACGACAACTGACATTTAAATCATGTTCAAGTTAAAATTGATTTTCCAGAGGTTTGGATCAATGTTTTTGCAATACATTGCAATCAAATATTTGGCAGTATTTCATATGATTAATTTTTCGGTAAAATGTTTTCTCATATATATAGTTTTTTATGAATTATACTTACTGAAGGTCCAGACACATTCCCTACTACAAATTTCATTAAAAAAAACAGAAGTTTTCCGCCTAACATCAATTTTCAAAGACGTTTGTTAGATAGACATTAGGGAGATAACCCATGGTTTTATACAAAAAATTCCAACTTATACAATAATAAAGCTATCAACTGAAGAAAATACAGTGGTTATAAGAAACTATATTTGTAAAAGCTAGTTGATTACTAAAGCTCCTGTCTAAGTATTTTATTTATAACAAAATGTAAACTGGTTGTATTCCACATTTAATGTGTCAATAAAATAAAAAAAAAAACTATATAATCAGTGCTTCCCTCTGTAAGGCATTATTTACATATCAATATATTCTTATTTCAAATAATTTCCTACAACTAATACACAAAAACAAGTTAAGCTATGAGGCTTGTTTCACCTCCAGTCCATGTTTTTTGAGAAGCTCCCGCAATTCTGTATTTTCAGATTCTAACTCATAATTCTTGGCTCTTAACTGATCTACAGCATTTGCTAATTTTTTATTTTCTTTTATACAACTACCAAGTCGGGTTTCAGTCGCCTGAAGTTCTATAATATATTCAAAAGCCTTAGCTAGTATACCCCCTTTAGAATGCCCATCATACTGTCCATTCCCTTTCACATCCTGTGGGCTCTCTGGTAATATTTTGGCTAATTTTGCTATCCAATTATTTATTTTATCCCTTCTTCTTCTTTCAACTTCGTTATGAGTTGCTCTCCTTTTTTCATCCCTCTAAAATAATATATTCCTCTTTTAAAGACAAAATACCTCAAAATATGTTTTTGCTTTGTTTTTTTTTGTAGCTTTGACTTTTTCTCCAATTATTGTACAGTGTCTATTTTTTTTGTATATTGCACATTTCAATTGAAGAAATAAAACATTATTATTATTATGTTTGGCCTAATTTTTTTATGCAATATAAAATCCCAGCAAAATAATTGTATGTTTGACTAAAACCTGGGAAAGAAATAGAAGATCCCTATATAATGAATAATTAGTGGTCCTCAAAAACTAAACTGCTTAAAACAAATATTCTAAATTAAGACATACTTAAAAAAAATTGTATTTTCATAACTACAACTTTTGAAAATTCAGATCCGAAATCAATCCAGCTTGACAAAGGCTATTTGAATAACATGTATGATTTTCAAATTACATTTCGTTGCTTTAATCCTTAACATTTCTGGTGCCACAGAAATGTTCTTTCATATTCTGCAAGAAACTACTGGGCAACACATTTTAAGCAAGAAAAAAAATGGTTTTTTTTTAGAATAATTTTAAATTTTTGGAAAAGTCCAAACGTTAAAAACAATCAACATTCTCGAATTTCTTAGGAAACTATTTGTACAATGTAGCTCATTATTTGATGAAATATACTAGGGAATGGGGAGCATAGAGCAGAAGTTGTGTCTCTGTCACTTGCGTTAAAGATCCACAATCATCGAATGGATCGAAATTCTGTTGGGAGGAAAGGTTGATGATGGCCAAGGAAGTGAACTGAAACTAGTTTGTTTCTTTTGCTAGTTGAACAATTTTTAATAATTTAATAAATGATTTTACAATAGAGGACTGTGGTAGAAAATTTGCATAATTTTTTTTTCAAATTTCACAAGTATATAGGAACACGAAAAACAAATGAAAATAAAGATAATTTTAAAAGTTATCTGCTGTTTTGCTTTATTCTAATATTTCCATGGACTAGCTATTCATTAAAAATATTTTTTTTCCTAAATATTGGTTACTAGGAAGTAATGTTTTGTTAACTTAGACTATATTTACACTATCAATTATTGTTAACAAAAAAAAAAACATTTTTTTTAATATTCAATCTTAGCATTTTGTTCACTTCTTCTAAATAATGGAGGTTATTTTATTTAAATAAAAAAAATTACTTTTTTTACTTGGACAACAACTGAGCTGTCTAATACAGAAGGTCTAGGAGCAATTGGTCTTGTCCCACTCGATGTGTTGTATTGCTCAGGATTTCCAATTACATATATTGGTCCATTTAAATTTGATCCAGATATTACTTGAGGTATTGTAGTTGAATTTGAAAAACTAGAACCTGTAGAGAGAAACTCTGGAGAATCAACATTGTCCTGAACTTGTAGTACTCTGTAAGTAATCATTGAACCTAAAATACAATACAAATAATATGCATATGTTACACTTAATTATTGTATCTATTAAATGGATATTTCTAACACTTCTTATTTCGTATTTCTTATTGGTAATTCGTAACACATATTTCCTTATTTTTGTTACTGTTTTTAATAACAATTTACCAATTTTTACTCATAATCATTAATTTCTAGTGCATTCTACCAATAGTTTTGACTAAACCTCTGTTTACAGTTACACCCACTGTCATGTGTCATAATTGACAGAGGTGTTGCTAATTCTTATTATTAATTCATAAAAATTATGAACTTTTGAAGTTTGTTCTTTTCTATAAGTTTAGGAATAAGAAATAAGAACTTGGGTAAACAGTACGTTTTAAAATTTAATATTTAACTTTACATTAAGAAATAAAATAATAATATAAACAAGAATCCCAAATTAAGAAACTAAATAAACCTCGCAATATACTTTGTGTCACATTACAGTTATTTTTATTGCGGGTAATGCTGGTCAAATAGACTAAATATGGCTGTGTCAAAGCACACTGAAAGATCAAAAAAATAAAAAGATTTTTTGGGAATTCATATTTATTTGGTTTTATAATCAGGAGTTTTTAAAAAATTGATTTGGGTAGTAATACTTCACAAAAATATAAAACTAATGACATTAGTGCTAAAATTAAAGCTTTTAATGTGAATTCAAAATACAGAGAAGTATTTTTATACTACAAACAAAAAAGTATTCCTATCAAGCTACTCAGACGATGTGTAGTTTTTTAACATTATATAACAAGGTTACACTGATTCTATCAGTACCTCAAGCCATATTCTACTATCCGTTCAATGGTCATCATTGTAGCATGAATTAAATTGATAAAATTAATACCATACATGATAATACTTTCTACTTTGTAAAAGAATATTTTAACTTTTAAGAATAACTGCACAGTCATATTTTATTTTATTATATATAAATCTCCTAAATGTTATATGTCATTATTTTTAATATGTGTAAATTCTAGACTATCATTTTTTTTTTAATATATACTTATTAGTGCCATTATTATTCATATTTTTAATTATTATTACTTTTTATCATAATGGTAATACCTGCAGAGATCTGCATAAAGGATATAATGCCTATTTTAAGAAAATCTCTTATATCAAGTTTCAATTTGTAAAAGTATACATTTAAAAGAAATTGTAAAAATAAAATATAACCTACTCACGTTCCACACAGTCTCCCAGTGGAACAAAAAGATAGATCGCCTTTTAAACTGCATTTTATTTACATAAATAATATACTTAGTACACAGTATACATCATATTGGAATTAGAGGAATTCCAAAAAACTTATTAAAACATACTGGAAAATTGTACAGAGCAAGTAAAAATTAGACAAACCCTAAGTAAGTGATGTCCAGTAGGGCGCGGTGTGCCACAGGGTACAACACTGGTGTCTTTATTTTTCACAATATGCATTGATAATCTTATCCTAATATTGCCTAATGGGAGTGTAGTCTGTTATGCTGTTATGGCACTGTAATAATGTTAGAAAATCAAATGTGGGAATCAGAAATAGTCATACATAAAGTAAAACCCAATAATATCCCGATTGACCTCTTCTGAATTGTGAAGACCAAACCTAAGTATTGATTACAAATCTGCATGGTAGACTGTTAAAAATGTTTCAATGTTGAGGTAACCTTTTCATGCACGGAGAGTATAGCATACCCTGTTTAGTTTGGCTGAAACATATTCAATTTACTTTTCCTAGTATAAGGTAACAGAAAATACAATGAAAAGAAAAATGCCAACTGAGAAATTCATGAAGCAATGCTCTCAGCATTACAATAATACAAACCTTATTATTGTTGGTTTACCATTTATCTATAAGGCAGCCATAGCAACACCTTCGCTCTTGAAACAATCAAAAATATTATTTTACAAGTCACAAATTGCAGCATCAATGCTTCTACCCGCACTAAAGCCATGTTGGCTGTTTCTGATAAGCTGCTGTAAAAAAATGGAACTAAACAGGGGAGTATGTAATTTATAATGTGAATATGTAAATTGGGCTCCTGTAAATATTTGTAATTTACAATGGTTTTATTCTGTAGTAATATGTGTGTTTGATACTGTTTTGTGGGTGAAAAAAAACTGTATTGTGGTGAAAAACTGAAGGAAACTACCCTGTGAATAACTCAGTTATTTTGAAAATTAGAGTGTATATTTAATTTTAAAAGTTAAAAACTTATTTACAAAAAGAACTACTATCATTTATTATCGGTGTTGTCTGCAAAATATGCAAATTAACAGATAAGCCAGTTGCCATTAGATGAACACAATGTTTTGTTCACGTACTGCATTATTGGTATAGGTAGTGCTTCTTTGGACTGAGTAGTGCTTTATTGATAAACTAACTACTCCATTAAAGTGGTTTTTAAATATCAACTACTAGCACTGTTGCCAAGAGTTAACAATTTTTACAGATACCAAGACATACTTTTGATGTCATAATAGTTTTAAACCGTAATACTTCATATTCTGTGTTCGCTTGACTGTGTTTCTGTCGATTTGAATTTTCAATAACAATGGCAGACACCTTCAAATAATGTAAGAACCAGATTAACAGCAACTGGATCTGTGTGGTATGTAATAATATATGCCACCCTAGCTGCTAGAAAGGAACAAACAATTATAGAATATTGGACCAGAACCATTCAGTGCTGCCACAATCATGCTGAAAGAGAAGGCAATGATGCGATACAGAATTTACAAATGAACAATTCTCACATTGTCTGAATAAAAAGAAATTCGTCAGTGTTTGAGAGTGATGCAGCTGAAATGGAGCTAAGGCTAGTCTCAGAAATTGCAACATATTAGACTCAAATGGTAGATTTTCCGAGGTCGAAAAAGTAAATGTAACTATTAAAACACAAACAGTAAATGCAAATGCAATGAAAGATCTACACAAACTAAGTTCCCGTTAAAAAAATTCTTCTACTCAGACAAAGGAGAAGTCATTCAACCATCAAAAGCCAGACTGACCTATTTCACTGGACTCCAGTGAGTGAGTTTTTTTTTTAAACTTCGCCGCCATTGTTGTTTGATATTTTTGTTGTGTCTAAAGATTGTATTTTTATTCAGAAAATTGGCGTAAAATATTAAATTTTGTGTTGTGAATCGTTACCTTAGACGTTCCTTTACACCTGTGACTGTTTGTAGAAGTTTGCATACAAGTTTTGCTAAAATTCCGCGACGTTTATTTTTTTACGTCCGGAAAATATAATATCTTTCTTTGTACTTGTATTTTTTTAACTAAGAGCCTTTTATCTGTGGCAACTGGTTACTCTCTGTGATATTTTAAAATCTATACAGGGTGTTACTAAAGATCTTTGAATCATATTGAACTAAAATTAATCGCATGACGAGTTGGGTCCAGTTCCACAGGCTGAAAATACATTTAAGACTTCCCTTCGTGTAGCTGCACTGTTGCTGAACTGAGTAGGGGATGGTGTGACTTTCAGGGGAGAATCTCTCAAAGATCTGATAGATTAAGAGTTAAATAATTGTATAGTTAAATATTTGTTTGAGCAATGTGTTCTTTCAAGTGTTGCAGGAACAAGGAGTTTAATAGTTTCTGTTGCATTGTATGCCACAACGTATTTCATGCTAGTTGCAAGGAAAGACTTAGATTGTTGTAATAAACGTATATCTAATATATTGCTCCATTAAATGTCAGGAATACGAGCTAAAACAGAAGGAAAGAGAAGATGCATTCGTTGAGCGGATAAATATATTAAATAAGGAAATTAAAGATAAGGACACCTACATTAACCGGTTGAAGCGGGATAATCGGGCATACGAGGACGTAGCCACTAACGACGAAGTAAAATTAACGGCGGAACTAGAGAAGCAAGCACAACGTGTTCTGAATTGAACAATAGAATCTGTTTATTGAAATCTACAGAGAATGAGTTACAAGAGAAACTACTGAAGTGGGACGAAGCGAAGGATGAACTTGACCAAAAAGTAGCTGACCTCACAGATCTTAACAAACGAATGATAATGTCCAAAAATACGGTATGATAGAAGGGAATATTCAGAAAGCCTCTGAAAAAAATAAAATTGCAAGAAAGAACATTTGTTAATAATAGTTTTCCCAAACATCAAATTCTAATAATGGGTGAAGACGTCAGGGGATATCTACATTTATTTAAGCATTTTAACAACAATAGATACAATATCAACTGCCAAAGGACTAAATCACTCCTTCTTCAAGACCAACTTCATGACTGCATGATTTTTAATGGGAAGTTTTGATTGAATGATTGGATATTCGTATTTATGAGTGTGCTAAATGCTGTGAAGGGCACTGCAATTCATAAGGAAAAGCTGCAAAATTTTCTGAGCGCCTTCTCTAACACCAGCGTCGTCCTTATTAGTCCAGCATTTGAGGTTAATCGCCCAGTCCTAAATAAATTTATTGCAGGACATAATAAAGAAATCAGGGTAATATTTCAGAGGTATGAAAGCGCTTACTTTGTTCCTTTGTTACATTGGCAGCACCATATTTTTCTATCATTTGAGGAAAAATTGGGCCTTGCGGATTATCTAATCAGTACATATATGCAAAATAGCCAACTAACAGTTGCTTCAAATTTTAGATAGACCTCTATCAACCTGGACTATAATAATTTTTTAAGCACCACTGAATATATTATTTTAAAAAATGTTAAATCATTATGGACCTACATTAGATCTAAACGATGTGCTGTGGGTTACCCTGCTGAAATGAGACTCGGTGATGGCACTGCGACCAATAGTGAGGACATAGCCAATATGTTTTCAGAATTCTTTCAGTCTGTTTACACCAAATCTGATGATACTGCTAGTAACTTACACTTACCAATATTTAATCATATCAATCTGTGCTGAGTCCATGTGGATAGTAGTGTCGTTTTTCAACTTAAACTGATGGAATTGAACATGAGAAAGGGTGCAGGTCCAGATCTGATACCTGCTATCTTCCTCTTCCACTGCAGTCCCACGCTGGCTCATCCACTGAGTTATCTCGACTTCTGGGAATTGGCTTACATTACCCCTCTGATTAAGAATGGGAACAGAAGTGATATAGAGAATTATCGACCGATTTCTGGACTCTCTTGTGTGGCAAAGATCCTGGAAAAGATTGTAACCGAAGCTAAGTTTAATGTCTTCCGAAGTTGTATCTCAACTGCACAGCATGATTTTTTTCCAGAAAGGTCTTGTCAGACGAATCTCTGTGTGTTTTCCAAAACCTTCGCGGTTGCTTTGGACGCGGGTCTCCAGGTGGATGCCATTTACTTTGATTTTCGGAAGGCGTTTGACAGAGTAAACCATCCCATCTTAATCCGAAAACTGGAATTGTATGGAGTTGGTGGTCCACTTCTGAAGTGATTTAGAAGTTATCTTGATGGTCATTCTCAAGTAGTTTGGATTAGCGACCATAAGTCTCAAACAATTAAAGTACACTCTGGTGTACCACAGGATTCCCATTTGGGTCCGATCTTGTTCTTGTTATTTGTGAATGATCTGGCCTCACTGCTTAACCAATGCAATCTTCTTTTTTTTGCAGATGATATTAAAATATATCGCATAATTAATTCTATTGAGAACTGTTGTGTTTTACAGAGCAATATTAATCTTTTGTTTACATTGAGAACAGGATGCAACTGAACATATCTAAATGCAAAGTAACCTCCTTTAGTAGGAAGAAAGCACCAGTTACAAATTCCTATAATATTGCCTCATCTGAACTTCAAAGAGTTACAACGGTTAATGATCTTGGAATTTTGTTTGACTCCGAATTAAGATTAACAAACCACATCGACTGGATAATCTCAAAAGTGTTTAAAATGTTAGGATTCATTATGAGACAATGTCACGAATTTAGAAGTACAGAGGTCTTAATAAAAACACTTTACTTCTCCTTGGTGAGAAGTCACCTGGATTACTGCTCTATTGTGTGGTCACCTTGCTACACGACCAGGATGGCCTGGATCGAACGTGTTCAAATAAAGTTTGCTAACTTTCTACTTTTCAAATTGGGAATTAACAAGGCCCAATTATTGCATATTGAGCATATTAACATGCTGAGTTTAGATACCCTCAAAATCCGTCAAATCAAGCACTGCCTATCTTTTGGCCACAATATTCTTACCAACCAAGTGGACTCTGCTGACTTGCTGAATTTGTTGAATTTTAGAGTTCCATCAAAATGTACTAGGCAGGAACCTTTTTACCGGACTATAGAAGAACAGATGTTGGCAGAAATGAAATTATAAATTGATTTATGACTCTATACAATAAGCATATTCCCTACAATTTTGAATATAATTGCAGCTCATTAGCATTTAGGAGAAAACTTAAGATATTTATAACTTGATTTTGCTCTAATTTTTTTTTAACTTGAGTTCCTTTTACTTGTTATCGTTCCTTATATTTTATCTAATTTTGTAACAGACTTACGCATACACATATGTTTATATATATTTAGGTTATGTTCCATATATTTGTTCTTTACCTATTTGTTATTTTATCTGACGTTAACTGTACTTACTTTTAATTTTATTAGTTCGTATTTATCTTACTTAGTGTACAACTTCGGTTTTTCTTTCTTTTTTTTTGACCTGTAATGTACTATTGAAATAAAGAAATAAAGAAAAGAAATAAACAATTTCGATATTGGCCCTGGGTCAGACCTGGTATTGTTTGCAGATGATACAACCATCATATGTAAGGAGAGTGACAGTGATTGATTGACTATGAAGCTTAAGAGTAAACAGAGAGCTGTTCTGGAGTGGTTAGGTATGAATGGGTTATGTTTAAAAAGACACAAGTTATGTCTTTTACACACACAAAAAATATGCTCTAAACAAAATAGTGTTATTTGGTTTCTATCTGGATCAAATTTTGTCTTGGGAGGATCATGTGAACTTTTTAGCTAATAAACTAGGTACCTATTAAAAATATATTTGTTATCAAATCCTTGAAGAATGAACTTCCAAAAGATGTAGGGTCAACTGGGGTAATTGTGAATAGGGGTAATTGGAAACGACTCAAATAAAATTTATATTTCTTCTAAATTCGTAAATATGGCAAGGTCGCCTTGAACCCAAACGTTTTGCCGCTTCAATCACGTTTTTTCAAGTTTCTGGAATTAGTTTGCCATAACATTTCAGAGAGAACGTATTACATTGCATTTTACTTCGTGAATCAAAATTCGCGCGCTTTTTTCTAAGTATTTTTAGTATATAGTAGGTAAGTGATTTTTGTTATTTTTTATATCTATCTTATTAAGTGTGGATTGTATTTGAATTATCGACATGTTTGATTACTTTTTTTTTAATGAGACAAGTAAAAATTCGTTGTTTACATTTACCCCAGTAAATTAATGCAATGGGGTAAATGTAAATAGACCACGTGGGGTAAAAGTAAATAACGGTTTTTTTAATTTTTTTCAGAAATAACGCCAAGGAAGTATATTAAAATACGACAACCACCAGCATACTCAATTGAAGATCTAAAAAATGCAGTTAATGATATTATTAACTGTAACCGGACCTATTCCCAGGTCGAACAATTTTATGGAATTCCACGGGCTGTGGTTTACAACAGAGTAAAAGGCAGAAAAACATCTGTGGAAAAGATAGGGGCAGGCAGACCACAAGTATTGAACCCCATAATCCAGCAGGATATAGAAAATTGCCTTAAAGCACGTGCAAGAATGGGCATTCCATGTAACAAGGAAGATGTAAAAGATATTGTGGAAGAATATGTTAAACTTGAAAATTTGTCTACTCCGTTTCCTGCAGGAAGACCTGGCGATGATTGGTATTACAGTTTTATTAAGCGGCACCCTACCTTATCTGTTAAAAAACCCGAACTACTGCAGAAGTGTAGAAAAGATGCAAGAGATCCTTTTGTTGTGTATGAGTTTTACGACGAACTTACCCAACTAATAAAAGATAATAGTCTGGAGGGTAGACCGGAATTTATATTTAATTGCGACGAAAGTGGATTTCCAACTGACCCCAAGAAATTAAAGGCCATTGGTGAGAAAGGAAGACCTCTTTCAAGAATTTCAGGAGGATCTGGAAGGGAGTCCGTGTCAGTACTTGCAACAATATCTGCAGATGGCTACTGCCTACCCCCACTCATTGTTTTTAAGGGAGTGGGTGTACAGGTAAGATGGATATCGATCAATAATTATCCAGGAACTAAATACACTTGTTCTAAAAATGGATGGATGGAAGAGCCGCAGTTTTTTGAGTGGTTTTCGACAAGTTTTGTAGACCATGTAAACTTTTTGAGAAATTCAAAAAACATGGAAACTCAAACTGCGCTTTTACTTTTTGACGGCCATTGCAGCCATATCAGTATTCGTATCATCAAAACTGCAATGCAAAATAATATCCATTTAATGAAATTACCGAGCCATTTAACTGACAAAATCCAGCCCTTGGATAAAGCAGTCTTTGGGCCCCTTAAAAAGATATGGGACGGTCTTTTGATAGAATTCATAAAGAAGCAAGTCGGATCTATTGAAGGGATAAGAGTAACAAAGTGTAAGTTCTCGGAATTGTTGGGAAAAGCATGGGAGTTGGGAATGAAACCGCAAAACATCAAAAAAGGATTTTTGACTACTGGAATATATCCAGTTGATAAGACAAAGTTTCCTGTGGACGACTTTAATCCAAGTGCATTAAGAAGAAATATGGCTGAAAAGCAACAGACAACAGATTCACAGCAACTTACAGACATTCAAACCACCAGTGACTCAAATAGTCCATTATTAAAAGATCACTCTAATACAAGGAAAAATTTTACACCAAATACAATAATAAATATTTTTGCTGAAAAAATTGAAAAAATCCGGAATGATCAAGTAACTGATAATCCTTCAGTAAAAAGACAGGTTTTCCCAAGGCTTAAGCCGGCCAAATATGGAGAAATATTAACAGCAGAGAAAGTAATAGAAAAGATGGAGACTGCAGAAATGATGAAAAAAAAGAAAATTGAAAAAATAAATCCTACTAGAAAGAATCCCAAAAATTCACAAAGAGCTGGAACATCGAAAGCCAAGACAAATGTTAACACTAGCAGCGATTCTGAACTAGAAGAAGTAGAAAATGAATTGTTGGAACAAGAAATAATTGAAGAGGAAGCCACTGATGGTAGTTTAGCGAAAGAAGATTGGATTTTGGAGACTTTAAAAGAAAACATCAATGAAATAGAATGCAAGGAACCCATTTGGGCTAATTTGCAAACAGGAGATTTTATTTTGGTGGATTTCTTAGGTGGACGTCGAAATAAAACTCACTATAAATATGTTTGTTGCATTAGAAAGAAGGATGAAGAGGATGGCGAGATATCAGTTACTGGTTGCAAGAGAGAGAATGAACTCGCAACTGAATTTACCATAAAAGAATGACCTTGCAAGTGTTACCTTGGAAAATGTTATAGCACTTCTGCCAAACCCAGAAATAAAATTTAGGCAAAGAAAAATGGTTTATGTGTTTCCAGAAGCTGTACCTGTTTTTGAAAAATAAAGTTTTTAAAAAAATTAATATTAAGCATCCATCAAAACTATGTTATTTATCTTAAGTATTTAATCCTTATAAACACCTTAATATCCTATAATATCTTAGAATATAGTTTTTGTAATTTTTTTTAAAATAAAACGTTAAAAAACACAGTTTTTAAATAATTAATTTTTTCGGGGTAATTGTAAACAAGTATAATACAAACAGTCGATTTTGTGACTTCATTGGATTGTATTTCAGAATCGTTTACAATTGCCCTGCCTGCCGCATTATTAACTTTAATACAACAAATATTGTCTGTTCACATTTACCCCTAACTACTGGGGTAAATAAAAACAACAGGGGTAAATGTAAATATTTAACTCTAGAGAAAAAAAGTACTTCTATCTCCACTTTCCCCACTAAAACAAGCTGTTAAGATTGCTAGCAATAATGTGTCACCCAAGTAAACTCAATTTTCAACAAGATTCACCCAAAGTCAAACTTTATAAATTTGTTTACAATTACCCCAGTTGACCCTACTTCTGGTCGCCTATCATAAAAAAATATGCTCTTAACAAAATAGTGTTCTTTGGTTTCTATCTGGATGAAATTTTGTCTTGGGAGGATCATGTGAACTTTTTAGCTAATAAACTAGGTACCTATTAAAAATATATTTGTTATCAAATCCTTAAAGAATGAACTTCCAAAAGATGTACTTCTGGTTGCCTATCATTCCTTGTTTATGTCACTTCATGAACATAGAATACAAAGAAGGGTTGTCAGGTTATTTTTTGATAAAATTTGTCAGGAGGATGTCACTGATGTTTTTCGCTTTAATAAAGTGATGATGACTTTGCCATCATTCTATTTTTATATATGTCTCAAATATGTTCTCAGTCTTTTCAGTCAGAAACTGCCTTACAAATGACAACATCACAGTTAAATTCTGGGTTTACTGCTGAGCATGCAGAACACTTCCAAAACAAAAGTTCATCATAGAGAAAATGCTTTTAGAAGAGTATTGATTATGGTGGAACAATATGGAGTCAGGGAGTGATGTGGAATAGTGAGGAGATGTACCAATCTAAAATATGATATTCACAGTTACAGACGCTGTGGAGTATCACTTGAACATCTGAAAACTGACATAATACTAAGTAAAAAGTTTACAAAGAAAGATTATGTTGTGGTATTCCTAGGACCAGATAACATTTAGCGAAACAGAGTTTTGGATCAAACTGTTCTCCTCAATTTTTTCTGCGAGTTTGATATGTATATATGTATAATGGGAGAAACTACAATAATTTAATCTACAAATTTAATATATCAATACATTGGATAGGTTCTGGATTCTGGGTCCTGCCTTTTGACACCTCTATAGCTGGATTTGATCACAGAAATGGTGACTTTACAACACCTACTGTGAAGTATAAACTGATGGAGTGTGTCCTAACAATTATAACTGATACTAAGAAATAATTGAACCAGAGTCAACTACTAAACCCAATTCATGTGAGCAAAGAGGGTACTCGACAACCTTTAGAAGAACTGGACCTTTAGAAGAAGACAGTAATGAGATCACAACTGTTGAATTGGAGCAATGTGTTACTGCAGAAAGAAGGCAGGGGCAGGGAGAATGAAAGATTTATGTTTGGAAGCTCTAAGAAACTGAGTGAAAAATTTGATTTTAATTTACAGGAATTGACAATAGGACACACTATATAATTTAGTTAGGAAAAGTAACCCAAATAATTGTTATAGTATACTTCATCTAGATATTCAAAGTCTGCGAAACAAAATCTTAGAACAAGAACATCAAATTAATTTATTAATTTTATTTGTATAAATGAACATTGGATGACTGATGCTGAGTTAGATTGCTTGAATATTTGTCAATATAAATTGGTTTATATGTTTGCTAGAAATAAAGTGATACAAGGGGGGGGACTCTATTATGTTTCGTAAGGATTATGATAATGTAAATAGCATGATACCAAGAGGTGACATTGACATTTTCTTTGAAAGAATTTCTATACTTTTTGATAAACTGACACTCGAGAATAAAATTGTAACAGGTAATTTTAATGCCTAAGGAGCCCCTATGAATTAGTAACACCAGGTTGGCTTTCTGTTGTTTTATTGAACATGTGGAAAAGAAAATCTTTTTAGTACAGCTCCTTTCGGCCACAGTTGAGAATTAAAGATTTTTGTACGCTGATTTTAAACTTAGTTCAACTATGTCACATTCAGAATTAATTTATATTTTCTTTGGCAAATAGGGTAGGTAATTTATTTAATTTTTGGTACTGAACATACCTATCTGTTAAAAACAAACAACTTTTTCACAGTTCTGGAACAAAATTCTTGTTAATAACAAAAAAAAAGTGAGGTTAGAACAAATTTTTTATTTAGAATGGAATCAGGTTAATCAAATAAATAAT
The DNA here is from genome assembly GCA_030620095.1 of Kuschelorhynchus macadamiae. Lineage (NCBI taxonomy): Eukaryota > Metazoa > Arthropoda > Insecta > Coleoptera > Curculionidae > Kuschelorhynchus > Kuschelorhynchus macadamiae. Next base: position 950,061 of record JAUTXW010002049.1, on the reverse strand, counting down.
AAGAAACAAAAAATTGTATTCAAATCACATTTTGAAACAATATTGTATTTAGTTTAACATAATAAAAAATTCTGCCAATTACCACCTATCTGTATATAAACTGAGATAAAAACTTAAAAAAAAATTATTTAATAAATATTTTTTTACCACAATCGGGAATAAATATAATCTTACCTTCGGGTGATCTCAATGAATAGTGTACATCTGTATCTGGTGTTTCAAGCAATGTTTGGGGTGCAAGATGATCAACAGATGCTTGATCATCATCACTATCCATGGGATTCGATTTAATATTGCTTATAATTATTTTATCTTCTAATTTAACTTTAGCACTGTAACAAAAACAAACTTTATGTTTATCTCCTAAGTTTAATTTATCAAATTAGAATAATAAAAGTATATCATTGTTACTTTGACCTTGCCTAAGTCATTATATAACTGGACAATGGGGAAGGGGGTAATTCAAAAGCACTAATACGTTTTACCTTTCGTCTATCGAATCTAAAACCTCCATTAACAAAAATATGTGGTATTTCCAAATAAATTTGAATTTTAGTGCGACTTTGGTCACGGGAACAAAACTGTGGTCATGTGATGCGAAAGAAAGTTTTTGACGTAAATGGCAGCTAAGTGACAAGTAAAAGAGGTAAAGTTTTCATAAAACCCTAAATCCTTGGCCATATCCGCCAATCTCAATACAGATGGCTCGCCGTTTATGCCACCGAGTATAAACAAGTTTCGATGAATGTTCATCATAGGCTTCCTGGCTAGCTGGTTGGAATGGATACTCGGCTTTGGAAATGGGACTCAGCGCATATGTGTTCGAATCCCCGTCCAGGCGTATGAGGCGACTATTTTCGGCTAGATTTTCGGTAAAGAAAGCGCACGGTAGTACTCCAACCGAATTCTGAGTCCACATTCAAAGAAGGATTTTTTTAACAAAACCTATACTGTTAGGGGGATCTGCCCATTAGCGTTAGGTTAGTGTAGGTCAGTAAAACCATTATTAAAGCGGTAAAACCACACCTCAAAACACTGAAAATCAGATTTAAAATACACGCGCATCGTGTGTGTGTGTGTGTGTGTATTGTAAATCAGATTTAAAATACACGCGCATCGTGTGTGTGTGCGTGTGTGTGTGTGTGTGTGTGTGTGTGTGTGTGTGTGTGTGTGTGTGTGTGTGTGTGTGTGTGTGTGGGTGTGTGTATGTGTATGTATGTATGTATATGTATATATTTACTTTGTATTTCGTATATTTTGGTGATAATTGTCATTCCTTTTTTTTATATTTACTAATTTAAAATATTCGTAGTACACTTTTTCCGCTTTGTCAATGAGATGTTTATCTTTTGGTAATAAAGCATGTTTGACTTTGCCATTGACTTTGACATTCCAATGTGGTATAGCAAGCAGGTGCCTAGGGCGTTTTTGTTCTCACTAAAATTAATAGATTATTCTAAAACAATGAACTGTACACTTACCCAAAATAAACTCGAATGTGCTGGTAAATTCCTTTCACTAAAAAGCAAGAATTAAAATAGGAAATTTTAAAATTACGGTCAGCTGGCTAGACGTTAAAAAGTAAGAAAATCTTGAAATTAGAAGAGAGAGAGAGAGGATTATGCCTTTTAAAATAATTGAAAATTTGAAGTTTGAACTTTGTTGAAGACAAGACATTTGAACTGTCAAATATGTCATGTGTACGTGGAGGTTTGTTTGTCAAAAGCATCTTTATAAAACATAATATTTAATTATTTCGCTAAAATTCGGTGCGTATTTTTACCTAGAGTGATACTGATGTGTAATTGTATTTATACACAGTTTTAGGTAACTGACGGAATGTGGGAAGAACAGGACCCTGATCCTGGGGGAACCAGTGTGAAACAACCCTCAACCCAGGAGCTCTCAGAACTAAAAGACCAAAATGAACAACAACTGGTTCTTATTGCCCAATTAAAAGAAATGTTAAGGAAAGAACAGAGTACCGTTTCACAGGATAAGGTATCAAAATGTATTTTTATGGAACTAATATGTGCTTACTAGCCCTAAGACCCCTTAGGATATATTTTTAAAATTAAAATTTGACAAATGTTATCAAAGTAGCAGTTTTTGATAATGTTTTTTATTACAATTACCTTCATTTGGTTAACAAAATTCAGAATGAAATATGTCAGAACTTTAAATATTGTCTGAATAATTTATTTTTCTTTTCAATGTTGATCAATTTTCACTGCTTCTAAAAGCCTTTGAGGAGATATTTGACGTTTTATCGTTTATGTATGAGTTTTAAAGTTATACACATATCTGTTTTAGGTTGAAGAATATGTCAATAGTCTGACCAGAGCAAGGGCTAAAAGGTCTAAACAAAAGAAAAGTGACTCTAGTTCTAATAGCTCCACAACAAGTAGTGCCAATATTGATGCAAACAAAAAAGAGAGACTTAATTTACTACGACAACAATTTGAAGAAAATAAGTGAGTTCCAACATTTGTTACCTACTTTTATCTGAAGATTGCTTGCCTATGACATAGATTTTGTCATGATTTGTTGTAGTGGTGCCTCATGTGTGTTACTCTTACTTTCTAAGTAGCAGGAACAAATTTTGTGAGACAATTTCTGCTTTCGTTTGAGCTCCAACTAAAAGTCTGTAAATGGCTTTTGTCAAAATTAGATGCTGTAGCTATTCTTTTTGGATAACAGCTTGTATTTTATCGCTATAATTTCTTATTTATTTATTAATCAGGAATTTATTTTCACAAGTACACAATTTTTACAGTATGATTGTGCGCATACATACTACTTTGGTCTCATTAACATCAATATAATTTATCAAACTAAATAGTATAAATTGTTGTATGTATAAAATATTGCACTTTGTGTGATAGAATAAGGAACAACAACAATGACCTCTTGATTAAATTTTAGTTTTGGTTGAAGCCAAGTGATTTATTTTGATAATATTAGGTAATCCTCAGACTTTTTCAGTAAATATATAATAATAGATACCAAAGAAAAACAATACTTCTAGTATCCACTCTTGAAAAAGAGAATTCGTTGAAATATACTCCCGAAATCTAAAGAATACAACTCTTACTTTTACAAATTTTAATCAACTTTCAAGTTTCACTATGACTTTGCCCTTCCATTAACCAAAATTAAAATTAAAAGAAAACCCAGGAAATGGTATAACACTCAAAAAAAAGAAATGCATGATCAGTTGTGTGAGATGGAAAGACCAAAAATCACCTATACTGTTTGCTAAAAAAATAAAAACTATAAAAACACAAATTCACTGATAATATTTTTGCCCCTCTCTCATTTCTAGTCAATCTCTCATTTTCTGCAGGCATAGTTCCCCACTCTCTAAAGGAATCTAGATGTTTACCTATTTTCAAAAATAAGGGCTGTAGAGAAAATATAGAAAACTAACACCATATCTGTATCCAAAATCAGTTTGTAAAGATCTTTGAGTGTGCCTACAATGAAAGACATAACAATTAAAGGTAAATCTATAAAACCCATTGACCACATGAACTTCCTAGGTGTCACTCTGGATCAGAAGTTTACCTGGGAGGCACATGTGGACCTGGTTTGTTCTAAGCTTAGTAACATGTGCTATCTTATAAGGTCTATTAGAAATACTGTATCATCTGAAATTTTGCGAATGCTGTACCTTTACACTGGTGCAGTTTTTTTACAGTATGGTTTAATATTCTGGGTCTCTTCAATATATACCTAGTCAAGTCCAAGAATCATAAACCACACAGAATAGTTACTTCTCGTAAGCGTAACATTTGGCATTTCTCGTCGACCGCAAAGATCAATGACTGGGTGAGTGACATACTCCTGCCTTGTCAGTCTAAAGATTTAGAATTAGTTCCATTGCTCTGTAATAGAAATTTGCCTTTTAAGCATTGTTTTCTCAATATTCTTTAGTTTTTAGAAGTGGTAATAAGTCACACAAGTCTGAAAAAGTGTTGTTCGTGCGTAGTGAAACGTAATTAGCTAAGGAAAGAATTAAAATTTCTTTTTTTTATCTGATATATTTACTTTTGTAGAAGTCTACAGTGGCGGCTCGTTGGTGAAAAAGTAAGTGAAGTGCAAATGAAGCGAGAAAATATCGCAATAATTTTTTTCCAGAATTTTTTTTATATATGGAAGGGGTAGAATATTTTTTTATTGCTTACCTACATTTTTTATGCTAAATCAATTCTCCTATCCTTCATAGCAGCAACACAATGGACAAATACAGCCTGCGGTGCTTTTTCTTTTTTTTTTTTTTTTTTTGAAGGCCATTTAGATGAATAGAAAGATAGAATTATGACGCACTGGGAGGTTTGCGTAATATAAGTGGTGTCATCCACTTGCACAGAAAAAAACTGTGTGTTTATAATTTCATTTTTTACATGATCATTTAAATAATCAGAAATGCGTTCAATTATTTCGTTTTGAATAGTTTTTGAGTCACCAGTAAAAACATTTTTAATTTTTTCGTGATGATCTTTTAGTTCTTGGGAACTTCTCGATATTAATAAACCTAAAAGCTTTTTAAAATTCCCCTTATTTATTGACTCGCTGCTCTCATCATGGGTGCGAAAGACTAACTCTTGTTTTGTAAGGTAGAAAACTGCGTCAATTACCAATCACATACATAGTCTATTTAATCAGAAGTTTTCGTTAAAATTTATTTTATATAGTTTAGCATTTTAAAGTGTTAGCTATAGTACTTTGATTTTTTACAAATGTTTTTAGCATTAATTCTCATTTTAAATGCTCCGCCGAGTCTTCATGTTTATGTAGAGACCTTCATATATTTAACATACCTGCAAATCCTTCCTTATTCCACACTAAATATTTGTTGGAAACTAGTAAACAAGGCCAGCAAAACAATTTTTGTAACATTTGACTACTACATAACCATTTGTATGCCAGGATGACGATTAAAAGTCTGATCTTGTTCCTTCCATCGATTAAATGGAGTTTCCTACAAAAGCCAAACCACATCCGTGATCGGATTCATCAATAATGTATTTTAATAAACCCAACACCAAATAAAGTTGTAACAACACCATCAATAAATATAACACAAAACAGTGAAGCAAATTGCAAAGGAACTAACCAGTTGCAGCGAAATCCGCGAAAATGAAAGTAAACAACCACCCCAAACTGAACGACATGTGGGTGTAGTGTACTGCGTTAGCAATTCACCGAGAGCAATGTATGGCGCTGGTTAACATTATTCTTCCATGTGCTCGACGTCATTCCATACGCGTTGTCATGGCAACGTAGTAGGAAAATCATAAACTAAACAATGTCTGGGAATATGTGTGCTGTGTATAATTGCAAAAATAGTTACAAAAATCACTTGCAAGGTGTAACTTTTCATAGGTTTCCAAAATTAATTATGATGAAGAAACAGTGTGTACACCGGTGCAGAAGAAAAATGTTAGCTGTAGATATATTTGGATTCTTTATTAGTTTTTCAGGCAAGTTGTTTTTAAAAAAAAAAAAAAAAAATTATTAACGGTTTCCCATACAAAAAGTTATAGAGCATTACAATGTAAACAAAAAATCAACAATAAAATTACATAAACAGTTACCAATCCAGTTTCTTAATATAACCTTTGAAGGACTTCAGTGAATTGTTAAAAAAATCGAGTTCGCCACACTTTTCATTAGCTAATCTGCAAAACCTAGATATAGAACTATTCATTCCATAATTAGTTCTATGAAATGGTATAAAGAATAGATCATTATCCCTCATTATATGCTGGGGTACATGCAAAGGTATTAATGAAAGTAGCTCAGGTGATTTAATAATATTATTATTAACAATTTTAAATAAGGTGGACACATCTAACTGAGCTCGCCGTTTCTTAAAAGTGTCCATACTAAGTAATTTTTCAATATCTGGATAATTAATTTGTTCATTGGATATGCCTAATTTAAAAGCTATAAATCGGAAAAACCTTTTTTGAACTTTGTCCAAAGACTCGATATAGACTTGATAATGCGGGGACCACACCGGATTTGCATACTCAAGAATAGATCGTACAAATGAATAGTATAAAGTTTGAAAGCAATTTATGTCATCAAAATCCTTCAAGGTACGAGTAATAAATCCCAACATCTTCATGGCCTTATTTCTAATATGATTGATATGATAATCAAACCTTAGTTCATTATCTATATATATTCCTAAGTCTTTTATTTGGTTAACTCTTTCCAACTGTTCGTTGTTTATTAAGTAATTAAAAGTAATTGTATTCTTCTTTCTTGAAATTGTAAGAATTTTACATTTGTTAACATTTAACTCCATGCCATTTCTATCACACCAGGCTGAGAGTGAGTCTAAGTCATTCTGCAGCCTCAAACAGTCATCAACGCTATCAACAACATTAAACATTTTCAAGTCATCAGCATAAAGTACATACCTACTAGACCTGAATTCAGTCACAATATCATTAATGAAAACATTGAAAAATAAAGGAGACAAATGTGATCCCTGCGGGACACCCGAGGTAGCAAAAACTTCTTCCGAATAAAAATTCTTGATCTTCACAATTTGTCGTCGATTGCACAAGTAATCCTTCATCCACATCAGCAATTCACCATACACCCCAATTGACTCTAGCTTTCCAATGAGAATATCATGATTAACTCTGTCGAATGCCTTGGAGAAATCAGTATACACCACATCAACTTGATGTCGTTCCTCCAAAGCACCCAACATGAATTCCTCATAAACTAGCAGGTTTGACGTTGTGGAACGACCTTCCATAAAACCATGCTGTGCCATTGAAACAGCATTACCAGACGTGATATTTGCTTTGATACAATACATTCAAACACTTTTGCCATTATACACATTTTAGAGATAGGACGATAATTTTCAATAATAGACTTGTCACCATTTTTAAAGATAGGCGTTATATAAGTTATCTTCCAAAGATCAGGATATGTGCCCGTGCTCAAAGAGAGCTTGAATATTCTCAACAACACATCAGATAAAACACACAAACAATTTTTAAAAAATATTACAGGCAAAGTATCCAATCCTGGTCCTAATTTAGACTTTAAGTTTGTTATACAATTAAAAATATCCATTATATCTATATCACATCTGTTTAAATCTAATTTATTATCATCTTGTATTATAGGAATATCACAGTTATTGCTGACAATTCTTTTAACATATAACAGGTACTTATAATTTTAATTTTTGCTCTAGACTGTTACTTTTTAAGTATTAATGCAAATCTTGACCTTGTTAATTAATCTAAAAGTTATTTATACTTAGGTACCAGAAGCTTCTGTAGTTATTGGGTTTTTTTGTTTCCATTTTCGTTGTAAAAGTGGTTATATTAAGGTATTTTTTGTAATCTCTAGAATGCATTATTTTTTAATTTTGAAAAAAATATGTATGACAATAGCAAAAATTGTTAAAAAATCATAATATCATGTTTTTTACTTTCCTAATTGAGAATCACTTTACCTATTTGCTTTTCAAATTAAAACATTTAGGTACCTAAATTACGGAAAAGTACTCATTTCTATGTAATGATTTGGGGTATCCTGTCATAAAAGTACATAAAGTCAAAGTCAAAAAATAGCTTTAATGTCTAAAATGGTAAATACATCGTTGACAAAGCCATGTTATACAAGATAGAATGAAAACAAAACATTACACAAAACTCACACTGTTATACAGCACAAAAATTTAAAATTAATTGAGTTATACAAATATGCTGTATTAATTTAAAATTCATAGAAACAAAATCACAGAAGTCAAAGTCAACCAACCATACAAGAAATACAGATATTAAATAAATGAATAAATCTACTAATACACACATAAAATAGTTATATAAGAACAAAACACAATTTAAAATGTATATAAGCAAACAAATAAACAAACACTAAATTATGTATGACAAAGAGCTGAGCTATGTACAAAATGGTATACAATTATTACATATAAATCACAATAGCTGGTCAGTAAAAAATTCTTGCATGTTATAATATGCCTTTCTGAGTAATATAGTTTTTAACTCCTTGCTTAATTTTTTTTTGGCATTGCAACATACGCAATTCTAGAGGAAGACAATTAAATATTTTCCGGCCGTTGTAGACAAAGGAATTTTTTATCATTTGTGACTTAGGAATCGGCAATCTCATCTGATAAATTTGTCGCGTATTAAAACTATTATGGTTTAACTGTACTTCACTACTGTATTTTTTATGCATCAAACAAGTGGTCTCCAAAATAAAAATACAACACACAGTCAAAATGGAGTGCTTTATAAATAATGGACGGCAAGAATCGCGCATTTTAGCTCCACTCATATACCGTATTGCTCTCTTTTGTAATAAAAAGTCATCATTGAGTAAATTATTGGAACAAGAGCCCCAAAATGGTATTCCATAGCGAATGTGTGACTCAATTAATCCAAAGTAAGCACTATGTGCTACTGTAAAATCCAAATTATTTGAAATAACCCTCAAAGCATAGCAACCTGATGATAACTTCTTGCAAAGGTCACATATATGTTTATCAAATTTTAGTGAGTTATCAATTACAATACCTAAAAACTTACATTTGCCAGGTATAACAATAATTGCATTTTCCAAGTAAATGTCATTAGTCACACACCTAAAATTTAATATTTTAGTTTTGGAAATATTAAAAGACAATACATTAGCATCGCACCACTGTTTTATCCTATGTAAGTCACTAGTTATTTTTTCTTGATGAACAGTAACATCAGAGTCACGCCAAAGAATAGTGGTATCGTCAGCAAAAATAGTAAAATCACCATGGATCTGCAGATGAGAAAGGTCATTGAGGTATATTAAAAAGGGTAGAGGCCCAAGCCCATATCCCTGTGGCACTCCAGCATTAATGTTTAGATCCTGTGAGTTACCATTGTTGAACAAGACACTCTGAGCTCGATCTGTTAGATATGAGTGAAACCACTTCAGTGCCTTGCCTCTAAAGCCATATTTTTCCAATTTCCACATAAATATTTCGGGATCCACACAATCAAAGGCTTTTGAAAGGTCACAGAACACTGCTGAGGCGATTTCTCCTGAGTTTAGGCCAACATAAAGATGTTCCAAAACTGAAATAATATATACATAATATAACAACTAACATTTCATGAATTAAGAAGGCACTCATAATAATGTATTTTTGTCTTGACATAATGTTTAAATTATTTCCTAATCATTTATTTTTATGTCCAAATATGAATTTCTAAAACATTTTGATGAGCAATGGACCATTGCTTATTTACCAAAAGTCATATGGTAATGTTGCTCTATTAGTTTAATATAAAATTTGTCAAAATTTATTGCATTAAAATTCAAAATAACAGCATCAAAAGGCTAAACCATATTATCCTCCTATAGAAATAACGCAATAAACTTGTTAATTGCCCATGTAACTATCCTGTGTGTGCAGAATGTTTCTTCTGTAAAGTATAATTGTGTTTTTAATTTGAATATTAGAAGTATAAAGAATAAAATCCTTCAGTTGGAAAATTTGTTAGCATTACATGAACCTGAATTTGTTTGCATTACGGAGACGTGGTTAAAAAAAGATGAATCTAAAATCTTGACTCTACCTGGATATAAATTGTTGTCTTTTTATACTAGAGTGAACTCAAGCAGGTGGAGGGGTAAGTCTGTATTTAAATGAAAATTTACAATGTACAATAGAACCTTTACAATTTCCAGCTATTGACATCCACTTTGAAGTGTGTTTGGTGAATATAAAATTTTTGGATGTTAATTGCATTTTCATAGGGGTCTATAGGTCACCCAAAGGAGATTTTAATGTTTTTTTAAAGAATTTGTACTCAGTTCTAGAGTGTGTCAATGACCGCTCTAAAAAAATTATATTATGTGGTGATTTTAATATTGACTTGCTGGAGAATAGCAGGGGAGTGACTGAAATCAGAGCTATCTTTTTGCAGTTTGGGATGGACCCAGTAGTAAGAGAACCAACTCGGATAAACAAGACTACTAGTTCTTGTATAGATAATATCGTTATTAATTTTCCAGCCTTTAGTGTGCTTTCTGCTCCGACTGTTCTATCAGATCACAATTTTCAAGTTGTCAGATTTGAAATGGATACCCATTGTCCGAAAGATAATGAGATGGTCAGGATTTTTAGCCTTACCAACAAAAATAAATTTCAAAACCTCTTATCTCAGACTGACTGGCGTGTAGTCAATGAGAAATCGGAGTTTCAAGAGAAGTTCAAATGTTTTAATGAAATATTTTTGGATTGTTTCGAAATTGCATTTCCAAAGAGGTTATTGAGAAAAAAAACCAACCAACATAAGTCTGTGGTTAACGCATGAGCTTAAGGAACTGGAGAACATGCTTTCTGAAATGGCTCTACTTAATAGTACCAGTGAGGACCCTCTCGTAAAGTCAAGGTATCAAGTACTCAAATGTAACTACATTCATAAATTAAATCTGGCCAAAATATCATATAACAATGGTAGAATAATGCTTGCACCAAACAAAAATAAGGAATGTTGGAGGATAGTGAATGAATCAAGGAATGTAAAAAAACAAAAAATTCTTCAAATTAATCATAATGATGAAAAAATTACAGACCAGGAAGAAATCTGTGCACTTTTTTCGGAATACTTTCAAATTTATCAAGCCAATGGTATCCTGTATAGTGAAACCATTACTTCAAATCCAAATATTATGTTTCTAGCTCCTTATGATGTTGATGAAATGATTTCAATTATAAAGACAGTCTGTTGTAAACAATCTAGTGGTATGGATGAGGTTCCAGGCACTGTGGTTAGGGACGTTGCCGAGGCAGTGGCTGCTGGACCACTCTGTTATTTGGTCAATTTGTCTTTCTCTGAGGGTTCTTTCCCAGACTGTCTGAAGACATCTAAGATAGTTCCTGTTTACAAGGGTAAAGGTTCCACCAGTGATATATCATCTTATCGACCAATTGCTCTGCAGGCACAATTTTCAAAGGTCTTTGAGTATTGTTTCCATAAGAGATTGTATAGCTTTTTTAAAAAGTATAACATAATAAAACACAATCAACACGCTTATCAAAAAAACAAGTCAACATTAACGGCAATAGATGCGGCTATAGAATCTATTCTTGGATCGTTGGAGAACAAGGAACACAATCTGGGGCTGTTCTTTGATCTCAGCAAGGCTTTTGATCTGGTAGATCATCAAGTCTTGCTGGGGAAACTGAGGAGCTATAGAGTTAGAGGTAGGGCCGAGAGTTGGGTGGAGTCCTACCTGTGTGATCGTAGTCAGCGGGTTATGATCGGGACAAGTAAGTCTGGAGAAAGGCTGTGTGGAGTGGGCATGCCACAGGGCTCCGTACTGGGACCCCTTCTCTTAGTGTATATAAATGATCTGCCTGACTGTTGTAAATCGGTTTCTAAAAATAACTAATTTGCTGATGACTCTTCTTTCTTTGTCAGAAATAAAAATATGGAAAACCTTCTACAACAGAGGCAGGCTGCCATAAGCGAGATCGCTGATTGGTGTTCTAGAAATGGATTAAAGTTGAACACTACAAAAACAAATTTTATAGAGTTCTGTACAAAGAACACTTCAGTTGAGAGTAGTAGGCTCTTAAAATTAGAGGGCAAATCAATTCAACAGGTTGAATCTACTAAATTTTTAGGTTTATACATTGACAACAAATTAAAATGGAATGAACATATAGATTATCTTGTAGGTAAAATTAGTTCTGCATGCTTTGTAGTTCGGCAGATAAGGAGTACTGTCACGGCAGATGTTTTGAGGTTGACATATTTTGGGTTGGTTCAGTCGCTGCATTCATATGGCTTACTGTACTGGGGCAGTTCAAGTGGATTTGAAAACGTTTTTAGAGTCCAAAAGAAAATAGTTAGAATAATGGATGGCTTATCATTCCGTGATTCTTGCAGAGAGAGCTTTAAAAAGCTAAATCTAATGACTTTGCCGAGCCTTTACATCTACCAACTTGCTTTATTTGTTGTTCAACACAAATCACATTTCAGCAGTAACATGGACAATCACAGTTATGGGACGCGAACCAGCTGTGATCTTGTGATTGATTATAAGAGGCTTTCAATATCACAAACCAGTCCTTATTACATGGGTGTTAAAATTTACAATAAGCTCCCCAAAGAGCTTAAATCTTATTCTTCAGTAAAGGTTTTTAAAGAAAAGCTAAAAAAGTTTCTTATTGACAGAACATATTACTCCACAGCTGAGTTCTTGAATAGATGAAATATTGTAATTGTTATGTATTTATTATACACTAATGTAAGTGATTTTTTTTTCTTTTTTTTTGTTTTTTTTTATATTGTATTATTTATATATCACAGGTTTTTAACTGTATTATTTTTGACAATTTATTAAGTGTATATCCGTTTGTGATTGTACATATTGATAATGAATAAACTACTTTTTACTTTTTTTTTGTGTGGTTTAAGGTTCTTGAGTCAAGTCAAAGTCAAAATATGCTTTATTGTCTAACCTTGTTGTCAAAGCTGTAAAAAAAACTATTATAGGTCTAAAAATGGTCTGTAATATTGTAGTTTATAAAAAAAAACAAATACTTAAGATTACACAAAATAATAATAAAAAGTAAATGCAATGCAATAGGTCTGAGATGGATCTTCCAAGTCTCCACCCTTATGTTAAGAGAAAACTAAAGGAGTTTTTAAATAGTCTGGAAAAATACCAGTAGAAAAAGAAAGGTTTATCAAATCCACAAGTGTATGCAAGACTTGGTCAGGAAGGTTAATCAAAATCCATACTGACAAGCCATTGATCCTGCAGGCTTTTCATTATTAATCTCACAAAATTTTACCTAATTCTATAAAATTTGTTTTATTTAATACAAAATTCTCTCGTACACACACAGCATCCTGGTACTGGATTTTTTTTTGGAGCTAAGATGCTGGTTAATTTGTCTGCAATTGTGGAGTACAAGGTATTTATGACATTAGGTTCGATAGAGATATCAATACTCTAATTATTTTTTCTGCGAAGACTGTTAATAATGCACCATTTTTCCTTATTTTTAGATTCTTGTATTCTTTTACTGTAATAAAGATCTTTTGAGGTTTTTAAAATGATTGATGATTTTGAAGATATTTAGTAAATGGGTATATTCACATTTTTTCTGTGACATTTTAATTCATTAATTTTAAGTTTTAATTCACTCGAAAATTATATTAAAAAAAATGATCTGCCAGTCGCTATTTTTCATAGGGATTTTTTCTTGTTTTTGTGTTTAATGTTTGCCCCTACTGTCATTCGTCAGTTTATTATGTCGAGAGAGCAGGTTAGCATCATGTCAGGTTTGGTTATGTTATTCGTTGCAGTGCTAACTGATTGTCTTGTTGCATAATTAAATACGGTTTTCAAAAAACTATCTGATAAGCCTTCTCTGAGGCTTACACAAAAATGCTAACAAGTTCTTGCTACTAATATGTCTTAAATACCTGTCAGTTTTCATACGAGTTCGTATTAGGTCAGAAGATTCGCTTAATAGTTAATTTTTTAGCTCATCATTGTTAAAGCGGTTGATGTAAGAAATCTTCCATTCCTTTACCTCCTAACTACTTTTCCTTAAGGCTTGTAAAAGAATATATATATATATATATGGATGCCTGTCAGATTTGCAGGCTTATTAATAAATTGAAGCCTAGCAATAAGCTGCCTAGAAAGTAGTTTGTTTTCATTGAGATGATATTTGCTGCACACTGTAATTATTCTTTTTTGTAATAAAAAAATTCTGTTTAAATTTGTTGATTGGCCCCAGTAAATAATACCATAGCTTAGATGGATATACTAGTGCGTCATAGGTATTTAAAAGTAGTTTTATTTGTAAAGTGTTTTTTAGATTTCTTATTGCAAAGTAGGCAGTATTTAACTTACTTGTGATATGGTTCATGTGGTTGCACCATGTTATGTGTGGATCTAGATGTAATCCTAGAAATTTCAAATTTTCAATCCTATTTACATGTTTGCAGTTTAATGGCAAATTTGGAACCCGAGGCATATCTTTTCTTTTACAAAATGTCATAAAGCAGGTTTTGGATTCGTTGACAATAAGGCAATTTTTCTCACACCATAATAAAGCAAATTTTTCCAAAATTATATTGGCATTATTTTTCGATTTCTCAAAATTATTATCAGAAATTGCTATAGTGCAGTCATCTACATAGAGAATTATTCTATTTTTTGATAGTGACAGAGGCAAGAAATTTTCCAGATCATTTATAAAAAGCGTAAATAGTAGTGGTGAAATAATGCTTTCCTGAGGTACACCACAATTTATATTATGTCCAGTGGAGATAACAACCCCAATCCTAACCTTTATCTTACGTTCCTCTAAATAAGACCCTAACCATTTGTTGATATCTCCTCTTATCCCCAATGCATATAATTTCTTTTGGAAAAAGGAGCTATTTAAGTCAGACCTCAAGTTAAGTCAAAGAAGATGGCAAGAATGAATGAAACACATGGTGTGTCTGTAGCATGTGGTGCTCATATTGTAACGGAAGGTTTTGCATATTTGATTTTGTACCAAGTAAATATATTGCCAAATAGTAGAAATGTATTTTTAGATTTAATCTTTTGTCATTCATCTCATATTTATGTTTTATACGCACAGGACGTTTTATTGCCCGAGAGTATGCACCATAGGGCATATTGTTTTGAACTTATGGTTGATTATGCCCCTCTTAGGTTTGACGAATTTTACCATGACTTCAGGAATGCTGATTATGTGGCCATAAATAACTTTTTAGCGTCGTACGATTGGGAGGCTAGTTTTATGGATGTGGATGTTGACATGGCTGTTGAAAGGTTGTATGAGGCCCTAAACTTCTGTCTTAATCAATTTGTACCCCAGAGACGAATGAAGAACACTAACTTTCCCAGATGGTTCAGTCCCCGACTAAAAGATCTGGTATGTAAGAAAAAGATTGCACATAAAAAATTCTTGCACTCCAAAAGGCAGTATGATTACGAAACTTTTCAGATTTACGAGCTGCTTGCAAGTATGAATCGAAAATTTGTCATGATGTATATGTTGCTGAAACTGAACATGCTTTTTTGCTAAATCCTAGGAACTTTTGGAAATATGTGAATGATAAAAGGCAAGCAAATCGCCTACCTCATAGTATGCATCTTGAAGCAGAGGTGGCTCATAATGGGGATGAAATTGCTAATTTGTTTGCACAACACTTTGCTAGAGTGTACAATGACTCTAATTGTAATGTTCCGGATTTCACTCGGAACAACTTTGGAAACATATTGCTCACTGGCTTCTCTATAACTGATATTTTCAACAAAATTTTTAGTTTACCTTGTAAGACAAATTGTGGTCCTGATCAGATTCCTAATTTGTTTCTGAACAAATGTGTTTGCACAATGGCTAAGCCTCTGCAGCTAATTTTTAATAAATCTATTGAGTCCTGCAGATTTCCTGAAAGCTGGAAACATAGCTATATAACACCTATCTATAAATCGGGCAAGGTGGAAGATGTCAACAATTATCGGGGTGTTTGTATACAGTCTGCTATGTCAAAGCTTTTTGACAGCCTTGTATCTGATCAGCTTAATTGGGCATGCAAGGGTATTGTCAACGATCTTCAATTTGGATTTTGTAAAGCCAAATCGACTCAGGAGAACTTGGTTTTCTATCAGGTTGCCTTGTTGGAAGCTCTGGAGAGTGGCGCACAGGTTGAGGCATCATATATACTGACTTCTCCAAGGCTTTCGACAGGGTAAACTTCAGGATCCTCCTGGCAAAGCTTTTGGCACTGGGCTTTTCTCAGCGGCTTGTTGATTGGTTGGAAAGCTTTCTCAGTGGATGGACGCAGACTGTCAGGATAAGGGTTGTGTCTCTACACCATTTAAGGTTACATCTGGCGTCCCTCAGGGGTCTCACTGTGCCCCGCTCCTTTTTATCTTATTTGTGAATGATATTGCTGATATATTGATTAATTCCAATGCACTGATGTTTGCTGATGATTTAAAAATTTTCAGAGTGATTAAGGATGAGGGGGACGCAGTTGGGCTTCTGAGGGATTTGGATGCACTTTGGCAATGGACACAAACTAACAATCTCTATCTAAACCTTAAGAAATGTTTCCACATTAGCTTTTTTCGTACTAGGTCGAGAATTCAGTCGTCTTACTCCATAAATGACACAGAACTATCATATACCAAGTGCTTAAAAGACCTTGGTGTCTTGTTCAATGAAAAACTTACTTTTGTTAAGCATGTGTTGTGTATAAGTCTTAACGGCACGAGAATGCTGGGCTTTGTTGTCAGGAACTGTCAACACTTTTCGATTGATATTATTAAAGTATTGTACTGCTCATTGGTAAGATCTAATTTAGAGTATGCTACCATCATTCGGTCACCATTATACCAAGCACACAAAGACATCATTGAGCGTGTCCAGTATAAGTTTTTGAGATTCGCTGCATTTAAGTGTGGTGGTAATATGGAGAACTACCATCGAATTGATATGTTAAATTTACTGAGTTTGAAAACACTTGAATGTAGGCGTCGTATGTTTGATGGATGTTTTGTCTTTAAGTTGATGAAAGGTATTACTGATTGTGCGCAATTATTGTCAATGATAAAACTAAACGTTCCCAATAGACGTCTGAGACAAAGTAATTTATTTTTCGTCCCTTTTCATAACACTAATTATGGAATGCATTCTCCTATTGATAGGAGTGCCCGTATGTTAAACTCATTACATCCAGATTTTGACCTTTTTGACTGTACCCTCTCGAGCTTTAAAACAGTTGCCAGAATACTGTGATGTATAGTGTTAACTGAGATTCCTGCTTGTAAGACTATCTTTTTGTTTGTTATGTATTTTAATAAAATTCTTTAAATATGTTATCTTAATTTCTAGGTCTATCATCTAATTGATTATTTAATTGTTGTATATTTTTGTAAAATGGGGATTCCCCATCAATTTGGTAAAATAAAAATAAATAAATAAAATAAGAATGTAGTTTGATGTGTCCAAGCCCTCATAAACAAAATTTAGTAGCTCAAAAGCCACTGTAGAAGTGGAGCGATCTTTTCTAAAACCGTGTTGTTTGTTACTTACATATATATTATACTTATTTATTAGATTTTTTAAATTACATTTTAAATTCTGTAATCCATCGGCCGTCAATTTTTGTAAATTTGATATTATTTGTTCAAAAACTTAACTTTATGCAACACAGGATTTTGTGTGGGTATAATAATTACATTACCCCATTTTCCCGTGGAAAAAGAAGGGATAGATTATTTCCCCACATCTTTAGCAACTTTTGTAAAAAATGTTTATTTTTCTATTTTTTGAAAAAGATGCAAGAAGTTTGGCTTTAAGAAAACACACGAGGAAAGTCAATTTTCAGCTTTAGACTACTAGCCGAGCCAGTAACGTAGCTACACCCCCGCCAGCCCCTACGGCGGAGGGGCTTGATGCTAGGGGGCCCAGCGATCATGCGTAATGGAGCCCAAGGGAAACTATGGAAGATAGATGGGGGGAGAGGGGTTAAAATTGGTAGATACGCCACTGAACTGACCTCCGTTTTGTTTCACTTTGATGCACTAGTTAAATAAAAAACATAAGTGCATGCAAGTGTGGAAAGCTATGATTTCATAATGAAATTTTACCACACCAATAATAAAAGTGGCTTTGTATTTGAATGCATTTTCTTAAGTCTGCAAATATGTCAAGATACACGAAATTATATTTTGGTTAAATCCAAAAACTACACGATTTAGTAGGAGTAGTATTTATGACTAAAATGGGCTACACTTCACTGTTCCTAATAAAAGTAAAGACTCATACTGAGGAACTTTTTAGTTACCCTAATGTCATAACAAGGATACTATGATCCCTGTCTGGAACATGTCCTGTAAGACTTCAGGGGCAGTGGAATAAAATGGATCATTGAGCCTGCAGCATTATAGTGTATGTTACAAACACAGAGATAGTATCCTTGTATTGACATTGGTGTAAAAATATTAGGTATTGTTAGTTTTAACCTCGTCAAATCTAAAATGTCAAAATAGACTTAAACCCTATCCGCGAAAAAAATAAAGATAACGGTAGCGTTTGGAAGTATGCCTTACAGGTTATTTATGAAAAATGTAGCAAAAGACTAGTTCAAGATTTTTCAAGTTTGCAAAAAGGCAGTTCCAATACTTTCTATTTCTAAAAAGTTAGGTGTTACGATCCTAAATAATATTGCAAAAAAAAAGTTGTAATACTTACAGAAGGATAGAATACTCAGGCCATATTGCTGACACTTTTAATAAATTCAGCATATTGAACTACACCTTATTATCAAATCTTATAGATGTGGTTTTTTGGTTTCTGAAACAATCAATTCTTAGGTTCTTTCTACTAATCCTGCATATTCCTTTATATTTACGAAAATTTAATGATATTGACACATGACTATGTAATGCATAATTTTATTTTAGTCTGATAGATAAAAGTTAATTATTTTTATTAGAGCTAGACTGGCAGAAAGAGGCAAAAGCCAAAAAGGAATAGAAGAAATGGTCACACAATTACAAGCCCAATTAAAAGATTCTCAAGCACCAGTTACTTCAACACCACTAAATATGTCTCTAGTTGACATCAAAAGTCTAGATTATAATGAAAATACCCCACAAAAAGAATTATATAGCATTTTATTAGCAAAGGAAAGAAAAATTACAGAGCTATCAAATAAAAGCCAAAAACTGGAGGGTACCGTTTTAGATCTTCAAGAGAATTTAAAAGAAAAAGATTCAGTTATTGATGCTAGAACAAAAGCAATTACCTTAATGACAGATAGTTTGAGTAAAAAAGGCAAAAGCACATTAGATTCGTTAGAGGAAACTAAAGACCAAATGAGGAAAATGCAAGAAAATTTTGTAACTTTAGAAGCCGAGATGAAAGCTAGACAGTTGACTTTGCTAAATGACTTAAAGGTGAAAAACTTTGAGATTACTGAATTGCAAGGTATTAATACCCAATTACAAAGAGATAAGTCAGAACTTGAGCAACGGTTATTGGAAAGGTATGTGGTTTATTGATTTTTATTTGTCGAAAGAGTTCAAGTTAATTTAATATTAGTTGTATTTGTAATATCCTAAATATTCTGTACAAGTTCGTTTTGATTTAAGATCTTATAGATTGTTCATTATTTGTAGGGCTCCAACAAATACTACAGACAGTACAAATATTGATGATCTCAAAAAAGAAATAGAGCACCTGCAGTTAGAAAACAAAAACCTTCATGAGAAAATTGATGTATTCGAAAATACTTCGTGTAATGCTAGTAATGAAGATTTACAGGAGAAATTCAAAAATATCTCTCAGGAAAATGCTGACAATATTTTAAAACTTGAGCAGTTACAACTTCAGAATGTGTTACTTGAACATAAAAACCAAGAGCTTGCATCTGGAGAATCAGCTCATTCTAACCTTTTAGAAGAAAATATGCGATTGATTGAAGAGAACAAGAGCTTAAATAAGCAAAGCTCTGATTCCTTGTCAAAGATAAATGAATTAGGAAATCAATTAGAAGAAGCCATGTCAAAACTAAGGAACTTTGAACACACTGTTATTGATTCTCCTTGTGATGATAATAAAGAGGATGAATTTAGAAAAGTGATAGAAGAGAATGAAAAATTGTCTAGAGAGAACTCTGAGCAAGTATCTAAGATAGCTGAACTAGAAAAACAACTCGAAGATGTTTCAATTGATTTGCGTCTTTTAAAGAACACTGGTACATCACCGTCTTCCAAATCAACCAAGCATGGTAAGCTCTCATTTACATTAATATATCATATAAGAATAATAGTTCTAGTGATTAATTACGAAATCGTAGTGGCGGAATCATGATTTAAGAAGAAAACTATTTTTGTGTTTTTTCCGACAATTATAATACAAAATTAAAATATTTAAAAAATTTATCTATTTACCTTAAGATTTTTATATGAAGGTACCCGAGGAATGACACTGAAAAATATCTATTTGACGTTTCCGGGGAAAGTCTACCACCGCCTTCAGCAAAGCTAAAAGCACTATATTACTTATGTTGTGTATCAGAAATATAACCAGAATGGCTAATCTCTGACAGAATGTCAATTTAATCGGATAACACAATTAAAATTCTTCCAGCAGATAAACTGTTTTAATGGATTGTACTGACTATGATCAAAAAATGCCCTCACTAACACCACACCACAGTAAAATAGCACATTTCTATGTGGTACCAAAAATTCACAAACCAAACATCATTAAGACCGATAGTAAGTAGCATAGACTCCCCGACACATCCTTTAGCTAGGTTTCTTTTAAATATATTAAAGCCACTAGTAGGTAACACTGATTCATATATAAAAAATTTACAACAACTTCCTAGAGAAATTGTCTAATATTCAAATAGATATAAATAATACACTGGTAAGTTTTGATATTGTTAGTATTTTTACAAATGTAACTGTAGATAAAACTTTAAACATAGTAAGAAATAAACTTGAGAATGATAACAATCTTGCTGAACGTACTTCATCAAACATTAATACCATTCTAGAATTATTAACTTTTTGTGTAAAAACCACTTATTTTCAACATAAAAATGAATATTACCAACAAAATTTCGGAATGGCTAGACCCCCTTTATTTCTTTTAGTAAGTAAAATTTTTATGGAAAATTTTGAGTTAAATTATGTTCAAAATTACGATCATTAGCCACTCTTTTAGTGGAGATACATTGATGACATTTTTTGTATTTATGAACATGACAATCAACATTTAAATGATTTTTAAATGATATTAACACCAAAGAGCCGACAATTAAATTTACTCTTGAAAAAGAAACAGACCAACAACTTCCAACAAGGCATACACAGTTTTTAAACAAAAGTATACAGAAAACCTACACACACAGATACTTAAATTTTTACTCAAATCATCCAATCATGGTTAAAAAGGGAGTTGTAAAAAGTCTATATGATAGAGCAAAAATAAAATACAAAGATCGAAATTTTGTTGAAGGAAAAAATTTTATAAAAGATGTTTTAAATCAAAATAATTATTCTAATGAGTTCATTGAAAAATGTTTTTATGAATTTGAGAATCCAAAAGTCAAACAAATCCAGAATAGACCAATTACAAACCTCTTAATACCATATATCCCTAACTTATCAGATAAAATAAAACGAATAGGTAAACGTTTTAACGTATGAACGATCTTTAAGACACAAAATACGTTTAGAAACAAACTTAGAAAAACAAAACCTAACAATGAATAAGAAAATACAAAAAAATGTTATTTATAATATTCCGTGTGCAATAAATTTTACATAGGTGAAACCTCCAGGCCATTAGCCAAAAGAATTAAAGAACACCAAACTTACATAAAAAATAGGGAATTTCAAAAATCAAACATTTGCCAACATGCACTAGATAACAGTCATAAAATTAATTGGATTGCCTCTAGTATTACGGCAAAAGAACCATGTTCCAAAAAACGTGAAATAAAATAAAGTGCCTTAATATTGTTAAATAAAGTTAATTGTGTAGCATCTTGTTCAGTTTATTTTAATAACACATGGTTAATTTGCTAAATACTAAAGTAAAAAAAGGACACCTCAAGATACAATAAATTAAAATGAACATACTCTAGGTACACATATTTTTCACCTTATTTTAACAATTAAAAATAAAACCTGACAATCCACATTCACTGACATTCTGTCAGAGATTAGCTATTCTGGTTATATTTCTGATATAAAACATAAGTAATATACTGATTTTAGTTTTTCTAAAGACGGGGGTAGACTTTACCCGATACGTCAAATAGATATTTTTCAGTGTCGTTCCTCTGGTATCTTCATAGTGGATCCAGAACTAAAGACTGCATATTAAAATCTAAAGGTAAATAGATAAAAAAATTTAATTTTGGGCTCTTGTTGAGAGTAAGTATTTCGGATTTTACGATATTTTCAACGAAAGCTTATACATTATAGTACAGATTAAAAAAAATAAAACTTGCGGATGAAGCACTTTTGACTGAAAAATAAAAACTGACCAAATTCCCTACAATTTTCAAAACATTGTAATGCAAAAACTCCTTAATATGGTATTAGAAATAAAAGCACCCTTACAGCGTTGTCAAATTGACATATATTTCTTGATTTATGATGTAAATATTTTAAATTTAACTCTACGTCCAGTGATTGAGCTGCACCATTTTTTACGTTGTGGCTTTAATGATGATGCCCTTCGGCGCCTAACCTGGTGCTAATCCGGTACCGATTACCGATTGTATGAAGGTTATACAGGTTTTTATGTTATAGCTTTAATGATGATGTCTTCAGCGTCTAACCTGATGCTAACCTTTTACTATTTCACCTGTGTTCCTAGTGACAGCGTTTCAACTATGCAACAAAATCTTATTAATAACCCTAATAAACAATAGTAAATTCTTCCGTGCTAAAATGAAATTAAATTTGGCAACATTGCTTCTTGAATTAGAGAATATAGCCGATTAATAATGAAATGTCAAATGTCAGTTAATTTTCGATTTAAGAATTTATTTAGCGGAATAATGTCAACATATTTTGTTGATAGACTTTTAACCTTAATTCTTTAAAAATCTAAATTAAAAAACAATATATAACATAATAATATACTCTAATTACCTATTCTGCATGCAATTTCAACATAATTAAAGCAATAGTAATGATTTATAACCATATAATGCCTTACAAACTTATAAGTCCTTATTATGCTTTTTTCACAAAAAAAGTGGTTCATCCGCAATTTTTTTTGCTGAAATCTGTTTTTTTCGAGGTAAGCTCTACAGTGAAACAGTGATAAAAATAAAAATATCTAACCTCTACAAGAGCCTAATTTTGTATTATAATTGTGGTGAAAAACCCAAAAGTAGTTTTCTTCCTAAATAAGTTATAAGATTATTATAATCGTTATTATATACAAAGGTTTTTATAGTACTTCAGTGCGATTTTTATGTGTATTTGAAAATTCTTAAAATCTTTGTTATGTGGCGACTGAATGTCTCCCACATTTGTCTGCCAAAGTTAAAATTTGCGCATATCACACTGTATATATTTGTTTTTCTTTTCATTGTTACTGCATAACATACTGTACATATTTATTTTACATTTACTTTTTTAATCTAGGCTAATTATCTATTGCTATTGAGAAATGTAACAATTTGTAGGTACTTAGTTTTCTGTACATAATTGTGGGAATTTCCATCGGCATTTAGAGTCTAATTTAGTTTTAAGGTTCTTGTATGCTATCCGTTAATTTTTATTTTTACAACACTTCTTTGTACGATTTTATGTTGTTGCACGTTCGATAATAGGAACCATCACCGATAGTGAACTGTTTATTGCATTTAGGGTTTATGATAGGAAAATACCGAAACGACCCTTCTTAGTAAAGCTTTCTCCAAATTCCCATTTTACTATCTGTAATGAATGTTTTTATTTTGACCATGGGAAAGTTTACGAAGATAGAAAAAAACCCCTTTTGCCAACGAATAGGACCAATCAAAGTGAGGAATTTTGGCACAGGGGGTGGAACTTTATGTTTCTTGAAATTTGTATTAATATTTAGAGGAGGACTCTGTTTTTGGACTTGCAAGAAGTCGGATGTGAATTTTGTTGTTCTAGTTCAATAGACTTATTTTATTTCGTTGTTAACAGTTCTCAATAAACTCTCACAGTTCATATAAAAAAGGAATGTATTGGATATATAGCTAATCAAGCACACACATACGTTCCTAAAGTTATATATTTGCCTATTTTGATGTTATATAATTATATTCCTTTTTTTTATTAGAAAGTGATGAAATTGCGAAATTGAAGAGACAACTTGATGATAGTAACAAGAGCATGATTAAAATGAGAGCTATGCAAAAAGGAAAAATTAAGGAACTAAATAAAAAACTAGATCAGTTTCGAAAAATGAATGATTCAAATGTATTAATATCACAACTACAAAATGAAATTACCGCACTAAATGAAAAAATTGCTGAAATTGAAGATGAGAAGGGTAACTTGCAATTGAAAATGGTAGATTCAACTACTAGTTCCAAAGATGGTAAGAAATAATTTCACAATACTTACTTAAAAAGGAAAAATATAATATTTCATTTTTAAAATCTATATTCATAAACAAATAATTCCAGAATCCATTATTTTTAGACTTTTCGCACATTTATTGGATAATTTTCAAATAAACAATACTCATATTAAATGCTTGTATTTTAAGATTAGTAAATTTTGTATGGTACACCCAAGATTAAGGAGTAGTTAATTTTCAGCATCCTAGTGGGGGATAGACAATCGATCTAAGTTTAACTAATACATTTTAAAGTGCAATTAAGGTAAAAAGTAAGAAACTGTTCAATCAATCAATCAATCAATATTTATTTGTGATGGATATACATAGTATTTTCACAAGTCAAATTTTCTAGGAGAAAAGAAATAAATGTCACAATAATTATTATAAATACATTACAGGTCACTGATAAAAAATACAAATATAACTAACAAGTAATTCCAACTATATACAAGGACCAAACAATTTACATTCATAAGTAGTGTATAATAAAATTACAGACTATGATAGATAAAATTTAACGAATATATACATGTTTAAAGTGGGTGCATCTAGATGTCGTCAAAATTGTTCATTAAAAAGCTTTCCAAAGAATAAAAGACTTTTTGCTCTAAATAGTTTTTCATTACTATTTTAAATTTAGGAAAGGAAAGAGATCTGGTCCTATCTGGAAGTGCATTAAAACACTTTATTCCAAAATGGTTCTGTCTGTCCCTGGCCCTTGCCGTTCGAGAATGCCTGACAACAAGATCATTCCTGCCCCTTGTACCATATGAATGGTAGTCGCTGTTGGTCTGGTACTGTGTTATATTGTTTTTCACATGAATTAAACATGACAAGATATATACACATGGAACAGTCAGAATCCTCAGAGAAACAAAGAGATCCCTACAACAGTCTCGAAAACCCCTCCCTGCCATGACTCTCACACACCTCCTCTGTATGGCAAAGATTCTGGACATATGTGCAGAGTGGCCCCAGCACAAAATGGCATATGATATGTGTGAGTGGAAGTAAGCAAAATAAGCTGTCCTCAGGACAGGGTCAGAGACGCTGTTTCTCAGGCTACGCATAACAAACACAATTCTATTAAGCTTACCTGCCAGCCAAGCACAATGCCCCTCCCAAGTGAGCCCAGCGTCAATGTGGATCCCCAGGTATTTTACCGGCTTATCGATTGACTGCATTGACCTTAAAGAGAATCGCAAGATCTGTGTTTTCTCCTGATTCAGGGTGAGTCTATTGCTAGTAAACCACTCGCTCACACAGGTCCCCGACTCCATTGCCGCCGTCGCCAGTTCGGCCTCTGTATCAGCCATTTCAAGCGCAGCAGTGTCATCAGCAAACATCTATCTATATTCTATCTTTTGTTTCAAAAATCAAAACAAAAGATAGAAATATCTTAACCCAGTTTATCCAAAAATTGAGATATGTTCTAATTTGGGGCGTTAGCGGTAAAATCCCAAAAGTGAAAGATGCTGACATAATTATTTGCACCATCATTATTTATATTCATCAGTTTTTTGCAATTCAAATAAATAATATAATGTTAATAATAATGTTTATTCTGTCAACAAGCTGTATTATTTTTTGTAATATTTTTGTGTGTTGACAGGTTCGACAGATCTTGAAGAAGAAATTAAACAATTTAAAGAAAAACTTAATAAAACTGAGCAAGAAATAAAAGAGAAAGATAAGTGTATTCAGAACTTAGAAGCAGGTATGTACAATTCCAGCCCAAATATCACCCTAGGGAAAAGTTATGTTCCCTTGAATTTGAATGTAAAATTGCTGCAAAAATGTATTGTTGGAACTTATAATATTTTATATAATATATCAACATTTAAAATGTT
Organism: Kuschelorhynchus macadamiae; assembly: GCA_030620095.1. Lineage (NCBI taxonomy): Eukaryota > Metazoa > Arthropoda > Insecta > Coleoptera > Curculionidae > Kuschelorhynchus > Kuschelorhynchus macadamiae. The sequence goes on along the minus strand of JAUTXW010002049.1, from coordinate 924,030 downwards.
TTACATATTAGAACTGCTGAATAAAAATATCGTTCTTGGCTCAAGCCAAGGAAAGCACTTTAAATAAAGAGCTGCATACTATATAACCACCAATAAGGTAAGATTTTGCCAGCAGAATAACCCCTCCTCCTCTATAAGTCCGTCCATCCGTCCCTCCCGTAAAGGAAGTTGTCTATATTTTAAAAGACAAAATAAACTGTAATAAAATAAAAATGTTTAAAAAAAACTATTGTTTTAACAGAAAAAACTAAAATTCTAAACCATCCACAGTCGCAAAACATAATGCAACAAAATATAATAATAAAACAAAGTGTTAGAACAAAAACGAATATATTTAAGTATTGCCTATTGATGTTTATATAAATTTTGGCTTGTCAAAATTATTTCTTTTGATACAAAAATTATGACAGTTTTTAACCCATATCTTTGAATGAAGTAGTGCTGAAATGAGCATCGACATTTAATATATTCCTAATTTAATTTTCATACGATTTACTTGCGAATGTTAGCTTACCACGCTAGTTGATAAATATGGAATTATTTTTTGTGATGTGACAAATTATTTTCAAAATTTTCAGTTTTTCGCCGATTTTTTTATTAAAATCGCTAACTGCATCAACAATTCAATAATCGACCGAAAAATCGATAGATCTGGCAATTCTGGTCGTTGAAGTGATAACATTTTACGTCGCAGTACATTCCGTTTGTAAAAAGGCGATTCCCGAGCATGCGCATTTCAAAACGGGCATCAGTCAAGCCTTTCTTTTTCATTTGTGTATGGCTTTGGAATTCTGTGCTAAGCACTTATGTTAAATATACTAGTAAATAAATTATAGAAGGTATAAAAGTCATAAAAGGTATCACATGATTCGAAAATTGCTTCAGAAATTTTAATTTAGGTTAAGTACAAACTTATACTTTCAAGATCCTGTTAGATGTTTTAAGTAATAAGTTTTGAAAGGTTGTGTATCGCAAAAGTTATGCACATTTTTTTTGCTTAGTTGACAACCATACCTCCCCTATGTCATACTGGCATTCAAGTAAACTGCCAAGAACTTCAGATAGTTAACTCGTGTCTTTCTCTGAGTTACTCGTCGTTTTGAGTTTATCATTATTTAAGTTCAATTTATTTATTTGGCGGCAAGAAACTTGAAATCAGGAAAAGTCAGTATTAGCTTCTGATAATCTCTTCACTTGTGATAGATTCAGGGTTATTCGAATCGTGGAAACATATGTAGATATTTAAGAAAGCTTATGCTTCCTTAAATATTTACAGTTGCAACGCTTTAAAGAAATTGTGGATTGAATAAATTTTAAATACTTCAAAATGTTGATGGTGTGCAGTTTTTTTGGGTGCTTTATAAACTGACAGAAGAAAATGTGAACCTTTTTCAAATATGTTAATTGAAATATTTGCTGTTACAAACACTTTAGTCTATTTAATGAGATGGTTGCTCTTTCCAGCATCTATTTGTCCATTATATGCCAAAATGCTGCTTTTCTGAGTATTCTTTTTGTATCACCGATGGTAAACAGTCACATATTGTCTTTTAAATAATCATTTAACACTATATGTAATTAAGCTTTTTATGCCACGTTTAATACTTAAAATATCACGAAAATTTCCGAAAACGACTTACTACAAACAAAGTAGATTTTAATTTTAATTATTCATATTTCATTAGACAGAGAACTATTACACATCCTATAAGAAAGTGCATGTAATTATAAACATCTCTTCACTATAAAAAAACAATTTCAGTTTGTTTTGTAACAAATTACCTCAACTAGAAGTTAGTAAAGTATGTTTTTACTTTGAAAAATGTATTTATTACATGTTATTAAAAATGAGATGTCCAAAAGTGAAAAAAACATCAACATAAGACAAATTAGTTGGGAGTCTATTCGTTGAGGTGTAGAGAATGTCTTGCCACATACTTTGGACAGACAGGAAGAAAGATCTCAACCACAGTTCAAGAACACGTCAGTTTTTTAAAAAAATTACATATACGGATGTAACTGAAACAAAATCAGTATTCTCTAACCATCTTCTATTTACGGTCCACCAGTTTTTTCCATGAACGTGACATAGCTGAAACTAAAAGAGCTCCGTTTTGTGTTGTGTTAATGATGTTTTCACTTGTGAACCACATCACACTATTTGTGTAATTATTTTTGTTGATCTAGATGTGACATCTTTCGTAATTGTAAAGGACTTGTCATTGTTATTAAAAGTAATTAAAAATTACTTTGTAAGTTTTCTATTTCTTTTTGATATAGGTTGGATAATGTTCTATCGGGTGAAACATGTGTAGCCGTTTTATAAAACTTGACTGAAATTGACACTTTTTTTTACTATTTCGATGTCGAAAAACGTGATTATTCATATTTCTGGCAGTATATTTGCAATACAAATTGCTGAGCTTTTAAATGAATATCACTGAATAACATGTTCATTATTTTCAGAGGTTCTTGCATTAAAAGCTGATTTAAAACAGAAACATGAAGAGGAAATAAAAGTTAGTAGCCAAGTTTCATCAGAAATGTCTTCAATCTGTTATGAAGAGCAAATCGAGAAACTTGAGGGTGAGAAAAAAAAACTCCTTGAACAAATAAATACACTGAATAACGAGAAAGAAGATCTTATGCAAGACCTGGAACTTTCTAAAAAAGACAAACAGGACTTGAATTCCAAGTTAGAATCTTATATACAGGTAAGTTTATAGCATGATGTTATTTTTAGAGGAAAATGTATTTAATATTTTTCCAATAAAGGAAAATATGGAGCTAATAGATAAACTTGAAAAACTGAGTGCAGAAAAAGTTTCATCTGCGGAAAGCATAGAAATTGTGGAAGGCTTAACACAGCAAGAAAAATTGGAATTGGCTGCGTATCAAAAACACATGAACACTGAAGGTAGCTATTATTTGTATAATATTTATTATATATTTTAAAAATACAAAAATATATAGTTATTGATAACGCTACTTTTAGCAATAAATTATTAATTTTTTAGAACCTCTGAAGTGTCCAGATGATGATACTATTGAACCACCTGTTGAGCTAAATGAAAGTGTTTTACAGCTAAGTGAAGATACTGCTGAGCTGCTTCAGAAAATTGATATGTTCACACAAGAACGAAAAGAGGTTATGCAAAAAATGGAAGCTCTGAAAGATGAAAATAATATATTGACCCTAAAGGCAAGTTACTTACTATGCTTTGTTTCATTCTGAATAAATATTCAGGGTGTTTCATAATAATAGTACAACATTGTTTACCGGATCGTGAACTTTATATGTAAGTTACTATTTAGGTCCTACGTTGTTTGTCATGCCAAATAGTTGTATGAATATACAGGGTGATATTTTTTCTGGGGCCACGCCATCTTTCTTAAAAGAAAAACAAATTCATTTTTCAGTTTAGAAACTTTTTGTCTCTTGCATTTATCTACGACCGTCTTTGTATAAAAAATTATAAACGATTTTCTGTAATTTTTTAAATTAAATGCCTGTTTTTAAAATGCTCTAGTAGGCTCTGATTGTAATATGGATAATTATTTGGTTTTATTAAATTTGACAGTTTGTCTAATATTTTGAATGAGCTGTATATTGACTGGATTTCATAATTAATTTGTGTATTGCTTTAGGTTAAGGAAATTGAAAATAATAGAGACATTTTAGAAGAAACATATGAGCAGCTGCAAAATGAAAAAGATATTCTTCTAAACGAGAAGCAAGACTTATTTGACGAATTAGAAAAACTGCAAAAGACCAAAATAATGGAAAAGGTATATATCCATTTTTAAAAAATAACTTTGATTTTAAATTCGTTTTTTCAAACCCTTTTAGCACTATTTTGTTTTTCTAGGATGCAGATCAATCTGCCAATGTTTTAGATTCAGATCTAAAAAACCTGCAGATAAAATATGAATCTCTGATAGAAGAAAACAATGAACTGAAACGTACACTTAAAGAATTCGATTCGATTGTGCAAGAAAAACACGATTTAGAAAGCCGATTACGAGATGCAGTTGAAAATAACACTAGCTTGGATACTAAGTTGAATTCTAACCTCGATGAAATTGATGCTTACCAATTAACAATTGAAGAAAACAAGGCGGAACTAATTAACTCAGCAGAAACAATCAATAAATTACATAGTCAACTTGAAGACCGTGAAAATGACATTCAAGAACTTCATATTAATATTAATGAGCTAAACAGTGTTATTAGTGAGCTACAGAGCAAGCAGAGTAACTTTGAGACCATTGAGTCAGAATTGGATAATTTGAAGGCAACTTTGAGTAACCAACTAGCTCAGGCTAATGACTATGAGTCTGAAATAGCCCAAAATAGCGAAACGATAAAGAAACTTAACGAAGAATTAATAGGAATGAATCGACGAATATTAGAACTTGAAAATGAGCTTGAGCTAAAGCATGGTGAAATAGAAAAACTTAAAAAAGATGTTAGTAATAAAGATGAAATTATTCGAAGGCTTCAGGCGGACATTGATGAAAAGGATAATTCCTTCCGTATTGTTAGTGAAGACATTAAAGGGAAGTATCTTATACTACAGCAACAGTTAGATAATAATGACGGCTCTCTGCGGAAACAAGTATCTGAATTAAGTAATAAAAACAAGGAACAGTTGGAAAAAATGAAAAAATTGGCTGCCAATCTTAAAAAGAAAACTCAAGCTTATCAAGAGTTAGAAGAGCAATATAGGAATGAAAAAGAAGTATGGCAAACCGAAGTCAAAGAGAAAGATACCAGTATTAAGTCATTGAAGGAAGATGTCATTTCAGTCACTCAAGCTCTAAGGGATTGTGAAAATAAGCTGGAAGTTAAATTAGAAGAAAATGCTTCGTTACACAATGAACTTCGTAACCTTAAAGAACAACTACAGGATTTGAAGCAAAATAACGCGGATCAGCAGCACTATATCCAAGAGTTAAAGTATAAACAGGAAAAGTTATTAGAAACTAACTTGCAGCAAGAGATGTCTGCTAGTCTTCATGAAGAATTCGATACTAGTTTTCCTAAACGTGATCCAGATGATAAAATCAGGGAACTAGAACTATTGTTAGAAACAATTGAATCCGAGTTGAATCATTATAAAGAAAGGTTAGATAGGTTACAAGAGGATGCTACAAAACTACGAGAGGCTAAATCTGAATTAGAAGTTTTAAATGCTGAGTTAGTGGAGAAATTGAATTTGACATCCAATAGCTTTAAGGAAAAGGCCCTGCTTGAAGATCAGCTGGAGCTTCGCTTGGCAGAAGTCACTGCAAATGATGAAGCCCTTATAAAGAAGTTGCAGGAGAGCCAAAGCGAACGTGACGAGCTTCTCAAAAAGAATCAAGAGCATGAAGAACTAATTAAGAGACTGAAAATTAAACTAAAAAAGGCACATGATAAAGTAACTGAGTTAAAAACGACCCAAACGATAATCCCAGAGCTCGAAGCTGTTAATCAAGCACTGCGTTCTCAAGTTGCTGCTCTTGAGGATAATCAGCGACATATTCAAAATGAAAACGAGTCACTACAGAGACGGAATATGTCCGATTATGAGAAGATTGAGGCGGACTATCAAGTTCAGTTGACAGAATTGTTAAAGGCGAAAAATGACTTGACAACTGATAACGAGAAATTACTAGAGAAGATGAAGGAACTTGAAGGTAGAGAACAAGAACTGATTTTAGAACTAAATGAATACAAGGCTAGATTAAAGCAGATGGAAAAAAATCTAGAAGAAATTAGGTTAGTCAAGGAAGAGCTTGAAAATGAAAAATCGAAAAACGAAACCTTAACAATTACAATGGCTGAAGTTAATGTCAAACTCCAACAATCTGCAACACAAATAGAGCATCTCAAGCAAGAAGTTGATAGTGCAAAAGTACAATTAGTAAACCAGGATGAGGTAAAATTGCAACTTGAAGATTTTATCAAGGAAAGAAATGATGTTTCTTCATCTCTTAAAGTTGCCAACGATAATCTTGATAAAGTCATGGAAGAAAAAAGTGAACTAAATAAGGCCTTAAATCATTCTAATGATAAATTGTCAGCATGTTTAGAAGTGATTAAATCGTTTTTGTATGACATTGAAAAACTGAGGCAGGAGACCTTAATATTAGAACTTACAGAAGTTGAAGAAAATCAGGCAATAAAAATACATCCAACAATGGAAAGCACACCTTTCATTGAACAAGCGCCCAAAATTTATTGGCTAGATTCACTGCCGGAACAACAGCCAACAGATCTGTTCGATAAATTTACAGAGGTGCAATTAAAGCAGGTTATAGAAAAAAATACTCTTCTTTTGAAAGATATCAAAAATTTATTTGATAAATTACTATCAAAGATGGAAGCTCTAAAAATGCAGTTAGAAGTATCGGAAAAGGAACGCCAGTCAGTGTTGCAAGAAAGTAACAGTCTAAAATGCGAAGTCGATAAACTTAACGTGGAGATACATGCATTGCAATTTGCTAAATCTAGCTTGGAGGCATCATGTGAATCTTCTCAGAAACCTGCTGATATCAGTTTGAATCCGAATACTGAGCAAGTTGTGTTAGAAGAATTTTCTCAAAAAATTGTTAAATCTGATGAAGTGCAGACACCAACTGTGCCTTTGTTTAGTGCTTTTGCACAACCAACGAGTCAACAAAATAGTTCATCGGTTTTTGAAAGCTTTAGTTCCACACAAAGTAACGAGGAATGGTTTAATCAACCTAATGTTCCACCACAAATACAAAATCAGGCTCCACAACTGAAATCATCACAAAAACCAAATAATTTGAATATCTTTGTGGATCATAATCTTCCTCTTGTCCACACTTCACAACCTCAGGTATTCTCTCAAATCGTAGAGGATGGTCGTGAAGCACTACTTAAAAAAATCAAAGCCTTGGAATTCCTGCTTTATAATGTTGACAAAGAGAAGGAAATTGCTCTGGAACAATGCACTGAAATGGTTAATGAACTGACAAAAGTGATTTATGATAATGCGAGTTTATCTGAAAGTCAGAAAGTTGTTACATCGGATATAGATTCTCAGATTTTATCTCAAGAAGATGTAGATAATGTAAATTTAAACAAAGAGTCTTTACAAAAGATGGAATACACACCAGTTAATAGGTTGTATGGTGAACAAGTGAATCCTGTCAGTGAAGAAACCATTGAACCAAAAAAAGCTTATACATGTTTTGATGATGATGAACCCCTCACTAAAGATAAGAAAAAATCTTCAGATATTGATTCTCAAATAATATCAGAAAAAGATATAGCAGAAGCTTCTTCGAGTAAAAGTGAACTGCAAAAACTTGAATACCAGAGAATAGATGAAAGTCTCGGCGAACAGCAGAAGCCAGTAATAGAACCTTTAGTGCAACCCAAACATGCTTATTTATGCTACACAAAAGATGACAAACCTCAAAGCTTTGAAGCTTTTGAAGAGAACGACGATGGTTGGGGATGGGCTCCTGAAGAAGCCCGGCTTGAAGAAGAACATATCAGTACTCTAGAAAATATTCCACAAGTTAAAGCATTACTTCTAGAAATTCAACAACTTAAAGAAAATATTCGAGTGCTTCAGGTAGAAAGAGAAAATCACCTTGAAGAGATCAAACAGTTGCAAATCAAATCTGGAAAATTAATTAAAAAATGTAAAGAACTTAAAGTTAAGAGTGATAACGCCAGTACCAGCAAAAAGCAAGATGATGGAGGTTTCTTTGATCTTAATGAAACTATTCAAGAAGAACTTAAGACACAAATGTATCAGCTTGAGAAAAGACTTAAAGAACTAACTGCCGAATATGATAAAGAAAAGGCCGAAAAACTTAATTTCTTAAAGCGAATAGACGTTTTGACTTCAGCAGTAGACAGAATGACTGAAATGAAAGAAATTCAAGACTCTGAGGTTCATAGATGGCAGAGGAAACATCAGGAGGCTGTACAGAAATTAAAGGAATATGAATGGGGTAGTGACGGTTTTGGCGAAGCTCAGAAAGTTTCAACAGAGACATTGCAGGCTTCCATCTTAGGCTTAGGCTCATTAGATCAAAGCACTAAAATAAAAGAATTAGAAGATACTATAAAAGATCTTAGTTTAGACAATGAAGAGCTGCAAACGCTTCTTGAAGAACAAAACGCCAAAAGACGTGAAGCTGAAAAAAACAAAAATTGTAGAAATACAGAAGAACTGGCAGAACTCAGATCTATGAATGAAACTCTACATAAGGAATTAAATGAAGTTAAATCAAAGACTGATGAGTTGCAAATAGAAATAAACCGTGCTCTATCGGAAAAAGGAATACTGTCGCAAGAAAAAACTGACTTAGAAAACAATATCCACGATAAGGACGTTATGATACAAGAACTACAGAACAATATAGAGATATTAAGCAGAAAGGAGAAAGAAATTAGTATAAGTGAAAATGAAATAGTAACCTTAAAAAATCAAATCTTTGATTACCAAGAACTGTTGAAAGAAAAAGATTATATAATTGGTGACTTACAAAATAATTTAGAACAGTTAAATACCCGTAAATCTGAACTTGACCAAACAATAGTACAATTACATAATGATATTAGATTGAAAGCTGAAGAAATTCAACAGCTACAATCCGGTTTAGCTCAAAATGCTAGAGGTGGCAATGAAATTGAAGAGTTAAGGTCACAAGTTGAACATTTTAAGCACATTTTACGTGAACGAGAGGACGCTTTCATTAAATTAAACGAGAATATAGAACAGTTGCAAATGGAGAAAGCTGCCATGGAAAGTAATCAAATCGAAATTCACAGTCAATTACAAAGCAGTCAAAATACAATTGAAGAAATGGTAACTCAAAAAGAACAGAGAGATTTGGAATATCAAACAACATTAAAAGCTTTGGAATCTAAAATATTGGAAGTTGAGAAAGGGCAGTCGATAATAAGCGACTTACAAGGAAGATTAAAAGAAATTGAAGCTTTTGGTATGGAAAAGACAAGAAAGGATGAAGAAAATCAATCCTTGCTTGAACAGTTGGAAGCAAAATCGCGAGAACTTGAAGAGAAACAACATCTTCTAGATGAAATGCTATTGAGGGTGGCCGATGGTAGTGAAGCACTCGCCGATAGAGATAAACTTTTGCAAGAACTGGATAAAAGAGCTAAAGAAATTGAAGAACTGAATGCGGAAACATTGTCGAAAGATAGAGAAATTCAGCGGCTCTTAACAGACATACAAAACAAGGAACAAGAATTCCAAGAACGAGTAAATACATTAGTAAACGAGCTTAACGAAAATTGGCAGGCTCAGGTAGATCAACGAGGTGCTGACGTGGCGGAAAGTTGGAAGATGCACTTAGAAATGGTCGAAAAAGATTATACTACAGTGCAAGAAAAGTTCAAATCTGACATACTAGAACTTGAAGAAAAATGCAATATTTTAGTAAATGAAAACAATGAGTTGAGGAAAAATGTGGACCAGGAAATCAGAAACGAAGTAGATAAAATATCAGCTTTGCAACAACAGATATCCAGCCTACAACAAACTATAAACTCGCTAAATCAGATTATTCAAGATAAAGATAAGCAAATAGACGAAATCCAGAACAACTTGTCAAATTATCTGTCACTTGAAAATGAGTTACAAACGTTGAGAGCTGAAAGTGCCGAAAAAGAAACTAAACTTGCTGGCATAAACATCATAATTGAAACGACTCAGAAGCAGTTTGATGAAAAGCGTGAAGTTGTTGAAGAAATTATTTCTATTTTAGAAAAACAGGCACTATCTCCTATTTCATACGAAAAGCAAGATATTATTCGAGAGTTTGAAAGACAGCTAGGAATGAATAAGGAAAAGGAAGGTAACATCTCAAATTTGAATCACTCTGTCCGTGAACTGGAAGAAAAGTTAAATAGAATCACTGGAGAAAAGAATCGAGAACTAACTGGACTTAACCAAATTATCGAGGATTTAGAGAAAGACTTAAGTATTGTTCATGAAAAGGAAGCAGAAATAGTCCGCCTCAATACGGTATTGAGCAACCTCGAGCAAGAAAATGAAAAATTTAAATATGAAATTAATTTAGTTAAACAAGAAAAAGAAAACCTCTCAGTTGAGTTGGAAAAAATTAAACAAGAACACTCTAAATGTTTGGCAATTATTGACGATTGTAATAAGAAAGTTCAAGATTATTCCAATATTCAGGTTTCATTGCAACAAACTCTTGATGAAAGAGTAAAAGAAATAGGTAATTTGAATGAACTTTTAATCCATTTCCAGCAAGAGGCTAGAAATGATAGCAATAAGGAAATAGAAAGCTTAAATGCCGTTGTAGCCAAGGTTAAAGACGAGTATTCAGTACTGCAGGTAAGTGTGCATATTTTAAAATACAAAGTTGGACAAAAGGAAAGCTAGAAAAATATTTCTTTATGTTATGAAATAATCAACACATTTTCTTTCAAATTTGGTTCTTGATTAATTATTTTATGATTGTCAGTTGTGTTTTAAAACTTCCATTTAACACATTTTCAGTTCTATTTTTTTTATCAACCGTTTATAGCAATACATTTTTTTTTATTATACATGAATATTTTTAAACCATAGTCAAACGTTTTAAAATTTCGCCGATAATTGTCACAATCCCACGAAAAGGTAAAAATAGATACAACTAACGAATAATTTTGACGTTTAAGTTAACATACAAACCTATATTTCAAAGAGATAGACATCAAAACATACAAAAAAAAAGGTTTGACGTAAAAGCATTTTGTATTGTATTTCACCCCAGCAATTACTTTGAACATTATATATTTGAAACTCGAAACTGTAACTTCGAAATTACAAAAACCCGTATAATACACGCTTTAAATTTGAAGTCAAATTTCTAATTAACCCACAATAGGTCCTCTGTCAAAAAAAAATCTAAGATTTCGTATTCAGTATAGGTTCTTTTTGTATTCTTTCATTTAATTCAGTGGCCTTTCAGGAATGCCCCGAGTAAATCTTCCAACGCCTCTGATAAAATAAAAACAATAATAAATTAAATACTGCAGATTCTGAAATATACAATGTTATGCATAGTATTATCATATCTTTCCAAATAACATTTCTCACAGTTAAAATTAAATAAATAATTGTTAAAAAAACATCACTAGTCGTTTGTTATGATTAAATCTATACGTGCGATTTGTCATGTATATATGTGGGACGCAACCATGGTTGGGTATCTACTTCCATTTTAGTTTTCGACCTGTGGTAAACAGTTTTGTACCTTTTCGACCTCGCAAAAGCTGTAGAATACGTAGAAAACTTCCTTCTGTCAAAAAGTGTCAAACATTTTAAGGTTCAAAGATATGTTACTTTTAATTGCATAAAATAGAAAACATCCACTTAATATAGGATTGCCACCTTTTAGAAACTCTAACAGGGGACACCTCAGAAATAACGACAATTGACTATCATCTGCAACTATTAACTGATAACTAACAAAAATTCTCGTCTTGAAAAGATATGAATGAGTGATGTTAAAATACTGCATGCCTTTTGTAGTTGGGTAATTCGGTATTACATGCGATTAGGGGATAATTCCAGTTCAATTATTTTATAGCCTCAACATCATACCTCATTTCATCATAATCCCCTGCTAAACCGGGGCGGGCGGCAACCCTAAATTCATAACTAGTTAGTTAATAAATTAAAATAGAAATCCTAATAAAAAAAACAGTACAATTTTACGAATTGTGAATAAAAATAAACTTGCAACTCTATGCAAAATTGCGAAAAAGATTCACAATACTGCATACCCTTTGATAGTTTTAGAATAAAATTTAAAATATTTAAGAAAAGTTTACAAGCATATATTAGTCAATAAGTATATTTTAAAAATGTTTTACTCAATACTTTATATTATAATTGAATGGATAGCAAAGCGATTTTTTCACATTTGAATAAGATAAAAACTTATTTTTTACACAAATTTCGAAAAATAATACGAAATTGTGAAAAAAAAGGTGCTATTTACTTATTAGATGGTTGATGTATTTTACCTTGGTAGAAAACCTCGATTTCCACCCATATATGATACAAGTTTACTATAGTTTTTCTACCCAGGTAGATTACTTTGGTTTTCTATTGACCCAACCCTGGACGCAATCATTCCCGGGTTAGAAGGCAAAGTTTAAATTCAATTTGCGATACTAAAACAACATTATCAGACGTGCTTTGGCTAGATATCATTATTATTAGGTAAATCGACAGTACAAATTAGAAAAACCTTTTTATTAAGCCAAGGTTTGTAACCATGTCCCATTTATTTTAGTCAGTGTTGATTTATGGTAGTTCCTCAATATATTCTATTCGGACCACGCGGTACATTTTTGTAAAAGAAGTAAAAGTTGGGTTCTTGCTATAGGTCTTTTCAGCATTAACTCGTTTTAGAAACTTTTCTATTGTTTTGTCAATTTTAACAAATAGGGTTACAAGTTTTCAATAAAAAAAATAGAACTGCATATTTTCAGTTAAAAATAATAATTTATTTCATGGACCTAGAGAAAACGAAAAAATGGCGAAATTGTTCCGAGAGATACACTCTAGCAATTTTATGGTGGGAATAAGTATGAACAAAATACAATAATATATTAATCCCAAAAATGCATTCGTTTTGCATCACCTTAACATTAACAGCCATATTAACTGAACAGGTTTAAACTTAGACCAGGTCTAACTTGACCTATATGCAACAATGAAACAAATTATTTTTCTAAATGTCACAATTACAAAGCACACATACATAAGCAAAACAGCTGGCGAACTAAAAGATTTAACTGCCATGACAACTAGATATGGTATAACTATTAAATGGTGTCTAATACAGATATAAATGGGGGAGTGCGCATTAGGCTACCTTTCACCCATTTTGAACAGAAAATCAATGTATGATGTGATAGCTATACTGAAAATAACGAATTGTCTGTTCCCTGTAAACTTACATTTAGGTATTTCTACGTTCAGCTACACTACAAAGGTGAAGATCAAACGTGTCTAATTACTAAATTTAGTTAAAACACTAACACCCGTATTCACTAAATATGTTTGAATTTAGACCGGATCTAACTTGAAAGTTATAGATTTAAGATGACATTATCAAGAATTGAACAACTATTTTTTCAAAATGTCACAACTACAAAGTGACAGTGATATAAGCGAAACATATCTGGCGAACTAAGAGTTTTATGTACTATGGCAACTAGACCTGGTCTAACTCTTCAACCTTTTTAATAAGTACGGGAGTAAAAGATTAAAACTAACACTTATGTCTCTACAGATTTTATTTCTTCTAACCACTCTAGGGTATCTTCCATATATTTCTGGATAGTATAATAGGCCTTTATGACAAAAATAATTTTCTAAATAAAGTAATATTTAATACCTTAAATATTTTAGGCAATTTATTATTGCTCCTGTGTATTTAAAAGTTTTTTCAAGTAAAGTTGTATAGTTTTTTTGATAGATAATTAATGTGTTATTCATCTGTTGTTTGCTAATGAGAATGTGTATTGTTACGGGTTCGTTTTATAACAAACACTTCTTTAACAAATAACGCTAACTTTTATTAAAAAATACTCTGTATAGTCAAAAGCAGTTTTATCGTGCGGGTCATACGATTTATCAACGACAAACTTTTTAAGTTTGTTTTTCTTTTATTACGTGTAATCATATCCTCCGCATAAAATCGGGATGATGAATTAGATAGACCTATGATATTTTCATATGAAAAAAGAGGATAAACATATAAATACCAGCAGTTGCAAAAATCTTTGAGTGATGTCACTTCAAAGTCAGTGACAAAATAAGTAATAGAAAACAATTTTCGGGTTTTTTTTATACACAAGCGAAAAAAATGGTATTAAATATAATAGAATATTACGAAAATGAAAATTCACCGGCCAATATCTAGGAGACAGTAGCAAAAGCTCTGGGAATCGGTATGAGGACTGTGCAGAAAATTGTGCATGAAAAGAAGCATAATTTACTACCGAAGAAGATTAAGAAATGTACACGAAAAAAGCCACAGACAGAAGAGTTAAGTGACAATGTAAAAATGGGTGTTCGTAATGCAATTTACGATTTATACACATCAAAAACTAATATAACCCTTCAAGTTTTAAAAAAAGCTTTAAAAAATCGAGGCATATTGGAAATTGGACTAAAATCGTTATCGTTTTTTTTTCAAAATAATTTTTTTTTGTTATCACAATACAAAAAAACAAGTTTTCTTTGCACAGGGGTGGGCCGCATTTAAATAAATGACACTGTGTAAGTGGTTAGATTTTTAGGTCAAGCGGGGCTCATAATTTTTGGTGATTGATAAAAAAATCTCACTTTCATTAAGTGGCTGTATAAACAGAACATATCCTGATTGTTCCACTGATTCGAACTGCCTTGGACCCGCACGATAAGACCGCATTCGACTATACAACATATTTTAAACGTACCCTAGAGATTGTTATATGAGTTGTCCAAAAACTTTAAATACAAAAGTTTTTGGGTTTTGTCGGAATCGTTAGAATTTACAAAAAAAAAACAAACAAAAGGCGATCGGAAAGTTAACAAATGAGCATCAGCTTCGTTATTTTAAATGAAACACCCTGTATAATATACTAATATATGTCTGTCAAATGGATATCTTCTTATTAATTAGAAATATACTAGGTTTAATATCTTTATCTTCAAAGATATCTAAGAAATCTGAGAAAAACCCTGCCATAAGAAATAATTGACTCCACTATGTAGTGAATGATTGAACATTGATGAAATGAAACATGGTATACCAAAACGCTACAGTTGACTGTACTAAGATCATGTGGCGACAATTGACCAAAAGTAGACTTTCATGAAATCGATTGATTCCTCCGAATGATCAAGTCGGAATGTAGTGTAGGCGTTCAGGTTAGCCTTAGCTTTGATAATTACTCGAATCGCTCGATTCAGGCCCATCCATGAAAATGGGGCTTAAAGGAAAATTGTAACGTCTTTTTTACTTTGTTGGTTGTGAATATAACATTAACTATATTTTGTATTTCCTAATATTCAGAAATATTTTTTGTAACATGGTCAAAATTAACAAATCCTAGTAAGCTTCGACTTCAAATAACAATCTTAGCTTGATCTGTAAGCGAACCTAATCCGTGGAACTATGTAATTTTCTATTTATTGCCTAGAACTCTCTTTCTGAATGTCAGAATCAACTGTTCGAAGCCACACAACAGTTAGCTGAGAAAAATCAAGAACTACAAATTCTTAATGAGAACATCAGCCAATATCAACAAAATTATGTTTATTATGAACAAGAAACTAACAGGCTAAAGGAACTTCTAAATCAAAGAGAAATGGAATACAATAACTCCTTGGAAATGCTGAAAAATAATCAGTTGGCAGATGTACAAAGACATTATGATGAATTGTTGTCCAATAGGGATATTGACATTAATACGCTGAGGGGACAAGTCCAAGAAATGGCTAATGCTAATCAAACTTTCGCAGAAAGGTTTGTATACATTTGTTAATATTTTATTAATTGAAATGAAAAAATATCAGGGAATTGTTTAAAAATTTAACTAGGTTTTTTAGTATAACCAGAATTTAAATTTGTGTGGATACTTTTGTATCTAAGCTTATATGCAAAATAATTTCCCAAAAATGTAATTAGGGTATTAAAAAAAATATTTGGAAAATTGCCTCTACACTCGAAAATATTACTATAACTCGCCAGATAAGTATCATTGTGCTAATTTGGTCTATGTGCTAGATAACGTGGCTGCCTGAAGGGACTCACACGTTTTGGATGTTTTAAAACCTGCAGAATAGTGTGGTACGGTTTTTTCTTTCAAAAAAAGACAAAAAAGAAAAATCGATCGAGTTGGTGTTCTGGCTGGCTATTAAAAAGAAAATAATTTTCTGAGAAGATTTTATTGAATGAACTTAGTTTCAAATCACTTCAATAGCATAATTATCTTTCTTTGGATTAGAAAACCTACTTAGAACTGGGGAATTTATTAAGACCAAAAATTCTAAGGCAAGAGAGTCACCTAAGACAAAAAAAATTGGTCTAATAAAGATTGAGAGCAGCATTACTGTTAGAAATTCGGTCACACCATTTGGTAAGATAATAATCAATACCAAGACAAAAAGTTTGGAAGTAGATAAATTAAATTGGACATTTTGAACTAACTTTTAAAAATCTTATCAATAGCTTCTATCGAGATTACTGGTAGCCATGTTACCTTTCGAATGGTACAAGTCAATTGGATAGGTAGTTTTTTGACACTGATTTTTTTATTTTTAAACACATATATATATGTCGCCGCCATTTTGTTCCGCCATCATGGCTTGAAACCAAAATGTCGTTTTACGTCAGACTTAATTCTTGTGCAAAATTTGAGCTCAATTGGATAAGTAGTTTTTTAATTATGATTTTTTAAATATTTTAGTTGTTCGCGGTTTTGTTCCGCCATTTTGTATTTTTATCAAAATGTTACTATTTAATTTCCATATGACCTTTGAGTTTTGAGCCAAATTTGAAGTAAATCGGATAAATAGTTTTTTAGCTACACGTGTACAGATAGGCCGGCGAAAATGAGAGAACGTATTTTTCGATGTCCAGGAACCTTCACACGCAATAAAGATCTGCAAAAATCTCAGATACGAGAGAAGTAAAAATTTTTCATGAAAACAATACTTGGCTTATTCAATCTTACCTTGATAATAGGAGCCAGACTGTTCTGGTGGGGGTATTTATCAGAGGAGAGGGTGACAAATGGGGATGTCCCACAAGGTTTCGTTCTTGGTTCCCTGTTATTTCTTATCTATATTAATGATTTAATTTGATGATGCCACAACATGTATGTGACATGAAAACACTCTGGAAGCTGCTCGAGTGAGTCTGGGGAGGCACAGTCCAGGGTGTAGAACTGATTCAGCGCAAATTAACTTCTTAACACTGATAAAACTTAAACAATGATTTCACATTGAAAGACCTAGTTGGCTGGTCCGAAAATCTGGAAGTTGCCAAATTTCATGGGATTCGGACTGACAGCACTCTTAAATTGGATGCTTATGTGTGTGTGAGAGGCTCCGAAGAGGTGCTTTCGTCCTGAGAGGCTTGAGCTCGTATGTCTACACTGAGAGCAGCATATTTTGCGTTTGTTCACTCTTCTCACATATGCAATAATTGCAGGGGACACTTAGGGTGTTCGCTCTACAAATGTAGGCTGTCAGATTGGTAGCTGGGCTAGCATACAGGGAGAACTGCAGGGACGCCTGCAAAATCATCACCTTTTCATCGACCTACATACTGGAAAATCTGTCTTATGTAAAGAAACGTGAGGAAAATTATACTATCCGTAGCAAAATACACAGCCATGATGCAAGAATATACTTTAAATATAATTTATGGCAGATTGGGGAGGTGTCAAGGTGGGCTTCAATTTCTCGGAATAAAATCCTTTAATAAAATTCCACATATGGTAAGAAAATTGCCTTTTAGCAAGTTTAAAGGGTGAGGAGGTTTCTCAGAATGATTATCCTACTACTACTACTTTTTGTTTTTTTTAATGTGTTTTAATTGTTTGTATTTTTTGCAAATTTTGAGGTGTTTTAATTGTTAATATTTTACAGTTTAGTACAGAGTATTCCATTGAGGAGGAAAAACGGCATTTTTTTGACTTCCCACGTATTTCTCAAGAAATTCAAAATAGCCAATCGATGTATTTTAGCCCAGAGAATTCGAAAATCGTAACAAAAAAAACAATTGAATGAGAAACAAAAGACTTACGTCAAGGATGTTGCGTTTTTTAAACGGAACACCCAATATATTATTACATTTTTGGATTCCATGGCCAATTCTAAGTGTTTTTAATAAGGGCGTCATAAGATAGCTTATCGAAAACTAAAATAGGAATTTGAAAGTTATTTTGCTCTAGCTCCAACGGTTCAGGTGCTATGACGGCTCAAAAAAGCAAAAACGTCAATTTTCAAACATCAATAAATCAAACACAGTTGAAGATAGACATATTAATATTAAAAAACACTTAAAATTGACCATATAATCCAAAAATGTAATAATATATAGGGTGTTCCCTTTAAAAAACGCAACATCCTTGACGTAAGTCTTTTGTTTTTCATTCAATTGTTTTGTTACGATTTTCGAATTCTCCGAGCTAAAATACATTGATTGGCTATTTTGAATTTCTTGAGAAATATGGAGGAAGTAAAAAATATCCGTTTTTCCTCCTCAATGGAAGACCCTGTACATACAAGTGATATTTTCATTTGATTGATTTCGTTATCTTTCTTCCTAAACCTTATGTCTCTTAGGAAGCGGAAACTTTTGTGTGGTTCTGTAAGAATTGGAATGATACAATTTCAACGTAATAAATAAATAATATATACAAACTAAATTAAAAAAACAAAACATTAATTATCATTTTTATTTTATTAGATTAAATCATGAACTAAATCTCAGAGAGCAGCTTGAGCAACAGCTTAGTGAGCGTACACAACTTGTTGATGAAGACACTAAGCAGCTGGAAGAACTTAAGCTTATTATCGAAGATCAAGTTGTGAAGATTGAAGAGCTTAAAAAAGAACTTTTTGACAAGAGTAATCAATATGATAGCTTAATTGCAGAAATGGATTTAGGAAGACCACCAGTCACCCGCCAACCATCAGCTTCAACGACTGCGGTATTGTATTTTTTTTCCTGAAAAGTCTTTGTATAGGCTTTGGACTAGTATCTCAAGCGCTGGTAAAGTTTACAGATTAAATGCCTGATATTTAGATTTCCGCTAATTTATTTAAAAACAGCTTAAGACTCGTTTCAGTGCTTAGTACCTTCTTCACAGACTAATGTTAGTAATGTTACTGTAATGCAGTACATACCTATATACGTTGAAATATTCCGCAAATCTACCAAGTTTACATTCACTAATGAGTAACCATTAAATTTACCTGGTCGTTTGTCGAATACCACTCGAGAAAAAATTTTGCAGGGAAAATTTATGACATTTTTACCATAACAATTTTGTTAAGAAATGATTCGCGAAATTGCCTAGCAATAAACTTTCATAACAGTCGAAAAATTGTGCCGGCAGGAATTTCTCGGTTGTGGTATTATATATAAAAAAACAAAATAAAATATTTTGCGATGTCCTTTGTTTTAAATTACATTTTGATTCAAAGTATTTAAGAACATAGCATATAAAGAAGCATTTTTAATGTTTTAAAAATTTGTTTAGCTTAAAACCTATATATCACAAAATAAAACTTTCCATAATAAAAAATATTTTACTCAATTTTGAATACGAAGTTTTTCTTTTGAAAATTTAAATTTTTTCTGATAGGTTTCTGTAGACTTCTAAAAACTCTCCACATCGTTCTTGCATTGATTCTTTTATTTTTAGAATCCTTCGGCTGACGTACGAAGGCGTGATTATTCGGATGAGGATCTTTCTGAACCAGTTATTAGAGCAGAACTGGATTTGGCATTGTATATGTTACACCAACGAGACGTCAGATGTGAGGAATTAACAGTAGAACTAACACAGCTATTGGAAGAAAGGGATACACTACAGTTGAGGTTATCCAATGCTATGAGAGAAAAGGAGGAGTTACGAAGGTCATCTGGAGGTACCTTTCTTACTTTATTAGATAACCAGCTGCCGACTATGTAATATTTTATATTGCCCCCCATCTTATGCGAAACCGGTTTAATTGAAATTCGCGGAATTGTTTTTTATGTTAGTTCTTGACCTCTTGAAGAAAAGATAGGAAGGCCACGTCAAAATAGTACAAACCGTTTTGGAAATAGAGCCCTCTGAAAGTTTCTTCTTTAGAGAAGTTTTGTAGTGCAAAAAATAGATAAAATACTAGATTTAAGCTCATATATCAGCAATATTTGATTGGGATGACTTTGTTCTATTTTTTTAAGATTTCTAAAATTTATTTCGATGATTTAATTTGAAATTTGCAGGGTGTTCGCGGATAGGGTTAACAATTGGACAAATAAAGCAAAAATTGAATTTTTTTAGAATAATGAAATTTTTCTCCAGTAAAAAAAATATGTTTTTCTTGTCGAGAAATCTTAATTTCTACGCTTTAGTCGGTAAAACTGACTTTACTTGCTATTTTAGAAACAAAGTCACGTAGAAAAGGTGTTTCAAATTGAGATTGTTCATTTGGTGTATAATAAAATTCTTGGATACCTCATAGACTACTGATAAAAGAAAACTTTAAATAAGAAAAATACTTGGTTACTAAAAACGCATTTTGAACCGATATATTTATTAAAGCAGGGTTGTTTAAATAGAACATTCTCTATATTGTTTAGATTTAATGGTAAATTCTAATGATTTTTTATATGATGTATCATTTGCCAAAATTGAACTTTTTTCCAGATATATACATTTAAGAACTGAAAACGTTAGACTTTGGAAGGCTGCAAATCCCAAACATAGACCAAAGAAATTGCACATTTTACCTTAGTTTTATGCCTTCTGTTAAGATGGCAGTAGTTCATTTTAGTAATATTAATTAGTGGCTTATTTGTCCAATTATTAACCCAATTCGTGGATACCCTGTACAATTCCGTCCTATTGTTTGACATGCATAATATAGAGAGCGTTTATTTGTTTTCTAGTTTTTTAAAAATGTTTTATAAATAAGTGGTTAATGAGGGTTGGAGATTAACTAAAAAGTTATGGAGATATGGAAAACCTTTCCGTAATATATTTGAGTAATGTGTTTGGCATAAATATAATATTTCATAGTGTTACAGATAAGTCGTGGTGAAAAAGTATTCTATTAAGAACTTAAAATGTACTTTCAAGGTAACAACATTCCAGTGTCATCAGCTTCAAGTAGTACAGAAACTAGCCCAGGCCAAAGTAAATCTTCTGCAATATTTTTGGCTGCTTCAGGGACAGAACTAGCAAAGGATCCACTTGAGAGTGAACAAAACCTAGCTACAAAGTATGTAATTAAAACTAAATTCTTTTTTTACAATTTGTAACGTCTTTCGAAATTTCTAAAATTAGGATAATTAAAAAATTAGCTTGAAAGAACAACTTATTAGATTGATTTTAAATTTTGTGCAAGAATTAACTGGGAACAAAATAGCAGCCAATTAAAATATTTAGAAAATCAGCCTGAAAAATTACTTATTAATTTAATTCCAAATTTGGTGCAATAATTCAATTGACTTTAAATTTTGATTTAGGGATCATATGGGGATGACTTGGTAACATTTTGGAACAAAATGGCGAAAAAGTTCAAATTTGGAAAAAATATGATGATTTGAGTATTACATTCTTTGAAATGGTATATTAAAACTCTACCCTTAATCAGTTTAATACAACCTGAGTTATCTTAAATTAAATATATTTAATAAAGTTGCCTAAAGAATAACGTAATGCGATGAACGAATAATAGCTTTGACAACAATAATTTTATACAGTTATCTCCTTTCTATATTTGCAGATTATCTGAGTTGAAAACGGTGGGCTACAAGAAGGACAAGACCTTTGTAGATGAACAGGAGGCCCGAAGATTACAGCAGCTAGCTATAATGCAACAACATATAAATGAAGCATCAAAACTACCACCAGAAGCAGCAGCTAAATTAGTTGATGCTAGTTATACTGTTTGTAAGTATTTATTTATTTTCAACTTTATTTTATGAAATATCAGGGTGTCAATTAAGTACTTGTACAAACTTTAAGGGGTGATTCTTTGACTAATTTTAAGATTAAAAGTTCATATGAACATGGGTCTGAAACGGCTTTGTTTCTGAGATACAGGGCGTTCAAAAAAACAATTTTATTTGGTTTTTTGCTTATATTTTTGTTAAGGAACATGACAATTGGACAAAATTTGGGATTCTGGATATATTGATGACGAGAAATTCAAATATTAACTTAGTTTTTATTTAATGTTAGAGGGCGCCACATACAGTGTTGTTCCTAAATTTAATTAACCATAACTTTTTTGTGAAGCTTTTTATGTCATTTTTGACTAGGCAGACCAATTCTCCATTTAATTCTACATAAAAAAGGTGCTCTTAGTATTTGTCGCTAAAAGCAGCCATTTTGGATAAAAAAGGGTTTGAAGTTAAATCTGCGTTGAAATTTTTTAAAAATTTTTAAATTGGATCATTTTCGAGTATCTCTCTCTGTATCTCAGAAACAAAGCCGTTTCAGACCCATGTTCATATGAACTTTTCATCCTAAAATTAGTCAAAGAATCACCCCTTAAAGTTTGTACAAGTACTTAAATAGTTTTTTTTTAATTATATTATGCAATATTATTAAGATAGCCACTTAATATTATTTTATATATTAAATGCCGAGGGACTAAATAAGAAAATTCGCTAAATATGTATTTGGTTAAAATTGGCAAAAACAAAAATACATAAGCCTTAATAAATAAATATATATATATATATATATATATATATATATATATATATATGATTCAGTTTTGTGCCTTTGCCCTACACGGGGCTCACTAGTCTATGGCGGCCTGGTGAGCTCTAATAAGAGCGAAATCGCGATCGTCGTTTGACTAAAATGGATCATTGTGTCTGCTGTGATGCAGAACATGTTCCAAACAAGGATCATTTTCTTGTTATGACGTTGGTGTAAGTGGAATGAAAACATACTATCATATATATATATATATATATATATATATATATATATATATATATATATATATATATATATATATATATATATATATATATATATATATATATATATATATATATATATATATAGTCCTAAGTCAATGAGTTCAAGCAACACTGCAGAGATAGCGGAAATGTTTGCTTCATTTTTTAAATCGGTATATCAGTTGCCTGATTATCAACACGATTATGCCCAACATATCACCCTACCAGTCAATAATGTTTACCTTCCATTTATCAACATTAGTTTAGATTTAGTCTTTGAAAAGTTGGTTGGTTTAAAAACTAATAAGGGACCAGGTAACGACGGAATACCACCTTTATTTTTTCATAACTGCTGCCCCACACTAACCAGTCCTATATATGCCCTATTTAAAAAATCTTTGTCATCGGGAATATTTCCCGATCTCTGGAAATGCGCCATTGTTACACCGCTTTTTAAAGCTGGGGATAGATCAAATGTGGAGAACTACCGTCCTATATCTGGTTTATGTTGCCTTGGTAAAGTCCTTGAAAGTATAGTTTCAGGGCAAATTTTTCACACTTTCTCTAACATAATTTCTGAACACCAGCATGGTTTCTATCCCGGCCGCTCGTGTCAAACGAACTTGGCAGTATATTCGAGTATCATAAGTGATGCTATTGATTCGACATCTCAAATTGACGCGATATATTTTGACTTCAAGAAAGCGTTTGACTGTGTGGATCATGACATCCTAATACATAAACTTAGGAATTATGGAATTGGCGACCCACTACTTTCATGGTTAAGGAGTTACCTGTCTGGGCGAACTCAAACTATAAAATATAACAATCATTTTTCCAATTACATTGAGGTTCACTCGGGAGTTCCTCAAGGGTCCCATTTGGGCCCCATATTATTTCTTCTTTTTGTTAACGACGTAGCGTATTTATTCGAGAATTGTCATTACCTTCTTTTTGCAGATGATCTTAAAATATTTCGCGAAATAAAAAGCCTGAATGATTGTATTCTGCTGCAGAGTGAAGTTGATAAACTGTGTGAATGGTGCGGATGTAACAGGATGACTTTGAGCGCCAGTAAATGTAAAAAAATTACTTTCTCCAGGAAAAAACAACTGGTGTGTCACGATTACACTCTGACACTTAATTTAAAAATACCTGGGGTACAACTTATTGATGATCTGGGAGTGCTCTTTGATAGTGAGTTCCGTTTTACAAGCCATATTGATAGTGTGATTGGCAAAGCTTTTAAGATGGCGGGTCTTTTGATGCGCCAATGTTTTGAGTTCAAAAATGTGGAGACTTTGAAAATCCTTTATTTTGTGCTGTGTAGAAGTCACATGGAGTATTGTAGCCCAATCTGGTCACCATATTATCAGGTTCATATAAAAAGACTTGAACGTGTTCAGTCAAAGTTTGTTAATTTCATGTTGTTTAGGATAAACATTGACAAAACGCAATATACCTATGTAGAACGTTTAAAATTACTGGGCCTAAACAGTCTAGAATCGCGCAGGACCATTTTAACATTATCGTTTGGGCACAAACTCTTGAATGGCTTAACGGACTGCCCCAAGGTTCTGGCCCTGATTAATTTTAGAGTGCCTTTGAGACAAACTAGACAAACAGAAACTTTCACAGTATCCTACAGTCGTACAGATGTGGGTAGATTTAGTTTTGCTAACAGATTTATGAGCCTGTTCAATGCCCACCTGTCACAAAATTTTGACATAGATGGGTCATCACGTTCTCTTAAAAATAAGCTTAGATGCCTACTCCCCTAATCGTTATTTTCTTTAATATTGTTTGTGCATTAAAATGTCTCAATTGTGATTAATGTTGTCCTTTACTATACACGTAAAATTTGTTTTTTAATTTTATACTTATGACTGTACATCTATTAACATCTAGTGTTGTTTTATCTTGTTTTATTTTTTATATATTTTTGTATGGATTTAATATTAAGGTAATTTTAGTTTGATAAAATACTAGTGTTGGTTTAGCTTGTTTTATTTTTTTTTTTTTATATATATTTTTGTATAGATTCAATATTAAGGTAATTTTAGTTTGATCATATACTTATGTAACATTATTTGGGATTTATCCTGTTATATGTTGTATGATCGGTAAATAAATAAATAAAAAAACTTCAAAGAAACCAGATGATAACAATATATATATATATATATATATATATATATATATATATATATATATATATATATATATTTATACAGTGGCGAACAAAAGTATAGAAACATTTTTTATTCTAAGATAATCAAAATATTAGTTATAGATATAAACAAACATGTAGTTGCTTACATTCGCTCAATGATTGGAATTTGTTTGCTGTATGTATCGGAATATTTATCGTTGGTATTCCTGGAATTCTTTATCTCGTTGATTTTAGCGCGAACAAAAATATGGAAACATTTAACTTATATCAGTCTAAATTCTTCTGTTGGACTGAGGTGAACCTATTCATATATTTATTAGATATTTCTTGGTTGTCTAATTGTGTTTAAAATGCCTAAATGTAAATATTACAGTTCTGAGTTTAAGCAGAGAATTGTGGCCATGTACCGAAATGGAAATAAGCAAATTCGTATAGCGGAAACACTAAACATTCGACGGGGAACTGTAAACAAAATAATTAAGAGGTATTTGTAGAGGGGGACAGTAGATCCAGCAATAAAATGTGGAAGACCTCGGAAAACAACTCGTAGAATGGACAGCATTATGGTCAGAAAATCAAAAAGTGATCCGAAAAAATCAGCAGTGGCAATAAATAAGGAGTTAAAAGAGGAGTTTCCAAATGTGGGGGTGTCAGATATGACAATCCGACGCCGCCTTTTAACTCACAATCTTTATGGTAGACGTGCAGTCAAGAAACCACTTCTCACAAAGCGTCACAGACAAGCAAGGTTGGAATTTGCTAGGACACAAAGATTGGACAGAAAATCAATGGTCAATGGTAGTTTTTAGTGACGAAAGTAAATTTAATCTGTTTGGAAGTGATTCTACGGGATATATTAGGAGGCCACCAGGACAAAGATACGACCCAAAATACTTAATTCCTACTGTCAAACATGGCGGAGGAAACATAATGGTTTGGGACTGTTTTCGGCGATCTGGTACTGGACCATTAGTGAGGATAGATGGTAAAATGGATGTACAAATGTATTGTGATATACTACAGAGGCATCTCATAAGATATGAAGAGGATCTACCTTTGGCCTGGATTTTTCAGCAGGACAATGATCCTAAACACACTTCCCGCTTAGTCAAAAATTGGTTTTCGGCAAACAAGATTAGTATGATGAAGTGGCCTTCACAATCGCCCGATCTCAATCCTATTGAGAATCTCTGGTATCATCTAGATAAGCAGATAAGGAAAAGGAATATCAAGATGAATGGAGGAAAATTGAAGGTGATTTTTGTGCTAAGCTGATTGACTCTATGGGCCGAAGATGTCAAGCAGTTATTGATGCTAGGGGTTATCCAACTAAATACTAATGTTTTCATTAAGTTTTATGTGACTATCTAAATAGAATGTATTTATTAAAAGAATGTTTCCATACTTTTGTTTCCCCAATTGGTGCAAATTTTTTTTCTTTGTAAATAAAACAAGATCTTACAAGGTTTGTTTTTCTTCTATAATATATGTTGCAGTAAAGGTAGAGATTTCAGAAAACTACCTCCTATACGGCAGAAGTTTAGTGATATTGAAATAAATACATTGTTAGTAAAAATTAAAAAATGTTTCCATACTTTTGTTCGCCACTGTATATATAGCCAGTATGTTTCGTTAGCCCCGAGTTTCTGGTAAAGCTATTTTACCGATTTTTATATATCAAATTTTGTCTTATAATTAATAAAAAAATTTACTTATTTTAAACACGCTTTAAAATTGGAACAAGTATTCTAGAATTATTTATTTATTTCCTACAAAATTACAAATGTACTAAAAAAGTAAGCAAAGAAATGGTGTCAAATCTAATAAAAAGATTTTTAAATTAAAGTTAACTGGCTAATATCCAGGAGCCAGTGGCAAAAACTCTGGGAATCGGTATAAGGAATGTACAGAGACTTATGCACGAAAAAGAAACATAATTTACTTCCGAAGAAGATTAAGAAATGTACACGAAAAAATCCAAAAGCAAAAGACTTAAGTTACAATGCAATAATGCAATTTATGATTTATACATGTCAAAGACTAATATAATCCTTCAGAAACTTTTTAATATTATAGACTAAAAAATATCATCATCACTTAAAAAGTCCTCATTTTCTGAGTCGTCCTCAAATGGCTCAATGATCATTGGTGCTATTTCGACATCTAGAACTCGTTCTTGATTCCACCAATCCCATATTAATTTCTCTGTATGTTCCACAGATGTTCTTCCAGTACTCCGGCGTAATATAATTTAATGATTCTTGCCAAACAATTTGAACTTCATCTGATGTGAGACCATCGTTCACGTGTTTTTCGTAATATGATTTTGCCCCAGCCCATATTAATTCTATTGCGTTAAACTGGCAATGGTCTGGCGGCAGTCGTAAAACCTCATGTCCATTTTCACGTAATATTTCATCTAAGGCATATATTGTTGGTTTTTTAATAGATTTTGCCATTAAAAGAAGTTCTAGTTTCAGCATATTGGGTAAAGGATTTTGTTTTTGTTTTATTAGCCAGTCATAAATATTACTTTTCTTCCAGGATTAAGTAGGTTGTTTATTTAAGATTCTTGAATGATAAGATGCATTGTTCAGAATGATTAAAGATGGAGCATCTAAATTTGAAATCAGTTGTTCTTTTAACCACTTTTCAAACAGTCACAGTTCATATTATCATGGTAGTATATACTTTTGGATGTTGAAGAAAACAGTAAACTTGCACCTGGGAGAAATCCTGTTGCAGAACCTGCATGCAAAATGATGAACCGTTTTCCCGTCCCACATCCCTTTTTTCTCGACACTTTTTATGGACTCGTCCTGCAAAGATTTCGAACCACTTCCATTAGAAAATATTCAAGTCTCGTCTAAAAATACCACTTTTCTATATTTTGAATTAACATTTTCCGTGTATTTCTTTAAAAACTGGATACGCTGACTTGCTATATGTGGCAACTCGCATAAAAATCTTCTATTACAGTCCTTTTTATATCGTTTTTGATGTGTATAAATCGTAAAAGCCATTACGAACATCCATTTTTACATTGTCACTTAAGTCTTCTGTCTTTGCAGTCTTTTCTCATGCACAATTTTCTGCACAGTCCTTATACCGATTCCCAGAGCTTTTGCTACTGTCTCTTGGATATTGGCCGGTGAATTTTCATTTTCGTACTATTTTATTAGATTTAATACCATTTTTTTCGCTTGTGGATGCAAAAAAAACCCGAAAATTGTTTTCTATTACTCATTTTGTCACTGACTTGTCAATCTGTCTTTGAAGTAACATTGTTCAAAGATTTTTGCAACTGCTGGTACTTATATGTTTATCCTCTTTTTTCATATGAAAATATCATAGGTCTATCTAATTCATCTTCCGGATTTTATGCGGAGGATATGATTACACGTAATAAAAGAAAAACAAACTTAAAAAGTTTGTCGTTGATAAATCGTATGACCCGCACGATAACACGGCTTTTGTGTGTAAATCAGTTTGGCTTTCAAAATTCGAAAAGATGGAGATGCAATATTTTCATTTTTAGAAAAAAATTATACTTCAAAGCTTTTGACTCTGTAAATCATGAAGTTCTCCTCAAAAGTTACACTGTTACGGATTTCAGGGTAACTGCTACAACTGGTTTAAGTCATATTTAACAAATCGGAACCAGTTAGTTACCTACGGTGATAAGATGTCTAATTCAACTACAAGTTCTTGTAGGGTGCCACAAGGATCTGTCTTGGATTCCATTTCTTGCTTAACGACTTAATTAACCTTAACATAAACGGAACTTGTACATTGTTTGCAGACGACACTACCATTCTCTGGTAAAATGAAGATTTATTTATTTATAAGAAAATATTTTAAGAGATTTTATCTTAATTAAGAAATGGTGTGATTTGAATCACCTTAGTTTTAATGTATCAAAATTAAATTAAATAATTATATTTTAAAGTTTAAGTGTAGCTTTAATAATGTTTACTATACCTCTCTGATCGAAGGTTGACACAACAACTTTTTAATTCTACTTTTATTTTGCAAAAACGTTAGATGTGCAAAGGTGGGGCCCGAGATCATTGCAAACCACTTTTTGTGAAATATAAAATTTTACCACTTAATTGCCTTTTAATACTTGATTCTGTATCTCCCATACATAAAACACATGGAAATTTAACAACTGAAAGGGCCTTTAATATTAGACAGATTTTGAACCGCTCACTTTCTATCCCCAGAACAATCTTAGTAAAACATTCAATTTCATATGAAGGTAAAAAATTTACAACCATCTCCCACAAATATTTAGAAACATAGAATCTCTCAAATTGTTTAAGAAAAAAGTAAAATCTAGCTTGGAGACAAATTATAACTTACAAGAATTTTATGTTAGTTGGTGAGCCTACCATATATTTTGTTTTTTTTTTATTACTCATGTGTTTTAGGTCCTGTGGCTAAAATTTGTACTTAAATGTCACTTTTATTATATTATATATTTAATGGTGGATTTTATTAAGGTTATATTTGTGCCTTTTTGTATAACACGTAGCTACTTAGTTTATAGTGTATGTTTATTTATTTTATTTTTCCAATGGTTAGACCCAGTATTTTTATTTTTATAGAGCGGTTTGAGTTTCAGTTTGTTATATTGCCTTTACCTGGTTTTTTATTGCATTATCTCTCTATGAAACTTTGGAAGTCTCTTAGGATTATGCTGATTATCCAAATTATTATAAGTTTTTCTTTGTTTTAGCTCGTGATGTTCAGAGTCCTTCTAAAGTTTTGCTCAACTGGCTCTGGGGAAACAATCCACCAAAAGCAAATGATTCATAGCACCTGCTTCAAATAACTCCAAAAATTGTTAATAATAGAATAAAAGTGAGAAAATACTTGCTACCAGTAAAGAGAGTCAGTTTTCGACTAAAGTGAACATTCCTATAAAACTTGAGTTTTATTAATCTATGGGAATCTAGAGATGAAAATTCTATTTTCATTCAAATAGTTTGGTTCTATTTTAAGTAGGTAGTGTTACGTTCTTACTTCATATCTGGAGAAAAGATAAGAGCATATTCACGATTTCTATGATTATGGTTACAACCCCATCTGGGTACATGCTTTAAACTATTTACTTATTAAAACTTCCAAGTGATAAAATAA
Organism: Kuschelorhynchus macadamiae; assembly: GCA_030620095.1. NCBI lineage: Eukaryota > Metazoa > Arthropoda > Insecta > Coleoptera > Curculionidae > Kuschelorhynchus > Kuschelorhynchus macadamiae. Next base: position 893,996 of record JAUTXW010002049.1, on the reverse strand, counting down.
ATATCGGGTAATACGGGTCTTGTGGCGATTAAGTTCTCAAAGGTCTTACACTCTTTGAGTTTGTTTTAAGCGAATATCGTTAAATGAACAATTTCAAACACTTCTTAACCTCGAAACACTAAAAAAATATGTATATACAAAAACATTTAAATCACTGATTACAGCAAAAGCAAAACTGCCTTTTATATTGCTTTAAGCGTTTGACCTGACGCCGATCTCTGCATTAATGCCACTGCGCCCCGGTTGGTGCCGATTCCATTATATAACTTTCAGAATATCTAATATGATTCATAAACTATTTACAGTAAAAACAACATGGCAATAATGTCTGTATTTGCTTTATTTTAACACATTCGATATTTAAGACTTAACAATCGCTTTATATTTTTAACACATGGTTACCAAAACTTTAAATACACTCCTATTCTCCCGAAGTGCACTGGCTATTGCCTAAAAGGAGTGCTGAGCCACAAAAGAACAAGAGAGAGAGTATATGGATGATCAAAGCGTTCAGCAAAAGGTTTTATGTTTTCAGTAACTTTGAGGATGAATAAAAACTGCATATTTACAAAAAAGTTTTTGATGAAACAAAATCGGTATATCCAAGTCTTTTTAGCCGGTAGATAGTTCTAAAAAGTCCAAAATGATTATTTTGAGCCACCATTTTCAGGAAAACACTTTTTATTAGATATAAAACATGAATGCATGTAGAATTTATAGTCTAAAAGAATAATAATATATAGGGTGCCCCATTTAAAAAATCAAAGTTAAAAGCAAAAATTCAGGATTTCAACAAGATATGGGAATGCATATTTAAATTATATAAATTAATAAAATTTTATTTCAATTTTATAATGATGAGCCTCCAATTTGTGGCACCCCATGTATTTCTGTTGTGACCTATTATTTTTTTTTTGAAGCATAAGGTTTCATTTGGCATGAGTTTTATTAGTTGTCTCTAACACATCAAAAAAAGTTTAAAGTATGTAATCAGAAAGGTTTATTTGCAACAAAAGATGTATGAACTACTTCATACACTGTTGAATTTATTGAAATGTTAGTCCTATTAACTTTGTGCTTTTGAAGAATTACATTATGATATTTTCATTGATGTAATGAATTATTCTAGTTAAAATTCTCCAAAGAAGCTACTCCTCATAACACTCCGAAGATTGGCTCTTGAGTGTCTAATAGTGTGATATATTTAGTGTTTAATATTTTTATATATACTTAGGTCTAAACATTTATCTGTTCCTTGTACATTGTTTCAATTTTAAATATTTATAATTTCTGTTATAAATGGTCTGAAAACTGAATTCACAAGTTTTAACACATTTCATTGTTTTATTTCCTAAAGTCCCAAGTGAAACCGTACATTCCCGCACGTAAGTGATTAACAGGTGGAAAATAAGAGAAACCTATATTTATAAAATCTATGAACTTAAGGTTTGACACAATTAGGTATTCACTGAAAATTAATGCAGCGAAGATATCTAATATTTTTGTAATAAGAAAAATGTACCAAAATACAAAGGGCGCCTAATAAAATAACAGAAACGACAAATGCTCAAAAGGCCACAACATCGCGATATATTGCCTTGTCGTTCGGTAGACATACACCATTCATTTTAGGTGCTCACTGGGGTCTTAGATGGTTAGTAGTTAATATAGACATAGAGTAACAAACGATTTAAACAAAATTGTTTGCTTTGGTAACACTGTTTAATACCAAAGATCAATAATTATACATCGAATTGACCACCCATCAGGCAGTTTCATACATTCGCCATATCCATAGTTTATATCGTCGTTTAATCTTAATATTAGCACTCACGCAATAATAGTTGTGTGTGCAATAATAGTGTTAATAGGTGTTGGCAATAGAGTCATTTAGCTCTACTTGTTTAGAAATACGATATAAAAATATTGGTAAATTTCATCTACCCAGAACTTCCATCTTTATAAATCTTTCTCTTTATTGGGTATAGAGAAGTGTGACCCAATTTAGTTCGGTAAGTAACACTTTTTTTTGTTGGGTGCCATTTTGTTTTAGTAGTTTGGATTCCTACCAAAATTTTACAAATTTCTACCTATGCCACAATTGATTTTTGGACATAATTTAAAATAAATTGAATAAGTAGTTTTTACAGTGACATCGCCATTTTGTTTCGGCATGTTGAATTCGTACCAGTTTATATCACATTTAATTTTTCTGCAAAACTTAAACGTCGGCGTCGGTTGAATAAAAGATTTTTTTACGTTGATTTTTTGAAGATTTTATTTGGTCACCATTTTGTTTCTCCATCTTGAAATCGTTCCACAAATTTACCAGTAACAAAATATTACATCCCCATATTACCGTTAATTTTTAATCAAAATGTGAAGTGATCGGGTAAGTAATTTTTAAGCTATGCCTCGAACTGACAAGCAGACAAACCGACGGAATTGATAAAACATAATATTTGGCATTTGGGAATGCTAAAACATGAATATATGTATTTCACGATTACAAACGCCATCTTGAATTCCTACCACAATAAAATTATACCAGTTTGTCTCTACTACAATTAATTATTGCAAACAATTTGAAATCAATCCATTTAGCAGTTTCTTCAGGCAGAGTTTTTAAATATTTTATTAAGCCGGCATTTTGTTTTGCCATCTTGGATTCGTCCCAAGTTTTACTAGTTAATTCCTACATAGTTTTTGATTTAAGGGAAATTAAATAAGTTCTTTAGTCATGATTTTTAAAAAATTTTGTTTCGCCATATTGGATTTTTACCAAAATGTTATCAGGTCCATCCACTTACGACCCTTAATTTTGGACTAAAATTCTCCGAGTTAGTCGGATAAGTAGTTTTTTAGCTATGCCGCAGACATACGTAATTGAAAAAAACAAAGGTAAAGATTTGAAAAAATCTCACAGGGTAATTTTTTTCACGATTACAAACCACTTTTACAAGAGAAGTAATTATGTTTTAGAGACAAATAGGATGACAGGGTAATTGTGTCGTCCACTTTAAATTAAGACAATACACCAAATTACTTATTCAATTTGTTCATTATACGTCCTACGGAATAACACAAGCTAGTGTACAATTCGGAAAAAAGGAAATAATTTAATAAAAACAATCTATTATAATTGTTTTTTATTAATAACAATATAATTAACATCTTAAAAAAATAAGGAATGAAAAACATAAATAGTAAAAAACAAACACCTTTGTAAACAATAAACTACAAAATTAATATAAATAAGTAATTTCACGTTCAAAGTATTTAGTTAAATTACATCTTAAGTTGTACAATATATGAACACCTTTTAACAAAAACAGTATATACATTTTGAATGAATAATTTAATGACATCAAACAGAATAAAAAAAATCTATTATGGTCTCAAAACGCAAGCTCTGATGAATTTTATCAGTATAAAATAAATTATTAATACTTGACCTAACAACTCATTTTGTATATTTATATCTCAGGAACTTTATTGCTAAAATATGATTAAACTAAATAAACTATTTGATATAAATATTTTCCTTAATATTTTAAGAACATAATTCAATTTGAATTATTATATTACAGGTACTTTCTACAATATTTTTGAAACTGAATTTGCTGAGATATACATAAAGGAGCATACTATAAGGCAGCCAATAAAAATATGATAGCTAATTTTAGTGGAAGATGTATTCATTTTATATGGTCAGTATTTTACATATACAATTAGCAACTAAAAGATTCGGCTTTTGCAAACTTAAACGTGTATACAATGTTTAGAATAAGGCTTATTTCATTAAAGAATGTACCACTGCCTTTACATTTAATGCTTTTAAATCTGTGTATGTTTGTCCAGTGCCTACAAATACAATTGGCTGTCCAGTAATGTAGGTCATTGATATTGCCGCTCCAACCTGAAATAATTGGAAGTTTAGAATAAGTCTTATACATTACTACAGCCTGCATGGTGTAATAAATTCAGTAGTGGAACAAAAAAAAATTGGAGATATATTAAATGTTGAGCCGCCATTTTGGGAAAATGAGACAAGAATTACGTTTTAACATTGTTTGGAGAACAATAGACAGGATCCATAGGTCTTTAAACAACAGGTGATAGGTAATGTAGAATGTTCACTAAACTCATTCTGTCATATTTCCCAATTTAAAAATGGTTGAAATCCCTGGCTATTTACTGAATATTTTCAAATATTCCTTTTAATATAGGGTATTGTGAGAAATGGTGTTTCTTTTAGATCGGAATGTGAGTACTTTGATGATGATTTTGTAATTTTAATATTGTATTACTTATAACCTTCCAGAGTAATTATTCTACAACATATCTTCTTGGTTTTCAATTTCTGCCTCAAGTTTTTATGATGACCTCTTTTGTGCATCCAGAATGGCTAGAACCCTGGCTAAGATATTGACCAGTGTGTGTGTGGCTTTTAGGTACACTGTAGTTCTGATGCCCTCTGCAGATTGCTTAACGGAAATAACAAGAATGGACAAAGAAAGATTTTTCTCTATCTGCAACACCAACACCATGTATTAAAGAAACATCTAGATTCGGAGAATAACCAGGCATTTTAACATCAAAGAAGAGATAAAATGTCCTCTTAGTATAAGAGTAAAGGGGCATTTTTAATCATACTCAAAAGGGAGAGACCTCAAAATCAGGCATATCGGAACACGTCTAGTCAACGTCACGTCACGTCACTGCAATGGATGTAGTGGTCGGAGGGAGCAACACTGACGAAAATTAAAGTTTATAGAAGCAGCAAACCCGTAGGTTTAGAGTTAAAACGATTGGAGATAGTTACCATTCGAAACGAAACGTTGTGAAACCAAACAAAGACAATGCAAGTCCGACAAAACGAGTTTAGGATCCACAGATTCAAAGGATTATGCAAATGCCAACCCTGGGAAATCTCGTTTACCTATGTCTAAGCTTCCTCCCAAAAAAGGATTCTTAAATAATATCGATGACGGCATTGCCAGTATCCGAATTGTAAATAATGTGTTTACATTGTCACAATTATCAAATGATGAGCCTACCTACCTTATCATCGATAGTATCGAACTTGGTCAAAACAATTCCGTCAATCAAATGAGGATTAGAAGTAGAAGAATAGTCGGCCAAGGCTTGATTAAATTTCACTAATTGGTCTACAGCCTCGTTTCCGACCAGAGCCTCTCCAACGAAGAGTACCAAGTCCGGTTCATTTACTTTAATTAATTTAGTTAGGGCTCTCATTAAAGGCTCATTGTCCTGAAAATACAGAACCCTGATTACAGCTATAATACACTAAATGTTTTTATGCACAGGGCTTTCATTTATATTTTGACACCTGGTTACAACTTCAACTTTAGGAGATATAAAAAAAATTTTAAATATAAAATTTGTAGGATTTTTATTCTATTATCTTCTGGAATATCAAATATTATTGAAAAGTAGAAAAAATATGTAACATATATTTTTTTTAATTAAATTGGTCTTATCTTTAAAGACAACCGAAAAAATTGACTAAAACCCTGCCATAAGACGCAATGTGTTAGAGAGGGAAAGAATATTCTCTTCTAAATGTGGACTCAATAGGAATACATTACCTCTTATGAGATGGTTTTTGTCAATTTTTCAGTTGTCTTTAAAGATAAAGGTATGAAACCTGGTATATTTATAATCAGTAAGAATTTAATGAAGCAATAATACACAGGGTGTCCCATCAAAAAAATTAAAATATATTTTTTTTTACTTTTTTACAATTTTTAGAGAATTCTGATGTTCTTAAAAGATAACAGAAGAAAAATCCTACAGCTGTTTGTTTGTATTTTGTATTTGAAGTTTTATTGTATCTGCTATACTTAATGCTGTAACTAGTTATGAAAATATAAATGCTTTCCTTTTTAACTTTATTAACTTCTGCATAAACACTACCTAAACTTTTCGCTCCTTAAAATTCTATTAAGTCTAGTAGGTTATAAAACTTCTTATACCAGTTATATACTAAAGAGAACTTAAAAATACTCTCATAAATATATCAAATCATAAGATATAAATATAAATAAAAATTATAAACAAATACGTTCTAAGATATCTAGATAGAAATATATTTCGAGAAATAATTACTTTATAAACACATTTCATAAATATTTTATAGATTATTTTATAACAAGTTTTACGACGTCTAGATTAATATTCAAAATCTCATTCATAAAACTTCTTGTGTATTTAAATTATTTTAAGTTCATGGTTTTATACCGAGGCCTAGGATTCAGTCACGCCCCGGATACTTTTATTTTTTTTATTTTAAAATGAATATTTTTTAAAACATATTTAAAAGTAAAAAAAGAGGGAATTTCAAAGAAAAATAAAAAGCACTCATACAAACATTTTAGATAATATGCATGTCCATCTACACAAATCAACTTTAGAAATAGTATCATACAACCAACAATGTCACGCCAAATATGAATTGATCAGCGGGAAACATTTTATGCCTCTAATGATAGTTAAATAAAGAAACATCATCAACAACATAAAGAACATCTATATTCAATTAAGAACTACAGCCTCATAATAGCAGAATAGACCAAATACCCTGAAAACAATATCGCCAATTTATTTGTACCAACAAGGTACTTATCTTTAAGTGTCCATTTTAAAATGAATTGAGTATTTTAGTAAAAATGAAAAAGTACCAGGTTTTTCGTTTATATTTTAGCACCTACCTACAGCTGTATATAGGGAGATACAAAAAAATCTTTAAATTACAAAAAAAAAAAATATATATATATATATATATATATATATATATATATATATATATATATACTCAGCAAGAAGGAATACATTTTCGTGTAACAATAATAACAGGGTGTTCTATTGCTAAAAATATATATTTCTGATATTCTTAAAAGAAAAGTTTCGAAAATGACGCTTTAACTCTCTTAGCTACAGTATATATTTGTTTTTTATGTTAAAAAAATCTTTACCTTAGTAAAATTTTTCACATGCTTTTTTTGTTATTACAAATTACCTATGCGTTTTTGCAGTATTAGATTTCTCAAATCCTTCTTATAGTTTTTGAGTTCATCTAGAAAACTTTTAAATATATATATTTATAATTACAACAGATTTGTGAGGTATTTTATGTAGAAGTGATAAGTGTAAGTTAAAGATCCGATAAGTGATTATGAATGAAAAATATAGCTATGAACCGGGCGTGCAGTCCATGGAAGCAAGGGAAGCAGTACTTCCCCAAAAAAAATTACAAAATATCTTCTAAAATGTAATTTTTGAAATAGGAAACCGTTAATTTAGTTTATATTAAAAATGCTAAAATATCTTAATTATCAAGCCCATAATAAATGCGGCCTTGATTCTGACCGAGCGACAATAGAAAATGGAATAGAACCTATGCGGGCCGCTAGCTTCTCTGCAGCCAAGTCCTGTATGCTTGATTTCATGTGAATCGAGCCAGAGGTTATTGAACTTTCCACCAGCATTTTTGCATTTCAGTCTATCGTTGGAGTAGGTTCTTTGTTTGAACGGCTATCCGTGTGTTGTGTGATACGTACGTCGCGTCGTGCATGGTGCGATATGGAAGACAATAATACGGACTTGGATATGCAAATATCGTCAACTTCGGCTGTCGGTAATAACGTTGAAAATATTGGAGAATTTAGTAAGAAGAAAATATAAGTAAATTATTTTGTTGGCCGCGTTTACTTTTTGAAAATGAAAAAGGTCTCTGGAATAAAACTGGTTTTTTCCGATTTAAACAATTTCCATAAAGCTGTAAAAAGACACATTATGTCCAAAGCACATTTGCAGGCCGTCATAAAAGAAAAAGTCTTCGGCAAAACCAGAATTGAACACGCCCTTAATAAACAGTTGTAAATTAGTCACCGCCAACACAATTAACTAGTCGATAAAAATAGGTAAATATTAAGAAAACTTATCGATGTTTTCTCGGACAGCACGAATTGAGATTTAGAGGTCATGACGAAACAAGGGTTTCTTCAAATAGAAGAAATTTTCAAGATTTACTTAGTTTAATGGCTAAATATGATGATTGCTTAAAAAATCATTTAGAGCAGTCTAGCGTTTTTCGCGGAACGTCGAATCGAATCCAGAATGATTTAATTTCCACTGTTGCAACCATTATTTTAAAAAGAATTAAGCAGGAGATTGGCGAGGCGCGGTTCATTGCTATTGTTCTGGACGCAACAACTGATATCACTAATTTTAGCCAATTATCTATAGTAGTACGCTACGTTAAAAGAGACGGAAGTATTCAAGAGCGATTTTTAGGTTTTAAGAGTGTGTCCGAAAATCGTACAGCAGATGCAGTTTATAACGTTACTAAAGAAATTAATGCAGAGAAAAAATTAGTTGCTCAAAGCTATGATGGAGCTGCAGTGATTGCAGGATGACTAGGGGGTCTGCAACCTAAAGTTCGAGAAACTTTCCCAAGTGCTGTGTTTGTCCATGCTCATAAATTAAATTTAGTTTTATCCCAGTCCATAATCACATTAAAGAATGTAAAGTATTTTTTGTTACTCTAAGTGACATGGCTGCTTTTTTTTCCAAGTCAACAAAACGTATACAAGTTTTGGACTCCATTGTACACAAACGATTGCCCAAAGTAGCTCCTACTAGGTAGAACTATAATGGAAGACTTGTGTTAACAGTATCTGAAAATCGTGAATCACTGATTGAATTGAACTACTTGAGAATATAATCGAAAATAATGAAACGTGGCACTCAGAAGCAATAAATAGTTCGAGGGGGTTTTTGGACTGTTTGAAACGAGATTTTAATTTTAATTAATTAATAATATCGAACATATTTTCAAAAATATTTCCATTTTCGGACAATGTTTTTAATATATTACAAACTAAAACAAATGATATTACTTTTTGCCTAAAAAAAGTAGATGATTTTAAGTCCATCTTAAGCCAAAAAATTACTTTGACCTATTTTGGAAGAAAACGATGACGTTAAATATATAATAAAGCCACAAGCCAAGCGTCTTCGAACAGACACGGTGGGAGATGTTCAAACATCATACAGACGCCTCTTTTATGAAATAGTCGATCAAATTCAGCAACAAATAAACTATAGATTTAACGGTTTAAATGATTTTAAATTCCTCGAGTTCTGCAATTTTGATGTATTTAAAGGAAAACTCTTCTTCTTCATTATGGCCAGTTCTTCGACCGAGTGTTACTGCGATCTAAACCAAAAGTGATTTAAGAAACTGACGACATTAGCGCAAAAAATAACGCTAAGGAACTAATGCAATTTTTATGATGACGTCATTGACGAATTTGCAAAAAAAAGATCGAAGAATCGAATTACGTTACTAATAGGTAAGTTTCTAAAAATTCCTTCCCCTTCTTAAAATTTCACCGCACACCCCTGCTAAGAATGATTTTTAAGAATGCATTAAAGAAGCCAATAAGCCTAAAGTTTTTAAGAGCATTAGCTCAATAGCCTCCTAAAGAAGAACTTGAAAAGGTTTTATAAAGAGCTTTTAAAAGTACCCCAAAAAACTTCATATAAATAATTTGTCTCGGGAACATTCTATTAAAAATATCTACCAGCGTTTTTGTCAAAATAAAAAATCAGCTGGGTACAATATTAAGACTATTTAATGCCACAATTTTTGTTATCCTTATATTTTTTGGGTATTAATAAAGCATTTACATATTCATAAAAAAAATTACCTGCATCCTTCCAGCTGTGTCAATCAAAACCACGTCAATCTTAGAATCCCTAGCAAATTTTATTGCTTCCATGGCTATACCAGCAGCGTCCTTTCCATAACCTAAAAACATGCTAACTATAATTAAGTAAAATGACTAATGTGACAGAAATTTTTTTTTAACCATCTAATATTATAAAACATTTTATTTAAAAAGGAACCTTTTATAGAGCGAATAAATATTTAAAAATAAAATTCAATTTGTAGAAAAAAACTTCATCATAATGGAATTAAATATACATTTATTTCCACTAAGCCACTTCAAAGTTATTGTGTCTGTTTTTTTTTATTGCAACCATACTTGTAACATAACAAACCTTTTTCATAAAGCTGCACCATTTGTTTTCCTGCATGTCTCTCTGGGGGATGCAAGGCATTCAGATGTCTCATATGTGTCCTAAGTTGTTCAACAGCCCCTGCTCTGCAATGACCAAAAAGTAAGCATTTATGAAAAATTTTACCTATAATTTCTTTTTCTGAAACAATGAGATTAAGAGAAAAAAATTAATATAACTATTACAAACATTCCTATTTTACCTGAATGTATCGCATGCTGCAATAAGCACTTGTAGGTCATTTTCAATTAACCAGAAACATATTTTTGATAAATTTGTAGATTTGCCGACGCCATTTACCTAGAACAAATACACTTATAAATTAAAAAGAAATCCAGAGGCGTAGCGAACGTTTAGGCTGTAAGGCGAACCATCCACTTTTTACTTATTAACTCCCTCCAAAAAATTGCCCCCTGATACTTACCCCACAAAATGTCATTACAAATGGTCTACCATTCTTCTTAGCTTCTAAACAGTCTCTGAGAATATCAACCCTCCTATTCGGACTTAAAATCTGCACCAACGAATCGGTTAGAGTATTTTTTACAATGGTAGTCACAGAATCAAAAGTACCTACAACAATACATGTAATTAACATAGTGAACAAAATATACAGTGACGGCTCGTACTCTAAAATCAAGGCCAATCAAGGGCGGTTTTACGGTGAGGGTGTAATGAGGTAATTACCTACCCTCCTCCTTCGCCCAGACCGTTTAAACATCATGTGTAATTTACATATTTTTACATGAAAATTACGATTAAAAACTTGGCTACAAAACACTATAACACAAGAGCAACCTATTGGATTGGTCTCTTACATATCCATAGGTATATTGATGTAAATATAAACAATGTAATTAATAAATTGGACGTTATTCTATAATTATTTACTAGAGGCTGCTTTTTTTCACTTATGCCAAAACAAATATGATGAAACATATAGATGTTTATGCTGTTCTCATACCATTTATAATAAAATATATTAACAAACTTTTACTTTAAATTAACTCTCCCTCCTCCTCCAGAAAGGTTTCCTGAAATTTCCTTTCACGCCAATTTGGTGTTAATTGGTGTCCCCTCCAAATATGGTCAAATACTAATTTATTTCTTCAGTGATAATTAGGTAGGTACCAACCTATAATATAGGTATAGAAGATCTAGGCTAAAGTATACATTTAATAAATAAGAAAGAAATGTTAGTAAAACGCTTTAGTCAGTCAATTTAATTTTTTGATATTTTAATGTATCTTGCCCTCAAGAGGAAAATAAAATAGATGCCAAGCAAAGTGAAAGCTACACACAACCAAAAAAGCATATTGCCCAGCAAGAATCACGATGCGGTCGGCCGGCTTCTAAAACAACTTGCAAATGATATTTTAAAATATTCACTTCCACTTACTTCGTCACCACATTTAAACATGTAACATGGAGTAAAAATTGCTAATATATTAACCATCATTAGTCATGACTAAAATAAAGGAGTAACTAAAAATTAATTTAAAAATAAGTAGTATCATTTTAAAATAATTACAAATAATATCTGTAAAATGGTAGAATTCAATTTGGAAAAATTCCGGGGCAGGTAATAGCATGGGATGTATGCGAACGTACCGCGTGAATTTTTTACATGAAGTCTAGCGACTGGCCGAGCCACCGTCTATAATAAATATATTAAAATATCTGTGGACTGTGGCTCGCGGACTGCTGTTAATGGCGTTATTTGTATGTTAGTCAAGCAATTACAATAGGGATACCTACCTATTTTGCTATGTGTCCAGGAAATAATAAACTACATTTTAGTTTTGTGCGTTTTTAGGATGTTTGCAAAATTATTTTTGAAAAATATTTACTTTTTAAAAAGAGAATTTTCTCTGTATATTTTCTAGTATGGCCCTGTCAACCCTGACGAGCCGTCACTGAAAATATAACTCTCATATTGCTATATATTCTTCCAATTAAGTTTTTATAAACTGAACACTGACACAGGTGCCAACTTTTTAGATTTGAACCTAGTTTTTTACTAAATAAATACACAGAAATCTTAAAAGCCAGCAGCAACCAAAGCAATTGTGAATATTAAATACATATTTATATAAAAAAAAACCGTATTTTAAAAAATAAGCCGAGGGTCGAAGATATATATATTAGCTGACTGAAGAGAAGAAAACAAGAAATTTATTTATTACTCTATAAGAAACTTTATTATAAACTTTTGTTGCAAAGGACTGTGGTCAAATTTAATGGTCATTTGACTAGCGCACAACTTTAGTATCAAAATAAAAATAAATATTGAACAGTAACCTTTTATTTAGTTTTTTACTAACATATACACAGGAATCTTAAAGGGTCAAGTAAATCGAATGAAATGTTAATGTCAATTATCAGACAAATAAAAAAACTCAATTATTTACTATCGCATGTGGAATATACTTATGCAGGGACTACTCTTTATTGTTTTTAAATTATTTATTGAAATTTTTACATCCCAAAAACCTTTTTTTAAGTTCACAGGGGATACTCTACTTTACAACATATAATATTAAAATAATAATTCATTAGAGTATCTAAATAAAATCAACAATAATTAAAATTTGGGTAAAACTAAGTTAGTATGGTATCTTTTATTGGCAATATGCAAATGATACAAATAAATAAATAAATAAACCAGGACCATGCTAAAAACGATCAAATTGGCAACATCACATTCAAAAGTCATTAATTAAATGTTTTCAGTATAGCAGGATATTTAAATTTAGAAAAAAACCCACAACTGCACAGAAAAACTTACAAAAACCCATGAAAAACTTAGTGGGCCTTTGTTCTCTAGAAGAAGTAGGTTTTTGTACCACCCTGTCTGTAAGTGTTCATTGTTTGTTGAATGTTATTTCATAAAATATACCTAAAACTTTTCCTTCTAATTTTGCTGCTACAGAGTCACACAATTTCATAGAAATGTCTGATGCTACATTTTTAGCAATCAGGTGCTCGCGCATTTTCTCTAGAACTGGTCTCATGTCAGACATGGTCAGATTCTTGGATCCTAAAATAAATAGATATGATATAAATAAATTTAACCTAATGGGATAAGAATATTGGATTATTCTCACAATGAATACTTTCTTACCAACAAGTCCTTTGAAAATGGAGAACATCCCACCCTTGGATGACTTTTTGGATTCTTGTTTGTCCAAAATTTCTTCTTCCTGCTCCTCCTCTTCATTGTATTCTTCATCTGATGACTCAACTTCTAAATCTTTAATTCGTCCTTGCATTTGTCCAACCATCTAAATAAAACGAAAAGGACAAGGTAAATCCAGCAAAGCTCTAAATTAAAAATATATGTGATTATAGTTTAATTTTAAAACCTTGAATATTTCTAATTTTGAGAGTGATAATGGCAAAGAAAAATGAAGTTATAACTGAAGACAAAAAAAGCCTTGCATGGCTAATAAAGACACCCTTTTGGTTTTCTCAAAAAGTCATATGGATAGGGAAGTCATGCCTTACTTCAGTATCTGGAGTAAAGTGGCTTTTTACATCTTCAGGTTTATCCACAGTTCTTTCCAAGTTTTGTAAATCTTTAGTAGTTCCACCTAAATCCCAGACTCTCGGTTTTTTACCAGCCTTCTCTTGTGTAGGACTTTTTGGGCTTTTCCTAAAAAAAATAAAAATAAATGCACTCATACAATTTGGGATGGTATTATTTAATTTGCAGTGTTAATTTAATTTGATATAAAATAATCTGAACCTGGGCTAACCTAACGCTAATGGGACATATCCACCTAACAGTATGTTTTGTTAAAAAAAAATGGTTTTAATGCAGACACCAAATTTTATTGGCGCGCTTTCTTTACAGCGCCCCTACCCGAACCTAACCTAACCTAACATAATCCGCACTTTTATTAATTATAAGTCAAAAAATACAAAAATTACTAACGAAAATAAAACCAATTAAATGCCCAATTTCGTTTTCCACTAAATATGGGTAAAACTGGTTGCCTACTTAATGTGAAACTGAGCCTAAACATTTTTACTTTAATGGTAGTGCCTCCGTGCTATTGCGCTCCTGCACCTAACCTGGTGCTAACCCAGTACCAATCTACCTAATTCCTTTCAAACAACACATATTAGGTATTGTGTGAATTATTCATATTAGTAATTTCAAATAAAAACAACTCTAATTTAATAATTGTAAACTAGGAATAAACAAATCTTATACACATATATTAACTTACACCAATAATCAAATGTATAAAATGTATTGGAATTTAAATAAAATGTGTTAATAGTGCTGTAGTGAGGCTTAACAATCGATTCAAATTTGTATTATTTTGTAAAAAATTGTATTGCATCCACCCTTTTTTGGGCTTAATTGGCCTACAAAATAAATTGCAAAGAAAATTTTAATAAAAAGACTACTCTGCCTTTAAATCGCTCAGAAGAATTCTAAAAAGAAAAATTGATGTTCATTAAAAAACTGCAAAACCGAAGCCTCTGAAAAGACCTTATACAATTCTGGAAATACATCTATAAATCGCGAATCCACGGATCTATGATTTAGAATGAAAACAATTTGATGAGACTCCTCATAATATAAATAAATAAATAAATGTATACTTTGTTAATTTGGTTCTTGTGAAGGTAGGTGAAGAAATCCGATAAAGCTGTAGCCTGCATTAACTTAATAATTTACCAATAATCATTTTCCTATGTAACACCAGGAACACTAAAATATCCACACAATACTATAGCAGTACAGTCTGATCTATGTAAACTAAGATCAATCATAGCACAGTATTCTACATACAGGTCTACACTAGTTTGTAGCAGAAGGCAAGCAACACTAATCAGCCTTCTAGAACCATTCTTACCCAGGGTTATAAAGTGCTATAAATATGTCCATTATGACGTAAATCGAGCTGTAAATATTACAGTGTCGTTTTCATTCTTTGCTATAGAAACTGATTTCTCTTAACTTTGTTCTTATTTTGCCAACATCCTAATAGTATACTCGTAACTAATGCCTTCCAATCATGGAAATTGGGCTATGGTTTGTTGCCCCCGAAAATGTCTGCCACTTTGATTCTGTGGTATTTTTTGTTTGGGATTATGTTTACGCCTCAGTTGAGTTTTATATGTGTATTGGATTTTGATTACTTGGTATGCCTTCTGCACAATAAGAATATCGGAAATTACCATGAGCAATGCCTTCAGAATGGGGATTTCCAGTTCTTTTAAAGTTATATCTTCCAAAACTCAGCTTTGTTGAGATCATCAAAGTACTCCTGGTCAATTCCCACTTTAAAGGAGTGCTAAGGGTGTTTAATTTCTCAATAGTAACCATACCACCATTATCTCTTGTCTGCCTTGATTTAATGTATCTTCAGTTAGAAAAGTACCACCATTTTTCACAAAACATAAATGGTTTCGAAATGGTGTGTAAGAAACAGACTACCCTTGAGTGCATAGAAATGCAAAAAAAATCACCACTATGTGCTGGACAGTTCATGACTTTTCCAAATGTGAATCAGTTCATGATCAGGGAGTAATTGGCAAAAAACTAAGATTTAATAAGCATACTGATGAACAGTCCCTTAGTTTTCTTATCAGATCAACAATTCACTTTGGCAATCTATTAAGCTTAATTGCACTTCACAATTGCCTTGTCAAGTCCAAATTAATTTAGGCTTTTCTGGTCTGGTTTGCTAGCTATACTGTACATATTAACAGGTTTGAGCATGTACAGCAGAGATTTTTAAAGTATCTTTTACATAAAATGGATCAGATTTGATTTCAATCACAACTTATTACCCAATAGATTTGGATTTCCTTCACTTAAGCACTGAACCTGCTAGTCAGATATTTTTTGATTTTTTATTTATTTCTTGGACAAATAATGTTATATACACAAAATGTGTTTACATACATCATAAAATTTAAAAGATAATATTACTATTAATATACAATACAAAGTTATAAAACACAATTTAAATTTTGTCTTATTTTACACAAACTTCTTATATATATACAACACATATAAAATTGAGTACATTAAAAAATTATGCAATTATCAAATTGATTCTTTTGATTTATAAAGTTAATTAAACTGTTTTGTACCACTTATAGTCATTGACATCACCAATTTTAACTTGAAACAAAAAAACCACTAACACCAGCACCAGTGTACAGGGCCTGCTCATCTTTTAATATTATTGGTGAGGGTGTAGAGTTAGATTTGTTTTATCATCCACGTAGTACCTTTAAGCAAACTGTTGTGGAATCCATCAACTTAGTTCTGATTTAATGTTGTTCATTGTTCAAAGTTCCTGTGATTTCATTACCTGTATTATTTTATTTATATATAAAAAACAAAATTGTGCCCAATTCAGTATAGATATTAACTATAATTAGGTTTGTATTTTTGTGTTAGACAATAAATGACTTATTATTATTATGTTGTACCAAAGTACCCTAAACTCACCTAAAATTCTTGTTTTATTAGGAAAGGAGAAATATATTACCACTTTTACAATATTGTCAAATAAATATATGTATATATAATCTGTGTGGTGGAGTTTGTTACCATGGATGAACCAGGTAAAGACCAATTTACCAAGTATTTAAAAATTATTTTGCTTCAGTTTGTACATATTTTCTACTATTTTTGCTACATTGTTATGATGTGTTTGTCAAACCAAAAATTCTCCTGAGTAGTTATTTTGCAAATATGCAAATAAGAATCTATGACAATACATCTGTTTCGTTCACATACATAACAATCATTCAGATTGAAACAAATATTTTATCTCCACACACTGCCAGAGAGAAAGAACAAAATTATACCCTGTTTCACATTTGATTTTTGTGCAAAATTTCAACTCAATATGATAAGTAGATTTTGATACTGATATTTTAAACATTTATTTTAATGATTTAACATTGTAATTTTCTTCCACTATAAATTTTACCAATTTATTCCTATATCACACTTGATTTCTGTGCAAAATTAGAGATAAATTGAATAAGTAGCTTTTAGTAATATTTTTAAAATTTGGTTGAACCGCCATTTTGTTCTGCCATATTGGGTTTTTATCGAAAAGTTACCATGTCATCACCATATAACTCCTGATTTTTTAGCAAAATTTAATGTCAATCGGGTAAGTAGTTTCTTAGATATGCTGTGAATAGATAGACAGATAGATACACCAATAGAAATGTGAGAACATGTTTTCGACATCTAGAAACTTAGACAAGTGAAGATCTGAAAAAAATCTCGAAATACCTTGTCGAAAACCAAAGACAATGTTTAATTCGTTTAGCTTGTGTGCAAAGTATTTATGTAAGTTAAAAGTCAATCTCTTTTGATTTTACATATTTTAAATTATGATATATGAATACCTAGGTACTTATAACTATGTAAAAACTACTAAACAAAAAGCAAATAGTAAAATATACACCAAACAAATAGATGTATCTAAAATATTAGTAACTTCTTAAATCTGCTACAAGCTATAAGCATTTGATATTACTATCATAAAAACATCTATTTTGTGGGAGTGGCTATGATCATACTAAAAACTTACTTAATATCTGGTTTTTTCTTTTGAGCCATCTTCTGAGCAAACTTCATCCTATTTACTGCCAAAGTATCATCATCAAGTGTGCCATTTTGTGGTTTTGGTGACAAAGGAGGTGTTTTTAGATCAGCATCTGGAAATATAATATTTAAAATATGAAAAGTAATCTCAAATGTATATAATGCCATAAGTAGTGCCATCTTAACACATATAATAAATGGGTGATCTAGCCATAAGTCAACAGTTGGAAGTCAATCATAAATCACTGTCAGTTGATAGACCGTTATAAGTGAAATATGATAACCTGTTGTTCTGAAATATGTTTTACTTTATTAATAAAAAAAAAAACAAATTATTTCTTGTAAACAAAATCAGTACAGTGCCAGCAATCTTCAACATTGGGCGTGTTTTATATATCAAAACCAAAATGTTTTTATATTTATGCTGGTTGATTTCTGATGCGAGCAGTCAGTGTTTTTATATTCATAAACTGTTTGTGGTGGCTCCACCATAAATTCAAAATTTTCACCTGCTTTGGAACTTGTTTGAGGAAGTAAGAGAAATGTCAAAACAAAGGCAATTTATTTACAAATTATTAATATTTTTTCTTAATTCGCTGTGAGTTGTACAAACATACAGAATTACTGAAGAAAAATGTTCCATGAACCCAGCACTGGTTGATTTTGAATGGAAGTCTATGGAGAAATGTACTTACTTAACCACTTAAATAGTGAGTGCAATAATTTTAAGATATGAAGAAAATATATATTATTTCAAAATAAAACTTTAGCTGAAAGGCAGTTGTTTGTTTTGTTTTTAAATTGCAACACATGAAATAACTAACAATTTTCGTCAGATCTCAAAGTGTTCAGAATTAAAAAAGTTACAATTTTAATTGACCAATATAATTTACCTATAATGAGAATCTAAACTAAGGCTGCTCATGACAAAAGTCCTGGCTACACAAAATATACTCCACATATAAAAAAATACCTGGTCTGTACCTCCTAATTTATTCATTTAAATCACAAAATAAGAGTTTTTCTTTGTATTTAAATATCGCAAATATAGGGAATCACTTCATAGTGTTATAAATTACTCACCTAAACTCCACAATCAAATGAAAGATATCTCATAATTTAGTGCTCATGCATGTTATGTTAAGATACTCAATATTTTTTCAAAAAGCAATGCTAGAAGAGATTCTAACACATTGAATACTAGAATAAGTGTATCTAGTATACTTACCTAATATGCTCAAAAATGTATTCTAAATTAACACATGGATAACAAAGAAAAGTTAGAAAAATATCTGTTTACAAACAAAATATTCATAGTTCTTACAATTAAAAATTCTCCCCTGGAGTAAAAAAATAGAAATTCAGTAATTTACATACATATTTTTTTTGTAGTAGGTCAAACCAGTTATCACAACTTTATTAATTTTTCTTTTTTAATAAAGTACAATCTTGTATGTCAAAATATAGTGATTTTGCAATACTTTTATGGGTTTGGTAACTCTTATTTAAACTTAACATGTCACTAATATATGTAGAAAATTTTATCTCAGTTGTTAAAGTGGAGAAAGAAATTGTTCTTTTTTTAATATCAGATTTTGAATAATTTGGAATTGAAACTTACTTTCATTTGCAAAATTTACTTCTTTTTTCTTTTCTTTCTTAGTAGTCTTTTCTTCTCCTTTCCTTTCTATCATTGAGGCAACAGTTTTCTTAGATTTAACAGACTCATCAAAAGTTCTCATTTGTTTGGGAATTTTTGACTGAGTCTTGCCCCACTCCTCAGCCTTCTGTAACACATTCGTGAAAATTTGAGAAAAATCAAATTTTTGAAAATAGCGTTTGTCCGATAGCTCATTTTTATACTTGTCTCGAAATTCCAAATGAACATCACTGAGAAACTTATCAACATAGCTTAACTGTAAAATCTTTTGATATGCTACGACAAAAACCAAATCAAATTCATTGTCCAACTTGTACTGCAATAAAAGACCATTATCTTCGTAAATGTTTGAGGGCCTTTCCTAAAATTAAAAGGTAATTCGAAGGGTGAAACTAAATACCATATTTTATTAAATTTCTGGATTAATTACCTGCAGAATGACATTCTGTATTAATGCATTTACGGATGAGGTTAATATATGGCTTGTACTTTGGAAATACCACAAAACAATACCTCCTTTGCTAAAAATTGTAAATAAATCTAACATTATAAATTTTCTTTTTCACGTTTCTTCTAATTTACTTATTTTCCTACACGTCACGACACGTCATTGTCAAATAAATTGACATTTATTAAATAAGAGTGAAACAAGGAGAATGGATGACGTCTGGCTATACCGGATCTGTATCAAATGCCGACCGTTTTGCTTTCTAATCGGATGACGATAATTATAGTACGTGATTTCACAAAAATGTTTAAAAATAACAGTGTATATGAATATGTTTCCCATTTCGTATTCGAATCGTGCTTTAAAGATTTATTATATTTAGATGTTCATACTCATAATCTACATTTTGCGTTATCAAAAATTTTTTTATTCAACTTTTTAATGCTTAACCTAACCTAAACTTGTACACATCTATCCATGTGAGAAAATATCCATAACAAAGTATATCAAAAACTGTTACTTTGATAAAATGTCCAATTTTAAATTCAATATTTACTATTACTATCTTCTTTTTGAATAACAGTAATTACCTGCATCAAATACAAAAACCCTTATATTTCCTTTATCCAAAACTTCGACCCTCGTTGTGAACATTTCCTTTAATTGACCATGGCTCCTATTTAGTTCCGCACAATCACTATGTAATACAT
This sequence comes from Kuschelorhynchus macadamiae, assembly GCA_030620095.1. Classification (NCBI taxonomy): domain Eukaryota; kingdom Metazoa; phylum Arthropoda; class Insecta; order Coleoptera; family Curculionidae; genus Kuschelorhynchus; species Kuschelorhynchus macadamiae. The sequence goes on along the minus strand of JAUTXW010002049.1, from coordinate 873,471 downwards.
ATATAAATTGTGTTTGCTTTTAATTTTATAGACAATTTAGAGACAAAATTGTTTGTATCTAATTACTCTGAATCAGTGGCGGCTCCTCCATTAGGTCAAATGTTCAATGACCCCCCAATAAATATTCCCAAACAGAAACAAATAAATAAAATAATACATAATTTATATTTTATCAATTTTTTTTAAATTTGGAAATTCCCTCTATTATTCTAAGCGTATAAACTCGTTGACCGTTCTCTTAATTCCGCGGCACACTATCGATGCCTCGCACCGCGATCTCCGGAGAGGTTCCGTTTCATTTGGAATCGATCACGACTGGCGATCCACGTTGTCTTTGTAGTTATAAACGGAGGCGAGTTTTTCCCGAGTGTTCCCGATCAAATTCGTATAGGGGCGCATAGGTAATATAACGCTTACGTTGGCAAAGTTTGGGTCAACAGCCGCGCCCAGAAAACTTAAATATGTTTGTCAGTTGATGTGTTTAATTTAATGTTGATCGTGTGGTTGTGGTTACGATTGAGTATTTTTATAGATTTTATTTTGAAGACTTTACATTTTGTTTGTTGATTTTGTGGTTTAAATTAATGTTTTAAAGAAAGGTATCCACAGTGTTTTAGAATATTAAGATTTTATAATCCGTTTTCGATTATTTTGGCGAGCTGAACTTTGAGAAACGACTTTAAACAAACTTTAAAATTCAGCAAACAAGTAAAGACAAAAACAAAGAAGTAAATCGTTATTCCTGTAGAAATATGTACGATTTTTGTGCCTGGACATGCGATTGCGACAAAGGCCTTTTATTGTTTCCTGTGTCTGATTTTTTCAGATGACGCTTTGTGGTTTATACGTATTGACTCCCTTGAAAAATTGACCACGAGCCGCCACTGCCCTGAATAAGATGAAAGATAAAACACTTTATATATTATGTAACTACTAAACTAGTAAAAATGTGTTTTTACATTGTTTTTTCCACATATTTGAATAGGCCATCATTTTGTTTCATCATATCCGATTTACCATACTTTTATCATATTTCTAAATGTTGTAAATATTTGAAAAATTTCAAGCTTACATAATTCGGATGATAATATAATAATTTGGTACTACCGGGCTGCATATACAGTAACAGCACGTGTGCTAGAAAGTCGGACTTTCCGAAGTCGTGGCTAGTAACGGCACTTTTGCTAGCAGCATATGTAGTAATAACACGCGGGCTAGAAAATCTGATTTCCTAAAGCACTGGCTAGTAATGACACTAGTTCTAAAGGCGATAATAAAAAAGAGCACCCTATACTGTAAATAATTATAGACCAAGAATATTAAAACAAATACCAATACAGAACAACAGGGTTTTATTACATTATTCATGTATTATTTTACAAAACTAAAACAAATACCTACCAATACAGTAATGCAGTGTTTTATAACATTACTCATGTATTATAAACTTTCGTTAGTATATATTATGGAAACTAAAGTGATTAGTTTTGACAAATAATCTAATTTTTTTCGTTTTTAGTAATTTCGCAGCATTTTTAATGGTAATTATTGTCTTAAACAAATAAATTCGGACAATGGAAACAAAATTCGAATAGTCGTATATAAAGTATACTCGTTGTTTGTTTAGTATTTGTATTATGGCTATATTATACAACCTTTGAATTGCGTAATATCACCTATACATTATACGCTTGTTAAGTAATGTTTAAATAGTGCCCCAATACGACAAAAATAAACTGGGAAGTTTTTTCTTTGTTTTTTTTGTAATTGGTTTCATATAAAATGCGTACATGGAAAAGCCAAACACTTTTTTTAAGTGTAACAGTATGTCCTTAGATGGGGTTCACAAGAAGACAAATATACAGTGACTTTATAAAGTCACTGTAGACAAATAAGCCAACAAGTGTAAGATATTAGAAAAAGTTATTTTTCATAACAGTTTTTGTTTGAAGAATTATTAAGATTCACGTGATCAGAAATACGTTTTTTTTTTAAATAAGGATCATAAAAGTACAGAAATGTGATTGTCAAAAGCAAAATAATTTTTAAAATGAATTTTTAAAACAGAAAAATTTTTCTTTATCCATATCTATATTTTCAACTATGCAAACAAAACGCCAAAAACAAATAAAACACATAATCAGTATATTTCTCCACATGGCAAATACCTATACATAGATTACTTGTTGTTTCCCATTCTCCTTTCTGGCACACGTGCTATTACTAATTGTGACTTCGGCGTTCCGAGTTTAAACTATGTTTCTAGCCAGCGTGCTGTTACTGTATATGCCACCGGGCTGATCGATGGTTACAAATGGTACTGATCGATTTTAAGCTACTTCTAACTGTAAGGATTTGAACTATAACTAATTCGGATAATGCAGCTTTTTAGTGCGTTACTGACAAAAGCGTGTTTTCTATATATACTGAACTATAATTTTTTATTGAACCGAGGATCACATATGGTTTTATTTATTGGCGTTCAATGTTACTCGCATTGTAGCATAAAGCATGTTAGCATTAAAACTATTATTTTTTATTTTATCTTAGAGCAGGAAACTGGGTCTTGGCTTGCAACAGAGAAGATCTTTTAGATAAAATAAACAATCTGCATAAAAGTCAGAGGTTATGTAGCTTACACATGAATCATCCTCTTATATACGGATATTACAAAAAATATAAATGAACAGAAAAATTGAATTTGCTGACTACAAAAACTGTGAAAATCAGAAACACAATATTCCATTTTTATGATGTGAGAGGGTTTAATAGTATATAATATTTACGTTTTTCACATGCACGCCAATGGCATAAGTGAAATGAATATAACATGCACTAAAACCCTTTCTACATGATATTAAAACACAATGTTTTCAAGTTCAGCGATATAACTGATCTAACAATAATATTAAATTTTAACCTTGCCCTTATTCTTTCATAAATCTTTAAAAACTCAAACCACTCTGTATGTGTACACTAATTTTTTGGTATAAATATATTGGTTAAACATTACTCAAAAAATATTTTAATAAGGTCCTGCTCAGAATAAATAAAAATATTTCGAGTACATCTTCGAGTTTTCCGCCCAGCTAATGGGGTATCTGATTGGTTGTTAATCTGTGCTTTAGCTATGGCCGGAATTGCATCGTAAAGGCTCCATGTCCGAAATTTTATTATCAAAATTTATTATTTTTAATGTGTTTATTAAGTGAGATCTCTTTGGTAGGATATACTTCTTTGGATGTAGTGTATATGTGTCCGAATCCCCGTTCACTTTTTTTTAGTTTTTTTTTAACAAAACTTATTAATTAAAAAAAAGCGTTTAAGTTAGGATTGGTTAGGTTTGCTGTAAAGAAAACGCACTACTACTCTTTATTAGAGGTGAGCGGTATTCCACTGCCGGTGATTTAATCACGGTTAACTACAGTGACCAAGATCCTAAAGTAGCGGCGATCGGTTAACCGTGATTTTCTTTTTCACGCTTTTAAATAATCAATATTCAATTATTGTACCGGCGACCGAAGAATAGTGCAATCAGCAGTCGATTAGGGGCGATACGACGCACCAACCGTGGTCTGCACTGCACTACCATAGTTTACAGAATTGCCCGATAGATTTTTATCCTAGCAGTAGATTCCTTCACAAAAAAAAACGGGAAATTGACAAATATATCAGTAGATTTCTTAAATTTATTTAAAACATTTAAATATATAAAAACACAACTTATTATTTAGAATCTGAAAATTCTAATGGAAAAAATCATTAATAATAAAAATCCTACGATACATCTCTATTTTCCATGGCAGAAACAAAAAAATCTTTTTTCGGTAAGAATAAAATTATCTTAATACAACACTAACAGAATGTCGCGTCGCCGTGGTTAAAAGTAGCAATGATTTAATAATTAGTTACTAGAAAGTCGCCGCCAAGTTTGCAATAATAATGATATTAGACAAACCGTGATCACGGCCGCGGTTTAAAAGAACGATGATTGAGTAATCACGGTAATTGATAACGACCTTACCGAAAAATCACCGAATCGCTCATTTCTACTCTTTATACATTATTCAGTATTCAGTATACACAGTGAGTCTCAAGTAGCACGTTTACAAAATAAAATAGAATTGCGATCTAAGAATTTCCGTTTACCAGATATTGCCAAAAATTTGGTTTTCGATCTATAGCAGCGAAACGGACAACTGTACACTCAATCTTAATACGTCGTCGTATACGTTTAGACCCCTCTACATTTTTAGTGCTGATTTTTTGCTAGGGGGTACGGTTTACGAGTTATCTCAGATTATATAGCCGAAAATATGGTTTTTGGTCTATAATTGCCAAACGGATCGTTGTACACTCAATCTTCATACGCCGTCGTATACGTTTAGACCCCTCTACATTTTTAGTGCTGTGACTTTTTTGCTAGGGGGTACGGTTTACGAGTTATCTCAGATTATATAGCCGAAAATATGGTTTTTGGCCCATAATTGCCAAACGAACCGTCGTACACTCAATCTTCATATACGTCGTCGTATACGTTTAGACCCCCTCTACATTTTTAGTGGTATGAGTTTTTTCGGTAGGGGGCACGGTTTACGAGTTATCTCCGATTATATAGCCGAAAATATGGTTTTTGGTCTATAATCGTGAAACGCACCACCGTATCCGCAATCTTAACACTTCGTCGTACGTATTTCCGGGTCCCGCAAGTTTTTTGTGGTATGAGCTTTTTCGATAGAGGCTTTGGTTCGGGCGTGATCGCGGCGGACGTATATGCGCGGCGCAATTCATGGGTAGTCTTCCGGTTCGTCTCGTCGAATGCAGACGTATGTGTTATTAACATAAGTGTTTCCACGTGTTCGGTTTTGCTGCTTTATTTCGGGGGGAAACGGGAGACTCAACCGCTCGGTGTGGAAACTAACGACCCCGCTAGAAAGGGAGCAGACGCTGTGAACGTGTGAGGCCTAGTTGGCGGAAGTGGGAGGGGTAAGGGGATAGCTTGAAAGAAAGGGTCATCTCGTGATATCAGTAGTACTCCCAAGATGCACCTAGTGGAAGCCAAGATGCATTTCAGAATTTAAAAGAGGAAAAATCAAGAAGTATTTTAAAGATTCAGGGTATCCGTGAGTTTAGAGCTCGCCATCCGGATATACTACCGATAACGTCTCCAAACTAGAATAAGGTGCAGGGTCGACTTCGAGGGTCGCCGATTTAACGACTCTGAGTCTCGGACGGAGAGCAATCTGGCGACTGCCTTGTAACAAAGCCAATAAGTCCTGTTACGTAACAGGATAAACAGGAAAGTCAAAGTCATACACCCCCTCACATACCGACATTGCTATATAGGTTTATTTTGGCGTAGTATAATCAAGATGGGTGATGTAGAAAATTGTATCTATATTAAAAAGGATTTATTTTAACAAAACCTATACTATCATGCTTGAAACACAATTGCCCATCCCTTAAACGTTTAACGTAAAAACTAACCAACAAAAACGAAACTTAAAGAGGAAGTACAGTACACATTTGTGATAAAAAAAAAAAGTGATAATTTGGCCCTTGGAGCTATAGTACGCCGCACGGACCTGAAGCTCCGACGAAAGGAGGGGGTCCGAAGGTTTGTCAAAAGCAGTCCGTTTCTATGGATATGTAGGCAAATCACCAATGCACCGTTTCCATAGATACTTGCATTCTTTTCATTGATTCAGATTCGCGTACCAAATTTGAAATATAACCGTTTATAACCTATATTTCAAAAAAAGTATCTAACAAAACCATTAGGCGGTCCAACAAAACAGCTGACTGCGGTCAATATGGCTGGCGTAGGCGTAGGACAAACATTGTTTTGTTCCATATGAGTCCGTGATAATTTTAAAGCAAATTTCAAGTATTTTTATAAATATTTAGTGCATTTTTTTATACAGGACCATTATTACGATTGTGTGTTTGCTTTAAACTTAGTTATGACAAGTAAATACTTTTTGAAGCTTCGAAATAAGAACGCCGAGCGGTGCAAACAAAATATTTTCAGAGTGAATAGAATATGAATAAAAAGTTGTCTTTACAATAAACCTGATAACGAGTGTAAAGGTACTGAATTTTTATCAGCATAATGAAACCTTTACCCTTTACTAGACTTAAACTTATGTCTAGAAAAACTTATATCTTGCACTCTAGGACAGGATTATACCATGGAGTAAAAAAACAATTACATTTTGTTCTCGTCTAATTTTTTTGAGAAGTTATCGAGAAACTCAAAATTTTGAAAAGTGTCCAAGCCTTTATCCTACTTGTAATCCTGAGTCCGGAATTACCCTTCATAATTTAAGAACTTCTGCCCTGAATGCATAACAGGATCTTTATTCAGTCATAGGTTTTGCCAAGAGACACTTTTGACAAATCTTAATATTAAGTAAGTAATAACCCTGTATACGGTCATCGTAGCTTCATTTATACATAAAATAAAAATTTGTAAAAACTGTTACAATTGTGCTACGATAATATCAATATAAAAACATACATTATTTAGTACCTAAAGTAGGTAATAAACTTCTAGCTTCCACATACGATAAATTCACTAAGTTTGAGATCGATTATAAAAAAATATTTATTACTCGTATAGTGAATTTTAAAACTATGAGTCTTTTAGGTAGGATTACCACTTTCCCAAACAAAAAATTAATTACAGAGTTACATAAAGGTTAAAGATATTTAAAAAATTTCTTTCAAAATGATACATACAAATACTGATAATTATTTAAGTCCCCTAAAACATAAAAATATAATATAGCACTAAAATATGTAACAGTGCAAAATGTAATATAACTTTTTCAAACAACGATTAGATTTTTAATCAGTCTCAATTGAGAATCATAATAATTGTTAACTAGCTAGATTAATTTTAGTTTTTTAATAAATGATTAACATGAAATGTTTTGCACACACTTGGGCCTAATTTAATTTAGGAGTACGTAAATCCTCTTCTTATTGCTGTACTTCACTTCAGCCACATCGACGAAAGTTCATTCAATCGTTTTCATATCTAAAATTGAAAATTTTTGAAACTTACAAATAAAAGTAACATTATGTTTTGTCCCTCTACATCCACAATTTGCAGTACAACAAAAAGAAGCCATTTTAAGGTAAAAAAATAGAAATAAATAAGAAAACTCCCATATACTCCCATGTAAAAATGCGATTTGTTTGTCCTACGCCCGTCAAAAACAGCTGACCGGTGACGTTCAACTGACAGATCGTTGGAGTGCCCAATTGAAATAAACACAATGTTTGTTTCATTGAACAAACCCTCAAAAAACACATGGCTAATAAAGTTAGACGTAAACGTATTACGTAATTTGCAATGCTTACGTGGAGTAGTCCCGTTCAAGGCCTGTCAGAGTTTACAGGTCTTGAGTCCCTTTAGCGTTAGATAAAACCATCATTAAATAATAAATTATAAAACAATAAATAATTCCCTTGTTTCTATACATAAACAAGGATAATACGATTCTGAAAGAAAAAAAACTGTGGCAACGTTGGTATCTGGCGGGCTGTGTGTCGAATCGTTTGGTATAATTTATATAATTGGTTATCCCGAAAAGAAAAAGTTGAAAAACGTCATCCGTCTTGCATGCGTCCTGCGTCCTTCTAAAACTGTCTATGTTTCCGATAAAACTATTAATCGTTTTTCGTCGGTCTTGTTGAAATAAAACTAATCTCCTGTGAATCTGCTTAAAATTGCAATAACATGCTTTCGGCGTATGTAGTATCACTACAGTTATTTTATTTTAAAAGGGTCGTTTGATGAGTTTTTTGTGAAAATGCAAAATTTTAAAAGTGTATTTATTCCAGCCTTATAGACCCATATCAGGATTTTCTGACATGATATTTTTCAGGTGATTATTAATTTATATGGACGGTCGTTTCTAAAAATCTACGGTAAATCGTCCCTTTAGATACTTGTAATAAAACCATCAAATTACCTACGTATTATTTTGTTTCCTTCTTCATTACTCAGTCGTTTTATTTTGCTAATACGTCAAAAGCAGCTGAAGGGCAGAGAGCATAAGAAGCTTCCAAGAAGTTAATATTTATTTATAAAAGTGACGTGACTTATGTAGGTGATGAAATAGGTAACAAAATCCCATTGAAAGATGGAGCCTTAGTAAGTACAATCTATTTTAATTTAATTTGTTGATAAACAAATGCAAATGCAATAAATCCTGTAAGGGCTCAAATTAGCAGGTCATCTCTCATTCAAGTGATCACAGAGAGGAACGAATTCTGCTTTTCAAACAGATTCTCATTTGGTATTCTAATTGTGTTCTATTTTGTTAATGCATGATGTTTACTTGTATAACCTTGTTCTGTAGGAAGGCCAGCCTATAAAACAATCATTCAGAAGATAAATGTTGACACCTAAATCCATAACTGATCACTAATCGCAAAAATAAAATGTATTATTTGGTTTGGACATTAAAGGGAGATTCCAGTTATCTAACCTACCTTGTTTTATTTGTTATCTATTATTTTAAGTTGTCTTGGAAGGCATTCACAGATGAATTGCCTAATTTCTGATTCTCCAGGAAGTTCACTGAGTTGGACAAGCCTTCAACCCTCCCCCTCCCCCAGTCATCAGATTACTTTTGATTTTTATTAATATTAATCCAACTGTTAAATATTTTCATACATTTTTCACACATTGCTAGATTTTACACACAAACCTAAGAGAAATAGACTTAATTTTTAAGAAGTTAGAGTTACTTAGAAAGGTTAATTCTATTTTTTCATCTTTAACAGTTTGTTTTCTGAATTTACTTAAAACACTAAAGGTCATTTGTTTTTTTTCAAAATTAAATAAGTAATAAGCATAAGTAAATTAAGCTTCATCACTTTTATGTTGTACTGATAGATGTAAAAAAAATGTTTTTTTCATTAAATAAAGTATTTGAATTAAGTATTACATTTTTGGGTACCTTATCATTATCATACACATACAGACATATTTTTTATATCAAATATATTTTTATATCATACTTACTTTCTTTAAGTGTTACTTTAATTTTAAGGCTTTTTTTGGATATTCTTAACATGATGCACGATAAATGGTGTCCCAAATCTTATCAGACATTCTATACATTGAACATATGAGACTGCCTCTTATAAAGTAAATGTTTTCTTGAGATCTATATTAATTATTAACATTTTTAGTTCTATCCATCAGATTCCCAGGAGCTTTTTGAGGCTGTGTTTTATTCTAATTAATAACTTATATTGTATTCCTACATACTGTGTATGGATGATATTGCTATGGCCTTTAAGAAAAGTATGGCCAGACATTTATTGGAAGATTGAAGGTTACATGTTCCATTGGTTATTGGCTATGGTGTCTTTGTGGTGTGATTCTGCAGGATATCGTAGTAAGTATAAAAAGAGGTACTTGACTAAATAAAAACCATTTTTAATTAATTATTTATCAATTAAGACATTTGCTTTCAAAATTAATTTGTTCTTTTGACATAAAGGAAATAAAATAGATACTTACTGAATATCTATTAAGATATTGTTTGTGTTGGGATTTGAGGCAATTCAGATATTTTATTATTAATCAGTTCATACAGGCACAAAAAAAAACAGTTGAAAAATATGAAATTAAAAAATTAATTACTCAAAAGGAGTTGCCTTGAGGAAATATCAATTTTTTTTTCTGAGGTATCCATTACTTATTTATAATTAAAAAAAACCACAAATTTTTAACCACAATTTAGGTGGCATGTATACAAAGAATAATAGATTTGTAATTTTTACTTTTCATAAACATAGAATAAGAACTTTTTTTGTGAATAATTGGAATTCAGTTTAGTTCACAAAAACTTTACATATACTATATATTATTCAAATCATAAATGATGTGGACTAAATATCACTGAAAAATTCATCCTATATGTATATAGAATATTCTAAGGGTTACCACAAAATTTAAAGAATCAGGAAATTCAGCTTTACCACAACTGCCCTCATACAGAATTCTACTATGTTCAGAAAACAAGATAACACAGTTTATAAATATCTATATTTTTCTCTTACACTTCTTTTTAACTTTGTAGAATTTGTTAGTTTAGACTCAATTTTCAGAGATGAGGTTAACAGGCTAAAATCTATATTGTCTATATTAATTCAACAACAAAGGGGTTCACTGAGGTTGAATAATAGTGCGAAATATAGATTGGACATGGGTTAGTCAAGTTTTGATTTTCATAAGAGGTACTCAAATCTCATAGATGTTTTGAAGAAAAAAAATTAAACCACAAGTTGAAATTTAATCTTTCTTGCAATATTCATGAAAACACAAAAGAAACATTAGCAGTCAAAGCGGCTCTTGTCTAGTGATAATAAAAAGGACCAATTATATTTTGAAGGTTTCAGAGTTCTTAGAGGATGATTATTTTTATTAATTGAACAAGTATCCTACTAATGCCCTTTTCTCAAAACTAACTAAACTAAACTAAACTAACTTTAGTAAAGTTGGAATATTATGAAACATCTAAACTAAAATTATAGCCAGTGAACTCTAGAACTTCTTTGTTATATGGTTAGCCAAAAATACAGGAGGGCGATCCAATTAAGCCAGTGGTTTCATTTGTCTATTCTCCCTGTTACTATTTATCTTCTTTTTTAGAAATGTAACAGCTTGTGAATATTTATTTTACCAAAAATTCTGTGGATTTTGAAATTTATTTGAAGAATATTAAGGTTCCTCCTACTGCTAGATTGGTTTCCTTGGTTGTCAAAAACCTATTCCTTAGCAGCCCGCTAATTGTATAGACTTGATGACTGGGGTATCATACAGTAGTAATTTACCAAGAATCATCTGAAATGACATTATTACTAACATAATTTTTAATTTTTTAAATTTTAAATTTAACAGGATTTTCAGGCAAAGTATGGGGTTGGCTATGGAATCCTGCCTCTCCCCATTTTTAAGTGAAATAATTATGAATTCATTGGAACAAAGTATAATGAATAGTATCTTTTCCAATAAATTGCTAGCTTATAAAATATATTGATGGTATTTTTGTTGATTTGGAATAGCAGTGGTCAGGAGTTTTTTTTTTGTTACAATTTGTTTACTACACGAAAGGTTAACTTTCACCTTTGCAATGGAAAATAATGGTAAAATTTCCTTTTTAGATCTCCTTCTAATATGGAGTGACAATAAGATTAATTTTATGTTTACAGGAAGCCTTCTTTGACTGATAATATCTTCCAGTTTTTTTCTTACACCCCATACAAGTTCTCAGCACTCAATTCCTTCTTATATAGACTAACTAACTATAACTAACTTTTTAAGATTTCTTTCACTAATGAACTCAGAATTATTGAACAAATTTTAAGTAATGGTTTCCAATTGAAAGCTTTTAATAAACGGTATTACAAATTCGTAAATAAATATAAACTTTCATTTAATATTATACAGAATAAGAAGGAAAAAAAACTACAGATTGATATTATTATTTGGAGATATTTCTTTGTGATTAGCAAAATGTTTTAGACCAATTAATATAATGATATCATATAAAACCAATAATATGTTAAAACAACATTTAGTAAAAAATAAAGATAAATTAAACATTCTTGATTAGTCTATAAATGTGGACATTGTCCAGCAATACATGTGGGATAAGCAGGACTTAAAGTATCAACCAGAATCAATGTAAAAAGTACAAAGGCTGACATTTCTAACACTAAATCAGCTTTTGCAAACCATTTATTATCCTCAAATCATCAATTTTCCATCAGGGATAATGTAAATATTATCCATGAATGTGACAAGGGTGTTAAGTTGGATTTACTCAAAAAGATGGAAATCACTAGTGCTAAAAAGAGTCCAATATTAACCTGTGTCAATGAGAGTTTAATTTTAACCTAATTTAATATTTAATAATACCAAATAATATGTTTACATGATATATTCCCACTTTTTACTGTTGCTAACAGCGTTTAACCTCATCTCTGATTTACGACAGTCTGTTTGCCAACATCGTCATGTGCTTGTGTATATTTATTGTTCGTCGTCTTTAAGGTATTTTAATTTAACTTTATATTTTATGGTAGTGTAATTAGAATTTCATTTTTCACTTGTAGGCCTGATGATGCCTGGTTGGGCATTTTTCAATACATTATTTAGGTCGTTTGTATGTTTTTATTACTTTTCAGTTGTGGAAACTGGTGATGATATATCAAAATGTTTAGAGGAAAGAACATTAATAATAGCAAACCATCAATCTACAGCTGATGTGCCAATGTTGTTTTCATGTTACAATGCCAGAAAAAATATCTTACCTAATATAATGTGGATAATGGATAGCCTGTTTAAGTATACAAATTTTGGAGTTGTTAGTTACTTACATCAGGACTTTTTTATCAAGTCGGTAAGTCATGAATTACCCTAATTGATCTAATTCTTGGATTTATACAGTGTTCTCCATAAGGTTCTCTACTTATATTTTTAACATTTCAGAAACTTTTACCCATGATTGCTTCTGCATGTCTAACAACTGATAAGTTGATTTTGACATATCGTCAGTTTGGATCAAAAACTCATTAAGTCACTTTAAATAGTTTTAAGAAAAAACAGATTAAAAAAAAATGGCTCAAGAAGTTGTCTCAGTTGGTTACAATTTCGTTATATTGGTTTTCTTCATTTTAAATATCAGCATAATATTAGGTTTGAGTAATATTTTTTACAAAGCAAAAATATAATTATTGATATTAGTTTTTATTGTTAAATTAATTGAAATAATAAAAAAAGTGACTTAGTGTGTTTTAAATATTTGTTAAATAACTGACTTAATGTGTCATACCTATTTTTATTAAAATATAAAAACAGTTAATATCTGAACGAAGAATGTATATTTAGGTAAAATAAATAAATACATATTCAATAGACCCGTTCCAATTTCACTACTACCACGTTTTCCGAAAAGTTCAGTCTAAGCAGAACAATGTCCCTTGTGCGGTGAGGAAGCTTCATAAAAGGTTAGGTATAATAGGAATGCCAAATTTTAGCTGAGTCGGGTGCCAAGCTCTGCCAGCAAGTATTTGAAATATGAATTGCACGTTTTGAACTGGAAAGACAAACATACAAAGAATGCAAGTTAATTAAATGCTTGTAAAAATAATGCACAAAAGTTTCTAGGTATTTACTACTTACCTGGTAATTTAGTTATATGCGGTCAAGGATTGTTTTCGTCGCTAGTAGGCTCAGTAACATCATCTTGCAAGATTATTTGCATTTCAGCATCTTCAAAAAGTTAATTTGGTTTAACGAACAGAACTATCTTTGTGTTCGAAAAAATAATACGCAAAAGTTTCTAGCCATTTACTACTTACCTGGTGATTCAGTTGTATGTGGTGAGTTTAAAACTAAGTGAAGTATTTTATTTGTCCGTTTTGTTTACTACACTACACTTAAGTACTTCTTAACTGACAGTTACCTGAGGTTATAAAACGGTTATGTTTGACATTAAGAACTCACTAAGTCATATCTTGTTGCATCAAAATATTATATAAAATTCATTAAGTCACTTAGTGACTTTTCGCACTAACCACATACTGCTAGGATGACTTAATGTAGTTTTTGTATCTGTCATATGCCAGTACTTAGTGAGTTTTTATAGTTTAATTTATATTTAAATGCTAAAGTTAAAGCAGCTTTAATGATTTATAGAGAATTTCGAAAATCGATATAATATGACTTAGTGAGTTTTTGCCCCACGCTCACAATATGTCATTTGCAATTTAGTATGGTGAAAATTTACAAAAGCAAATTTCGTAATTTTTAAAAGTGGAGTTAGATAAAGAAATATCGAAAAAATTTATATAGTGAAATGCTTAGAGTTCCAATTTACGTGCTTTTGCAAACTTGGATGGCAATTGACATGTCAAAACTGATTTAAAAAAGTTATTCGAAATGCAGAAGCAATCATGTGTAAAAGTTTTTCTGGAATGCTAACAAAGAGAAATTTCATATACTTAATATATTTAATTTACAGTGAAATGATTACTATGGCAAAGATCTATAATCAAAGATTAAACCATTATAGATCTTCAAGCCTTAATACATTATGGAGAACTTTCTAAATGTTAGTCTAGGAATCGGCAGCCAGATATTTAAACTCTGACTATGCGTGGTGTTGTAGATGTTATGAGAGTTATGTTGAGTCTCACCTCCTGTCAGTTTAATATTAATTAAACATACAATTTTCACAATAAACAGATTTATTACTATTAGAATTTTTGTATTTACTAAATAAAGGTTTACAATGATCCCAACACTTAGCCTTACAAATATATCTGAGGGATCTGTTTTGAATAATGAACACCGTGTAAAATACTGAAAACGCATTTAAATCTGATACAGATGATAATTTTTTATTAAGCTCTATAATCTGATCTTGATCTTGTCCGAGAAATTTTGTAACACATTTCTTTTTTATTAGTTTATCTTAATTAAAGTCATTATAAGTAAATCCAAAAATTTAATATGTTTGTTTTATTAATGTTGAAACAAAGTAAGTTTGAATCACACCATACCCTAATTTTATGAAGATCATTTTTAATTGTTTTCTTTATTTTTTTAATAATGCAGTATCCTTTGAATGCCCTAGAGGGGTAGTATCCTCGGCAAAGAGTGTAAATTTGGCTTGGATGTCCAAAGTTGTAAGATCATTAATATATATAATAAGAAAAGGACCTATCGTCCAACCACCAAGCCTTGAGGTACTCCATGTTCTACAGTAGCTAAATTAAAGCAAGTACCATTAGCTCTCACAACTTGCATCCTCTCTGAAAAATATGATGAGAACCATTTATGTGTGTCGCCTCTTCTTATTCCATAGTATTGAAGCTTTTGCAACAGAAAGCTGATTGATGCAATCAAATGCTTTAAAAAAATCATGGAATATTGTTACAGGAGCCTGACTTTCATTATTGTTGATGTATACACTTTCAAGCAGGGAAAACCTGGCATCAGAGGTGTTTTTTTGATGCCTGATGTCCAAATTGGTGTGATGTTAGAAGGCTTTGATCGTTACAAATTGCAATACTTTTGTTTTTTTTCAATCACTTTCAAGAGAGTCTCAAGTGGGGATATAGGTCAGGTCGATAATTGGAGACGTTGGGTTCATCAACTCCCTTGTGCAAAGGAATGACAATGGTGTTTTTTGAACAGGATGGAAATTTCCCTGTTTAAATGAAACATTGATAGAACTAGCGAGAGCTTGTAAAGGCACTTCTGGTCCTTCAATATTTTTTTTTTATTTATTTATCAAATCATACACTACAGAGCAACAAACTCCAAATGGTATTACATGTCATAAAACGTTTGAACAGAAACTAAATATAAAACAAAAACATACAAAACAGTTCAGTTAGTTAATATACATATAAAATTAATATACTATAAATTTGGACGATGATGAACCAATATGCATAAACAAGTACAATGCATTAACATATATAAACGATATCGCATAGTTAATACCAATAATAAATTAATGAAAAAAAAAATTAAGTGTTTAAGATAATATTTTTAAAATTTGCAAAGGAACAGCCGAATATATCACAGTTAGTATAGAAATCATTGTAGGTTTTTACCAGGCGGTCAGTTACTCCTCTAAAGCCATAATTTGTACGGTGTGGTCTTTCATAAAACAGATGTCTGTTACGAGTTATCCAGATCGGAGCTCTTAAATAAATGCGCGATAGAAGTTCACTACTTTCGATCATTCCATTTAACAGTTTAAAAAGGAAAAACATCATCGCGTTATGCCTTCTCCTTTCTAAAGTGGCCAAACCAACCAAGAGAGTTCTTGTTTGATAAGGAATATCTTTGTAAGGAAAATGCATCTTGAATAAAAGGAACTTACAGAACTTATTTTGTACGTTTTCAAGGCGTTTAATATGTAAGTTATAATAAAGAGACCACACTATACAATTATACTCCAGAATACTACAAACTAAACAATTATATAAGGTTTTTAAGGCTTTGGTGTCATTAACATTATCACAGTTTCTTCTGATAGAACCTAACATTCTGTAGCTTTTAAGTATGATGTTATCTACGTGTGCATTAAAATTAAGTTCAGAGTCAAAAATGACTCCCAAATCATTGAAGCTTTCCACTTCAGACAAAAAAACATCACTGAGTCGATAATGAAGTTTAAGTGGCTCTTTACGACGGGAAAAACTCATAAATTTACATTTTGTCGTATTCAGAGTTAGAAAGTTATTGCGGCACCATGAGTTATTAATGTCACTTTGTATAAGTTCGCAATCTTCAACAGTATTAACAACACGAAAAAATTTTAAGTCATCTGCATAAAGAAGACACTCACAGTTCTCAAACGTGGAGACAACATCGTTCACAAACAACAAAAATAGTACTGGACCCAAGTGCGATCCTACACCAGAGGTAGCCTTAATTTCTTTTGAAGTGACACCACTCAACTTCACTCTTTGGGTTCGTCTGCTTAGGTATGATCTAATCCAACCAAGATAGGACCCATACAATCCCAGTGCGTCTAATTTCATTAGAAGCAAATCATGTGATACACTGTCGAATGCTTTTGTCATATCAGTGAAAATGACATCGATTTGAAATCCTTTCTCTATATTTTCGTTGAGGTAATCCTGGAACTCTGCTAAATTTGTGGCTGTAGATCTGCCTCTGTAAAAACCATGCTGTTTGGGACTCAAACTTGGGACCACTTCTGTTCCTAATTTTTATCAATGATCTTATCAATACTATAAATGGGCCTAAACTTGTGTATGCTGATGATCTGAAGCTTTATCGGACGATTGACCGAGTCGAGGATTGTCTCCTTCTTTAAGGTGACTTATTAACGCTTACCAACTGGTGCCGAATGAATCGACTGGCATTGAACGTAAGTAAGTGCAGCGTTCTTAGCTTCAACAGAAAGAATGGCCCGATTTTATACAACTACACGCTGGACGATGTTATTCTGAGCAGGCCTCAGAGTATCTCAGATCTAGGAGTCGTATTCGATGCGAGGCTGTCTTTCATATCGCATATTGAAAAAGTGGTCGCTTCCGCCTCTGGAGCACTGGGCTTTGTTATCAGGAATAGCAAACACTTTGAGAGCCTCTCAACAATCAGACTGCTGTATTATACCTTTGTTAGGTCTAAAATTGATTATGCATCAATTGTGTGGAATCCCATATACAACTGCCATATTATCGGTATTGAACACATCCAAAGAAGGTTCTTGAAATATATGGCGTATAGGCGTGATGGAATATATCCTCCTAGAGGGTATGATCACAACTTGCTCCTTGAAAGCTTTCAGGAACAATCACTCCTGACGAGGAGGCGAATTCAATCTGTCAAATGTCTGTATCGTCTTCTACATAACCTTATTGATTGTCCAGCTTTCCTGGGTGAAATTAGTTTTCTTGTTCCGCGCTTAGGTGCAAGACACACACCAACTTTTTATTTGGGCAAGGCCAGGTCTAATGTCCTCAGTCAGAGTCCGCTTTATTTTATGTGTAGAGAATTCAATCGAATATCGCATATTTGCGATATAAACACTAGCCCACTTAGGACCATTTCGTGCACTGTCGAGCCTGCCAAATGCGTAGTAAAGTTTGCTAGGGACCAATACATTTTTTACATATATGTATGCTATTTTTGTTGTTTTGTTGTTACAGTCTTTTTTACTATTAATATGATTAATACAGAGTTCTTTTTTTTTTCTTTTTTCTTTTTACATTAGTTTTTTGTCAATATGTTTATTTGTTACTATTATTACTGTTTTTTTTTGTTTTTTTTTATCATAACATTTATATATTATGATTATTATTTAATTTTCATTATATTCAATTTTTTGTATTTCCTGTAATTGGGTTTAAAACCTGTTGGAAATAAAGGCTTATTTATTTATTTATTTATTTATGTAATGTTTAAATGTATTAAATAATTCATCGGTGATTATTGACTCAAATACCTTGGGGATTATTGAAAGTAAAGAGATACCTCGATAGTTAGTAACTTGGTTCTTAGATCCATTCTTAAAAACCGGAAAAAACGTTGACTGTTTCCAAAGAGTCGGAAACCAAGCCCCGTCAAAGGACTTCTGAAAAATAATCCTGAGTGGTATATTCTAAGGGAGACACCATCCGATCTTACAAAATGCTTATTCTTTATTTGTCTAATAGTTCTTTGAAGTTCATTACTATTCGTATAAGCTTGAGTATAAGTTAAATAAAAATCTTGTGGAAACCACATGTTTTCAAGACAGTCCAGTGGATCTTCTTGAACATATATATTTGAAGTAAGTTTTTCAGCAATAAAAGACATGGGTTTATGTCAACAGTCTAGAATGTTATTTTTTCCTCTTAAATTATTTATTATTGACAGTTGCTCCTTGCACCTATTACCTGCCTTTGATATTTTGGCAGTATAGTTTTTTTCTTTAGCACGTATGATTTTTATTGATTATGTGTGAAGACTGAAAACATCTTAAAGTTTTAGTTGTGACCTTAATACCTTGAATTATACAATGATTTTTATTTTTTTTTAAGAGGAAAACATTTGTTAAATATGTTATATAGTTTAATAATATGCAATAGGGCAAACCTAAGAAAAATTAGGAAGAAGCATGTGTATACCAAAATATTTTTAGAGTTTCAAGGGGATCCAGATCCCCCCAGGGGTGGTATTGTGGAGAATCAATTATACTGCCATACTTACTCATGTTTGGACATTTGGTAGCCTACCAAATAAGTTTAAACAAACAATCTCATGAAAGTGCTTGGTTGATCTGACACGAAAATTAATTTTTTTTAGAGAGAAAGTTATTGTAATGCATTTATTAATATTAAATTTAAGATTATTAAGATCATGCTGTAAATGCTCACAATCTACCCTCAAATAATAATGCTTTTAACACCTTTACAAATACTATTTATTGATATTAGAAATAATGGTGGTCCTAAATTTGAGCCCTGTGGAACAACTGAGGTAATGTCATATGTCTCAGTTTTAGCACCTTTAAACTATACATATTGCTTGCTCTTAGATATTCAAATTTAAAATTCAAATTCAAACATGCTTTATTATCGTAAATACATAGTATTTGTGGACAAAGCTTAGTATACTATAAAACAATATATATATAAAGAAAAATAGATAAAAAATAAAGCAATTACAACACATTAAAAAATATATATATAAAGAAAAAAGAATATAAAATAAGTAAAATAACAAAAGAAGATAAATACAAACAACAAAGAACAGATAACACTATGTCAAAATATTAAAATAGAACAGACTCCAAAAAAAAAAAAATTCGATAACTTAAGTTTTACTCCCAGTTGCACTCAAAATATTCATTCAGATTATAAAATGCCTTGTCTTTAAGAAGTGATCCAACTGACTTTTTGAAGCATGTTAGAGATCG
Source organism: Kuschelorhynchus macadamiae (assembly GCA_030620095.1). Classification (NCBI taxonomy): domain Eukaryota; kingdom Metazoa; phylum Arthropoda; class Insecta; order Coleoptera; family Curculionidae; genus Kuschelorhynchus; species Kuschelorhynchus macadamiae. The sequence goes on along the minus strand of JAUTXW010002049.1, from coordinate 853,990 downwards.
TGCTGTTTTAAGATTATTTGGTAGATGGTTGAAGATCTTAATACTTAAATATACTATGGAGTTCCTAGTCAATTCAGTTCGCGGAATTAGCATTGGAATGTTGCAGTTTTGTCTAGTATTATAAGGTCTATTAGAAGAGGCAGTGTCAATAAGATGTATTCTGAACTTTTTATAAATTAAACAAGTTGTCTCAAGTATAAAAAGACAACTCAAAGTCAAAATTTTTAAGTTTTTAAATAAAGGTCTACAAGTCTCTCTAGGGGCACTACGACAAACAAACCTAACTGCTCTCTTTTGTAAAACAAATACAGAACTAAATAGACACTGACTACAACTACCCCAAAAAGCAATGCCATAACGCATGTGACTTTCTACAAGGGAGAAATATGCCAATTTTGCAGCTGCTGAACCAAGTTCATTTGCAATAACCCTGACAGCATAACACCCACTAGCCAGTTTCTTTCTTAAGGCTGAAATATGGTCATGAAATTTCAACCTATTATCAATCAATAAACCAAGAAATTTATTGCAATCATTAAAATCCAATGGTACATCCTGAATCTTTATGTGATCCTTGCAAACAAACTTAAAACTTATTAACTTGGTTTTAGCTACATTTAGGGGCAAAAGATTGGCATCACACCATTGTTTTATTCTCATTAAATCTTCTGATACTACACGCAATAGTGATTCCTGTTCTTTATCAGACCATAAAATGTTTGGGTCATCAGCAAAAATTGTGAAGCGACCACCAATATCAAGAGATGCAAGGTCGTTTATGTAGAGGAGAAACAAAATAGGGCCAAGTACTGAACCCTGTGGAACTCCGTGGTCTATGGAACATCTATCAGATAAAGTGCCCATTGACCCCACAATCTGTTTTCTACCTGACAGAAAAGACTTAAACCACTGCAGAGGAACACCTCTAAACCCATAATTAAAGAGCTTGTCAAGCAGTATCTCATGATTTACGCAGTCGAACGCTTTGCTAAAATCACAAAACGCTGCAACAGCTACATCCCCCACATTGAGCCTCAAATAAAGGTCCTCAAGAAAGGAAAACATTGCATCATTTGTGCCTCTTCGCTCTTGAAAACCAAATTGAGATTTACTTAAAATGCCATGTTTAGTTAGAAAAGTTACCATTCTTTTTTTAACCAGTATCTCAATAATTTTAGACAGGCAGGGTAAAAGTGAGATGGGCCGGTAGTTTGCTGGATCATTTGGATCTCCGTGCTTAAATAGAGGTTTTACTAGGGAAACTTTAAGATTTGTTGGGAAAGTTCCAGTTTCAAAACAGTCATTAATTGCATATACCAGGGAGGAGAGCACCTCATCTGGCAAACATTGAAGAATTTTGACCGATAATCCATCTATACCAGAAGTATGTTTGTTCTTAACTTCTTGTAGAATTCTTTTAACCTCAAGTAGATCTGTTAGAGTAAGGTAAAAGGAGTCCCTAATAGAAATATGTTGAGTGTAAGATAGTGGGTTAATTTGAGGTCTTAGGCTATTAGTTAGTTTTTCAGCTACTGTACAATAAAATTGATTAAATACATTAACATCAATTGGATAATGTTTAATCTCAGATGAATTGCCTCTGAGTTCATTAATGATGGACCAGTTTTCTTTAGTTTTATTGCGTGCTTTCTCCATTCTATTTTTATAGTAATTTTGTTTGGCATTTTTTATAACCTGTCTATAGATTCTTCTATATGTGTTAAAGTAATTATGAAAATGTGGATCAGTCGAATATTTTCTCAAGGTATGCAAAGATCTTAAATTTTTTGATGATATTTTTAGGCCATTAGTGATCCATGGCTTTTTAGGTTTAATTTTAATTCTTTGGATTGGAAAACTTTTATTAAAAATGTTATTAACAAGATCACAAAAGTGGTTAAGTGGAACAAGAGTGCTATATAGCCTTGTCCAATCCATATTTTTGCTTAATCTTCGGAAGAAATCAAAATTTGACTTGCTATATAATCTGCCAAATTTAGCTTTTTTTGGTTGCTTTATTTTGGGGAAGCTGATTTTAGCTAAAATTGACTCGTGATCCGATAACCCTGAGGGGATAACATGAATATCACTAGTAGGTATTGATATAAGATTTGAATAAAAATAATCTATTAATGTTTGTGAATATGATGTAATCCGTGTGGGTTGAGTAACAAGCATATTAAGGTCAAAACAAGTAAGGAGGTTTTTAAGACATTGAGTTTCATGAGCATCAGACAAAAAGTTGACATTAAAATCACCACAAACAATCAAATTCGCACTGGTCGGAAGCAGTCCTAGCAGCATTTCAAAAGAAACTCCACAACATTATTACTAGGTGGACGATAAATACACACAATATAACAATTAAAATAATTTACATGAATTATTGAGAACTCAAACTTTCCCTCAATAATATCAGCATCAAACCTCTTTACATCCGTTATATCGATACTTTCAAAGATGCTATCTTTTACCAAAATCATGGTACCACCATGGCCCAACTCTCCTCTACAGTAAGAAGAAACCACGGTATAATTATTAATAGAACAAGGCTTTTCTGGTCTGAGCCAATGTTCAGTCAAAAGTAAGACATCTGGTGAGTCAAGAGTATCAATAAAAATTTCAAATTCATTGGATTTGTTTCTCACATACTGAATATTGAGAAGCAGCAACGACACGTAACTGCTCTCTTTGTGGGCAGTGGTATCCAAGGCCGATTCTATAAAAAAATTTCATTTATCATAGTTTTTGATGAATCAACAATTTTAGCCTGGTTAGTTGTGGAGAGACTCTGGTTACAAGAGGCCCGCTGACAGGTTAAGTCAGAATGAACATATACTAGGTTGGTAAGTCTAGAAGAGCAAAAATTTAGTACACTATGTTTGATAATGTTTCCTAACTTAATTAGACCCCGCCTATTAAGGAAAAAAGTAGAGTGCTGATGATAGGGCAACATTAGATCAACAAGATTATTAGTTAGATGTCAAAGTCAAAAATTCTATGTTTTATTTTATCAGAAGTTTTCGCCTTATATGTATATATCATCGATTTGTGACTTCCTATTTAAAACTTCATGCAGATATTCTACAAATGATGTGAGTTTTGCCAGGAAGGAAACTATGTTGCTGTAAGGAAACATGATTTTCCACTTTTATATAAATTCTCTTAAATAATATAATCTCCAATATGTTGGATGGCACACTGGTAATTGGAATAGGTTGATAGTTATTTATATTTTGCTTTAATCCACTTTTAAACACTCAAATCACTTTCGCCACTTAACAAGAAGTAGGATATGTAGATGTCTTTAAACTAGTACAAAAAATATGTAACAAGGGTTTTTACAGAAAATCACCACATCCCTTAACAATAAAACTAGGTACCATATCAGGTTGAATAGATTTGTTTCCCTTGAATTTATTAACCATTTTTTATATCTTATTTCCATTAGTGGGGTTATGGCAAAGATAATTTTTTGTACAATTGTTATTACTTTAGCTATGTTTTTCAGTTTGATAAAAACAGAGTTGAGGAAGATAGCAAAACCTTTCACAATACTAGGAGATCCCTGAAAAACAGTATTATTATAATTCATTACAGTAGGAATTTCCTTACTAAATTTTTGTGCCTTTATTATAGGAATAAAAATATTTTGGGTTATTATACCAACTACCAGATACACTAACCGTAAAATCTGTATAAGCTTTTTTTATTTTAAGTCGTCTCTTTACATTTACTTAAATATTGTTATTTTGTTTTAATTAGTTTAAGTGTATTGCCATTAAATCAAAACAGGAAAGGTTCTCCCCAGTTTCGTTGAAAGCGGAATACATTCTGTAAATATTAGCTGTATTATTTAATAAAATTTACTTTACTTTGCTGTTTGTTTCCAAAAAAACAATTTGTGTGAGGAAAATATAAGCAGCCTAGAAAACATACATTTTTACATTCATGTAATACAATTACAGAAATAATATAAATACAGATATCTAAGTATCTGGAAAATTTGTTATATTCAGAATATTTAGACTTCAAAATTGGTATCTCTTAGATATTCTATGCAGTCATAATAGAATTCAGAGATAAGCAGTTTTTTGACAGAACTTGCAAGTTTTTAGGTGGTAGATTTTTATATCTTCTTGGTAGGTGATTATACATCTTTGCTTCCATGTATATGTAAGTATTACAGCACATCTTAAACATATTATGAATTACCCTTTTTTTACATTTTTATGATGAAATTCCTGTTAGCAGAAGAACCCCAGAACATTATATTATACGAAACTTGAGAACAAAAATATTCATAGTATAGTTGCTTTAAGAGTAAAATTATTGCAGATCTTTGCCAAGGCTTTAAGGCCATAACATGCTGGAGCTAATTTTAAGAGATAATTTTTATATTATTATATTATATTATAATATAATAAAATTTATTATATATGTTTAACCCTAAATATTATTATTTTCTTGAAACGATAGTTGATTATTAATGTTTAAGTTTTTTAAATTTTGCCTAATCAGAATAAAATTAGTCTTTGACATGTTTGAAGAAAGACAGTTGGAGACACTGTTTAAGGTTTCTTGAATAACGAAATTATTTTCTAGTAGTGTGTGAGAGCCTAAAACAAATGTATAGTTATCTGCATACAGGGTAAACTACACAAGAGAAACTGCACTTGGAAGGTCTTTGACATAGAGTAAGAGTTGCAGTTTGTCACAAGACAGAGCCCTGTGGATAACTTCTCATTATTTGCTTCCATGAATAACCGTTTCATTCCTCGTTTTTGTTTCGACATCTTGTGTAAAAGTATTTTATAAGATACTAGGTCAAATGCCGTACTCAGTTCACAGGTTAAGAGAGCGCAAAACGAGTTACCTTCAATGTATGAGTTGAAGTTTTCCAGTAAGTGTAATAAACTTGATATTGTAGATTTAGTTTTTAATGAATGTGAATTAATTTTTCAAAAATTATTGCGAAACATGATAAACAAGATAAACACTCTGGGTACATACCAGTTCTTAGAGACAAATTAAAAAGCTGGTCTAAAGTATTTATCAAGGGCTCAAGAGTTTGTTTTGTTACAGAATTAGGATTAAGAATGTTTTGAAATATTTGGAATTAGTGTAGTATTTTTATGGAAATCATTTTGATTATAACTATTTTCTGTCTGAACTTACGAGTTTAAGTCTAGGAAAAATATGTTGAGAATATTTGCTATTTTTTCTGGCTATATAATAAACTATTGCCTTGTTTAATTTTTAAAATGTGTATGCTAGAAAATGCCGGTTCTGTTTCTTGTTTTATGATATTCCACTTTTTCTTAACTTTATTTTTTGAAGTTATCATTATGTCGCGATTGTGTATTTTTACTTCCTTCATAAAAGGAAATATTGTAATCGTGAAAAAATCACCCTCTTAAGTTTTTACAGATCTTCACATTTTAAGGTCCCTAGATGCCAAAAAAAAAAAATGTTAACTACTTACCCAATTACCAGATTTTACATATCTTCACATTTTAGTGCTCCTAGAACCTAGATGCTGACTCTCTGAACTTTACCAGTCAAAACATTTTCCAGCCGTATTAGTAGATTAGTTTCAAACGGTATAAACTGAGAAATACCAAAGTTTAAAATTTCATAGAAATAATTTTTGGTTTCATTTATATTCAAATTTTCTCGTTCCTAGTTAATTCATCCTAAAAATTGTTCAAGTTAAAATAATAAGCAATCTCGAACATATTCCTCATTTTGTACAACCTTTGGGCATTCTACATTCAGCTCACAATAATAAGCAGAATAATACTGACTTAATGGAAATAATATATCACCAGCAAGTTGTTCATTAATATTCCTTAAATGACTAAATCCCAAATCCAAAAAGACATTAAGCAAGTTGAAAAATGAAGTTGTTTGAAACATTTAAAAACGTATCAGCATCAACTAAAGGTTTGGCGTGGTAATTAATTGTACATTCCAGGGTTAATTCTTTATCATCGGGCTTTATCCACCTGGCCAAAGGTGGGTTATAATCCTCAAAAATTAGCGTTTTAGCTGATGAGTAATTGAAGCAAATACTTTCCACTGTTTCAGAGTGAGCTTCATAAATTGTAAGATTAGAACCTGGACGAATACACAACCAGTTTTAAGAAACCGTATTTCATAAATATGTACAATTATTTAACAGAGATTTGCTTTATTTTAATAATATGTGAGGAGATATTTGTCCTGACTGGATATCTTATTACTAGTACATATAGATCTATCACAATGATATACATTAAAACCCTAGCTTGCGCACATGATCCAAAATGTTACTATTTAACCAACTCTCACCCAAAATTATCGCTTCATAACCACATCAAAGCACAGTTTTTTAAAAATCTGGAATCTTGCTCCTGAAGCCACCAACATTTTGATAGTAAAACTTCAATGGGGCTTTATCTAGTTTTTGTAGCCATTTTAGAAAGAGCTGATATACCATTTTTATAAATGATAACCAAATTTTCGCCCTTTTGATTCCTGTTTTGCAGAGGTCTTAACTCTAATTATTTGTTTGCATTCCCTTAGCTACGCAGCAGTCAAAATTTAATTTCAATATATTGAAAAAAAAAGTGTCAGACTTAGCCACTATTTTATCGCATTCGGCATAATACAATTTAGATTTCTATTAAGGTCTATTATTTTAAAATTTACCGCCGGCGCCGTGCTAATATGAAAAAAAAAATACATTTATTTACTTATCTTATCACACAATATTTTAAAAAAATGATACATACTTTGTACCTATAGTGATTCTGTAAGATAATTAATTCATCTTGTTCCTATACTTTGACATTAATTTGTAGTTAGTCGTTTTTCTGTAGAAAAAGTATATTTACACATATCTGCCGTTGTCTACGTTTATTTTTCTAATAATTTTAAATTTACCTAGGTGTGTTATTATTAAACAACTTAGTGTTTAATTAGTTAATGGGTGATGGATACCTCAGACCAAATAACTTTATACGTTAAGATGTGCGTAGAAAGTATGTTTTAGGGTTAGTGGAAAAATCCGAGGATCTGCGTTAAAAAAGAAACGACAATTTCGAAATCTAGCATAACGTATTGTAGTCACGAATTTTCCTTTTAAATTAATTTTTTCCGGCAAGAAATAATTTTTGGTAGAATTATTGAGCTTGACAGTGAGTGGGAGAAAATTAACTATAGATACCGATCCATTTATCTTAACCATTATATTTAGGAAACAAAACGATTAGGACCATTTTTATACAGGTCCTTCATTTTTTACGTGTACAGTTGGCATCAGTTAATTTTTTTTCGCCATTATTTTTTTTTATTTGTATATAGATAAGATTTTATTTTAAAATAAAATGTAAAGCTTTACATTTAGATATATTATACAGGATGCAAAAAAATATAATAATGAAGCGATTGAATAATCAAATATATTGTACAGAGAGTATATTTGAATGTGAGTTTGAGTGTGAATTGAGACTAACCCCACTTGCTTGCATTTTGGTAATACAGGCTTTTATTTTTACCTGGTACCTAGATTACTACCATGTGAATTGAGTGGTCTGAAAGCTCTCTAAAAGAGAAATTTGATATAAATCGAGCTACTTTTAAATCCATGTATTAAATCCACTAAAACAAAAATGTTGTACGTATTACCCTTTATAGAAGTTAAAAAAGAATACCTAGCCTCAAAAGAATACAATCAATTGCATAAAATATAGTAATGAAAAAAAAAGCGATTGAATTAGATAAATTGTACAGAGTGTATTTAATCTCAAGGATAAATCTGTACAATGTCAATTGAGTCTAACCCCATTTTATGATATTTTGGTAATATAGGCTTTTATTTTTACCTGTTACCTGTATTACTATAATGTGAGTAGAATAGCAGAAATTTTTCCGGCCAAGAACTTTTGATAAAGGTGTGTGAAAGCGCATTTTTATTGATTTTAGTATCTACTCTCCGTATGATGGTGCTAGTGCATACTTTGCCAAATTCCTATGGGTTTGCAGCCGGAAACCACCGGAGCCCCAATAGGTGGCGCTAAGTGTTATACTTAGCATGTAGTACTATTTCAGTATGATAGACGTTTCGTTTTCGATTTTGTCATATCGAGCAATCTGTTATTTCAGATCTCCCTGGGTACAAGCCTGCCTGATGAGGGTAAAGGCCCAGAAATCATGATCGCAGGAGGGGTACCCTGTGACATAATCGAAAGCAATTCTTCTTGTAGGCCGTTTTGCACCTGCAGAAATTATATATTTCTGCTATTCTACATATATCGTTTCCGGCCAAGAACTTTTGATAAAGGTGTGTGAAAGCGCATTTTTATTGATTTTAGTATAATGTGAGTGGTTAAGTAAATAATTAACAAATTGACTTTTTAAAGTTTATTAAGTCCAAAAATTTACTGAAAAGTTACTATTGGCTTGCTGATTTTGTGTATATTGGATCGTATCGAGAATTTTCCAACGATTTTCACCTTAGGAACGCCACATATATTACATTATGAGTAATTTTGTGAGTGAAACTAAAGTTATTCTCTCGCCATTCGTTCTGGACAGTTCTCAAAATAATTAGCAACTCTTCCGAAAGATTGGCAAATTTCTATTAGTTGTTTTCTGTTATTCTATAGTAATTATTGCAGTTTTTACAGAAATGTGGCTTATTTTGTATTATTTTGCACTCGACAAAGAAAAAGCAAGCATTGAAAAAAGTTTCAAATAACTATTGAATTGTTGTAAACGTCAAATGCGAAGTTAATTCAGCGCAAGCACAATTTACAAAGAAGTATTTATGCTAAACGGGTTTTGTGTCGCCAACTGTACATAGTTCCTCTATCTAAACTATTTTAGCAGATATTGGTAAAAAAGGCGAATTTTATAATTTGTTTTTGAACTTGAGTTTAGCAATGTAAATTTTGGCTAGTTCAAAATGGCTCTCAAAGAGCTACAAATTGAAAAACATCGGTAAATTTCCTTTAACCGGAATTTCCTTCGTTATGAATCTTTCCTTTTATTAGGAATAATGAAGTGTGACCCAATTTAGTTCAATACATAGTCATTTAGTAACACATATATACTGTTTTATCAAACATTTTTATTGGGCGCCCATTTGTTCCATAATATTGGATTCCTACTAATATTTTACCAGTTTCTACTTATGCCACACTTTATTTTTGGGCATAATTTAAAATAAGTTCAATAAGTAGTTTTTACATTGACACACACCGCCATTGTGTTACATCATGTTGAATTCGTATCAGTTTATCCGAATATCACATTTAATTTGTCTTCAAAATTTAAAGTCAATAAGATATTTATATACAGTCACCGGCAAAGAGTTTGCAACAAATGGGAATTTTTTTAATTATTAATTTCTCAGAAACTTTTATTTGGTAGGTAACTTTACTGCACTCATTAATTTTGCACTTCTTGAAAACCGAAATAAAATCGGCATCCTTCTTATAGTTTCTATTGGTAAGAGTCTCCTATATTATAGTTATAGAAGGTAATTGATATCTGATGACATGATACAACAGATCTTTGTATACACGTTAAACAATCCTTGAATAAATATTTAATCTTCATTAATATTCATAATTCTGTATGATCTTTATTACTTTTTAAAATTATTTACTTTATTAAGATAACAGTTTGGGCTTATAAACAGTCTGTAAAATGTGTTGACTTCATGTAATTAATGAGGTTATAAATGAGAAATTTTCATTATTTTCGGAAACGTCTCTATCTGAAATATGATCACGAAATATTGTCAAAGTGTTATAGAGTCTTCCAATAAGTTGTCCATTGGGTTGCATACCTTTTTTTTTAAGAAGTGACTTTCAAACTTTCGTTTGAAAAGTAGGATTCTAAAAAAGTCGTCGTCGGCTTGGTTTAATAATCAATTTGCTTAATAATTTTACCCAATAATTTTAACCGAAAAATGCGGAGCTCACACTTTCTAGATTCTAGACGTCGCACAGTGAGTTAAATCGGCCGTCTAGCACGACATAAGTCCCAAATGTAATTTTGCAATATTCTTAACATATTCTAAAAATCTATATTTAAGATAGTGTTAATAATAGAAAAATGCAATTGAGAAACAAAATTATAATTACAGTTCTCGGAGGGGAAGCCTTAAAGTTAGTAAATATTTTAAATCTGAAATTAACATGTTTCTATACATCATTTTCAAAACAGAAAATATGATACTAAACATAGCAAATGTTTTTCTAATTTCTTACATGACTACTGTTTATAATTAAAGTTTTCTACGGTATCAAAACTTTTTAAATATTAAAGCCCTTACCTCAGAAAATTTGGGTCTTTTTAGGTATTACTATATTTAGGTAGTTTTTTTTTAACTTGTAGAGCATGCAAAAAAAAGTTTGTTGAAGTTTAGTTTAATTTTTATATAAAAAATAAGAAAAAGGATCCCTTTTAACCAAAAACCAAAAAATTAGCTGCTCATAGATGCCCATTTGGGATTTATATAGCTTTAACTATGGCTCCTTAATTACTACTGACTGCACCAAAAAAAACTGCACGATATTTATATGACCAGAACTTTGCAAATAATCGTCCGAGTGTAATAACGGTAAACATTTTGCAAAGACTAAGGTACAAAATTTCGGAATTTTGTATTACAGCTGTCATCTTTTTAAAGTTCAAGATGGCGAACCCATTTTAAAAATATGGATATTTTATCCCTCGGTAGAAGTTTTACATGCCACATCGTGTTAAAACTAAATTAACAGTTATAATGCCACATTAGTTCCAAGCAAAATGCTAACACTTTTAAAATTCGGTAAATAACTAAGATATAATTTTATAAAACCACACTCCCTTCAATTCTTTTAATATTAGAAATGAAAATTTCAAATAAAAAACTAATCAATTAGGTAAATTTTAACGACTTTTCTACCTTTACAAAAATAAATCTTAAACGAAGATATCTCCTAAGCTACCAGTTCAGTGCCAGTAATTGGCATTTTTGTAAAGATAATTTCATAAAAATATGAAAATATATAAAGTGCAATATATAAAATATAAAATAAATACAAAAATAAATATAAAAATATATTAAGTGCAATATCTAAAAAATATCGACTTCATTGTATATGGCAAATAACAAAAACAATTTATTTATCACGAAAAGTATACCTAACTAATTAATTTTTATTTGAATATTTTATTACCAATATCAAAAAAATTAAGGAGTGCTTGGGTGCAGGTGCATACGTAGTGGGCTTTTCTAAAACATTATCTGTTACATATTGTTTAGTCTAAAAGTTCTTCTATTGTTTATGTAATGAATAGAATAGAAACTCAATGATATTTTGTACTCACAATTCTACATAACCTAAATAAAGCAATATTTGACAAGACACCTTGTATTCTATCTTAATTTTATATGCGTCATATAGCTATTAGTTAATAATAAGTTTAAAGCAATGATTCATGCATTTTGACATCAATTGTGTTTTTAAGTTACACAAAACATTACATTTTTATTAAAAACTGAAGCCATTTTAGTAACCCGCATCTTGTTTACATTTTTTTTTGCAAAACATTTTGTTACCTATCCTAAAAAAGTATTATATGAAATTTAAAAAACGTTAAAACAATGCTTGAATAATTATGTCGTACTACATGGCCGATTTACCACACTGTGCGTCGTGACCCAAGATCCGTTTAGCACACTTTACTTAGAACGGATTTTTCACTTTAAAAAATGCACAATTATTGTGCACCACTCTACCGACATCTATTGATGAGACTTGGGTCTTCTCGACTTTTTTAGGAGATTATCACTTCTTTTAATGTTCTTGTTTAATTCAAAAAAATTGAATGCTCTTGTTTAATTCAAGAAAGCTAATATAATAAATATATGTACAGTGTGTCCAAGATAAGGATGACAGCATGGGGATCTCGGAAACGGTAAGAGATATAGTGTCGGTTAAATTAGTTGCGTATTTTGATGCCCAAAAAAATCCCGTTTTACAAATTTGAAAATTCTAAGCCGTTCCGGAAATATCCGAGAAAAACCGAAATATTGCGATTTCGTTTTAATTTTCTTTTGAAGCTATTTGAAAAGATATGAAAAAACGGAAAACACTTTTTCATTCTCACTTTTAAAGCTGTACAAGGTGACGTTAACAAATTTTCATTACAACGTTTCGTTTCGATAGAACCACCATCAACTTTGATTTTTCTTATGGGACGGAAAAAAAGTACACCCAGTATTAGATTGCGCTTTTCATTGCGAATTCAACGATGTACTACAAAATATGGTTACTTATGTTTTTATCCAGAAAAATTGCTTTTTAATACATTTCTAGCATTTTATTATAGTAGGCCATGAAATCCTAACGTTAATAGGAAAAAAAAAACAGTTGACAAGTTCGAATCAATGTATTTATTTATTTAACAAATATTCAAACACGTAAATGTTTGCTATGCTCCTTCACATGCATATTATCCTTGGCTAGTACAACATTTAAAAAATGAAAATAATGGTGGTGTCCATGCTAATGGCAATGATGGTTTCGTAGTAAGCGAAGAAGTGGAAACAAACGTTTTAGCGTACATCGAGTATGACCGTACAGCTTCCCTTCGTGAATTAGGCAAACGGTGCAATACGTCCCATGAAAGCGCCAGAAAAATTTTAAAGAAACACGGGTTTAAATCGTTTAAGTCTCAAATTCACCACCACCTATTTGAAAATGACTTCCAAAGACGACTTATTTAATAAAATAAAAATAAAATGATGATTTAGTATACCAACAAGATGGCGCCCCTGCTCATAATTCAAGAATTGTTGCAAATTACTTGAATGAACGATTTGGTGAGAACTGGTTGGGAACCAATGGACCAATTCGATGGCCAGCGAGGTCGCCTGACCTAACCCCGCTTGATTTTTCTATATGGGGTCATCTGAAAGAAAAAGTGTATGCAACTCCTGTAATATCGTTGGAAATTTTAGAAAATAGAATAAGACGAGCCGTTGAGAGTATCTCAGAACAGCATTTACGAAACCTGCTCGCGGAAAATGTTGAGAGAGTTACACTATGCCAAGAACAAGGCGGACAGCGCATAGAATATTTAATTGAGTGACTTTTGTATTAATTGTGAAAGTTTGATTTTAAATTAGCATTAAACCCAATAAAAACCCCCATATTTGTTTATTATTTCTACCTATAATTCAAAAATATCTTCGGTGTTAGAAAATGGCGGCCATATTGAATTTTGAACAAAAGCTTCCTGGTCCTCCATTTCGAAAAAAAATCAACTTGTGATATGTCAATGTAAAGGGAATTCTAAGTTCTATCAAACTGTGTGAAAAAATATACAGGGTTCTTTTTAAACTTCTTGACTTAGGTCTAGGTATTTCCGGAAAAACCGAAAGCCTACCGGTAAAATAAAATTAATACTACTTGTGAATTTTTCTCGATTTCCTAAAATAAGACAGCAAAAATCATAAAATGTCAAAATAATACAAACTTGCTTATCAATAAAAAATATTCCGAAATTTACTGATTAATAATATGTGTGTGTGGGTGTGTGTGTTTCATGTTATGTATTACGAAAAATGTATATCGGCAGAGTTTCGTCAATTTTTTCTCAAACAAAAAGCAAAAATACGGTTTGTTATGCGGTTTTGTTTTTGTTTTTTGTTTTTCTCAGTGTAAAAATGTAACGAAAGTTATCAGAAATGTCGATACAAAACAGTACTTTTGACGTTTCTGGTTAAATCTAATGAAAATTATAATGGCATTCCTATGCAATTGTTTCCAAGACCTACTTATCTTAGTTAAGTCATCTTTCATGTTACTGCACCGTATCTACTGGTAAAATAAAATTAATACTACTTGTGATTTTTTCTCGCTTTCCTAAAATAAGACAACAGTCACAAAATGTCAAAATAATACAAAATTACTTATCAATAAACAATAAAAAATATTCCAGGATTTTCTGATTAATAATATGTGTGTGTTTGTTTCATGTTATGTATTAGGAAAAATGTGTATCGGCAAGGTTTTGTCAATTTTTTCTGAAACAAAAAGCAAAAATACGGCTTGTTATTCGGTTTCGTGTAGCTAATAAGATATACTTTAATACTAATATTTAATAAATACAACTTTCTATTTAAAATCTTTGAGAAAATTTAAGAAAAAGTTCACATTTTAAAGAAAAAATTAAACTTATCCCATTTTGTGACAAATTAAAAATTTGATTTTAAATTTGATTAAAATCCATTGAAAACCCCATTTTGTTTAATATTTTAATAATTTGTTAAACAAAATTTCATCGGTATCGGGAAACGACCGCCTTATTGAATTTTGAAAAAGCGCTTCCTGGTCCGCCATTTTGAAAAAAAAATATAACTTGTGATATGTCATTGAAAAGGTAATTCTAAGCTCTATCAAACTATGTAAAATAATATACAGGGTTCCATTTGAAATTCTTAACTTGGTTCTGATATCGGAAAAACTGGCAGTAATATTCAATTGTTTTTTCATGAAAAATATGTGTCTTAATACCATATTTCGTTAACCCAAATATAAATATCCTAACCTAAAAAGCAAATGAGTGGCATCGTGTAAAACGATATCGTTGACACCCGGTATATATATATATATATATATATATATATATATATATATATATATATATATATATATATCATACATATATATTTCAATTATTTATTGTGCAGAAATCAAATAATTTTTATGTCATGAGCCTATCGTATGATATTATTTAATAATATGATGAAATAATAATGATTCATTTAAGTTGTATTGATTTAAATTACTTCGCACTACTTTTACGTTTTTAATGATATCGGGAAAGTTTTCCGCTCAATACGAACTTTTTTCTAGGTCAATTCAATAACTTACTAGATCATCATATATTCGATTTTTTTTGTAGAATTTATTTAAACCATGCCTAATTTATCATTTTCTAGTTTATTTTAAATAAAATTGACCAACGGACTGCATTGATTATTTTTAACCGGATGGAATATTTTTTAACGGACTCCGAAAAGGAGGAGGTTGTTTTTTTTATGAAATTTGAGGAAATATTCAAGATACGCTAGAGTGGTCCCACAGCAAGCATATTGCAAAATTGTTAAAAATGGGGGAATGACGCTATTTAGAATTTTTTAGGAGACGCGATGTAGGCATTAAAAATGCCCTAAACAGTAAAAATAATATGTCATTCCATTTAAAAAAAAAAATTGTCTAGGAAGTCGGTGTCAAACTAATAAAGACAGTAAAACATTATATTCGTGATATTAAACTTCACATAATACGTAAATTTATTTTTGTGATTAAGTAATTAATAATAATGAGTTTGGCGCCGACTTCATAGAGTAAAATTTCCAAAATGAAATAAAATATTATTTTTTATTTTTTAGTGCACTTTTTTAAGTCAGTTTTATGTTTTTATAAAAAATTTGTTGTATTAAATACATATTACAATTTATTTCGTAAGGCTGGTCCTATTTGAATGAGCTGAAAAAAAATGTTTGAAACATAATTTTTTTAAATAAAATATATACTATAAATATATAGTTTCAATTAATGGACAATAGTTGATTTTGAAATAATATTTGAATAAATAAACTGATTTATTTATTATCTTCAAAGGTAATTCTTACTGGTCTTATGTAATTTTTTGTCACGAAATTTCAGTGAGCTACTATATCTAATCAATATCAAGTGAAATTCGATATACGGTGTGTCCCAAATTGTAGGTGATGCATGTATGGGGACCTACAGTAATAAAACTAAACGGAATACAAAAATGGTTAACTAGGAAGAAAGTAAATGTTGCATTTTTGAACATATGCTGTAATTTATTTTTCAAAATGTTTCAAATTTAAAAATGCAGTTTCAAAGATATTTTTTTTAAATATGGGTTTTGGTTTTTAATTGGAGTTTTTACAAAGTGTCGATTTTCCAAAAAAACAACCAGGTGTCACACTTGCTCAATCATCATATTGTTGAGCAGGTGATTTCATATTGTGTTATATGGTATAATTTGTGTGAGATGGAAATGAAAAAAACCTCAAGTTATTTTCTTCCTTTGTCAGTCAACGAAAAAGAATTGCTATAAATTATAAAAAAAATATAGTGATTCCCCAAAACCGTTTTGGTCTTTTTTCCAATAGGCTGGTTAGTTTTCAGTATATCATAACATGAAAAAATGCCGCTAAGTTGTAACCTGTGAATTCAGCTTGACTAAGGAATATATAAGCTGCAATGCAGGAAGTTTTCCAATACACTGGGGGGTTACTTAAAGGGTGAAGACCGATTTATATAGGGCGTTTGAAAAATATGTAAGTTATGTTAATGTGTAACAGCGGTAAACAAAAGCTACATATATTTGCTGACGACCCTTTACATTTGAGAAACTTAAATAATAATTCTTTATCCATACATTTGAAGCTTAAGCCATTTTATCAACAACTTTGATGTTTTGGTAATTTCTGGGACGTAAGTCCAATAGCCTCACAATTTCACAACAATTGTAATATAATTTAGTGAAGATATTCACAAAATCTCAAAAACGTCCAGCCAATAGCTTACTCTTTAGAATGGTGGACCCAAAATTAATCTAATTTTCTTTTGGGGTAATATTCAAGTCACGATTTTTCAGAATTTGTAAATAAAAAAAAATGATTTTCAAATTTCGAAATTACAAGTATTTCAATTTTGTGAAAAATATTAACAAATCACGCTCAATTTTGAACTTCGAATTTAGTTTGGACGTAAAAAAATAATCAACCGATTTTCCAAGTACAATTTTTTAATGCTTCTTTAAAGATGGATGCTAGTATTGTTAGTTATTTAAAGTGAATTTTAAAGTATATGTAAATACAATGGGGCAATATTTTGGCAGCTCATCCTTTATTTAATAGAACGAAACTTTTAGTAAATATATGAGATGCAAAAGTAAGGGCTGCAAAACTGAGGAACGTATAAGCCAATGGCGGGGAGAACATTCATTCTGAATTAAAAAAAATGTATCAGATATAATCTTAAAATAAATGACTAACAAATGTTTTTTATATACATGCTTATTATTGTAGACAGTATGCAAAGACACCAAAAGATCGCAAAAACCTTATTGCTCTTCTTAGTAAATGTAGAAGACATTCTGCTTAAACGGTTGACAAGAAGCCTAAAATATTGTAATAACTGAAATAAGTCTAAGTATATGTAGGATAGTCATCAATAAAAATATTTGAAACAATACTGAAAGCCAGTTTATTTACAAAGTAATTTCATTAAGTTGTTTCCAAAAACAATCTGTCAGTGCCAACTATGGATTATCAAAACTTCCTATTTGTTATTTTTATTGCCTTGGTTAAAACAAAGTAGATTACATCCTCGTTAATGTTTTAGTACCTACAAGATTAAACTATAAATAACTCGTTATGTTCGAAAACCGCCAATATGAATACAAAGTATTATCATTACACTTAATTCATATTATTTAAATTATTTGTTATAAATTCGACGTTTGCATGTTGATAAAAGCGCTAATAAATAAAATGACTGCAATTTATCTTAAATATATAAGTTTTCAAAAATACGTAATCACAGTTTTCATAGTCAATTAGATAGTGAATTTACTACTAATTAAAAAATAAGTTACAATATGACAGTTACTCTTTTTTATGTAAATTAGATGTTTGCATGTTGGTAAAAGTGCCAATAAATAAAATAAATGCAATTTATCTTAAATATATAAGTTTTTAAAATTACATATACACAGTTATATAGTGCCTCTCTTCACTAACTTTGACTACTAATAAAATAAACAAGTTATTCGGGATTAAAAAATCTCATGTTCATATTTGTACATTGGCAAATATGACAGGTATTAAATTAATTTACAATTAGACAATTGAATACCCTCTTTCCCGCTCAATTTATTTTTTTTGTGAATCAGGCAAGATAAAAATTTGTAAATTTCCACACTTCAATATCAAAACAAATACTCTTTTATGCATATTTTGTTATTGAAAATGTCAAGAAGGCGGCTGAGATCAGTTTGAAAGGTATTCTCAACCTTTATTTAACCTCGATATGTAGGGACATTAAAATTACTTATTTCAAAATGTCGGCTATTCGAAAATGTTACAGATCCTAAAAAAAGACATCAAAGGTTCTTAAAAACTTGTAAAGCTCAAGTACTTAATTCCTCTCGTGATTCTTAGTTGAAACGTTCTTGTGAGCCTGGGGGCTAAGTACTGTACTTTTCTATATTTTCTCCTTTGTAAAGCAACCATACGCGCGACGCTTAGGGGCCAAATGGCTCGAGGTCCCACCACCACCCGGTTCCCTAACCTAGGGAACCGCCTCTCTGTGATAGGTACTTACGGTTTAACGAGACTAGGGCCTTAATAAACCATAAGTCGTCTCTATCCTAGGTGTGTCAGCTCGTACACATCCGGATGTGTGTACTTACATCGCACCTCTCCTGTATGCTTCGCGGACATATAGGGAGTATCTCTGAAACGGAAAAGGGCATTATTATCAGTGTATGTGTTGTGTGTTGTCGCGGGGTCTACGGTGGTAGACCCTGTGAGCCCGCCGCTCCTCCAAGGGGTCGTAGTCCACCAGCCTTCGGAGTTCTTCGTTTGGATGTGCCGCTGCCCGCTGGATGCCTTTCATGGCTTTGGTCCTGATTGCGTCTTGCAGTGGTTCTCATTGCAAGTCCCGGTGTATCTGGGCGTTCCCGACGTACCATGGTGCGTCGACTGCCATTCTCAGATACTTGTTTTTTGTTGATGCTAACTTGTTTATGTAGGTGGGCGCTGCATAGGCCTACGCTACTGCTCCGTATGTCAGTTGTGATCTTGCGATCATCTTTATCATTTTATGATCTTTATCATTTTCAGCTTTGTCCGAAGAGCCATAGGGCTCTTTCGGTTCATAAGAGGGTATAGTCTAGCCATAGCCCTGCTAGTCTTTGTTCGTGTCTGTTCAATATGAGGCTTACATGTTAGCGCCTTATCCATAGTCAGCCCTAGATATTTTTTGACCGTGTTTGTCCACGGTATGTCTGTTCCTTCTATGTTTATAGCCACTGGGGGCGTCATTCTCCTCTTTTGGAAGAGGATGGCCTGGCTTTTCTGTGCGTTTATTTTGATCTTCCAAACACCAGTCACTTATCAGATCTATCTCTTCCTGCAATCTCCTGCATATTATTCCTGGAGGTCTATGCTTGGCCGCTATAGCACTGTCATCAGCGTATAGAGCTAGAAAAGTGGTGTGTGTTAGGGATGTCATGTGTATACACGTTATATAAGTGCGGTCCTAACACAGATCCTTGGGGCACACCCGCTTCTAGTCTCCTTTGTGTCGATCTCGAGTTTTTAACTCCGACACTTGCCGTTCTATCTTTAAGATAGTGGGCTATTACTTTGCAAGTGCAACCATACAAGTATTATACTTAGCCTATATACGGTCGGTTGCAGAAAGCTCAATTAAAGTTTAGAAAGTTTAACGGAATGTCAAATTTGACAGCGAGTTCCTAGCTTTCTATAAGCAGCTTGTCAAATCCGAAAACTCAGTTAAATATTCTAAACAGCAATTAAGTTTTGTGCAACCGGCTGATACCATTCAAAGCATTTTTAGCCGTATTCAGTAGGTTTAAATTTAGACCGGTCTAACTTAACGGTTAAAGGTTTAAAATGACATAAGCAACAATTGAACAAATTTTTTTTCTAAATGTCATGATTACAAAATGACAGTGACATAAGTGAAACACAACTGGTAAACTATAGTTTTAATTGTCATGGCAACTAGATCTGGTCTAACTCAAACCTTTTTAGTGAATACGTAAAATGCACCGACTGACCAATGGATAAAATGTAAAAAATGAACATTCTATTCTTGGTGATATTTTTTATTTAGTAATTAAGTGGGTATTCCACTATACCCAGAAAACTTATTTTCATATTGGTTTTCCTTAGTCTGTATAGCCGAATATTTTAAAGGGTAAACAAATATATATGTTTCAATTCAATTTGTGTTCATGTGAATGCCATTTTTATAATAGAGTGATGTAAGTTTGTAATTTAATAATATGTGACTTCTTTGTCTAATAGTGTCAATTATATTACTTAGTATTCAATTTCAGTATTCTAAAGGTGTTTTAAAAAACTTCCTAAAAGTTACATTCTAATATTTGTAAAGAATTTGTTGTAAATTTATATTCCAAAAATTATTTTTGTAAATAAACTTCTGGCCATAAATAGTGCTTTAAGAATTTTTTTTATCAAAGTTCAAAGATGGATATTTCAATTGAGAAACACGGTATCGAGATGCGATTTTTGGTATTAGCTTGTCCGTTCTGTTGAGTAGGTGCTTTTATTTGCATGACCGCATATACACACAAAAAATGGTACATACAGGTCGTAAACTTAAAACCCTCCCATTTTTGCAAAAGTTTGTTAACTCCTAAAATTCTCAAACATTTATTGCTTGTGACTAAAATGATCTTTGATAAAATAAAAAAAAAACATTTTTAGCGATTTTTGATATTTTTGCTTTTATACAATATACAACGTTTCTACGAAAATATTTACATCTTCATACAGGTGGAGAGTTAACTTAAGAACCTGTATACAAAACAAATGTTTATTACCTAATTTATGATCATGTGTTATACCGTTATCAAGTATTAAGAAGGATGGATACATTGTGCGGCAAAAGGTAGCTTAAATTTGCCAAACACTAACTTATGTATTCTATAGAGTCTATATATATTGCTTTTAGAATTATTTCCGACGTAAGATAATTACGATATAGCACCTGTGATAAAACTTTTGTGAACTATAGACTTTTTTGTCAAAACGTTTTTTTCATTTTTATTCGAGCCGTTTTATTAGTCTTAGTATTCGTTTTCAATTCCAAAAGAGTTATACAGGGTGTTATTTAATCGATGGCTAAAAATGCAATTAATACTCTTTTAGCTCGTTTTATGTCTAAAAGTTTATATGAACATGTCTCCGCAAAGCCTTCATTTTTGAGATACAGGGTGATAAAGTTCTAATTTTTTTTAGATTCTTTCATAAAGCTTGTACACTTCTAGAGATAAATTATTCAAATTTAATACACTGCTTGTTGTGGTCAATGTTACTTTTTCCCAGGTCGCGACCCCTGAAAACTTTACTGTGGCGCCAGTGGCCATTTTACAACAAAATTCCTTATTCTGTTCTGTAACTTTTTGAGCTCTTAGATTTTTTTGATATTTTGTACCGTTTAGAAATTGTTTAACAAAAAGTCCCTTCATGTCTATCTAATTTTAAGGTCATAATGCAATAACATTACAGTTTTATTATTTTTTCCGTGTTCCATATGCCCTGGCCATGGTGAATGCGACATTTTGCAAACTAAGTTCTAAACGGTACAGAATATCGAAAAAATCTAAGAGACCAGAAAAGTATCATTGCCCACAACAAAAAGTGTATCAAATTTGAATAATAATAGTAACTTTATCACCCTGTATCTCAAAAACGAAGGCTTTGCGGAGACATGTTCATATAAACTTTTAGACCTACACCGAGCTAAAAAAGGATTAATTGCGTATTTAGCCATCGTTTAAATAGCACCCTGTATAACTCTATTGGAATTAAAAACGAATACCTTATATTAAGACTAATAGAATGGCTAGAATAAAAATGGAAAAACCATTTTGACAAAAAAGTCGATAGTTCACAAAAGTTTTATCACAGCTGGTATATCGTAATTATCTTACGCCTGACATAATTCTAAAAGCAATGTATAGTAAATTCTATAGAATATATAGGTTAGTGTTTGGTACATTTTAGCTAACTTTTGCCACACCATGTATCCATACTTCTTAATACTTGATAACGGTTAGAAAATGATCATAAATTAGGTAATACACATTTGTTTTGTATACAGGTTGTTAGGTTAACTCTCCACCTGTATGAAGATGTAAAATTTTTGATAGAAACGCTGTATATTGTATAAAAACTAAAGTCTCTAGAAAATGGTTTTTTGAATTTTGTCCAAAGATCATTTTAGTAAGAAGCAAAAAAAATGTTTTGAGAATTTTAGGAGTTAACAAACTTTTGCAAAAATGAAAGGGTTTTATTTCACGCCCTGTATGTACCATTTCTTATGTGTATATGCAGTCATGCAAGTAGAAGCACCTACTCAACAGAACGGCCAAGCGATTACTAGAAACCGCATTTCGATATTGCGCTTCGCAGTTGAAATATCCATTTTTATTTAAGCTATGAAAAAAAAATCTTGATGCACTATTTATGGCCAGCAGTTTAGTTGCAGAACTTAACGAAAAACCGTTAGAGTCAAGTTGCGAACTTACAGTTTTAAATTTTAGATCTCAAAAAGTGAAATTTGAACAAAATAATTTACTATGCATTTTTTGGAACATCGAACAGTTATATTTCGAAATTGATTATATTTATTCTTATCTAGTATGGTCAAAAATTAAGTAGAAATATGAAATTGTACGGAATAAACAATTTTGAAAAGAAAATCCCGATTCCTGATATTGAAAGTGTCATTGCCGACAGTCTATTTCCTTGTGGAACTATCCATTTAGCAAATCGATTCCGAACCCGAAAAATGTTTTCAGACGACGCCTAAAAAACCGAGGCAAGTATAAAAAAACAACCTCTGGTCAGAAATACTACATGTTTCTGAAGCAGTTGCTGAAATGAATATTCAGGGAATCTCGAGTAAAACTGAAAAATTAAAGCTCATTAGTGACTATTATATAAAAAATACATTTAACAAACATAAATTAAGTAAACTGGATCTAATTTTTATCCAAGACCGCTTAAAACACACGCCCTGTATATTTAAATATATCTTTCTAAATTCATATATTTAACAATAGATGATTATCAGACATGTTTTGCAATTTTTTTTAAATAAACCCTTTTTGTCTCACATCTCATTTAGTCGCAGTACTGAGCGCTGTCTTAAAGTATTTAGTTTGCTATTGAGGTGTACCAAATTTCAGGTTTTTATCTTGATTGGTTTCATAAATAAAAAGACAATAAAGATCCGTATTGCATAATATCAATTATAACACAAAATAAAAAGAACTTAAGGGTGATGCACTGATCTGTGGCACACGTTTTTACAATATATTTTATAATAACATAGGTAAAATATTTTTGTATAACGTAGCAAATAATTAGATAATTGACTAATTATTATTTGATCCTCTTGAATTTTATCGCAAGAAACCTTGTTATTCAAAGGTTAATGTGTAGAATTGGTTTTCATCAGACAGCAATTAAATTGAATATTACACAATTATAGATAAGAATATTTTTTAAATTTCTGGTAGATAAACGCGTTTTTTACGTGACGTTTCAGTATGATAGTTATTTACATACTTAGAGGAAGTTGACACTAGTAAGTTTTGATAGGGTTGGCAAATTGTATATATCAGTTTATGGTGTTCAGCGTCGCTGTTCTATTTCTAAGTGACCAGCTTTTTTATTGTTCAGTTATTCTTCTTGAACATTTCTCTACGCATGGCCTTAATTCTCGTTCCCCATGACGTTCTGTGGGTTCCTTCCTTTTTTCGTCCATTCCATTGACAAGCCCATTATTTTTGTTAGATGTTCTGCTTCATTATCCTTCAATCCCTATTATCTGTTTAATCTTTCCATTCCTTATTTGATTTTGTTTTGATATTGCCGTCTATTTCCACTGCCTCTAGCCTCTTATTGTGACGTTCTGTTAGCTTGTAAGTTTTAGCACCATATAATAAACTACTTTTAATTATGATCTTATATGTTAACCTTCTTTTTAACTAATTCATTGGTTCCATAACTGCTGTTCATAGCAGATATAGCTTTTCTGACTTAGATTATTCGAATTTGAATTTCTCTACCAACTGTGAAAGTGACTCGTAGTGATTTATATTCTTTGAATATTGATATTTCTCCATTTTCTAGTTGCAAGTTGGTCTGTGTTTCACCTACACACAAATGCTTAGTTTTACTTACGTTTACTTTAATACCTCACTCATTATATTCTTTAATCAATTTTCGCGACGTAGTATTCCATGTCTTCCTTATCATTTGCCAGAATTAATTAATTAATCGGCGAGTTGTAGTTCGTTAGTGACACGCAATGTCGTTTAGTTGAACCATACCACTGTCCTTCTTTTTCCATCGTTTCAGTGCGTCTGATGCATATATTTTAAACATATTAGGCCAATGTGCAGCAGTATTGGCTCTGTGCATTCGTAACTGTAGAAAGTTGTGAGTTACTTACGATTACATTCTGGTAGGGGTTCTTCCGACCACCTGTCAGCTCGACATGTATCTCGCCACCAAGATGCACGTCCATCTTGCAGCTAGCAATAAATGTCATATTAGAATTATATTGCTGGGAACTTCGAGTATGTATCGGGTGTCAAATTATAAACTTACATCCCCCTTAACACATCTTTTTCTATTGCACAAGTTAAACAAAAATGCCTTTTTATAGTTTTAATTTCATAGTGTCCTAATTTGCATTTATGATCTCGGAATATATAAAGGGTACACCGATAAATATGATTTTTTCAAGTGGAACCCAGTAGTTATATGTTCTTGAAATGGGTCTCTTCTTGCTGATTATAAATATACTAGGTTTGATATTTTTGTCTTTAAAGATACTCGAGGAATTTAAGAAAAACGCTGCCCCAAGAGACTCCACTGTTTAGTAAAACGCTCTCGGCCTCTGTCTTACACATTGTCTCTTATGGCAGGATTTTTGTCATATTTCTCGGGTATCTTTAAGATAAAAGTATCAAACCCAGTATATTTACAATCAGGAAAAAAGACCTATTTGATGGTTATGTACATTTGAAAAAATCATATTCTTTGTCGTATCCTGTATATCTTCAGACATATTGAAAATCTGATCACAAATTCGAACACTGCAGAATTTGAACTAAAAAATGGTATTTCTATTTAACTTGTGCAATTAAATAGATATGTGTTAAGGGGAGTGTATGGTTATATTTAAAATGGGGTTTACAATACTAAGTTTTAGAGATATCAAAAAATATTTGTATTCAAAAATATTATGGTTTTATCTGGACCGCCATGATTTGCTAAAAAAATAAAGAAATGACAGTTGGAAACTAAAAAATGAGCATCAACGTTGTTATTTTAAATGGAACACACTGTATAATAATATTTTAATGAATGGTTCTTGTCTTGCAGATTATAAATATACCAGATTTGATATCTGTATCTATAAGAAATGCTGAGAAACTTGACAAAAACTATGCCACAAGAGGTGATGTGTTAGAAAGAGAGAGAACATTCTAACACATAAGTGGAATTAATACAAATACACTATTTCTTATGGGAGGTTTTTTTCTCAATTTTCTACCGCAACTCTCAGTTTTGTCGGAATTTAAAAACGAATACATTGTTTTTTTTTGTTCCGGTCGGACCAATGAAAGCCGGTATAGTTTGTTGTTAAAAACATATCAAAAATACATTGTGGGCAACATGTTTATTCAAAAAAATCCAGGGGTAAGAGCAGTTCCTTTGGTGAAAAAATAGGTTGATTCTATTAAATTATTAAATGTGAAGTATAGGATAATATGCTGTCAAAGTTGTCTTGTGATATTTGCGGTGTCTAGGGCTTCTATAAATCTACAAAGAAGTTCTGTTTTACAAAACTTGTACTATTTTTTCTGGCTGGTATTCCTTCTTTGATACAAATCTTTCAGAAATTGATTTCTAAATATGATCATAATATTTATTTAATGACCCTGTAACAGACTTCATAATATTTAACAGACTTCCGGGGGTATTTTCATGCATGCATGATTTTGACACATTGTTAAATAGTTAAGTCGATTTCTAAGCTTTTATGAATTTTAGGGCAAAGAAAATAGAGACAGAGCCCTCCAAGATCTCTCACGTCACCTCGTCGACAAATATATAGCTCTGGAGAGAAAATGGTTGGTGCTATTTCCAGAAGGTGGATTTCTTCGAAAGCGCAAAGCGATATCGCACAAATACGCAGAAAAAAACAACTTGCCCAAGTTTGAAAATGTATCACTGCCTCGGGTGGGTGCGATGAAAATAATCATGAACACACTTGGACCTCAGTCGTCTGTAAATAATAATTCTAGTAGTAAGTCAGGTAAGTAAAGTGTACTTGTATACTTAAATACGTATATATAAAAATATATATATATATATATATATATATATATATATATATATGTATGTATATATCAGGTAAACTGTTCTAAATATACAGGTTAGAAAATACATAACGAATTGGACATTGTTTATCTGCATCTTTTAGTTTATAGGCTTGATGCAGTTAAGGTCGTGATTCATTTGATGAGGAATTTAATATATCGAAATAATTCTGGATTTTGCTGTTTGTTTTGCTTCTGTGAAAGTGAACTGGGGTGTAAAGATTCATATATGAGCACTTGTATTTTCTTTAAAAAGTAGATTATAGTGCATATATATGATCAATTAATTAACAATTTTATAAGGAATTTTATGTTTGATCTCCAGTGTAATCACCTTTCATTCCTATCATTCAGTTTTTATATTATAAGTCTATTCGACAGTTTTTCAAATGTGCAAATTTATTTATAACATCTTCATGAAACTGAATTCTTATAAATAAGTTTTTCTTATCCCATAAAAAAGAAGGAAGTTAGGAGTGCGGTTATATTACAGTGTGCCATACGGTACATATACTTCTTAATAATCCAGTGCTTCTTTGATATGCAATATTTGGTTTATATAGTTACGTTAATAAAATTTTGTTAAAAAGAACAGTCATAATCGACACATATGTGTAAGTGTTCAGTAATCAAAATTATCCTTAAACATTGAATATGACTAATAATACTATTTAATCATTACTTTTTTTGTTTGAAAATTGTTTTGGTATTTTTTTTTCAGAATTCCAAAGAGCACATATCGACTATATTTTAGATATAACTATAGCTTATCCCAAAGGTGTCCCAATAGATTTAAGTCACATAGTCTTTGGAAATAGGCCACCCTGTGAAACAGTATTATTTTATCGAGTCTATCGGGCTACAGAAGTGCCTATAGATTCAGAAGCCATGACAGATTGGTTATTCAAGAGGTGAGAGTTTGCACATTGTTTTTTATTTATTTATTTGTTTTTATATTAATATTTTTAAACATTGACTACGGAAATGTAATATTCCAAATGGTATGCCTAAACCGCGAAAAAATAAATAAAAAGTGTACATGCATGTAAATATATATTTTGGAATAAACACAATATTTTAAAACTTTGATATAATTTTATATTTTCATATTATTTTGTTATAATAAGAAAATAAAAAACGCAAAAAAAAAAAACGCGAAAAAAAAACAGAGTTTTGTAAAAGAAAACCAAAACAAGAAGTGCCGCCCAAAGCAACAGGAAGTTTGTCTTACCGTAGACACGTATTTTTGATTTAGGTCTTCATCAGTATAGCAAAAACTAGTTTAAAGGCGATTTAAAACGCCACTAAAAACAAAAAACCGTACCAAAACACAGCAGCATAAGCATCCTGTTGCGAAATTCCAAAGCCAAGGCGAGTATAATTAACGCCATCAAAAATCAGAACTAGGGGTCACCAACAGATGCAAGACACTTGACATTTGGTATGTTAGGGGATTATCGGATGAAAGTTACATGATACACCCTATTACATCGGAGCAGCTACCTGTTGGGAAACTCTTATAATTCCTATAAGATTTTCCAACTGCTGATTTGAATATTCTAAAACTTACTTTAATTAAAGACGTCAACGTTTACCTTTTCCATTAGTTCATTCATCTCCCGATACATTCTTGAGGGAGGGGAATTATACTTATAGTGGGATGACCACAGCACATTAAATAGTTTGGTACTTGCCAAACTAGTTAATGTGCACTCATAATTTAATTCCAAAGATTCTGATTGACTCACCACATAGACTGAAGAAAAGAAAGCTGCGAGTAGCTGAACAATATGTTGAGGTTCCTCAGTCAGACATTGAATTAGGTAGATCAAACTGACAGTTTTGGGATCATGATTAATTAAAATGTGGATATATAATGTTTATAAGTAAAGTGATAAAGATCTTTACATTGGTTCCGCAGTTGAGAAAATTTTGTATATGATTTTCTTTTCAAAAAACAAACTTCTCAGAACATATGAGAACCAAGCAGGAAATTCTTTATTTTTTGAATTTTTGAAGAACCGTGAGGAAACAAATAATCGAAGTGTGAGAGGCACAAGTAAAGATCCACCTAGTTTGCGCTTTTAAAATCATAATAATAATAATAATAATAATTGTATGATAGGTCCCGAATTTTAGCAAGTAAATGATGTTGGATTTAGAATAATATAGGATCATATATATTACATTTAACAATAGGATCAAAGGAGAGTTCAACATTTATTTTTCTATTGTTACTTAAAATGAACTCCAAAAAATTATCCATTATGTTGGGAGACGAATTGAACTGAGAAAAATTCAAGTATTTAACAAAATCAGATAAACATTCGGACTGTTTGCTGCTACTGTTGCACTATACTCATTATTTTGCCATAATATTTCGGGGAGGTTGAAATCTGCCATTAACATAAAGTCACTACAGTTATAGGTTGTGATGTTATAGTCGATGGTAGAACATACATTGTCTTAAGTTTCAACCGATGTTTTGGGGGAAATATAAATTCAGCCAGCGCTCAGCTTGTATTGATCTATGTTGATCAATACATACGCCTTTTCAGTAAAATCTGTATTAAGTAAGTCGTCGCCGCCATGAACAGCCTCACTAGTTGTGTTTGAATAATCATATCTATAAGCGTTATAATCATCCATTATAATTGTTCTAGATATGGATCTGGAGCTCTTACTTTAAAGGAGTTAGTGTTGCTTTTCGTAGCAAGTTGTTCAACAGTAAGTTGGTCCTGAGGAATAATTAGCTCTTTTTAATGTGATTTATTATCACGTTTGCTGAGTTCCTGAATTTCCAGTACTAACTGGGAAAATTCAGCCGAATTAAGCTTGATTAAATGACTGTCACAACAGTCTGGGCAGATAATTTTACAGAATCAACATGACCAAGGTAAGACAAGAAGAATTTGGTGTGTTTACCGCCAAGGCAATAGGACAACCATCTGACTTAGGTAAGAACTACTTGAGAGGCGAGTATAATTGGTGCATCCAAAAAGAAAAAACAAATTGAGTCACCGACAGATGGAAGATAGTTGACATTTGGTATTTCAGGAGAACAAACATTAGGGTTATCAGACATGATACACCATAACACAACGCGGCGGTATAAGCCATCTGTCGCGAAACTTTTATCCCAATATGTAACACACAAGAAGAAAGAGGATCTTGCTGCTAATAATACAAATGTTAGAAATGAAGAATCCCTTGTGTTTCTGATTTAGATATTTATCAGTACAGTAAAAACTAGATAAAAGTCGAATACATTAGCGTCACCTAAAACAAAAAAACTAGGAGTCACTAATAGCAGAAAGGCAAGACAGCTGACATTTGTTATTTTACGAGAACATCCGGTGAGGGTGGAGGACATGATACACCCTACCACAACGCGGCAGCATGAGCCGCACAAGTGTTTAATAAACTTCGCCAAAGAAAACCTTTTTAACATAATGAATTACAAAAAAACCTATTATCAAATCACTGTATACATATATTAGTGGGATTTTTGTAGGCAAAGGTCAGTTTGCTGATTTTTTAAGGTTAAATTTGATTTACTTTGTTCTAAGGCAAGTATTTTACAGAGTTCACAGTTTAATTTTCTCTTTGTTTTAGGTGGGAAGAAAAAGAAAAAATGCTTCAATCTTACTACGACACGGGAGTGATCCCTGCAGAATACAGTCGGTCGAAGAGTTGCGAACCGAAAATAATCGTTCAAGATTATCTAAGGTTCCTTATTTTGCACATTTTTTTCCTAGTGTCGAGTTACTTGCACATACGGATGTTTATCGCCGCATACCAGTGCTGTTTGTATTTTCTGGTTTATTAGCACTTTGAGATTCCGTACTTGGTTGTGTTAGTTAGGTATTATATGTGAAATTTTAATTTTTGCGCACGTTTTTTCAAAGTCTGACGTTGGATTAGACTGAGAGGAAGAGGTGAGTGTAAATAGTAAGGCGGAGAATAATGTAAAATATTTTATTAATGGTGAGAAAGTCTGCTTGCTTAACGGAAGTGATTATTCTGTTTGTAGTTAAGTTGAAACTAGGGGTGGGTCATATAATCGACTATTCAGTTAACTTTTTTCAAAAAATCGACTGTACGATCTTTCAATTAATCGATTTTTCGAATAATCTATATTTTAATTATTCGATAAATCGGTGACTCTTATTGAATATATTTATTTTTGGTTAAAAGAAGATTAATCGAAAAAATCGATTAATCTGGAACAATCGGTCTGTGCAATAATCTATTGTTCTGGATAATCGCTCAGCCCTAGTTGAGGCCTGATGACTTATATACAGCCATATTCCCTAAAGGGGTTTAAATTTAGACCAGGCCAGGTTTAAGAAGATATGCAACTGGTAAAAATAATTTTTATATATGTAACAGAAAATATCAGGCGACCTAAGTAAAATATAAATGGCTAACTAAAAATTTTAAAGGGTATCTTATTAAAAACTGGTTTAAGTCGTAAACCTATTTAGTGAATCTGGGGGATGTTGTTTAACTGGCATAGAAAAAAAGAAGTTGAAGACTGAATTAGGAACATTTTTTTTGTTGTCCTTATGTTAAGAACAATTTGGAATAAACTGAGTTTAATTCTCGGATTAATTATTGAAACTAAAATATAAGACATTTTTAGCATGGCTTTAGTGGAGCCAATCTACAGGAAATTTTCCTGATAGGAACTGCTATTCCGCTCCTACTTCTTTTTGTATAAACTGTTGGTGGTATTGCAGAAGAAGGGAATTATGAGTCTTTGCGTTGGACGACGGCTGGAAGTAATTTTTTTGCTTTTGTAAATGAATGGCGCTTTTGATATTTTATTTTTACATAAGCAATAGTATAATAGCGGCTTATATTGGATCGATCAGATAAAAAAAGCAATTTTTTTAATTTTTAAATGTCCGCAATTTTCCGTCCGTAATTTCGGTATAGATGGTTGTACTTATTGGCAAATTTGTCTCGTATTTTACCAACTAATAGCCAACTCAGCGTAATTTAACCAACTGCTCAAGATATTGGATCACCTGCCCCCCCCCCCCCCCCTTAGTGACGCCCCTGACTAAGCTGGTGTTAAACGTTTATGTTCAATAAATAACTCACAAAATGACTTTCGAATCGCCTCGTGGAAGGCAGACCTCTGTGTTATTAACATAAGTGGTTCCACGTGTTCGGTTTAGGTGCTTTGGTTTGGAGGGAGGCGTTCGACTCAACCGCTCAGTGTGGATACTAACGACCCCGCTAGAAAGGGAGCAGAAGCTGTGAACGTGTGAGGCCTGGTTGTTCCTAAATTCTATCCTGTTCGTCTTCCCAGTTCTACATAGAATATTAGCGTAATGGCCGCTATGAGGCGGAAGTAGGAGGAGTGCGGGGATAGCTTGAAAGAAAAGGTCGTCTCATGATCCAAGTACTACTCTCAGGGGGCAGCTTGTGGAAGCCAAGAGCTTCAGAATACATGGAAACATTTAAAGAGAAGAAGAATTAAAAAGATATTTGAAATAAACGGGGTGTACCAGGAATTTAAGAGCTCGCCATCTGGACATCCTATATACAACGTCTGGGCCGTATAGTCCTAGCAGCTCAAGGCCGTAAAAGCAAAGAAAGAAAGAAGAAAGAAAAATGAAGAAATAAAAACCACATGACATGGGGATCTATCAAATTGTCTTCATGATATTACTTTTATTTAATACATTTTAATAAAAACTTGTGAAAAGATACTTTTCATGATAACTAATAGGCATATGTACCAAATTTTAAGTTCTTGAATGAAATAGTACGGCTAAAAACTACAGTTCAATTTAAAAATTGAGTTGTAGGATTTATATAAACTGGTTTTATTGTTCTAACACTAGCACTGCCTAGTGGAAATTTGAAAATGAAGAAATTGCTTTTTTTTGTTCATACTGGACCAACAGAAGGCGCTTTACGATTTTGTAAACAAAAAGTGAAAAACGCAATTTTTTGCAAAAATTTAAAAAATGGGTTGAGTCGTCGTACAAAGCCCAAACTCAAAATTACTTTCCTCTATGTTTACCAAAAAAAAACCCATGGGAAAGAGCAGTTTCTTTTTACATAAAGGTACACAGCGAGAGACAATTAGACACACGTGACCACATATTTTGTTTCGATTGAATAGTAATTTATTCTTTATTAGTTTAATTCTTCAAAGTTCTTTTTCTATTTTAATTTTTATACCTTCACTGTTAACTTTGCAAATTACACCTCACAATAAATACCTAAATTTAAATTGGATTTTATTTTAATTCTTATATGCATAGGCAGTTCCAATTTCATTTCAACTTTTATTGGCAAATTAGTGAACTAGAGTTAATTTTATACAATATAGATTTTGTACACTAATTTAGCTTCTCAGGAGAATGGTTCCTGATTGGTCTTTTTAGTTTTTGTTTACTAGAAATACCCTTCAATAATTTGTCAGATTTCTTGAATTAGAATAAAATCAACAGGAACTTCATGTGTATCTTAATTTTTTTTGTTCAACATATATGAGTATGTGCAGTCACCTGAATGGTTCATTGTGCTATCCCCCAAGGAAATGACCTACTTAGACCGAGTACGTATTGTTAGCTCGTGCTCCACATAGGTGTCGCCAAATAAAGCATCGACAGACCAAATGTTCGGTAGTTGCATCTACCTCTGCACAAAACTTGCAGTATGTATCATTGGTACGTTCATTCATATACCGGTGATATTTCATCAGCCAGTGTCGAGTTAGGATCCCCGGTAATAGTTGTAAGTTGGCCTCTGTGCGATTTGAGATGCCTCTTGAGACACAGAATGGCTCAAATGCCCTGAGATGAAGAGTTTGTAGACTTTCTGAGTTCTCCTTGTTTGTGCTATTTTGCACGGAATTTTTGCGCTAGTGGAATTCCTAATACTGTACTGAATGTTGCTGACACATGGCGTTATGGACTATTTTTATAAGAAAATTGTCATTGTCGACGTTTGGATTATATTTTAACCATCATTCGCAATATGTACTTTTTGTATTTGCAGATCATGTTTTGGGTTATAACCGAAACATTCGCAGTGAAATAAACTTGTTTCTTCTAAAATTAGACCTTAACCCCACTAAATCCACGAATTGGGAATTCCTAATTCTGGATTTGACAGTTGAAGGAGCCATTCTAAGAGCAGGTTCTGGTCCATGAGCCTTACTACCTTCCAGAGCCAGCTTATCTGCTTCCTCACTCCCCCAATGCTTTGATGGCCGGGCAGTACCAAGATGAGTTTAAACTACGGATTGCTGAAAGACAGTCTTATTCCCCTCTTGAGTGTCGCAGCATATATAAATTGCTGATCACGATACCTCCGGGAAAGGTTCTCCCATATACAAGCTAGGATTGCTGTAATTTAAGCTTAATATGCAGTAGCAAAATGTCCAATAGCAAGACTAATTTTTGCCCTAGATCGTTTCGGGTAGTAGTAGTAGTATTAATCCCAGTTCACTCCCCAGAGAGTCGCCTCTGTACTAAACATGACCATACGATTTGCGGAAGGGGGAAGAGGAATCATGTCATTGTACTTCTTAGGTATATTAACTCAATCAGCCTTCTGGCTCGGGCCTTTTGAACTCTCTAAAGGAGCCCTACTTAGTTTTACTCTCTTGTATGGAGCCAGCGTCACAGAAACCTATCTCGGCTCAATAGAACCATTTTTTCGAAAATCCACTCCCCACACATAACTCGGATAGGAGGTCGAATCCCAGCAGAGTTGGTTTCCTAAGGTAAGGCTGATTACTCTGGAAAGACGCCTGAGGCTCGACATATTTTTTAAATTGTGCCGCCTCTATCGCTTTCGAAAAAATACAAACTTATGAAGTACCAAAAAAGCAACAATGACAATCCCTATGTTTAGATTCTCTTTCCTTATATTTTTTATTGAGTTTCAACTCTGGTATCCCAGAGACTCCCTCAGCTATATCTGATTAAAACTCACCTTGGGAATAAGCTAGGTGTGATCTGCGACAAAGGTTTTAAGAAATAATTTTGAAGATTTTATTCCCTTTAAGGTCTAGTGTGACCTACATTCTACGGTTCTGGCTTTAAATTGCTGTGCTAGCTTGTCATATGATTAAGGTCGGGGGTTCGATACATTTTTGTTACTGTGATAATACAGTGAAATATCTTTAATTTCAGGCAACATTTCTGATTAAATGTCTCATTGCTAAACCTTTGATTGAATTCTTTCGTCCCAAAAACAACGCTTTGAGAGCATCATTTTTTGGGAGCGATCGGCCAATAACATTTGAAATTCTCAACTTAAGAATTCCAATAAGTCCATCACCATTACCAAATAAATTAGATCGAAATTAACAAATGAATGAATGGGGATTTGCACTAAATTCGTTCTATAAAATTGCAAAATTCCATCAGATTTTGTCAGTCCTACTGTTTTGACGTGTTTTATATTGGTTTTCTTTGAGAAACATTGGAGGTGTAGAATGCTGATGGTAATCCAGGTTCAATTTGACAGAATTTGCAGAAATTTGGAGAGTATGCTTTGCAGATAACAGAGTTATGGTGTGATCTTTTAACGGAGAAAGGAAAAACTTAAATGAATCACGATAGTTGACGAGCAGAACAGTAGTCGATATGGAATGTACAAATAGACTGTTGAAGTTATTTTTCTCTTGGATATATAGGCACTAGATTTGCTAAAGGAAAGTTGGATCAAAAACTGATCTATTACCTGGTGCTCCAATTTTTATGCGTGCTTTGCAGCTTTAGACAAAACTAGTAACGCAACAGAAATGTACTTCTATCGTAACCATGAACCGGTTATTGTACAAACCTTTCAATCCAAGAGAGTACCAAATCAACGACCCTCATTAGTAGTGTGTGAACACAGGCCAGAAAAATAGTCGAAGAAGCCCAAAAAAGTAACTGTATTATTTATTATTTTAGTTCCATTTGAGGCTTCCAAAGGGACATTTTTCGCTTCCAATCTTCTTGTTTTAGTGTCTCTACATAGTTCGCCAGGCGACAGAAACGAAAAGTTTGCCGTGAAAACTAACTTGGCGGCAAATCTAAAATAAAAATGCCGCGGAAACTGCAGTTAGGATTTACTCCGCTGTATATTTTTTCTTCTGCAAAATATTATATTCAAAACCAAAAAGTTAATTGAAATTATTCAGAATTATTTAGTATTAAAAATACTTCCTTATGAATAAAAAAATCACTACCTATTAAAAATCATGCAATAATCGTGAGTTAAATGTCAAAATTGTTAAAAATATGCAGCTCGTTTTATTTCATAAAATTAGGGAAATAGTTGGTGACTTCTTGTTCTTAAAATGTCATACCCGTACTTGGGCGTTGGCGATGGTCAGTACATGCCTTGAAGCTCATCTTTTTGAATATGATGTATCTGGTTCCTTTAATGTATTAGATCAATATATCGGCGTAGGTAATTCATGTATTGGATTACGTTACCTTCTACGCAGTTGTGGCGTCATCCAATGGGGTGGCTTTCTAAATGGCAAATAAAAAATATTGTTTTTACCAATTAATTTCTTTTTTAAGGCATTTTGTTTTACGTTTTATACGGTTTTTCCTCGGGACTTAAGGGACAAAAGTGCAAGTATGTTATTATAGGTCCCATTAACCCTTAAAGTAACTAACTGTACTTACAAATAAATAAATATTAAGAAGAATCTCGACCGTGAATACCAATTAGTATAGAAAAACAAGAACATTTTGACTTATCCGAGAAAAGGGTCCTTAGGAGTTAAATAGTCTAAATGTTTACACATTTCGCACTTACGCACCATAATGCCTACGAACTCGCACAAAAATTATCAAAAACACAAAAATTGCCCAAAAACAAAGCATTTCTCTAAGGCAGCACCTCTTTGTTCGCTTTATTATTTTACTATAGTATGAGGCGGTGTTGTCGGTTTCTAAGCAATTGCGATATATGGAAATAAAAAACAGATTATTTTAATAATTATTTATTAATAATAAGTATATAAAGCTAATAAAAATTTAAAGAGGTTATTATTACAGTATTAGATCCATCTTAACATTAACTTAAATTTAACCAGCAAATATAAATTTTATTCTCCGTATAGACATCTGTCCCTTTCGGATTAACGCAATCGACTGCACGAACAATAGACTAATCAAGTAATAATTTTAACAATTGATCGCGTTCAAATGAAAACAATTCCGTTAATTTGTCTTTGGTTTTCTGTTTCCGCTTTTTTACTTTTCTTATATTGTTGTTGATTTGTTTCAAAATTGCAAAAAAGCGTATCCTCGTCTTTTATCATTATTTGATAATGTTGCCTGTTTAAGGATATATTTATATAATTTGTAAGTTGAAAACTCAATCAAAATTTTTACTACTGGGGCGTGGCTATTAGTTGCTTCTTTTGTGATCGATCGATTTGATTACAGTTCATGTAGAGGCTCTGGGTTTTTATGGAACAGCAATAATTAATATTACAGAAATAACAGCATTGAATGTAGTATAAAATAGTATAAAATATATAATTATAATATTGTTTGAATACATGGGGCTGTTCTTGCTGACTTGCTAATTATAAAGATCCAGGTTTGTTACTTTTATCTTAAAAAATAACCGATAAAACTGAAAACAAAGCTCTGAAATACAAAATAATAAGTAACAGAGATTGAGAACGTTCACTACATAGTGTAGTCAGTGGCGGCTATTCAGGTGAAGTAGGTGAAGTGCTACTTCATCAGGAAAAATAAACAAGCAAACATCTAACTATATTTTATATCTCTTAAAATTTAAGTTTTTTTTTACATTCATATATTTTTTTGACTTGACTGTTGGCGGCATATCTTTTTAAAACTTTCAATCGAACTTTATTTATTAATTTACATTATTGATGAATCCTATCACGGATGTGGTTTGCATTTTTTTGGAAACTCCATTTAATCGATGGAAGGAACAAGGTCAGAGTTTTAATCGTCATCCTGGTTTTCGGCGTACAAATGGTTATGTAGTAGTCAAATATTACAAAAATTGTTTTGCTGGCCTTGTTTACTAGTTTTATAAATATTTACATAAACATGAAGACTCGGCGGAGCATTTAAAATTCGAATTAATGCTAAAAATATTTGTAAAAAATCAAAGCACTATAGCTGACACTTTAAAAGAAAATGTTAAACTATATAAAATAGATTTTAACGAAAACGTCCGATTAAATAGACTATTTATGTTCTTGGTAATTGACGCAGTTTTGTACCTTGCAAAACAAGAGTTAGTCTTTCACGGCCATGATGAGAGCAGCGAGTCAATAAATAGGGGGAATTTTAAAAAGCTTTTAGGTTTATTAATATCGAGAAGTTCCCAAGAACCAAAAGATCATCACGAAAAAATTTAAAATGTTTTTACTGGTGACTCGAAAACTATTTGAAACGAAATAATTAATTATTAATTGAATTTAATTGAATGCATTTCTGATTATTTAAATGATCATGTAAAAAATGAAATAATGAACACACAGTTTTTTTCTGTGCAACACTGATATTACGCAAACCTCCCAGTGCTCCATAATTTTAAGATATGTTAATTCAGAAGGTTCAGTAGTCGAGAGATTCTTAGGCGTTTATAATGTCAGCTCCGATAGAACGTCGGAGAATTTATATTCTTTATTGGATCAAATTTTGGACCAATTTAGCTATAAATATAAATTAATAGAGCAATGTTACGATCGCGCAAGTGTGAAGTCTGGCCATCTAAATCGCCTTTAAAAAGAAAAAGCGCCGCAGGCTGTATTTGTCCTGATGCAGCAAAGTTTAAAAATATTTCTAAATGTTGAATTTTTTTGCAAGCCTTAGTGGTATTCTTTTATTTTTTCATCACTCAGCCAAACGAACGTATGCTCGTACATCTTCATCTACGAGGCGTATACCAACAATTATAGAAACTCGTTGGTCTTTTTCGAAGTTAGTAAATGTGATTGTTCAAGTTGCGTTCTTCAAAAAAAAAAAAAATCGTTTGACATTCATTTTTGCATATCCAATATAAAACGCTGTCTTGAGGCGCTCTGTAAAAAAAGAAATGGACATTTTTTTAATACCATGTTTGATAAAGCAAATTCTATTTCAGAAATAAATCATTACAAACGTGAGCCTGCTAAGCTTTCACCTGAAGAAATTAGGGCTAAGTATAGAACCCTTTTTTATGAAATATTGGACCATATTTTAATGGAAATGACACTAAGCTTTCAAGACTCTGAAAAACTTACATTTTTATGTTTGGCAGGTTCTGCTAAATTTTCCGAATATAAAAAAAAAATGTGAAAAAAAAATTATTACGGTATTTTCTTGCTTCATTTGCACTTCACTTACTTTTTCACCCACGAGCCGCCACTGAGTGTAGTCAATGGGAATACATTGCCTCTTAAGGCAGGATTTTTCTCAGATTTCTTTAAATATATAGGTACCGAACCTGAGATATTTATAATCCGCAAGATGAGACCCATTTGGTGGACCTATATCATACAGAGTGTTCCATTTAAAATAATGAAATTGCTGCTAATAGGTTCACTTTCAGATCGTTTTTTGGTAACTCATATAAGTATCTAGGCACCTTTTAAAATACAACCACGCATCCTGTAGAGACACCTAGCTGATCATCATTGCTAGATTTAAAAAACAGAGTAATTAAACTCTATTTCTATATCCTAATATAATTTGATGAACCATATAAAGAGTTACTAGATCGGTGCTTATTCAGGTGTATTGAAACTTATTGTATAAATCAATAACGATGGAAAAATATTGCCGAGACATGACCAATAAAGATTACCATTATTGAATTTTACAAATCTGAGCATTTTTTGATAAATTTGCAAAATGCTTCCATAATTAACAAAAGCTGTCAATAATTAAATAGATTTTAGGCAGGTGTGGTAATTAACATACATAACTTCCTCAATGTGGAATATTTGAGTTTTTGCATATCAGAATTATTGCCAACACACAGTGTTGTTTCATCCTGCATCTATCTGCGGATTAATCATTATTTTTAAACTTTGCTTTTTAACGAACAATTCTGTATTACAATCTCATGAATATGTTTTTTAAACTTTTCCTAGATTTTGTTTATTTATTTCTATACAGTTTTGCCCACAGAAATCCACTGCATCCACCTCCAGTCCATATGAAGTTATTTCATTTTATTTAAGAATGGAAATCATTTTAAAATTCCAAATCTTTTCTTTGTAAAAATGGAAAAGTAACGAGAATAATATGATTTTCTTATTCCTATAAACATTTTTAAAAACTCTTTTGATGTGTGTTTATTTAACCTTTCTAAGTCTTTCATTGGAAGCCACTAGTCTTTAAAATCTCGAACTGGTTATTAATATTTGTGACAAAAATTTAAACTTGAAAAAAGTAAAAGTATTCAACAGATTTCCAAAAACTTTTTTCTTGCTTAAAACCTGAGATGCCTGATTAAAAATAATATTGAACCACGTTTTAAGAAATGTTTTATGTAGGTTTTATAATACTGCTTTTTACTTCAGGTTAGATATAAAATGTATGGGAATACACCATAATGTTCATTGCCAAAATCCGTTCAAAATGATCGATGTTGTTTTGGTA
This sequence comes from Kuschelorhynchus macadamiae, assembly GCA_030620095.1. Taxonomy (NCBI): domain Eukaryota; kingdom Metazoa; phylum Arthropoda; class Insecta; order Coleoptera; family Curculionidae; genus Kuschelorhynchus; species Kuschelorhynchus macadamiae. The sequence continues at coordinate 814,106 of JAUTXW010002049.1, read as the reverse complement.
GGGATAGCGTAGGGTAATGATGGCTTTTGTTAGTTACTTGTCAAAATTACATTTTTTTGCGAAAACATCCAGAGGTTAGGGATTGCAACTTCTAACTGTGGTGCTTAGTTTCTTCGACGGGAAATTGTTGTGGTTTGTTTTAAGTATAAAAAAGAAAATTTAGGTGCAGAATAAAAAAATAAGGTCTGCTTCAATAAAGGTTATGACGGAATTAAAAAACATCAGTGACCTTGAATTTTTGCTGAATAAGTATCTGGTACTCTTGATATTAATTAAAAAGAAACATGATTTAATATTTTAACCTCTATTGGTCTTACTTTTAATACCTTGTATATTATTTATTATATTAATAAATATTGACAAGAAAAAATAAAGATAGTTGGGGTTGCATCGAAAAAATTTTTTTAAAAACCTGTGGAAAACTTTTAAAACTATTTGAAATTGCATATAGCAAATTATATTTAATAATCTTAAATTACTGAAGATAATGATGTGGAGACATTTGAATGAGTACTGAAATTCAGAATATGTAATTTATTTCTTAAAATTAAGAAACTTGAAATAAAAAAAATATTTTATACCGTACATGTCAATTTTTATAATTCTAGAGGAACGTTAAATGGCAAATTGAATATACTTATTTGATTTTTTTGTTTATAGATTTCATCTTTTACGGAAGGTTTTGGCTATATTTTTATTCCGTTTTGTATGTATATATTTTGACAAGTTTTGTTTTTATTGTAATTTTAATTCCGATTTAAAAAATGCACATAATTTTCTGCATTACTTTGGATATACTATACAGGGACTTTTTGTAAGTGTAAAGTATATTTTTGTATGAAATTAGAATATTAGCATTTAATAAAACGTATTCTATTGAAGTTGGTAAATGTATATGTAGTTCTAATTCTGCTACTTGCTTTTTATAACTAAATTGAATTTATTGTCGTTTTAAATTATGTTATTTTGGGGTACTATATCTGTTTAGGGTGCCTCAACAGTAGTGTGTAATTCCGTACATATTACTGCTAATTAACATTACCAGTCAATATACTGTGTTTTAAATAAACAGAATTAAGACTGTTGTAGAATTGCAGATCTAAACAATTTATTCTTGGCTGTGTTTCAGTTTGTAAATAATATTATTTAAATAGGTCCCCAAGATAAAATTATTTCCTTTTACCCAAGCCGAAATTGTTTTACGCTTTCAGATAAAAGATGTTATATGTTAGTGGCAAATCTATTTTCTATTTTAATTTTTGCTGTAATAATAATATGTATAAAACTTCACGCACTTAAAAATTACGCATAGGTGAAATAATTGATGTATAAAATTTAGTATTATTATATGGTCAGGTGTTAAAATTACCAACTTAAATAAATACAAACAACGTTCCAATTTCGAATTTTCTATTTAGATTTTTGTCCTTCCTCATTGGGTCAATTCCCACTGTGTCAATTAATAGTTTTTATTCGCAAGATGTGCAGGAGGTAGGTACCAAAATAACCCTGTAGTACGCCTGTGTTGATTTTGTGAAAATCAAATGAATAACCATCAACCATTACAGAAATACTGTTGGTAAGAAAACTCGCAATCCAAGTACAAAGTTTTGGAGGAAAATCATAGGCAGGAAGTTTGTTAAGAAGTGAGTCATGCCAGACTTAAAGGCAATAGTTTGGGGTTCCCCGGGAAACTTGATGTCCCATTTGTGGGTTACGAAGGTAAGTCAAAGATCAGTATTGATTTGCTTCTCTGTTGCCTTACTGGGAATTGGGAAAAAGGATATTGGTCTGTAGGTAGAGGGAAGAATTTTAGATCCTTTTTGGGAACAGGCTGTACGGGGTGTCCCAAATTCGAAGGTGACCATTGGGATCTTGGAAACCGTAAGAGATACGAAAAAGTTTAAATTATGGCAAAGTTGCGTATTTTGGTGCTCAATAAAATGCCGTTTGGAAATTGAAAAAATTCCGACTAATTTCGGAGATAACCGAAAAAAACCGAAAGTTCAAATTTTTTTATTTATTTTCTGCTGACTTTATTTAAAGAGATATTACAAAACAAATTGCACTTTTTCATTGCCACTTTTTTAGTTTTTTAAAGTGGCGTTATTACTTTTTTGATTTGACGTTTCGGTTTTTCGGATCCATCATCAAGTTCATTTTTTTAAATACGGATCTGGATTTTTTATTTCAAATTTCGAAAGAGCTCGAAATTCTAAGCACAACAATATATCGCACATATTATTTTAATCAATTATAATACTCTAAAATTGGTAAAAACATAATTTATATTTAAAATACGTTAAGGTGGCTATGAAACAATAATAAATCCATGAAATTATTATTTTAAGTTACCATGGAGATTTATACTGACGTTTACTAATATAATACTCATTGTAATGTTTTTTTTTAACTGTAACACACAGCTATAACGCGCCAACGTTGTAGCAACCGTTTAATAGAACAACACAAAAATTGTTTGTAACCTTTATTTAGAAAAAACTAAAGCTAGGTATATCAGAAGTGACAACATAAATAAACAAACTTATCGAATTTTTAAAACTAAAGTATACAATAATAATTACATATTATAAAAGGTATTCAAACTGAAAACCCTGTGCTTCAATGCATTTTGCTGCAAGTCTACGAATTTTTAATATCGCCCGTTGTAAGGTTCTAGCAGGAATGGCTCTAACCTCCCTAATTAAATTTTCTTGAAGTTGGTTAATGTTATCGGGTATATTGCGATATAAACGATTTTGTAGAAACCCCCATAAGAAGTAATCCAACGGATTAAGATCAGGACTTCTCGTAGGCCATCGCACAGGTCCAGTATTTCCGATCCATTTATTTGGAAACAAGGCATCTAAAAATTGTGCAACTTAACGTCCATTATGCGGTGGTGCACCATCCTGCTGCCACCACAACTGTCGCAAAATATTTAGTGGCTCGTTTTCGAGCAGTTCAACAACGTTTTCTAATATTAATTCGCGATATCTATTTGACGTTAGGGTACCTTCATATATTATTGGACCTAGAATTTTATTGCGCCACATCCCGACCCATACATTGAAAGATACTCTTCCTTGTGCTCTTACTTCCTGATGTTGATGAGGGTTATCTACCGACCAATAATGCTCATTATGTCGGTTAAAGATTCCATAGGTTGTAAAATTACACTCGTCAGTCCAAATTACCTTAGATAAAAAATTGTTATCTTCCTCACATTTATTTTGAAACCAGTTACAAAAATCCATTCGTCGGATATCGTCACCTGGTCTAAGTTTTTGACTAAGGTGAATTTTGTATGGTCGATACTTATTGGCTTGTAATGTGCGCCATATTCGCATTCTAGGTATTTGCAACTCATTTTCGTAAAACCTAGTTGACCCCCTAGGAGCATTATTGACCTTAAATGAAAAAAAAGTATAAGATATGAATTTAAATTAAAACTTTATTATTTTACCGTATTAATGATGTTTTCCTCTTCATTTTCATCAACTCTACGACCATATTTATTTCTAGGTTTGTTAAAGCTTCCAAATTGTAACAAGTTGGTATCAAGTTTAGCAAAATAATTTTCATGAGGCTGTCTTCGCTCGGGATATTGAATAAAATATTCTTGACTTGAAAGTCTAGAGTTTCGATTTAATTTGTAATAAATTCGTAGCATATCACGTTTTTCTAATTTGGTAAACATTTTTTATTAGTTATAACGCACAATAAATAATAAAAACGATAAAAGAAAATGTCACTGTAAATCACCATAGTAACGTAACTCAAAATAATAATCAGATGTTTTTTTTTGTTTCATAGCCACCTAACGTTTTTTAACATTAAATTTTGTTTTTATTAATTTTAAAGCCTTATAATTTATTGAAATAATATGTGTGATATATTGTTGTGCTTAGAATTTCGAGCTCTTTCGAAATTTGAAATAAAAAATCCAGGTCCGTATTTAAAAAAATGAACTTGATGATGGATCCGAAAAACCGAAACGTCAAATCAAAAAAGTAATAACGCCACTTTAAAAAACTAAAAAAGTGGCAATGAAAAAGTGCAATTTGTTTTGCAATATCTCTTTAAATAAAGTCAGCAGAAAATAAATAAAAAAATTTGAACTTTCGGTTTTTTTCGGTTATCTCCGAAATTAGTCGGAATTTTTTCAATTTCCAAACGGCATTTTATTGAGCACCAAAATACGCAACTTTGCCATAATTTAAACTTTTTTGTATCTCTTACGGTTTCCAAGATCCCAATGGTCACCTTCGAATTTGGGACACCCGTATTGATATGAATTTTCATCAAGTAACGGCTAACTCGATAAATTGTTTTGATTATTGTTGTCTTTGCTTTTGATGCGTGTCTTGAAGGCGTTTTTAGCGTCGGAAATTATGCGATTGTAAGGATTTCGTGCCTCGTTTTCGCCTGTAGATTTTTTGAAGTACGGTTCTTAATTTTGTTATGAGTATGGATTTTCTCTAGTTTCGCAGGCCTTTGAAAACCAAGGTTTATTGTGGGGAGGTTTTGAAGTCTTAATAGAATGTAGTATAGATGTTTCTATATCTAATTGGATTATATCCGAGATTTGTGAACAAATCGGGAAAGAATTCCTGGAAGAAAAACAAACATCATTTTAAGGAACGGAAGATTAGATCCCGCAATCCACCCAATTAGCGGAAATATAGTGGCGTACGAGGTGGCATGGTTCGAAAACATTCTGTTGTATGGGACAGGAAGCAGTAATTAGAATCGACAGGGGAGCGGAAATGGAAAATTGTTAAGGCTCTGGGTGAGTGGTGAGAAAGAGGGTCAATGGGTTTTGGCTATGTATGACGATGCGTGGGAAACAGGTAGGTTCTATGATGAGGTTGGTAAGATATCGGCTGACTGCTCTACCTTGGGGGGATCGATTTTAATAGGCGCTAGCCATTCTGTATTATGAACGTTAAAGTCTCGAAGTATGATTTCAGAGGAAGATAATTCAGAGATTAGAAAATCCACTTTAGCAAAAATAAGATCGAAGAGCTCCTTGAGGGAATTGTCTGAGGGACATTGATAGTAAGAACAAATAATTAATAGAAGTTCTAAGGACTAGTTTGAGTCGCAAGATATCGGATCTGTTGGATTCAAGATTGGGAAGCCTTGTACAGAATATATTACTACGAACTTAAGCGCAAACCCTACCATTCAGGCGGTATGATGGAAGAACTTCATACTCAAGAAAGCAAAAGGTGAGTATGAAGCTTAACTGGTCTAATCTACAAGGCGGCTCAAATTTCAAGGGAAAACAATATCTTTACATCCCTATAAGTATTTTTTTTTCTAGATAAGTTTTTTAATCGAATTATTACTTTGGTGAGAACACAAACACCAAAGGTTCCACTTTTAGCTGTGCCTTAATAATTTTGCACAGTGTGTTTCGTTTATCGGCTGCAGGAAAAATACTGTATATACCTTGGGAACACCTTTTAACCTCTGAAACTCTCAAATTAACGTCAGTTTTATTCGAAGACAGGAAACTAGGTTAACATTTGAAAGTGACCGGTGTTAGTTATTTTCATATTATTTACCATATTAGGAAGCAATGTATAGCTCTCGTTTTTTTTAATACTTGACCTTTTCAAGTAAATCCTAGTCACCACTTAATGCTGTTGTATATAAATGTTCGATTTAAAATAAATTTACCGTCCTTATGATTACTCAAACCGTTATGGTATAATATACTATTTTTTCTAATACATTTCACGTACAGTGACTGAGGAAGTTATCTTTGAAACAAAATATGAATTTCTTGTTTGTAACAACATTTTTTGTATTTTTTTTTATAAAATTCAGTTGCGATTTGATTTTTGTAATAAAGTGTACATAATTTCATTTTGTGTCGTTAATGTAGTTTTGTTGAAAGAAGGAAAAATGTTAGTGCACAATGGTTTATGTGTGACTATCACTCTTTGGAGCCATTTCTGAAATCATGGTTATTGGGTTTAGACCGTGGTATTTATACCCGACCTGTGCTCACCAATACGTGACTCACTGTAGTGATTGGTACGGGCGGCATAAAATTACCGTATTTTCGGTCAGATTACCGCACATATAACAATAACATGTTTTTCAAGGAAAATTAAAGATTTTATATGCATGATGTAAATATTTTTAAGTATTTTCCGGCAATTTGTCTTACCTTTTAGCAGTTTTTACATTTTAGGAACGAAAAAACAAGTGTATCTACATATATTGTATACAGTGAAACCTCTCAACAATGGACAGTAGCCGTGCCGCAGAAACTGTCCGTTGTATAGAGGTGTCCGTTGTGGGGAGTGAACAAATTAAATACCAATGTAATTTCATTTAAAAAAATATTTTATTTTTAAATAAATATAATGTTTGTACAAATTATTAATACTATTGTTACTACATATACACCAACATCTTTTACATATATATATATATATATATATATATATATATATATATATATATATGCATATAATAAAAATGTACTACCTAATATAAAATAATATACTAACTACATATACAGTTTGATACAGTTCTACTTTATAAAAAGTTTATTTAAAAAAATTATCAAGTGTTGTTTGTCTTAAACTAGTTAATTTATTTTTAAGAATTTGAGATTCCATTTTAGACGTAACTTCTGAGATTTTTTCTCCTAAAAGGGAATCTCCAGATAACATACAAAAGTTTTCAATATCCCTTAACATTTTATATGCTTCCTTAATGTTCTTAATATTGGAAGAAATAATTTTTTCATCATCACTGTCAGATGAAATCTGACCGTTCTCACTATTTTCAAATTCATTGATGCACTCACGTACACTTATGTTAGGATTTTCCGTGAATAAATTTTCATCAATTTTTGTAGTTAAGTCGGAAGAGAATACATTGATGTTTCTACATAATTTCGATAATGGCAGATCATCTTCACTATCGTAGTCAACGTTTTCCTCGAGAATTTCGTCGAATCCAACTTTGCGGAAGCAGTTATTGATGATCTCGGATTCGACTTTTTTTCCATACAGCAACAATCAAAATCAAGGCACTTACAACATTTATGGATTTCTCCAATTGTTCGCAGATTCAGAATACTCCATGGATGACAAAAATCGCTTGATTAAAAACTTTCTGTAGTGGTTTTTGGGAATAAAAAAATTATTATAACATTTTTTAACTCCAGTTTTGGGTGAGATGCAGCTTTATTCAAAAATAAAAGTATATTTCGGTTTTGCCTTTGCGTTTTTCGGTCAAATTTCATCAACCAATCCGACATTATATCCTTTGTCATCCATGCTTGATCCTTTAAAACAACGTTTTTTTTTTACTTTTTCCAATCACCAGTGCATTTTCTTTTTCTCCATTCATAGTGGAGCAAAGTAAAATAGTGAGTCTCTCCTTGGAAGCTTTCCCCCCAGCACATGTTTCGCCTTTTGAAGAAAACGTTTTATTTGGCAAGGCGCGGAAAAAGAGTTCCGTTTCATCGGCGTTATAAATGTTTTTGATAATAGCACACAATTTCTTCCGCCAGTTACCTGAATCAAGTCTACAGCCGCTGCTTCGCCACAGATTGATTTGAAAGAGATATTATGACGTTGAGAGGACTTCTCCAACCATCCATTTGATCCTTTAAAACCATCAACTTCTAGATTCTTCGCAATTTCTTGTGCTTTTTCGTTTATTATTGTACCGGATGAAGACTACATTTTATAAAAATAAGGTGATCTATTTTTTTTTTGAAAATCACCGCAATTTATCTACAAGCCAGACAGCATAATAAAGACAAGCCTATTGTTATAGGTAGGCGCCGCGCAGCTTATTAGCATAGATCTAAATATTGCCCATAATGTGCAATAAAAATACCGGCATTAAATGTGGGTTTTTCAAAAATTATCTGAACATCTGTCCGTTCTGAGGAGGTAAATTTTATTGTTTTTATTAAAAATTATCCAAATTTTACTGTCCGTATCCGTTGTTGAGAGTGTCCGTTGTCAAGAGGGTTTAATACATAGGAATACATATACTGACGGTCGGTGGCTTCAAAATTGTCCGTTCAGCAGAGGTGTCCGTTGTTCGGAGGTGTCCGTTTAGGTAGGTTTCACTGTATTTCCATTAATTTCCATTTCATTATACAACTATAACTTAATATTATTCCGATAGGTCATCCACAATCCTAAACGATTCATCAGCGTCAGATTCACAGGAATATAATGTGTTTTTAGTCATTCTTGACAACATAGCCTTTATAGGGGCAAAATCATACGGTTCTGATTATTCGATATTTTGATGCATTTACTTGCCAACATAGTTCCATTAAGGGGGAACTGCACGCAGTATTATGGATCATTTGCAAGCCTTCCGCCGCTGCAATATCATGTTAAAACTATAAGAAATATGTATAGTTGGGCGCTAAATGCGATTTTTTATGAAAAAATCTATTCTAGAATTATAAAATAGAAGCAGATTTGTCCATTTTCGACCATTTTACGACCATTTTTTAACGCAAATGCCGTCGCATATAATTTTTTTTCCACAAAATGGCTCTTTACCGCCTTGCATTGATCCTTTGTCTACGTAACTGCAAAATTTGAAATGGTAAATCTTACTCATGTCTTTGTATTTCTGCAGCGCGTGAACCCTTTTGAACCCATTTTTAAACGAAATGTTATTTAAATTGCGTATACATAACAGATTTTTTTGAAGTCAGACGTGCAGGAAGTTTTTTCTAATACGTAGGTACCTTTTCATCTTACTTTGAACTTGACTAGACCTTATCGCTAGTTTTTCACTTTTTGCGTGCAGTTCTCCCTTAATAGTATTGGTAATCATATGATTCCTTGATTCGGAAAAGTAAATACAAATCATATTCATAAGCAATTAAACATATTCTATACAAATGTCAATAAATTAGTTCTCGTCTAGGCGATTCCGATTTTCGTAATTACATCAGACTATATGATAGTCTGATGTAATTACGAAAATCGTTCTTTGTCGATTTAGACGTCTTAAAAAAAGATAGCACCTAATCTTTTATAAATCTTTTTTAAATCTTTTATAAAAGAGTTGAAAGTTTGACTAAGAAATTACATTGATTGTCTGTCTTTATTTAATGCAGAAAGTTAAAATAGATATTGTCAGCGGTGCGTAAATCTTGAGTGCAAAATAAAGTTTAAAAGTGAGAATTTCGATTTTTTTTGGGAAGTGGCTAATTACCGTATATTTGCCTACGGTAATGAGATTTGTACCGTATACCGTATTTTGACACCAATTACCGTATATGTACCGTACCGTACGTACGGTTGGCAACGCTGTGTAGCACGTAACGCGCGTCACTATCGAACTTTTTAGGGTGCTTGATGATTTTAATATATTATGTAATTTCCTTTTATAATATCCAGAAACTGATCCAAGAACATTGGTATCTTTTACATCAATCATTCTGTTCTAGTTTAGTGGCATCGGATGAGCGATTCCTTTTTTACTTATTTATATATATATATATATATATATATATATATATATATATATATATATATATATATATATATATATATATATATATATATATATATATATATATATATATATATATATATATATATATATATATATATATAAATTTCGCTTATATACACTTTACCTTTTATATACTCCTGATTGCAAAGGAATTACAAACAACTTTTGACAATTTTAAACATTACCAACCTTTTTAGTGTGTATTGAAAGCTGTGCAACATTCTTGCAATCTTATATATGGTGCCTTGTATAAAAGATGAAACTACTGTCAAATAGTGTATTAGCTTTTATATGGGATATCAATAATAAAATTTCAACAATTCTGAAAAGATCCAACATTCGCAAAACTTTTAATACAAAAAATATTAGGCAATGTCGATCACCAAAATACATAATTATTTTGTAATCAAGAGTTCAAAAAAAATCCTGGTTTCTGAGGTAAAGCGCGTATAGGTGAAATGGGACGGTCTGTGTGCTACTAGACTTGCAGAACATGAAAGGTGTATAAGTAAAAAACGAGGTGTTCAGTCCAGTGTCGCTGAACAGTAGCTGTTGAGTGCTAGTGTTTAGCGTGATTAACGTAAAATATACCATGATTCTTGCATTAGTCTCGGGATAATATAAAAGGAAGACTAGGGAATATATTGAAATGATCAAGCACCCAGAAAATATTCAGTGAATATACTGAGTCATGCATCGTCAGTGAGCACAGGTATAAATACCTGAACTCTGCTCACTGGAGTTCATTTAGTGTTTCAATCTTTTGCAGCGAAGATCGATGAAGATGCCTGGTAGAACTCCAGTCAAAACGTCGGAAAGTAATTTCAATTTGACTCGCTCGAAATCCAAGAACCATGATTGCTTTTTTACACTGATATTTGTGTTTTCGTTTATACATGGCTTAACGCATTTTTTTGTTAAGATTAAATATATTTGAAATTCACAATACTTGTAGATATGTTCTATAGCTGGTAGCGGGTTGATAGTTTATTACTATAGTTATTTTTTTGGTTTTTGGCCATTTTTTAGAACGATCGGCCAATAGAATTTCACCATGATCTCTGTGGGACACCATCACCCTTCATGGATCCTGCAACGGAATGGAATGGGGCTTTGCCTGGCCATTCCAATCTTGTTATATACAAAAATCGGTAAATTTCCTTTAGCCGTAACTTCCCTCGTTATGAATCTTCACTTTTATTTAAAATGGTGTAATTTGACACAATTTAGTTCTGCACAATCAAGCAGATACAAACATTTTTATTGGGCGCCATTTTGTTCCATTATATTGGATTCGTATCAATATTTTACTAGTTTCTGCCTATGCCACACTTAATTTTATGATATAATTTAAAACAAATGAAGAAGCAATAATTAGTATTTATATTGACACACACCGCTATTTCGATAAGTCATGTTGAATTCGTACCAATTTATCCTTAGATCATTATCACATTTTCTGCAAAATTTAAAGACTAAGATTTTTTTACGTTGATTTTTAACAAAATTGTTTTGCCCCCATTTCTTTCGCCCGGTTGAATTCCTATCACAACTATCATTTTATCTCTATTTCACACTTAATGAGATTTTTGAGATTTTTATTTTGATAAATAAATTGTTTTTGAATTTGAGTTAATGCTTGGACAAAATTTGAAATTAATCTAAGTAATTTTTCCGGCTAATTTATTAAATATTTTATTAGGCCGCCATATGGTTTTGCTGTCTCGGATTCATATGTAACACTTGATTTTTTTGCAAAATTTGAGGTTAATTGGATAAGTGGTTTTTTAGTAATAATTTTTTTACATTTCAATTAGTGTTGTTCAGAATCGATTACTTTAAGGAATCGGATACCGTATGGAATCGATTACTTAATTGAGTATTGACTACTGAGTACTTAGATTTGCCAATAATTATGTAACTAAAAATTGATATTTAAGAAAAAATAAAACAAACCTGTATTAATGCACTAAGATAAGGCTGGGAAACGTGATATATAACAAAAACAAGTATTTAATTTGCAAAATATATAAATATTGAAAGAAAAATATTTTTTTGGTAAAAAAACCTGTGTTACATATATATTTTTATGAAAATTAAGCTGCTGATATGCAAATAAAACCAACAAAAAACTGCTTCACCAGGGGGATTTATTTGAGTCTCCTGGTAAAATATTTTTCAGGTGATAATTCTATGACATCATAATAAACATGTATATTCAAGTCACATTGTTGACATTTTATTTGACGAAACCATGGCAATGTCGTCGGCGCAATATTTCATATAAAGCACCTCAGGGCTAGTGAAAAACGCAAAGTCCGATATTTAAAACACTATTACATACAAAAATTCGATCTCGCTTAGCCCAGGTTAGTTTGATGTAAAAAATGTATCTAACTATCCAAAACTTTTACAGTATATTTTCCATGTCTTAAAATTCCAAACTACCAAACTGGTAATGAAAAAATAAAAATCTGAGGAAAATGAGAGTTAAATTTTTCTTGTGGTTTATGTCATGTACAATTAGGCTTGTGACAAGAGTACCTAATATATTTTTTAAATAAAATAAAATTTGTAGTTCAGGGGAACAAAAATACATTATATTATTAACTAAAAATACGCTGGGACTCTCCTAATTAGAGCGATTTAAACTATTACTTTTTGACCAAACCCTCCCTAAAACGAACAGCTACAAGATAATGTTATTTTCTTACTATTCATATTCGTAAATAAGCCCCAACTACCGAGAAGGTTCTCGAGCACTGATTACAACCAAGGATCGATTCCTATAATATAGTCAGTCTATTTACAATTTTCCTTACTATCCGTAAAGAATTATCGACTACAATACTTAGTACTCGAGCATTGATTCAAACCAGGCATCGATTCCTATAATATAGTCAGTTCCACCAAGATTTATCTATAGTACATTAGTCTACATAAGAGAACAATGCGACGCGCTATCAGTGTTGCCGGCCGATTCCGAAAGTAGTCAGTAGTCGATTCTCAATAAAGTAGTCGGCTACTATCGATTCTTTAGGGAGTCGAATACTACCCGATTCCAGTATGCGAGTACTCCCATCACTAGTTTCACTAAGCCCTCACTTGTTCCGGCATATAAGATTTTTACCAAAATATCAGGTCATCCCCATATATCCTTTAATTTCACTGGCCGACCAGTGGCGGCTCGTCAGGGTAGGCCTCTGAGGCCGCGCCTCACCCCTAAAATAAAGGAAAAGAGAATTTTTTTATGTAACTTTTTATCTATTACCAATTAGAAATATACTTTTTAACAGTTTTACAACATAATAACATTAAAAAAAAACAAAATATAATCCCATAATAAATATTTTAGAAAATAAATTCTGACCACATCAAAAAACCGACCGTGCAATCCGTGCAAACCCATTCCTAAAGAAAGTGCTCTCGAATGAGGCGAAATAATTTTAGCTTGGAAAGTTTCGACTTCTGACCTATTTATCAACGGCCGGTGCCGATGCCGGCGAGTCACCTGATTACGACAGAGCGGGATGGCGATTGCCGATGCACGCGTTTTCTATTGCATTCTTGAGGCGATAAATCTGTAGCTTGGATATGCTTTTATTGGTTATTTAAATCACATGACTAGCGAAATATTCCAACGGCTTCTTTTTACGTGGTGCGTGCGGCTGAGAAAGAAATAGGAAATAGATTGCGATAATCGCTGATTGAGGGCGTTCTGTCTTTTAAGGTGAATAAATACGCGTGAGTAAGTTTTTGTTTTGTTTTGATTTGGTAAGTTGGACCGTTCCATTTTTTGTATTTGCTTTTTGCTTTTGAAATGAATCCTATTCACGACATTATTGCTTCATTAATTGAAACGCCTTTTTTAAGAAGAAGCGAAACTGAAAAGAAACAGATATTAGGTAGCCGTCCGACGCCGAAAATTTTAGCAATATTTAACGATAAGAGGCAAGGTAAAAAATATTCAAGAACTTTTCAAATATCTTGGTACGAAACTTATAGGTGGCTATGCGGAAGTATTTATAAAGAAAGCTTATATTGTTGGCCTTGTATTTTATTAGGTTGCGTCAAAAATAATTGGAGTTCAGGGGGCGGATATTCGGATTTAAAAAATTTTTCACGAGCAGTAAAATCGCATGAAAGTTCAAGAGAGCATATTAAAAATTCGGTAGCACTTACAAGACTGGGGCAAAATAGGGCGACTATTGCGGATGCACTACAAGAAAATGCAAGTCTTAATAAAATTGTTTATAATGAAAATGTTCGAAAAAACCGTTTATTATTAAATTATTTAATTGATGTTACTATTACTTTGGGTAAACAGGACTTGGCATTTCGAGGTCATAATGAAACAACAGATTCTTTTAACCGTGGCAATTTTAAAGAAATATTTGCATGCTTAATAAAAAGAAATGCCGAACTTACTGAACATTGTGCTAAATTTAGTAATATTTTTACGGGACAATCTAAGACTATACAAAATGAACTAATTGGTTGCATACATGACTATATTTAAGAATATATAAAAAAAGAAATCAATGACACCGATTGTTGTTTTTTTGGCGTAATTGCGGATGATAGTACTGATATAACAGAAAAATCACAGTGTTCGATAACAGTTAGGTATGTGACCAACGGATCTTTAAAAGAAAGATTTTTAGGATTTTTTGACGTTAGCGATAATAGAACAGCAGAGAGCCTTTTTCATTTAATACAAAACAGCTTAGAGCTTTATGACTTTAAAAATAAATTGGTCGCGCAGTGTTACGATGGGGCTAGTGTTATGGCAGGTGAAATAAATGGGCTTCAAACCAAAGTTAGATCTATTGCTCCTTTAGCTATGTTTACTCCTTGTTGCGCCCACAGATTAAATCTAGTTTTACAACAGAGAACAAAACTGATTACCCAAAGTCGTATATTTTTTGCCACTTTATTAGGAATACCAAATTATTTCCACCAATCACCAAAACGGTCTTTTGTGCTTAATCAGATAGTAGGTAAAAGAATTCCGCGAGCTGTAGAAACGCGATGGTATACACGGTCTAAAATTTTAAACTTAGTGGCTAATGAATGGGACAATTTAATTATAGTATTTGAAACTATTATTAATGACTTAAGTTCTGGAACAGAATCTATTAATGGTGCAAAAGGATTTCTAAAGCATTTTAATGAATTCGAATTTTGCCTTTTAACGCATATTTATAAACAAATTTTTAGTTGCACTGATGTACTGTTTCAAATATTACAGTTAAAGCATTTAGATATAAATTACTGCATTTCGCAAATAAACCTTGCCAAGTAACGAATTATTGAATTTAGAAACGAGGACCATTTCAAACAACTTTTCAATATTGCTAAAAAAGCCACTATTCTGCCAACTAACACACGTCGAGGGCAATGTTCTAGCGACTTTGATATTTTTACTAAATATAAAATATTATATTTCGAAATAATAGATTGTATAATTCTTCAATTAGGGACGCGGTTTGAAAATTTAAATAATTTAAATTTCTTTGCTTTAGTCGATTGCACAAAATATTCGGAATATGTTAAATGCTTTCCAGACGACTTATTAAATAATTTATTAAAAAATTATCCAAACATTTTTGACAGAGATAGATTAAAGAATATAGGGATGAACAATTTTCAAATTTAGATGTCGAAAAAAGTCTAGCTTTGTTATTTAAAGATTTTAAAGCAATTTTTGCGGAAGCATATAAGCTTTTTAATTTAGTTTTAACTATTCCCGCAACAAGTGTATCGGCCGAACGAAATTTTTCATGTCTTAAACGGATCAAAACCTACCTAAGAAACACAATGACACAAGAACGGCTTTCGGGTTTAGCAATGATGTCAATAGAGCAGGAATTACTGTCAGAACTTAGTGAAGACCAAAACTTTTACGACCAAATTATAGATAAATTTGCAACCTTAAAAGACAGACGTATAGATTTAATGTACAAAAAGTAGTTTTTTTATCTTATTTCATACAACTATTTATTTTAAGTTTTAATAAACTAAATTAGGTATGTTTTTATTATCGCAATCACCGCTATATTTTAGTGATAGGTGTACATATTTTACTTGTTTTGTTTACTTTTTATTTACTTTTTTTTTAGAGTTTATTTTTTTAGTTTTTAATGGTTTAGTAGGGCTATTGGCGATGACCTCCATTAAAAAAAAAGGTCAACGCGTCGCAAAATAATACCTCATGGGTGACGTGGAAATTTATTCACATTTAAACAAAATAACCTCATGTAGCCTCACCCTTCAATATACTTATGAGCCGCCACTGTGGCCGACAAGATTTTTCTAACACAGGCCAGCTCATTATTTTCACAATGGAAATACCCTCCCAATAATAAAAATATTCGGAAAGCTCTAATACGTACCATTTTTTAATAGCCTAATTAGAACCTTTTATATTGGCAGGTAAACAATTTTTTAACTAGACTGGTTTGTTTACAACATTAGACATAAAATAAAAGTTAAACATCACTCTTCTGTTGACTTTCGAATTGAGTGGTTCTCTGTGTATCGATAAACAAGTGTATGTGAAGACGAGAACGTTGAGTCAAACGCGCCGAAGTTGCAAAATTTCTCCTGACAAATTTTGTTATATTTGTGGAGAATTTCTTTCTTTCCATTTTGAAAAAAAAGCCTACTTTAAATATTTTGGAGTGTTAATTGGGGATCAAGATAAGCGGTGGGCTGCCCACGTGTGCTGTGTTAGTTGTAGTGTATCAATCATTCTGACGATTGTTATTTTTGCCTGAAAAGGCTGAAGGTTATTCCAAAAAGGGAAAGCACAATATAGAATATCCAAATTTGCAATCTGCCATACGACCTGTTCCTTATAATGCAAATTTGCCATTGCTGATTGCGCCTTTAAATTGGCAAGCTATTGATTTGGGAGATAACGGAGATAGCGCATCATCAGGCAGCTCAGAAGAACAGTGCACCAATCCCACTTTTACCACAGGTCACAGTTCCGGCGAGCCACATTTGATTGTTCAAAGTGAATTAAATGATTAAGTACGTGATTTGGGGTTATCCAAGTAACAGTCAGAACTTCTGGGTTCCCGCCTTAAGGAATGGAACCTATTGGCCAAAGAAACAAAAATTACGAATTTCAGAAAAAGAAATGCTATGTTTTCTGAATTCTATAGTATGGAAAATTCGTTGTGCGCGTGTACTGATATAGACAGTTTAATGCAGGAACTTGATATTGAACATTCTCCCTGTGAGTGGCGCTTATTCATAGACTCATCTAAATATAGCGTAAAAGCTGTGTTATTGCATAATGGAAATTTAAAACCCTCTATACCAGTTGCCTATTTAGTTGCAATGAAAGAAAATTATGAACATATGCGCACGATTTTGGATAAAATAAACTACAATAGGTATAAATATGGCAGATATGTGGGGACTTAAAAGTTATAGCGATTTTAGTGGGACTTCAGGGGGGATTTACAAAATATTGCTGTTTTCTTTATGTATGGGACAGTCGTGCAATAAATCAGCATTATGTAAGAAAAATTTGGCCAGAAAGAAGCGAATTTCAACCGGGATCTCAAAATGTTAAATTTAAACCTCTTGTTAATCCCAAAAATGTCGTTTTGCCTCCTCTTCACATTATACTTAGGCTGATGAAAAACTTTGTGAAGGCTTTGAATAAAGATGGTGATGGATTTAAATACCTAAGACAAGTCTTTCCCCAGTTAAGTGATACCAAATTAAAAGAAGGCATTTTTATTGAGCCACAAATCAGAAAATTGCTGGACGATGTCAATTTTACGGAAAAGCTTACCAGGCAGGAACTCAGAGCATGGAATTCATTTGTTAATGTAGTAAGAGGATTTTTAGGCAACAATATGGATGAAAATTATGAACAAAATGAACTCTTAGATGCCTATAAAGCGCTTGGTGCCAGAATGTCATTAAAAATTCCCTTCCTCCATGCCCATCTGTCATTGTTTCCTAAAAATTTGGTATCTGTTAGTGACGAGCAGGGTGAAAGGTTTCACCAAGATATCAGAACAATGGAAATTCGGTACCAAGGATGATGGGATCCAGCCGTGATGGATGACTACTGTTGGTTTTTGAAGAGAGAAGATAGGACACCTCAGAAACGTAAAAATAAAGTTTAATTAGTGTTTAAAGTTAATATTTTTCTCGTTTGCTTTTCTCTTAGATATATGGTATGTTTAATAGGCGAAAACTGTAAACATAGTCGATAAACAGGGTTAAGAATTTTCTGAAATCATTTTTTGTATAGATATTAAGTATCGTAACATTCGATATGGTGCTACAACTCTAACAAGGAAAACCTACGTGCTACAACTTTCTATTTGTCATTTTCGTATTTGGATAGGTCCATTCTATTAGATTATGCTATTCTGATTTGTGTTACAACACTAATAACTAAAAAGTCAATGTGTAGTAGTGTAAGTAGTTTTAAGCTATGCCGCGAAGTGACAATCGGACCGACGGAATTGATAAACATATTTTTGTGGCATCTAGGAACAGGGTGATTTTTTTATTTGGCTGCCATTTTGTTCAGTCATCTTGAGTTCGTACCACAATTATACTAGTTCTGTTTATCCCCCAATTAGTTATGACCCAAAATTTGAAACCAATCCATTAAGTAGTTTTTTCAGGCCCAATTTCTAGATATTTTACTAAGCCGCCATTTTGGATTCAAACCAAAATTTTACCAGGTGATTCCTACATAATACTTGATATCGTGAAACATTTGAGATACACTGGATACGTTTTTTAGTAATATTTTTTTAAATATTTCACTAGTCTGGCCTTTTGTTTTGCCATATTGGATTTTTAACAAAATGTTACCAGATCATCCCCATATGACTCTTAATTTTTGACCAAATTTTGAAGTCAATCGGGTAAGTAGTTTTTTAGCTATGTCGCGAACAGGCGGCCAGACCGGCAGACAGCCCAACGGAATTGAAAAAACATGTTTTTCTGCATCTAGGCATCCTGAAACGTAAAGATCGCTAAAAATCTCGGTGAGTGATTTTTTCTCGATTATAATACTTCCCTTTTAACAGGAAAGCAAAAATTATAAAAAAATGGTAGGAGCACATATTTTTTTATTTCTTGTACTGACAAAAACAAGTAGAAATATTATAGGTGATTTTAAATTTGACAATAAATATTAAAATTCGACCAAAAATTTATTGACTGGTTAAATGCAGAACTTTAACGGCATCACAGACAAAATAGCACGATTACTTTGGCGTTCCAATCTACATAGGTGTATATGAAATTCCTTGTTTATGTAGAAAATAGTTTTGTTTCAATATTTTATTTTTAAATAAAACACAATTTATAAAAACAATGTTTATTAGAAAACATTTATAATGTCCAGGAGCAAAGGAATATCGATACATTTGATCATTAGTATAAAACGGAACCAATAATATAAAACTAAAATATTTGTTGGAAAATAAAATTAAATATTTGAGGAACAGCAACACCAGTCAATAATATAAACAGTTACCAGCAACTATTACTATTAAATATTAGGACAGTCAATATATAGTGTATATTATTATAAAACGTTTACACCATGATTTTAGGGGGAAATTGAACTAGTTAGATACACGTATAAAACAAATATTGTAAAAATGCGTAAAATTGTTCTTAATAACTTCATATAAACGACTTTTGGCAAGGTTGGTCACTGAACGGATATTAATCGTTGCTCTTTGTCAGTAAGTAAATAATATAATACTAATGTATGTTCTATATAAAGGTTTGAACTAATATGATAGATCCTCCAGTCTTAATACAACTTGCTTATTAGTATATTACTGAACCAGATTTACAATTCACTGCTTTTTGCTCGATTTGAATTTTTTCAAATCTTTTAGTTACATATTGGGTACGATATTATCAAAATTAAAAAAAACTTACTAATATATACTGGGTGTTTACGTATAATTTGATGCACACACAACGGAACCACTTACAGAGTTTATTATTTAAATTAGAAGAAAATGTTGAATATACTTTATTTGGTTTTACGTGAACCATCAGAATCAGTCAACAAAGTAAACAAAAAACAATTGGAAAGTAAAAATTTCAGCATCGACTTGTTATTTTAAATGTGACACCCTGTAAAATATTTTTTCAATAAATGCTTCTTGCTGATTATAAAAATACCAGCTTTATATTTAAAGACAACCAGAAAATCGACAAAAACCCTGCCATAAGAGGCAGTGTATTCCTTTTTAATGACCTTTCTTACAGTTGGCCTCTGGATTGCATGCATAATCGGTTGATTGGTATTCCATAAATAAAAGAAAAAACGAAACATGAAATATTGACTTCCGAATATGAATACATTCAAGAAATATGTTAAAAGATTAAATTATTAACAGGAACTTGCTAGACAAAGACTTCAACATAGGCAGATGTTTGTGTTTTTATAAAGTCTTGTGTCATTTGATTTGCAAATTAGTCGTTTTAGGAAAATATTTTTTCTCTATTTTATTGTTGCTGGTAAGCACTGTTATTAGTTAATAGTAATTTATTTTATAATTATTATTATTTGTATTTACATCTACACCCCATAATGAATGTGACTTTTTTTTGACAATTTAATCCATTGATTTGATTCATATGAATATGAATTACTCATAGGTAAACATCTAACGAACCAACTGTATGTTCTCTCTCTCTCTCTCTCTCTCTCTCTAACAGCCAGTTTTTTTCTAAAAAATTAAGAGATAAGCTTGATTTTGCTGATTGCTGAAATAAATACAGGGTGTTCCATTTAAAGAAATAAAGTCGATGCTGAATTTTTTACTCTCCAAAAGTTTTTTGGTTATTTTGTTGAGAGATTCTGATTAATTAACAAATTAACTTTTATATTCAACGTTTTCTTCCATGGCTAATAATAAACTCTGTTAGTGGGTGACAAAATAAACGTAAACACTGTACAGGAAGGAAGAAGAATAAAAACGAAAACAAGTCTCAAATAATTGTTTTAAGTGGCTCAACCAGTTTTAATAGTGAATTTTATTGCTGATATTGGTTAAAACATTTTTTCAAAGTTATTTAGTAGGAAAATTCTTTGCTTCTCGTGGCATCAGGGTAGGTAATTACATACTAAGAAATTAAGGGATAAAAGAAAAACCTCTTAAGATTCCTTAATAGGAAATCTAAGAATAAAAGACTGAACAAAGTGGGTTGTGCTGTTTGCAAGTCGCGGTATTCGGTATTGGTTTTTTTTGTCACGGATGAGGAAATGAGGAATATTAGGTGTTATTTCTCAATGCAATATGTGGAAAAGGCACAGATTGACCATAATCCGACGAAGTACAAATAGAATTAATCATTAGATAGAGATAATTTCCTTTTGAATATATTACTTATTTTGGAGCAAAACTGTAAATCAATTTAATAAGAAGTTTTTTAAAATGAGTTTTTATTCTAAGCACAAAGCGTGCGGGACAGGACCGGTTTGTATAACATGGCAGACAAGTTGCGGTATGTATAATAGGGTCGGCTATACTGGGGCACCAGAAAAAATCAAATATTTGGTATTTTTACCTGAAACTGTCGACGGTGTAAGTACTTGATTTTTATGGAGTTATCTTGGCATGCCCAAATATTAAAGGGACTTATATTAGGTAATTGCACATGCTAAGCAGACAATGATTTGACTGTAAGCAGGTGCGTTTTTAATCCTGTAATGAATTGAGGCAACCGTGAACGTGTACAGCCGTGACGTCTGTCCAAGCATCTTTCTACGACCGCTATGAAAATATTTAAAAAACATACACTCGGGGCAAGATCTAAAAATTTTTACTTTCGCATAACGTGCGAAATCATTGCGCACGGCTTAAACTGGTTCGTGATTGGTCAGCCCCCGTGTAAAAACTCAGCCTACTTCAGATTTTTTGCATAGGTACATGTTTGTCAATTCTTATTTTTTTTTAAATTTTATGGTATCAACAATATTTAAGTATTTTTATGTCATCAAAAGTTAACCTTGTGTAAAAATTACATAGTGATTTTGAGTGTACGTCACAAAATGCAGTCGCAGAAAAAGTATATCTACTCTATACCATGTTTCACAATCTTTAAAATTTGGCAATGTACGATTAAAAAGCAACACATTTCGCTACTTAATAGCTCCAAAACGAAGAATGATATGGAAGTGCGATTTGTACCAAATGGCTTGGATTTTTTCCTGATTATTTTCTAACTTTTCCTACAGCCGTTGAAAAATAGACATTTTTTGGGCCTAGATTTTTTTATTTTAAACTGAACACCATATACATTCTTATGTCCTTTGATAGCCAGATACTTCTCCTTTTCAAAAATACTTATTCTGGATATATTAATTTTACATTTTTAGATTTTAAAATTAAATTGGAAAACTTTTGCTTTGAACCTAATAACAAACTTCTTGCAATACAATAACTACAAACTGAGCTTTAATGGAATAAAAGCATGTACACGTCGTGTCGGCCATTAAATTCCGTTGTTAAATGCAATCACGTATTTTTCATCGATTTTGTACTTGTGAAAGAATTTAGGGCGCAAATAATAATGTCCGACGAAGCAACATTTAATGTGAACGGAAAAATTATTAAACATAATATGGGGAGAGGAATATCCTTGAGAATTTGTTGAATTTGAAATGGATACCCCAAAAGAAAATGTTTGGTGTGCGGTGGCTTCCACCAAGGTATACGGTCCTTTTTTCATTATGGAGAATACTGTCTTTGGAGCTAAGTACACCGATATGTTAATTTTTTTTATCCGCAACTATCGCATTATTCAAATATTGCAAAAAACTCATTAGATCGAGTTTTTCCAAACATGGCCTTCCATATTCTCCAGATTTAACCATTTCGGACTTTTTTCTGTGGGGTTTTGTGAAGTGAATATGAAAGAACTTAGAATTAACGTAAGAAATGTCATAGAATTAATTCCCCAGCAAATGTTTCAAAATGCATATGGAAATTTGCTCTTTAGATTGAGGAAGTGTGTGGACGTTAATTTTGTTGTGTCACCTATTCACGAAAATAAATTTTTTCAAAAATACCACTTAATTGCTACTTTATTAAATTTTATTTATAGCACTGAATACATTTATAATTAGGTTCAAAGATTAGAGACAGGCGGAACTAAGTTTTCGCGGGCTGAAAACACATTTAATTATCAAATTAAATGCGTGATAGAGGTCTAAATCTAACATCGTCCGTCCCTGTCACCTACACCTAATTTTATAATTGCTTGTTATGTTGGTGTGAAACGGTAGTACGCATAGTTACCGCTGGTCTCTAGACGCAATTGAATCATGGATTTTGCAAATAAATTTTAAAATTTAAAAATGTAAAATTAACATATCCAAACTAGGAAGGATTCTTGACTATCGAAAGACATAATAATATGTAAGGTGTTTCATTTAAAATAAAGCAGTTAAAATTTGGTAATATTGTCAGGAAGAAACCTTGGGCAAATCTAAGCCATTAAGTTGCGGAATGTGTTACTTTTCAGTGGAACACCCTGTATAATAATTTATGAAAAACGCACACATTTCATATCCGTTTTTTAAATGCTATTTGTTAAGATGTTGAGTGATATTTTATATAATCTCAATGAAGCTATATTCTTTTTGAAACTAAAGGCGGGTTTTTGTAACACGACTTTTATTCCTGTAACTGTAGTAATAATCTGTTCCACAATGGCTGACCGTGTTCACGCTCAAATTATTGGTAAAGTTATATATATTAAAAGTCAAAAACTATTAATTTATTTAGGAACAAACGCAAGTAAATTAAAAGTCGGATTAAGGTGTGAATTCGTCATCTTAAAACGTCAAATGTTTAACCATAAAAGATAAAAATAAACGAATTTATAGCTAACGATATGTAAACACTAAAACTAAAGATACTTCTGTTCGTGAACGGTAGGATGTATAGAACTGAAGCTTTAACTTGTTCTTATTACTATAGTTACGGGAAAAGAAAAATATAGTCATGTTATATGAACCCACCTTAAAAGGTACTTCTTTTTAACACTTTACAGCTGTCAGATAATGACTTCTCTGAAGCTTTGAGTTATCAGCAATTTTTCAGAACGGCTTGAATTTAAATTGTTTTTTGTTGTTTTTTTTCGGCAACTTATCGAATGGTTTTTTTCTAGTGTTGGCAAATGAACCGTCATAAACTCGGTCACTTACGGTCATTTTTAAAAACGTTCAAAATATTGCCTAGAAGGTTGATTTTGTATTAAGTTTTCAATTGATACCAAACAAAATTGATTCTGTTAAACAAAAAAGGCGTTTAAACCTTTTTTTTTAACCGTCATTTTTATATCGGTCAGTTATAAAGGTAAATGACCGGTCATTTAGGTGATCACTTTTCAAAATCAGTCAAATCAGTCACTAATGATTGGTCATTTTAGGTTAGGTTAGGTGTCGTTTTAAAAAATTGGCGAATTTCAGTCACTTACAAATGAAAGTGACGCGGTCATTTAAGGTCACTTTGCTGCATGTTTCTACATTCCAGCCCTTTTCCTAAATTAAATCATGATCCATAAATAGTGCGGCTCTTTAGTGTCCCTTTAATTTTTTGAACCAGTAGAGATGAACATTTGAAACTTGGCATACTTTAATAGCAAACTAAATACTATTTTTGTGTGTATTTTTCGCGATTGATAATTTCAAGATGGTGGCTGTGTGCAGCCATTTTGAAGAAAAAATTAAATGGAAGGAGAGGTCGAGTAGTATATATTTCTAAAGAGGGTTTCAACCTTAATCCATCTCCAAAACATGTGGACATTATTGCTCATTTCAAAACGGCTGCAATTCGTAAAAGTGACAAAACCAAAACTTAAATATTTGGAGACCGCAAATTCTCAAAAACTTGCAAAACCTTAGTTTTTTATTCTTCACATGGTGTCTAAGTTAAATGTTTTTATGAGCATGGTTGCTAAGTGCTGTATATTTGTGTTTGCAGGTTGTTATAATTTTATATAAAATTGAAAGTTTCTCGTTTATAAAAAAACGATGTCACTACAAAACTACTATACTTAACCCACATTCTCATAGGGACATTTCAATTAGGTATCGCGTTAGGTATAAAATGCTTGAGTATTTTAAGGTTTCAAGGATTTGTCATTGCTTAGGTTTTGTCACATAGCCGTCACTTTAAAATGTTCCCCCCTCTTTTAATTTAATTTTTTATTTAATAGGAGTTTTTATCTTGACTAGATCAGAAAATATAGGGAGGAGGGGGAAAATAAAGATACAAATTGTAGGATTGTTAGGTAATTTACAAGCGCCTACTTCAAAAAATAGTTAATTCGACTACTATTTTTAACTGAATATGTGCAAAAATACATTATGTTTACTTACTTTACGAATTATCTGTACATATAATATATACACGATTAAGAAATATGATAGCACTGTTACAAAATGGAACAATATATCTAACCAACTCCATTTCTCACTTCGGCGAAATCTATACTATTGACTCTCCCAAAAAGTTTTTTCCGTGACAACATATAACACTTAGGTAAATAATTACATGTATCCTGGTTAAGTGTCCAGTAATATAACAAGGAGCACACTTATTTCCAATACACTATGTGGCAGGCAGGGGTTTAGAGTGAAAAATATATATTCTTATAAATTTCTTAAAAGTCTCTAACAAAATAAAAATGTGAGGTTACAAAATCGCAAGGTACATAGCAGATAAAAGACTTGCTAATTTTTTTTTTGGCTAGCAGAATATATTTTGACTTCACATTATGTTTTCTAAATCGCTCTTTAGAGAAAAACGTCGCAAATTATCAACAAATCTTGGTTAATATGATAATTTTTAATAACTTTAGGTACAAACTTAGCAAATTAATGCCTATCAACAAAATTTATTGTATTAATTAATTCCATACTATGTGCCTAAAAGTATTTTGTTGATTAAATCCCATTTTTCGCATTACTTAATCTGAGTTTTTCTGCTAGCCTAAAAACAAAAAATTTCTACCCATTTATAATAATATTATTGGAAACATATATCAGTCACAATGATATCATTTATTTATAAATTAAAGCAATACAACATATATTTATATATGATTAATAATTTTTATTCTCTCCCTATCTAAGATAAATTCGTTTTTTTAATTTTAAAATTATTAAAAAGTTAATAACTGGACTATATTTACAAATTTTTAGTTTTATTTTTTGATACCATTCACTAAGAGATTCGCTTCTCGTTCATAGCAATAAACACTGCACTATAAATACAGAAATATGAAACATTTCTAAAACTCTCTATGTCCTTATTAGTAAATGTATGTTCAGTTGTCAGTCAACTTGGATACCTAAATAAGAATTTAAATGCATGATATTTACAATAAATTTTATGAAAAGATTTTTTTTTGACTGAATAATTTATTTAGAAACGGTAACTGACATCTGTACATACCTACATATTACCTTCGACTAGATATCGATGACATACATTTTTAAAACTATTTTGCGCTTCTTGACACCGTTGTTTTTTTTACTTGTCTTTTCAAACCATAATTAATATACACAACCTGACAAGTATAAAAAACGTACTAATGTTCGCTAATTTTAAAAAAGTGGGCTTGTGTAAAAACTCTATAAAAATATATGTATGAACCACTTAAGTAGAAAAATCATTTAGTATTTTTTTGTTATCGTTGAACAAATCACGAGTGTCCAACATTTCGGACACTTTGCCCCGTGATCACATTTACCTTTTTCCTGCAACATAGCAAAGTGTTAAATTAGAATTTTTTGTAATTAATGATAATACTGGACGTTTTCTTTGCATTCTGCATTCCATAAAACAAGTATAAAATTGAATCCCCTTAATTTTGACTAATAAAAATTTCTTTGTCTTTAAATATCGGCTACGAAAAATTCTATATTTACTGCAAATCCGTGTACTCGCTATAGAAATAAATATTGCTATAAAGCTGAAATAAAAGATAAATTAATAATAGAACGGTCAGAAATTGTTGTTACTAACGGGACATAGGTATCAATGTTTGCCTAACTTAAGAAACATCACTAAAGTACCCTCAGATGTACGTCAAAGTTGCAATTTAGACTATAAACCTCTACACAATACATTTTTGTATATTCGAGAACTACGATTAATTTCTGTAGCCGTTTTAAGAATAATAAATAAAATTTCAAACCAAGAAGTAAAGTCGGATGATTTAAACACTAATTGACAAGCACCTTGCAAGATATTAGCAACACAACAAGCACCATCAACTGCAAAAAGCGTTTTATTATTTCAATTTTATTGTACTTTCATTAAAAAAATCTTGATTTTTATTAACTTTTGCTCAACGTCTAGAGATGTTTAATCCTCTTTTTAATATTAATTTAAATCTTAACTTTTGTTTTTAGTTATATCAAACTGCTAATTGATATTCGTCTTTTTTTAACGTCGATAGTTTATTCAGTTGAGTTTAACACAATCTTTCCTTATTAGAACATTGTTACATGGATACATTTCTAGATTTTTTCAATTCATTAAATGTATCCTCTTTTGAGATAAGAACAAATTTATTATATTATATCGCCTCGCAAAAAGAAATTAAGAAACTAGAAATTAATTAATAAATCTGTTTTTTTTACCGTTTTATAAGCATTTCCTATTCGTTTTATGGATATAACAAAGTTTGTTTAGGTTTTAGAAATATTTCAGTGTTTTCATTCCATCTTGGCAGCTACTAGCTGTTCCTAATACCGTCTATAATACAAAATGTTTGAAACACTTTGTGCGAATATCAATATATCAGTCAAGTTAATATTATAAAAATTCTTATGAGATCGGACAGAGTGTGCCAAACAAAAATCACATACATAGGTAACAAATTGTAAATAAATAATATACATTTTTGGCATCTTGGAAATTACACAAATAGACTTTGGTATTTTGGTATAAAATACTTACGAAAGTTAGAAAATCTGGTTGTTGGGATAGATTTCTTCATTTGGTATATTTCCATATCAGTTAATAGTTATAATATTTACAAAAAGTCTATTTATCAATTGTTGAAGATAAATAGAAACAAAAAACATGATATTCCCTTGCATTCAAAAATATTATACCGGTTTTTTAAATCTGTTAAAATTCACACTTTTGTATGAATTATGATCAGGGCCGGATTAGTAATACAAGAACTCCTACGTTGATTTTGATTGCTTCCTCCTAATGTGCTCTCTTACATAATATGTAATCCATTTTGCGGAGGAGGTCAACCATAATCTATATATTTTAAACACTAAGCCAGATTTTCAGCAAGTTTGTAAGAGAGTTGTACTACACCAATTTATATGATTTTTTTTTGATATAATCGTCTGGTTACCAAGGCCCTTCAACACTATTTTTTTCTATTGTTTTATTGCGGATTTTTTCTATAAAACCAATATGTTTTTCTTCAATAGCATTTCTAGACGATGTGGTGAATGCGCCCCATATCATAATTCTGCTAGAAACGCACCAAATGCAAATATTATGAAATTCACAAAATCTCAACCAATAACTTTTCTAATCCATCTGGTTATGCCGAAACCAGCTTTATCAATAATGTGTGACATTGTAACTTGCGGGAGGCTTTATCAAATCTTCTGATTTGCCTTGTATAGACTACCAGTTATAATATCATATTCCAGGTGCAATACACTCGAGGAGACCCTAAACGAAATCGGTCGTCGCTTGAGGCTCAGTAATAAAAGGGCCATCGTGGCGGGCGACTTCAACGCCAAATCCCCACAGTGGGGTATGCATTTCACCGATAGGAGGGGCGAAGTTGTGACTGAATGGCTAGCAGCAAACGATATGGTAATTGTCAATGGGGGAGATAGACCAACATTTACAAGGAAGGACTACCATTCGATACTGGATCTCACAATAACAACCAGCAGTATGGCGACCAAAATAACCAATTGGAGAGTACATGACAGAGAGACACTCAGTGGCCATAACTAGATAGAGTTCGACCTTGAGGGAACAGGCAGACTTTCGAAGGTTGGAAGTTGAGGAAGCTAGACCGACAAAAACTATATAGAAGTGAATGAGACCATTTTATCTGCAAATGGCTTTTCCAAATCTCTGTCGAAAATCTGTGATAACTCCATGCCCAAACGAAAATATGTGGCTGGAAGACAACCAGTATACTGGTGGACCGAAGAAATATCAGAACTCCGTACAGAGTGTGTAATAAAAAGAAAAGCTTGCACCAGGATTCGAAGAAGGAATCATCCCCTTACTTACCAGCATGCGTGGTACGAGTATAACGAAAGTAGAAAAAGCCTGAGGAACACTCTCAAAGCAGCTAAAAGAGCGAGCTGGAAAAGATTGTGTGACACGGTTGACTGTGATATTTTTGGGGATGGCTATAAAATAGTTATGCAAAGGATGCTGGGTTTCCCCCCCAAACCAAAACTGACCATGGATTTTGTCGAGAGGGTTGCCAGCCACCTATTTCCAAACCAACCGAATGTGACATTTGACTGTGATATAGATAGTAGGTTTTTGGATTTTACTTAAGAAGAATTAAGTAAGGGTAAGGAAAAACTTAAAAATAATAAAGCACCGGGCCCGGGAAATATTCCGGCTGAGATCATTAAGCAAGTAGCTACCGACAGGCCCGCATATTCTCTGTCAGTCTATAATACTCTAGCCACCAGAGCTAACTTTCCGATAGAGTGGAAAAAAGCGAAACTCGTTTTGTTAAAGAAAGGGGACAAGCCACATGATGAACCTGGGTCTTATAGACCAATTAGTCTTTTAGATGTGGAAGGAAAGCTATATAAACAGTTGATTCTTCTTAGACTTAATCAGGAGCTACTATTAGAACAGGAGGCCTATCAGAAAGACAATATGGTTTTAGAGAAGGCGGACAGATAGTTGATGCTATTAATGAGGTGATCAGGATTGCCAAGGAAGCAGCAGCATATTCTCCCCAACACCGAAGACTATGCTCTGTAATAACACTCGAAGTTAAGAATGCCTTTAACAGTGCATCCTGGCAAATTATCCTAGATGAACTCAAAAGGAGAGGCATTGACAAAAATATTGTCATGATTAGAGCCTCATACCTATCGGAAAGGAGCATAATTTTGGAAGCGGAAAATAAGACAAAGCCGGTTACAATTAGTGGGGGAGTGCTACAGGGGTCCGTCCTAGAACCGACTCTCTGGAATATCCTTTATAATGGACTATTGGAAATGGAAATGCCAGAAGGAGCAACACTTATAGGATTTGCGGACGACGTCGCAATGGTTGTAACAGCAAAAAGCGAAGCCAAACTGAGGTACACGACGAACAAGGCACTACAACGGTTCACCAACTGGATGATTGAAAACAAATTCCAACTCGCTCCACAGAAGACTGAAGCGGTACTCCTGACATCTAAAAGGAAAATAGCTCCAGTACATTTCATTGTCCAGGGCATTCCAGTAACGCCAGGTAAAGCCTTAAAATATGTAGGGGTCTGGTTAGACACGAAGCTTGTGTTTGCTGAACACATTAATAAAACTATAGAAAAGGCAGAAAAGACCGTCACTGCCCTTACCTGTCTTATGCCTAACATTGGAGGACCCAGGGCTTCTAAAAGACGAATTCTGGGTAGTGTCGTTCGCTCCCAATTACTCTACGATGCACCTGCATGGCATGGCGTGACACATAACAAGAAATTGGTTCAAAAGCTTAGTAAAATCCAGAGAAAATGTCCATTCGAGTCTGTTCTGTATATAGGACTATATCAACTGAAGGTGTTGGTATCATTGCTGGAATAGCTCTGACCCAGCTTCAAATTATGGAGACATCTGAAGTATACAGAGGTGTGCAAAGAAAAGAGGCTAGAGAAAGTCTCTTGACCAGACGGCAGGAGAAATGGGACAATGCTACCCATTGGACATGGCAGCTGATCCCTGATATGCAAAAATGGCTCAACAGACCATTTGGCGAGGTAGACAATAGTCACATAATTAACCGTCAAAATCGAACTAATTGTTAGTAAATATCGAATACTATTGCAAACATAGACAATAGTAATAAGTATTATTAACAATTAATTATGCAAGAATGATATTATTACAAAACGTACACTACCAAACGTAACACAAGTGTTATTCAGAGAGTGCAATAACTAAATGGTGTTGCATGGCTGTTCAGGAAAGGCTGTCGGCTACCCTGCTGATCGATAGGGTGCGTGCGCTGCCGTTTCGGGGGCGATTTTGTTCCTGGAAACCGCCCCCCTATTCCTGCTCTCAGCCCGGATTCCCAGTGCACAAGCCAGCTTTCTGCA
Organism: Kuschelorhynchus macadamiae; assembly: GCA_030620095.1. NCBI lineage: Eukaryota > Metazoa > Arthropoda > Insecta > Coleoptera > Curculionidae > Kuschelorhynchus > Kuschelorhynchus macadamiae. The sequence continues at coordinate 783,224 of JAUTXW010002049.1, read as the reverse complement.
CACTCAATGCGCCAGCAGCAGTTTTTTCTTTCTATTCACCTAGTGTTAAGGTAATAACCTTACCCAGGCACTCTCGGGACATGGGTGCTTTAAAAAATATCTGTATGAAACGAAAAGATCTGAGACAGATAAACGCATGTACTGCAGCGCACCGGACGATGCGATCACACCCTTTTTGCTTGCAAAAGATGGGAACTGGATAGAGAGCAATACTTGCAAAGGGCTGAGAAAGTTTTCAATGCAGCTAATATGATGGAAGACTTAGTAGAGTCAGAGGTGACCTGGAAGCAAGCTTATTATGTGGTACGAAATATAATGGAAGCTAAAGCCCTTGAAGAAAGATAATTAGACAGCATTTACAATGAAGGAATGCGAGGGCGAATGCCGTTGTAAATGTGAAGGAGCAGCGTAGGAGAATTTTTTTGGTCGGTAGGCGGATCTCTAGAGAGGCCGAATCCGACATTGGCCGGCCGCAACGACATCAATGGTACGGTGCATCTTTGGAAGGTTTTTTTTACCCCTATGAGAAAAAAAAAGTGCTATACACTTGCAGACCTATGCTTTGTGAAAATTTGTTTTTTAATCGTTCTGATTTCTCCCTTTCTAAGGAAGATACCTTGATCTATAGCACATTAGGTTTGTATTGTATAGGAAAAAAATCAGGGTGTTGCATTTTCAATATCACACAGTATAAATTATGTCAATTTACCAAAAACTAACAAAAGAAAAAATAACAAATTCACATATTTGATTCCTATTTCCACGCTTGTATCGTTTCATTAGTGTGGCTTAGTAATCTTTTGGAACTATTAAACATCTATTTGCAACCTATGAAAATGGCAGAACGCAATCTCTGCTTATTCTCTAGAAGTTGGCATGTGGGATCATGAGTGAAACAATCTGCGTATAAAACAAATCGTAAAGGAATAACTGTTTAAAACACTACTAAAAACGGAAATGATCAGCTTTTTAAAAGTAGATTTTTTTTACAATCGATTTAGTTGGTCGATCTTTCCGAACGCTAAATTGGGATCATGTCTACCTACACGACGTAGATTTTGTTCTACCGAAGGTTAACGATAATCACTGCTCATCTCAAACCATTCGCAGAGATTTTTAAGCTTGAGGGCCCTTAGGCCAGCGCCAGTATGCCTAATTAAGATTCAGGTTCAATTTAATATATCTTTAGTAAATATGGCTGGAGCCACGCATTAGTGCCACATAACTTACATGTACATCCTTTCTGGAATACCCTTTTTATTGAGCCATCAACTAGCTAGCCTTAAAAAAAAGGGGTTGCGGGAGAGTCTGTGTGATACTGACTAATAATTCTGTTCACAGGTTTTACAAAGCCTCATTCCTGTAAACAAAGGAACTTCAAAATAACGTCATCAATCGACGTTATTTTGCGTCATTATTGACAAAATTTAAAAAAAGTCCGGCGGGGATGGAACCCATAAACTTCGCAGTGTAAATCCAACGCTCTAGTCATTGGGCTATGATAAGTCATTCTAGAAAGTAAACAAGCTTGTTTGTATTCCGACATTCTAAATTAGCGTTAAGAGGTTTTCTAATTTTGAGAATGAGCTTAAAGTGATATTTAAGTAATTTAATCACGCGACAATGACGCAACATCACCTAGAACTGCTAATAGAGATATTGTAAGAAATTGTTAATGCTAATAGCAGGTTTTTCTTTGTCATTTTAGGTCATTTAAGCTCTCACTGGCAAATTCGCAGCTAATCGTTTCATCCGATCACTTTTTATGTTTCGCATCCCATACATTATTATTATATTAGTTCTCACTCACGATGACGTCACAAATTATTAAAATACCTTCTTATTTATAATTGTTCACCGTGTGGTGTCATGTATGAATATTGTCAACTCTTACAGTTATTAGTTTTATACTGAATTCTATTGCTGATTGCTAGTAAATAAATAAGTCATATGGCTTTTAAAACGAGTATAAAATTGCATGCAAAAGAATACCATTTTTATTTTCAGACCGTATGCCGGAAGTGTTTAAAAACCTTTCCCAACACCATCTTAAAGGTAAGCTTTTTTAGTTTTTTGGTACATCACACTTACTAATTGAATATTCTTATTCTTACCTCAAAAATGTCTTTCAAGTTTATGGCACTAGCATTCACTCCAAGTTAACCACCAGGAATTCGGACATTGGTTTTTCTTTGTTTCGCGTTTTCGTCGACCTTTTTTCGTTGCCTCGGTTTGCTTCTTGATAAATCTAATATTGTACGGATCCTCGGCCAGTTCGGGGTACTCCTGCACGTCGTGAATGTACTGACCCTCGTAGTTCCCGATGTAGCCGTTCTTGAGCAGTTCCTCGATTTCCGACTGGGACCAATCGAAACTGCCGCTAAAGCCGTTTTTGGACGCTTCTTTTTCCTTGTGCCATGCCTTTCTTACTGCTGATAATTTGGCGTGGTGTAGTAGTCTTTGTTTTTCTTTCTCCACTGTTGTGCCATACCTAAAAACATCCAACGTTTTTATATTGTTGATTAGTCAGCTATTTGAAATGGCGGACGAAATTTTCTATTATAACTTCCCACGACAAGAAAATATTATAAAATAGTGACGGCCTTAGTCTTAGCAACTTTTCGTTTTTTATTATACCTTTTTTGGCTATTTCCTAATACAACAAAAAAATTCCTAAGGAAATTAATAAAAAAAAAATGCATTTCAACATGTAGACTAATCTGCTTTCAATAGATAATGTCAAGAAATCTCTATACAGTCTATGTCTAATTAAACGTATCGCATTATAATAAGTATAAGTCCTATCTAAACATAAGTGAGGCTTCATGCCAGTCGCCCTACTATATTTAAGTGATGAACTCGACATGCGTGTGAATTCGAATTAAGGTTTGATTTAGTTCAGTGTTTAAAATATAATTTCCGAAAATTTCTACAGTGTTTTTGTTTTGTTTTCAACGGTCATAATCTTTTTTTTTTCAAATTCCCTGTATTTTTTTCTGAATGAGTGGAAAAACTATATCATCAAATTTTTAAACGGAAAGGCATCTTTACTGATATTTTATTTCTGATTGCAACAGCGCATCACAAATACTCGCAGGGGCGTGCAGTCCATGGAAGCAAGGGAAGCAGTGCTTCCCCAAAAAAAATTACAAAACATCTTCTAAAATGTAATTTTGGAAATAGGAAACCATTAATTTAGTTTATATCAAAAATGCTAAAATATTATTTTAATTATCAAGCCCATAATAAATGCGGCCTTGACTCCGACCGAGCCACAATAGAAATCGAATAGAACCTATGCGAGCCGCTAGCTTCTCTGCAGCCAAGTCCTGTATGCTTGATTTTCTGTGAATCGACCCAGAGGTTATTGAACTTTCCACCGGCTGTTTGCAATTTTTGCATTTCAGTCGTGTGCTTTAAGTGGGGGCGGAAGCTATCTTTGGAGTAGGTTCTTTGTTTGAACGGCTATCCGTGTGTTGTGTGATACGTACGTCGCGTCGTGCATGGTGCGATATGGAAGACAATAATACGGACGTGGATAAGCAAATACCGCCAACTTCGGCTGTCGGTAATAACGTTGAAAATGTTGGAGAATTTAGTAAGAAAAGTGTGTGTGAATGTGTGGTGTGTGTCTTAATAATAAAGGGATTTTCAACATTAAACTTCGCTGATAAGCTTCTAATAATTTCCAAAGGAAGGGCTAAACCGCCTATGAAAAATTTAACCACAAAAATGAAAAACTGTATTAAACATTTTTATCCGGAAAAACAATACGAACAATTTAAATGGCTAACAGGGTGTGAAAATATAAGTAAATTATTTTGTTGGTCATGTTTACTTTTTGAAAATAAAAAAGGTCTCTGGAATAAAACTGGTTTTTCCGATTTAAACAGTTTCCATAAAGCTGTGAAAAGACACATTATGTCCACAGCGCATTTGCAGGTGGTCATAAAAGAAAAAGTCTTCGGCAAAACCAGAATTGAACATACCCTTAATAAATAGTTAGAAATTAGTCACCGCCAACACAATGAACTAGTCGATAAAAATAGGCAAATATTAAGAAGACTTATCGATGTTGCTGTTTTCTCGTACAGCACGAATTGGGATTTAGAGGTGAACGAAACAAGGGTTTCTTCAAATAGAGGAAATTTTCAAGATTTACTTAGTTTAATGGCTAAATATGATGATTGCTTAAAAAATCATTTAGAGCAGTCTAGCTTTTTTCGCAGAACGTCAAATCGAATCCAGAATGATTTAATTTCCGCTGTTGCAACCATTATTCTAAAAAGAATTAAGCAGGAAATTGGCGAGGCGCGCATCATTGCTATTGTTCTGGACGAAACAACTGATATCACTAATTTTAGCCAATTATCTATAGTAATATGCTACATTAAAACAGACGGAAGTATTCAAGAGCGATTTTTAGGTTTTAAGAATGTTAATGTAGTTTATAACGTTACTAAAGAAATTAATGGAGAGAAAAAATTAGTTGCTCAAAGCTATGATGGAGCTGCAGTGATGGCAGGACAATTAGGGGGTCTGCAAGCTAAAGTTCGAGAAACTTTCCCAAGTGCTGTGTTTGTCCATTGTTTTGCTCATAAATTAAATTTAGTTTTATCCTAGTCCATCAATCACATTAAAGATTGTAAAGTATTTTTCGTTACTTTGAGTGGCATGGCTGCTTTTTTTTCCAAGTCAACAAAACGTATACAAGCTTTGACTCCATTGTCCACAAACGATTGCCCAAAGTAGCTCCTACTAGGTGGAACTATAATGGAAGACATGTGTTAACAGTATCTGAAAATCAGGAATCACTGATTGAACTATTTGAGAATATAATAGAAAATAATGAAACGTGGGACTCAAAAGCAATAAATAGTTCGAGGGGGTTTTTGGACTGTTTGAAACGAGATTTTAATTATTTGTTGAACATATTTTCAGAAATATTTCCATTCTCGGACAATGTTTTTAAGTTCATGTTAAGCCAAAAAAGAGATGATTTGATCTATTTTGGGAGAAAACGATGACGTTAACTGTAGAGCCACAAGCCAAGCGTCTTCGAACAGACAAGGTCGGAGATGTTCAAACTCAGCAACAAATAAACTATAGATTTAACGGCTTAAATGATTTTAAATTTCTCGAGCTCTGCAATTTTGATGCATGTAAAGGAAAAATTTTTCCAGAAGATGCATTTAAATCTCTTCTTCTTCAATATGGACAGTTCTTCGATCGAGTGTTACTGCGATCTGATTTACAAAACTGATGACATTAGCGCAAAAAATAACGCTAAGGAACTAATGCAATTTTTAAAAGACAAGGAGCTGGAAGATGCCTACACCGAAGTGTCGGAATTGTGTGAATTAGTATTGACAATACCTGCCCCGAGTTCATCAGTAGAACGCAATTTTTCAACACTTAAACGTATACAAATTTCGTGAGAAATTCAACGGGGCAGGAGAGACTTTCGCATACATCGCTGTTCTGCATTGAAAATAAACTTCTCCAAAATATGTCGGAGCATCGACGTTTTTATGATGACGTCATTGACGAATTTTGCAAAAAATAATCGAAGAATCGAATTACATTACAAATAGGTAAGCTTCTAAAAATTGCTTCCCTTTCTTAAAATTTCACCGCACGCCCCTGTATAGTCGTAATATACTTTTAGTTCAGTCGTTTTTCGTTGATTAACCGAGAAAAGATAATATTATTCTTATTATTAGAACATTCTAAACACTTTCTGTGTTATGTGTCCTACATCTAAATTCAACTGTTTTCAAGACTATGACGCTTGAAAATTGACATTTTTAACCCTTTGAGGCTCTGTAACTCCCTAAAGATTTGCAGCAAAATAAAATTCGCTTTCCTATCCCAGTTTTTAATTATCTATTTCCGCACACCAATTTCTAGTTTGGCAGGAGGTGTCAGAATTTGACATTTCCTGTCAAAGTAGAAATTGCTGTGGGAAGATAATAACTAAAAACCAAGATAGGAAAGTGGAATCCATTTCGTGAAGTGAAGTCCTTTGGGAGTTACAGAGTTGCAGTTGACTTTAGGTATAGGAAACATTAAACAAAAAGTGTTTAGAATGTTCAGGACAATACAAAAATGGAATAGTACACAGGGTATTCAATTTAGAAAACGGATGTTGCCACTTGTTTAAGGAAGGGACGGCAACACTGCTTAATTTAAAAAGATAGTTTATGTTCATCTATGGCAAGAGCCAAATTTTCGAAGCAATATATTTATTGGTTTTCCAGATACTTCTACTAGGCCACTGAGTTTGGGTCACCTTGTATATAGAAAATAACTAAAAAAAAAACCTACTAATGCAATTTGTGAAAACAGGCGACATAATATTGAGGATATGTTGGACGATTTGCCCTTACACGTTTATAGAAATATTTGGTAAGCAGATGGAAGTCCTATTTCATAATCAAAATGTGAGACATTTTTTTTAAATGTGCGCTATAACTAGTGAATTTGAAAGCTTGAAACAATCAATTGGTCACCCCGATTTAATTTGATGGACTTGTTTTTCTAGGGCACATAAAAGCCTTAGTTTACAAAAACTCCTTGTTACTATACTGAGGATTTAAGAATGAGAATAGATAGAGTAGTATAAGAGTCCTAATATTTTACAAAAACTCACTGAGCGTATTATAAGATACATAATAAGTAGGCTTAGGATAATTATGCATTTAAAATTCTAAAAATATGCATGCAAATATGCTCCGAAATAAGGGAAAATATGCACTTAAAAATGCATTTATTATCGGATCAAAAAAACAGAAATAAAGCAAAAGTATAGCAACTAAAATATTACAGTATTTACACTTCAAGGTAACGTTAAGACGCTATTTTTACCAGTAATTATTACATTAATAGAACTATATAATAAAAGTATTTTTTTAAATAAAATTTTAATATATAGCTAACTAAACAAACTAACTAACGAATAAACCTGTTTAAAATTTATTGTTTACGCTATTCAACAAGTTGCGGTTACATTTTATAACTATATGATGTAATAGAAGTATCTTATCAGTTTATTTTTAAACTGTGAAATATATTTTTAGAAATATTTAAAACAACAGCAAAAGTTATGGTACGAGCGGGGATCGAACCCGTACCTCAACTACTGAACTAAAGGTATATGTGTGTTGTATTATTATAAGAAAAAATTTGCTATAAAATTACCAATAAATAAATATGCATTTTCCATATAAAAAAATTGAAATTATGTTAATATCTCAAAAAATTCCACTAATCCACAAAAAAACGGGAAGTTAAAAAACATCTCTCTATTTTTAAAAGTAAAGAATTTACGGCCATTCAAAATTGTTGCAAAATAAAGCGAGCACAGTGTACATTTATAATAATCTACTGTTTGAAATGTCGTTTGATAAATACACAGTAGTGCAGTAAACGCAGTGTTTGGTTTCTATTCAATATTTAAAATATTTAATCATTAGCTTATAGATAGTGGAACCTATATCGAATTTAACCATCCACAATGAGATATTTTTGAAAATTAGAATATTGTATTGCCATCGGAAATATGTATATACGTCAAATTTCATGCGTACTGGGTATGTATGTACAAGTAGGCCAAAATTGACTTGCAGGGTTTATGCGTACTAGGTATGTATGTACAAGTAGCTCCGGGCAGACAAGTAAAATAGACTCTAATAAAAGTTCTTAAAAAGTAAAGGGCATTACATAATATTTTTGAAATTCTGACGTCCAAATATTAAAAATAAGTTAATCCGTTGTTACATAATATAACATACCTCAGATTAATAACGACATTAGCTCCATGTATCTTTACATCGAAATAATTGTTGCCGCTGCCGTTTTCCCTAACATTTTCGTGGAAAGTTGTGTTGACTTGTCCTTGTAACCTTTTAAGTTGAGCTTTGTCGTCGTTTATTTTCCAAGAGTCCTTCTTGATAAAATAGAAGGCGTCTTGCTGATTACTGTGGACCACAAAGAAAAACGGCAACAAGAATGACCTGTTAAATACAGACGTATATACATCGCTGTAGATCGGATTAGCAGCAGGGACGCTGGATACAATGGCTTCTCCTGCGTCAGATTTGGATACCAATATTCCCCTGCCAAAAGGTGGGTCGGACGAAGCACCTATTTTCTTCGGGACTAAATCAGTGACGTCCGTTTTCAAAGCAGACTTTGAATACACGCTCAGTTGCTTAGCATTTTCCATTTTTCTGGCATTTATGTGAGCCAAGAATCCGGATTCCGCTTCAGTGGCTCTATACGATTTAGTTAGTTGACTCGTAACAACTTCTTTCGGCTTCCACGAAAATTTGTCGCTTAAGGAAGGTGGCATTGGTCCACCCGGAAGTTTATCCGTAAAGAGTTGCGGTGCAAGACTTTTCAGGTTGACGCCAATTTTCTTAAGCCAGTCGATGTGATCTAAAAATTATGGAAATAGTAGTTAAAAGAAGAATAAAAATATATTTTGAGGCCCTGTTAGATTTTTATAATGGCAGCGACAAATAATAAAGAAGTGTTTCGAATTATGTAACTTAATGCAATAAAAATTACTAAGTTTTTTGTAATTTTATATTGATAGTCAAGACACTTAGCTTCAAACAATTTCGTATACCTACAACAAACTTTGACCACTACAGCAGCGGTATTACCTAAAAAGGTACTGGGAATTATGAACATGTATTTTGCTACTCAGAGTATGTTAATGACATCTACGACGCTCGTGTTATCCTAGAGGGTGTTTTTTATTTGATGGCTAAAAATGAAGGACGTAATTTTATGCCTCATTTAGGACTAAAAGTTCATATAAACATGTGTCCGCAAGGTCTTGGTTTTTGAGCAAAATTTTATTTTTTTTTTAGTTTTTTTCATGGACCTCGTACATTTCCAAAGATAAATCATTTGAATTTGACGCTCCCTATACTGTTACATTTTTCTAAGTCGCGTTTAGTTTTAGTTATAGTTTTCTAACTTCTTGGTTCATACTTTAATCCGATATTTTGAACCGTTTAGATTAGACGTTAGTTAGAAAAATGCTAAGACTATTCGAATTTTATGTTATTTTCTGTTTTTTATTTTGTTTGCTTAAACGCAGGATGTAATTTTTTTGGTTCATTTAAAGACTAAAGTTTAGATAAACATGTGTTCTAAAGGCCTTAGTTTTTGAGATACAGGGTGTTAAGTTTAATTTTTTTTAAATATTAACCCTATTTAAGACTAATGCCTTTCGAACTCGTGTTTATTTGAACTTTTAATCCTAAAATGTTTCAAAAAATTGCATCCTGCATTTTTATTTAGCAATCAAAATAAAAACAGAAAAAAATAACATAGAAGTTTAAATGATGTGTAGATCTTTAGTTTTTGCGAACTAACGTCTAAACGCTTCAAAATGTCGGATAAAAGTAAGAACCAAGGAAGCAAAATAAATAATCTGATTTTCTAAATCAAAACAGCCAGTGATATCGCAGTAAAAATTTCGGGAGGGTAATAGCGGTTGCGACCTATACAAAAGGAACACCCAGTAGATTTTTGTAAAATGTATTATAGCCATTTTGTAGACAATGCTTACAGTATAGTGTGTTGAATGATTTTTCTTTAGAAATGTACCAGGTCTCCAAAAAAAACTAAAATAAAATAAAATTTTGACACCCTGCAGCTCAAAAACGAAGGCCTTGCGGACACATGTACATGGAAAATAACCATTTTCCAGAATAAGGTTATTTTAAAATAACCAAGGAAAGGGATTCATTTTCACATTAATAAAAAACTCAAAAACTACACACACATTGGCGATAATCTTATTTCTTGTTACCAGAAGTTAGAATTTAATGCTAGCGCAAATTCATATTCCAAGTTCACATCTATATTCCCACTTTCTGAAAAAATCTGATTCTCTCATATTTTCCAATATTGCAAATTATGTTTAAAAAAAGGCATTTCTAGTAATCAGCTGGCTTAAAAAATTAGTACAATACTCTCATTAGGCCGGATTCTGCTTTTGGAATTGCTCACTTAAGTGTCAGGACCATAATTAGAATTCCACTGTCAAATAAGTAGGGCTCCGATGGTCTAAGGTTTCAATCTTAGGCCTATTAAGGCGTTATCAGATTAACAGGCTTTCCAAATTCGACAGAGACCAACTTAGGACTATAACCAGGGATCTAATTGAACATTGGCTGACGAAATATCGCTTGCATAAGATTGGACTCGGCAACGATCTACTACTGCTATTTTTCTGACGCTGACGTACACAAAACTATCAACGTGCCGATATTATGTGTTACTTGGGGGATACCTATGTAGCAAGCAAGAGCATATTATATAATTAATAACCATTAATAGTAAGGATATTTAATAAAAAACCGAAAATTTTGGTATTACCTACCTTTTGGAATTTCCCTTTCTACTCCCATATTTATCGGATCATTTCCATTGAATCTATAGAGATGCATCTGAGTTGGTGTGGCTACTCTTTCGAGGACGTTTTCCCACAAGGGGGACATCCACTGACCGATAAGGGGATCATAGACTTTACCATTGGGCATGTGAACCAACGAAGTAACCTGATATAAATGATTTGACGTTAGATACATTTTGTTTATTTATATAAATGGTGTCGTAATTATTTATGGTAAGAACAAAATAAATGGGATGTGGTAACAGAATTTTCTAAAATAATGCAAAAGTGAACATTCCTAAAAGTTTTCGCAATAGTCAGGGAGCTAGAATGATGCTTTCCCGGAATGTTTTGGGCACGCCAGTCACAACAAAACAACAACACATTCTAGTTCCTTTAGAATTACTTTTGCCTTTTGAATTACTAATATCTTAAATTCTAAACCTAATTATGAAATGTTTACTTAATAAAAAAACTTAAATTTTACCTGATCTAAAATCCCGCCACAAAAATCAATTGGCAAATACAGATACGGATTCGAGTCGTATACGATATGTCCATAAGGAGATCGCATAATTTCACGAATTGCTTCGCCGTATTGGTTGAAAATCATAATTGGAGTGCCGCACTGATCGGTAGCTATGTAGTACTTGTGTCGGTAAACTTGAGCATATATCAAATGTCCCCTGTTGTCGTATACCAAAGACATCAGCTTGCCGTCTCTTGGAGAGTAGATCTGGCTGACTTCTCGTGGTCTTTCATCATTGTTATAGAAAAATTGGGTCACATTTCCGAAGTTGTCTTTTCTGACCAATAACCTATTCATATGGTTTGTTAGTTTGGTATACAAAAAAAATATAAAAACGTCTTGAGCTAGATGAAGTATATAAGTTTAGTGTGACTCGACCTGTGTAAGGTTTTTTAAACAGTAAACTATGAAATTCTCATTAAAAAATTAAATCTAATTGGAATTCTGCGTAAGAAGGCTGCTTGGTTTAGAGACTATCTTAAATGTAAAAAGCATGTAAAAATGTTACATGTGCAGTACCCCAAGGTTCAACTCTGGAGTCTATTCGATGCAATATGTACCTAATCACATCGTCTGTTAGTTTGGTATACAAAAAATTATAAGTAAGATATAAATAATAAAGAACGCGTTCTCGAGATAGATGAAGTATATAAGTTAGTGTCACCCGACCTGTGTAAGGCTTCTGACACAGTAAACTATAAGATTCTCATTAAAAAATTAAAATTAATTGGAATTCAGGATATGGAGGCTACTTTATTTAGAGACTATCTTAAATGTAGAAAGCAATTTGTGAAAGAAAATATACATATGGAGTACTCAAAAGGTTCAATTCGGGGGTCTATTCAATACAATATACACCTACTCACATCGTTAATTTAAATAAAGAAGTATATAAGTTAGTGTCACTCGACCTGTGTAAGGCTTTTGATACCGTAAACTACAATATTCTCATTAAAAAATTGAAATTAATTGGAATTCAGGGGTAAGGAGGCGTCTTGCTTTAGAGATTATTGTGTAAAAGAAAATGTTACATGGGCCCCAAAGTTTAATTGTGGGGCCTATTCGATCGGATGAGAGAGCAGATGAAAAAGCGGGACCTGTTCCAATTGAGGCTCGGTAGAGGATTATTATGAGAAATCTGTTGGGAATGGTGTATTTTTTTGATCCACTCTCACTTGCAGTGGTGGGCCAATGAAAACGCAACAAGCCCTACTTCTCACACGTTTCGCAATTTCTAGAAAATCGCTCGGAACCATCGATTTTACTTTCAAGGCGGAACCTTTCGGCGTATATTTTCGACCCTCTCGTTTTAATCATCTAGTGAGTGGTGAGACTCACACCCAAAATTTTAAATCGTGTGAGGGATCATGTGAAACCTCATTAATAACGCTACTTATTTTTTCAAATTTGGTTTAGCAGTTTTCGAGAAAATGCTGTTTCAAGATGGTAACCAGTCGAAATAATTTTTGGGCCGGTATCTCATTTTTTCGTTGTTTTTATTGTGCGTTATTTGTTTTACTTTCTAATAGTACTATTTTTAACCCGAATTAGGGATCGATTCTGTATCTTAGTATCTCGTAGTAGGTATATTGATCGTGGGTATTATTAAACATTTGAGAGTTCATTTTGGTACAAAATGCATCTTGGATTATTTAATCTGGCTGAAGAGTATAACATAAACAGCAGAAGTGACAATATTTTTAGCCTTGGGGTACACTTGATGTCACGCCTGTGGACATGGAGTATAGCCTATCAACACATACTTTTTGTTTCTGTCAGTAAAAGAGGTTTCAACAAAATTGTGCAGGCCTAGGCAACAACCAATATATTTTAGCTTTGCTAATCGAAATTCGTGGGTAGTGTGGATCAAATGCTTTAGAGTAGTCCAGCAGCACAAACGTCACTACTTTTTTTTATTGTCAATTGCATTGATATCATTGCTAATATTTAAGAGCGCAGTTATGGTACTATGGGACTCTCTAAAAACAGACTGACATTAACTAACATTATATTCTATAATCTTCAAATTTATAAACTTGCCGCCAGAAGAACCTTTTCTAAGATTATGGATAGTACTGGCAATGTACTGATGCGGTGAAGTTCACCGCATTCTGTAAGTATTCTTCAATGTTTTGGATAGTAGCTCTACTCAAGATATAATAACTATATGCAAAATATATTGGGAGACAATTTTGTCATTTTGGTTGATATACCATCAGTTTTTCCTTTTTTAAGATTAAATTTTCTGTTTCGTGTTAAGTCAAACGTGGCCATTTTTTGTTGGTTTTCAGAGTCCTTATAAACTTATCTTGAGTCATATATGTACACAGTTAGGGTTCTAGCTCAGATGTAGATGTGAAAACTGTAGGTAGTGTAGCCTCTGTTTCTTACTCTAAGTAGTGTAGATACCGTAAGCATACTCTTCATACTTTGTGCCTTCGACGAGACAATATTAACCGGGGGTTTAGATGATTTGAGGATTTTAAGTTAGGTTTGCAATCAGATAGGCTTAAGGAGGGTTCTCTAACAGTGTCGCCCGATGAAGGTGGTTTGCGGAGACTCTGGTAGGAGCTAGGAAGTAGGCTCCGGAATAACTGTGGTTCGACTTAGGATCAAGTCAAGACGAAGTCGACTTTTTCTGTTTGCCATCAAAATTTGGCGGACTGGGCAAAATACAGTTGGAAAAACCTTTAGGGGAATTTTGAACAGCATTATTAAGATTTTCCGCGACTTGTATTATATGTAAATTACAACCAGTTAATGTGTAGAACGCCTGAGGTTGCTGCAATCGTGGAAATAATATATATCGACCAAGCTTTTATTAGAAAAATCAAGGGAAAGGTTCGAAAAAGGTCGAATTAAATTCCTTGGTTGGTCCAAGACATTTATGCTGTCAACGTTACGGTTAATGTACTCAAAATTGAAAGGTATGTCCAACAGAATAATGTCGATATATCAAAGTTTTTTAAAATTAAATGATTTTTAAAACGTAACTCTGTCGGCCATAAGCCGAAAAAATTACTGGTTTTTAAGAGAAAGCAGATCAGTTTATTTTTGCGAGACGTACCTGACGAAGACTTTATGGAAAGCGTTTTAATAATGTGGATAGGGGGCCTACCGTCGGGATGAACTGACTATTGAGATATCTGAAATAAATTTCAACACTTTTTTCCAATAAAGATGGGTTTAGTCAACTACCATGCACTTTGAAGCGTTTTACATACAATAAAAAAATTAATAATCCATTACCATTATATCTCGCCTTATAGCAAATCCACCATTTATAATTGGTATTACTATAAAGAAAATTATAATAAAGGCATGGGTTATTTCAAATGAGTTGTAGATTTGATCATTTCTAATAAAAGAGCCTGGGTTTCCATGTTCGGTACGTATAGCAGCAATTGTATCAAATTATTATTGTAATAATAATTGTTGTAATTGACAGATTGTCAACTGAGGCCGCGAGTGAGATGTTACTACGTCATATAGTAAATATGAGGTGACAATTTATTGTTATTATACTGATGTTCCACAATTATTTTTTCCTATTAGATGAACTGATTTTTTTTGTATTTAGTATGTGAAAGAGCCTATATAAATGAAATTACTTACTATCAGATAATCCAAAGATGTAAATACAGACGTTGGATAACCTATAGATTGACGCTATACTGACAAAATATTATTACAAATAGTGGTGAAACAATTAAGTTTTAGATAAAGTAAATATAAAATATATATAACAGAGATAAAAACTTGCCTGTCCATATGATCATAGAAGTATCGAACATCGAATCGACCCCGCTTGGTAGCTCTCGTCAATAGACCCTTTGAATTATAATGAAATTTTTCTTCTCGTGCATTCTGGACCACAAGACCCCTACTGTCGTATTTGTATTGCCCTTCTCCAAACTTAATGATCCTATCCATGCTATTATACTCCATTGGAATGGTATTTCCCCTAAAATTAAAAGTGCATGTTGAATAAAAACTAAATCGGTGTACGAACTTAATTTAGGACACATTTTGTATCATAGAAATTTTACTATGAAATAACTGCTTGATAACCAAATGGAGTATTAGTCATATAGATTGACTTCAAACATAAAAATGTAAAAACCTAAGGTTTACCTGTATGTTAAAGATAACATGTTCCCATTATCGTCATATCTGAAGCCCCATGGTTCTTGCGCTTCAACTCCAAGAAGTTGCCCATCACAGTCCCATGTATAATTTTTGATGTTAGTATAGGTATTGACTCCAACATTTTTGGTGTATGTACGCGTTTGAGAAATTCGTCTAAAATTACAATAAAAACACATGTCATGTCGAAGATAAGCCCTCAATATCATTATTCTCTCATTAATTTATGTAAGTATTTTTTTATATTCCACCGCTCACCCATGAAAGTCGTGGTTGAATTCCATTCTAAAAACTTCCATCCCATGAATGGTTAGAGCAACTCGTGATTCCAGAAATCTAGAACTTTGGACGCTTGAAAATAATGCAGTTCCATCATAAACTTGGGTTTCGTTTGCTTTGAGTTTGATTATCTAAAATATTTCGAAATTTATAATAGTTAGTTTAAGTTAAAATAAATACCTTGTTATTTTCCGATTTTCAACACAGCATGAGATTTGTTTAAAGCGCCGCGCCGTTAGTTTATAGTTTTTTTTAGAAATTCTCAAAAATATAATCAATTATAAAATATATAGACTTCCTTTTATCAAACAGAAAATAGTCACATTGGATTACTTAGTTTTTTAAACGGCGAACTATTTTTTTATTTTACCTTAAACGGTCCAATTTGCTCTATAGCGCCTGTCTTGAAATTATATGCCAAATTGTATAACGGCAAGTTTTGCCCTCCTATTCTACCTTGCAAATTAACTAGTCGGTAGTTATTGTCATAATCGTATGTAAATTTGGCATTACTTAAAGCTGTTTTGGCACCAAAATTTATTCTTTCTTCCATCAAAAGACCGCTTACATACTGATAATCCCATTGGTATTCCAAGTCCTTTTCGACGTGGCTCACTTGATTTGGCAATCCGGTAGTATCCGCATATGTGTATAGAGTCTTCCCGTCTCCATGAACCACCTAGGGAAGGAAACTGTCTTAGATCTCTTTTATTATAATTTAAAAATGTAAGTAATACTAATATTTTCTTTTATATATTTCTGGTGACCAACTACTAAATTCAAAACTGTTGGAATATTATTAGATTCGTTCCAACACACACATTTGTACCGTTCTAGAACGGCTACTGGAATCTGTTTTGTGAGTGTGCTTTCGCTTGCACAGTTCCCTAAACGATAACAAAATTAAAGTTGGGATGGTTTTTAGAATCGATATCAAATCTTTACTTTTATTTATTATCATTGTTCAATTTTTGTATTTTGTGGGGCAGTGACCCAGTAAAAAATAAAAAAAGATACATTAAGAGCAAAGTGTTTTAGTTAAGTGCTTGAATTACATTATACACACTATCCTTAAATAAATTTCACACATATTTATATAATATGTAGGTAACAAAATGTAATAAATTGAATTGAAATTGGAAAAATCATCTCATACACAATTGTTAATGGATAATTAGTTAGTCCATTTAGTCCTTACTTTCAGGTTGGTATCGATTCGGAAGCCGGTTCACTAAAAATTATTTTGTTGGAACGCAAAGAGGACCGTTTACGAAACTATCAGCACCCAGTTGGGAGGCACTTTTTCTTTGCGCAGAAGCGTAACAGTGCCATGAACGGTTTTTTGATATATTGGAACGAACCTGTGATTATTTTGATGCGAATAGTCATACCTCCTTGAGTTTTCCACTGTCGTAGTATCGGTACACTATACGAACTCCTTCTCCAGGAAATACTGTTTGCAGGAGCCTACCAGAATTAGAAAAGTGTTGAAGATACGACCTTGTGCTGCCTGGAGGGGTGTATACGACTCTGATTATTCCTGTAGAGGGACAAATTATATACATATTAGTTTGTAATAAGAACAGTAAAATATGATCGATTGTATCTACTGGAACACTACCCTATGCGATTTAACGTCAGTTTTGTATTTGTATATGTGGTATCAAGTATATGCAAATTGTGTTGACCTAAAAATGGTCTGTTTCCTCCTTGGCCAGCAACGTGGATAAGTATCCCTGTTTTTTGTGTATGTAGGACAGCAGAGCTCGTGAGAAGCATAGTGTGCAGTCGAATTGGCCGCCAAGATCTGTCTTAAAATCTGGTGATCTAAACGTTTTACATCAGCCACTTGTCGACAGAAAAAAATATTATGTTTCCTCCTTTGCATCTAAAACGACTTATATGATATGACAATATAACATGGACCATCTGTGCTGACCTTAAAATGGTCTGTTTTCTTCTTGGCCAGCAACACGGATATACTAAGTATCCCTGTTTTTTGTGTATGTGGGACAGCAGAGCTCGTGAGAAGCATTGGGTGCAGTCGAACTGGTCGCCAAGAACCGCCACCTGAAATCTGGTGTTCCAAATATTCTACATCAGCCATTTGTTGACAGAAAAAATATTATATTTCCTCCTTTGCATATAAAACTAGGTGTCACGAAGCAGTTTGTTAAAGCTTTGTTGAATGAAGGAAACTATTTTAAGTATATCATTTCGGCATTTCCTAGCCTGTCATATGATAAGATAAAGCCGATGTATTTGGTAGTTCACAGACTCGGCAGCTCATCAAAGATGAACATTTCATTGAAACAATGACCGAATTCGACCACAGTGCTTGGTTGGCATTCAAAAATATTGTTAAAGACTTTTCTGGAAATACACGAGCCCAGAATTATGTCGAAATTGTCAACACTTGAAACAACTCTTGGAGAGCTTTAAAATGCTTGGTTGCAATATGAGTATCAAACTGCATTTTTTACATAGCCATCTTGTTGACTAGACTAGATTGGATGTCAGTATGATGGCTGACTATTGTTGGAGCAGAGCGTGAATTTCCACACATTGAACAATTTAGGAAAAGCTATAAGCGAAAATGTTTACAATAATATATTTATTATTCGTATGAACACAATTTAACTTGTAATATAATAATCTCTGTCTGAATAAAAATATTCTGGCATATTTGGTCAGTTCTCGCTTTATTTTTCTTTGTATGCCCTTTTTGTATGACTTTTAAGACAAAGGGAATGTACTCTGTAGCTTAAAAACGTGATGTGATAGACAAAATCTCAAATATTTTTGTATTTAGAGGTCAATTAGTCAAAAATAGGTCACAGATCCAAGACAACCAAATTGCTGTGTAATTTTAACGAAAAAACAATATAATTATAGTCCGGACATTTTTTTCTTCGTCTGCTAATAAGTCATTGAAAAGTCGACACCCCTTAGACTTACTCCGATATGCTGTTTAAATTATATTGCTTATAGAATTCGTTGCAGTTGTCACTTTGAATAAGAAAATATAATAAATCGTTCAGGCTAATTTTATTGCGTGTTTTACATATATTTAGGTCTGATAAAATTAATGGTATTAAATATATCTCCGGGCATTATTACCTAAATCTAAAATGAGTACACCGAGAAAATGTACACAACTAACGAGATATTAAATTACAGTCTAATCTAATCTAATCTAAAATGAGTAACAACGTACAAATAGTGTATGAATGCTTACCCAACGATGGTTGTAGAGCAAACGAATGTTTTGTTCCGCTCGGTAAAGTTACGTGTCTCAAACCTCCATTGTCGTCATAAGTCAACAAAAAGTTTCTTTGACTTGCGAGGGTAATTTTCGTTAGCATATTAGTTTCGTCGTATGTAAATATTTGAATTCCGTCCTGGGGACTGGTAACTTCGGACAGCAAACCATGGCGGTCATAACTGAACTTTAGCTGTGCTTCGCCCCAACGCCAGCTGAAAGCAAATATCATGTATTAAAAATGTGTAAATTGAAGAAAATTAAATTATTTGGTGTACAGGGTGTTCCAAACTCGACACCCCTGGATTATTACGAGAAAATGGGAAGTGCAAATCAAAATATAGATAGAGGGTATTAAACAAGGGTCACTAAGCGATATTTTTAATGTAAAAAAATTATAGAGTTTTCAAAATGGCGGTCATTTATATTTTTTTACCAGGAGCATACCTATTTTTCTGCATATTTGAATTGTTTTTTATTTTTTGAGTACTGTTTATTTGAAAAAAAAATTCTATAAATCAATTTATTAAAAAGCTAAGACAACATTTTTCAAAATATACGAAAACATATAAGAAATTTCGGTTAATTAAAAATCGAGTAGTTCATGTAAACCATAAAAATGAAATGCGATTGTAACAGTTAATGAAACTAAACTTATATCAGAAACTTTTATTGTCCTTCATTTGGATATTTGCAAGTTAAAAAAAAATAAAAACTAACAAAAATTGATAAATGAGTATGAAAAACAATTCATAATGTTATACGATATGTCTCCCTCCGACTTCCAAACATTTTTCTAGAGATTGCCTGAGTTTTCCTACTGTGGTCTTTAAACACATATCTCTGGTTAAACTGCGACACGCATCCCGGATTTTTTGTTTCAAATGTTCTATAGCTGTAGATGGAGTTTTATAAATCAAATTTTTCAGACTGCCCCATAAAAAAAATCAATTGGCGTTAAATTTGGTTTCTTCGATGGCCAGTGCATTGGACCATTAACTCCTATCCATCTTTCCCCATAGGTTATTTCTGTATTCCTTTACAACTCTTGATTTATATGGGGAAGCACCATCATGTTGAAATCACATTGCTGTTCGTAGTTGCAATGGAATTCCTGGTAGATCTTTCTGCAAGAATTGCAGATACGTTCTTCTATCTAGTGCATTTTCATAAAACAAAAGCCCAATCAGATGTTAGCTGATTATACCACACTAAATTTATTAAACATTTATTCTAAAATGCCCCTGATTTTGAATTTCGTTAACGAAATGTAGATTTTCTGTAGTCCAATAATGTCCATTTTTACGATTTCGTTTACCGTTGCTTACGAATCTGCTTTCGTCATTCCAAAAGATATGAATAAAAAGCTGATGTGTTACTAATTTCCAGATGTATCATTATGTGTGCAACAAAATTGTTTCTTAGCTTCATATGTCAATATATTTTATAATTTAAAATATTTGACACAGAGACACATGGAGCTAAGCTGGTAATGGCGATAACGTTTGCATTTGAAATTCTTTCCACAGGGGCCTTTTTCAAATTTAGAACGTGATAGGCGTGCAGAATAGAATTTCTAGAATGTTGTTTAAAATACTGTAATTCTGCAGCTACTGTGTAATCATCACAAACCCTTTTTCTGATTTCCTTTCATTTTCGGAAAAAAAACGGTTCTTAGTTTTGATGGCAAGGTTCTTTTCAGTCTTTTCATTTTTTTACCAAGAACGTGGCGCTCTGGGTATCTTTCATGATATAACAAAACAGTTCTTGAAGGGTTTTTTGACACTCCAAATAGATTAACAAAAAATTTACTTTTTCTGAGTGAGTAATCATTGTTAAACATTACAAATTTAACCGCGGGTATCCAGACGAAGAACAATAAAAATTTCTGACATAAGTTCACTTTCATTAACGGTTACAATGGTACAAGGTTACGATTTTTGATCAACCAAACTCTGGGTAGTCGTTTAAAAGTTAACTTTGTAGTCATTAACACAGTCTCTATTCGAATGCGGAATAGAAAGCTTCGATAATGCCCAATGTGATTGTGGCGAAACGTCAGCAAAATTATTTTTCTCAGAACAACAAAAGTGAACGTGAACGGGTGAATTCCCAGAATGAAAACACGCTGTATAGTCCTAAGAAAATATCACCACATATTATTCCACTTTTTAGCGGATAAACTTATATATAATATAATATATAAATATATATATATATATATATATATATATATATATATATATATATATATATATATATATATATATATATATATATATGATAATAACTGTGTTTTAAGGAATTATGTTTCTTGAGTTTAGACCGTGTCAAATTTGAATTACTTTTCGACGTTTCACTTGCCATTGCATCGGTACAGCTTGAGGATCTTCACTGAATTAACTCCGTTGAGCAGAGTTAGATATTTGTATCCGACCTGTGCTCAGAGTCGCGTTCAATTTTATATGGTCTAAAACCAACAAAATGGTAAAAAAGTCAAAATCGTTAAATAAGGTACCATTAGCGTGTCATTATTTAACTATTTTCTTTTGTCGAAAGGGTGGCTGTGGCTTCGCTTGCTATCTTCGTAAAGGTGTGAACTCACTTAGCGAATACGAACGCGCGAACAACAATGCGAGCATACGGATATATATATATATATATATATATATATATATATATATATATATATATATATATATATATATATATATATATATATATATATATATATATATATATATATATATATATATATATATATATACGAGTAGGTTTGTTTTAATATTCGTCAACATTTAGCGAACGTATGGTGTACAGACATTTGTACATAACTGATAGCGTACAATACTTTTTCGCTTTGAAGTACGGCAACTAAGCGAGCGAACGTATTCCTAAGCAAACGCCCGCATTCGTCGTTCCTATTTTCCTTAAAACCACATTACGCTACAGTACGAGTTTTTTACCGTATGGCCGTATACGCTCGCTAAGTGAGTACGCAGCTTTAGAGTTAGTAAACGTCAAATCCAACGTTTTGTTAAGAGTCGAAGATACTATTTTGTGTTTTACAAACTATTCTCGTATTATTTGGTCTACCCTATACCTAGAATAGCTATCGTAGAAAAGGTATTGTATGTAATTCATGCATTAAGTGACTTTTTTTACTTATACAATTACGGCAGTTGCTTGCCGCTCGTGCCCATAATTACCGCCTCATAAAAAAGTACTACTTTATACACTTGTTACATAAATTACTATCATTTGTACAAGGCACGTCATTATATTTTGACACCCACCTACAAGGTTTATTAACAGAGATAGAGAAAAAGTGTAAATATAAAAGTTTTAGGGTTATTTTCTATTGTATCGCTAATTTTCTAATCCAAAATGGCAAATATACTTTATTTTTTACACACTACCTTCTGTAGGGATTTAAAAAACAAATTATAATATATTATGATAGGACGAGAGATATTGTCATTTTGAAAGAGAACATTAGAAATGGAAATTACATATTAATAACAAAGTGGTTTTATTTAATATAATAATTATAATTCAAAATTAAATTTAAAGTTAAATACTTACTTAATGTTTTAACCGACTTCAAAAAAGGATGTTGCAATTCGACCTGTATGTTTTTTATGGTTGTTCGCGCATATTGTCTAAAAGGTTTTGATGAGTCAAACGCCCAATTGTAGAGAACGCTTCTCTGGTGGTCCCATATATTTTGATTTCAAATCAGTTCACCCGTTTTTTTGTAACAATAATGTTTAAAAAACACATATATAAAGGCGGTAGGGGCAGCAAGTTTTATAATTAAATTTATTTTTTTTTAAATACCATTATTATTATCATCATCATTATAGTTAATGAAAACTAAAATATCTCGAAAGTATTAAATATGTTTATCTCAAAAAACGTAGCTGTCAAAATTAATTTACTTTTATTTATTTTTTTAAGTGTTTATTATAAAACCTTTTTATGTTATGTTTTATGCAATTGGATATACATCTACAAATTATAATATTCTTAAAAATGTAACTTGTAAAAAATCACTAAAAAGTGAGAAATAAAATATTTAAACATAAATAATAATATTTTACTTATTCCTTAAATATAGACATTTTGAAACATACACGTATTACATATACTCACTAGTAACCTTAAACTAATACAAATTTTAATATGTTAGTCAGAGAGGGTCACGTCATTATTTCGAAGTCGAACTACCGAGTAAATTTGGTCGCTGCTGGGGTAGGAGTTGTTTTATAGTTTACATTTAGTTTACCTAGGTGCAAATTCTATAACACAGCTTTCAATAAAATCTTCATGCACTAACCTAACCAACAGTTGCACGGTCTCAAAATATTTCTGCTCATGCCTCGAATTGCGAATTCGTTATTGGCCTGCTTGGACATTTATAAATTTATTATATATAATGTGTTATAGGGAGTCAGTATTGCCATTTGACTTTGGGCTCAGCGATTGGATGGAAATAGCAGTGTGCGGTTGCGCAGTTCCACAAAGCCACCCTGAGAGTAAGTGATTCAAGTATCAGTTTTAAAAGATGTAAGGCTAGCTATATATAACAAAACTGACTTTGACATTTTTAATGGTAATTTATTTTCGTTTATAATGGATTCTGGCGGTCAGAAGAAACCCTGAAACTTACTACTTTTTTCTCTATCTCTGTTAATAAACGTTTTAGGTGGGTGTAAAATATAACAACTCATTATTCAACAAAAAGATGCTTTGCAATTTATGTTTCAGAATTTTAATATTCACACTGTAATGGAACGTAGCTATAAAAACTATGAATATCTAATGAAAAATTCATATTAAAAATATTTCCCACTAACTGTTCCTTTGTAGAGTGTATATAAAAAGAAATAAATTAAGCATATTTTTACAGTAAAAACCATAGGGATGACAAAAATTATGGCTAAATTGTGGCAAGATTACCAAAAAAAAAGTCAAATAATATGGAAAGCACAGGGGAGTTCCACAGCATTATTTTAAATTTTGTTGACAATTTGTGACGTCTGTATAAATAAGCTTTAGTTAAGCTAGTTAAACCCATTGGCAAACTGACCATCAAATCTTAAGATATTTGTCTAATACATCAAGATTCTTGACATTATCTTTATGTTAATTAACTCCTTTACACTACCTACATCAATCATTCCAGCAAAAATAACCATTTACAATTATTTGGAGATATACACGGTGCATAAAAAAATGTGGCATTTAAAATGGAGTACCCTCCATTTTATTGCATAAATGTACACAGCAGATACCGGAACATTTTCTTAAAATTGAAGACATTCATAGGTAAAATAGTCGAAGTTCTGCTTTATATCGTATGGTTTAACAAAAGGGAACTTATTAGGTTCAAACTAATGATTTAATGAGGTATATTTATTTGTATGTTATATTATATGTGAATTAAACTTGTTTCCTCTTATATACTAGTGATGAAGCGTATGGTCAATACTTATCGTCGCCGTTGAATATCAGCGCTATCCTCAGCGCTGATGCTGTTTTCAGATGTGCCCAGCGGGTAGAGGTATGAAAATGTATCTTCGCAATAAACAAAGTATTATTGTAATAAACGGAGATCCGAAAGGCATTTGCTTTTAGATTTGACTAGCCTACTAGACTAATAAAATAATAATATTAGTTTATTATTTTATTAGTTTCGCGAAACATTTTATGAAACAGGCAATTGACAACTATACCTCATTTCAAAAAGGGAGAGAGTTATAAATTTTGTTAAATCGAGAGAGCTCGTCTTTTACACAGTGGATAAATAAAATATTGTATCATAAATTCCAACATATTTTTACAAATATTAGGTTGGTTTGTTCGTTTATGGCTGACACATCACGGGTGGATAAAAACTAACTTGTATACGAATATAACTTATTATTTGTAAAGAAAAATGATACGCCAGTGCAATTTCTATCAGCAAGTAGTATTTTGTAAAAAGGAAATTATTTAATATCAATATTTTGGATCTAAAAAGTAATTTTTTTGCAGAAATATCTATCGCCTTCTGAATAGTTGGTTGTCCTGTCATCATTGGGATCCAATAAAGTAATTACCAGCTCTATAGTCTCATCTAATATGCCATTAAGTTTCAACATTCTTATTTCTTCCTTAATCACATGATCTACGTTAGGGTAGAGAGAAAAAAGTGAATTTTTGATTTGCTTAACGGGGTAAGATTTAAAAGCTGCACGTTACCTACCCCTCTTATTTCTATAAAAATGGAGGTTTGTGGGATTAGATATTGAGTCTGCGCAAATATTTTAAAGTTCGCATATTGAGGAAAAAGTTGCATTTTTTTCAAAAAATCCGAAAGCCGCATTTATTTATAATGATATAGGGTATCGCTTAAAAAGTTCTAGATGAATCATAAATCAATATATTCAAAATTAACTATGTCATGTGTCAGTGACATTGCCTTAAAAGAAAACTCTTTTTACTAATATCTGGTAAACCATAGAGCTCTTTGTTAATTGTTTTGAATATTAACTACCTAAATATGACCACGAGGAAGTGGCTGCAATTTTTACAACTTTCGAAACCTACCCCGTTGATGAAATCAAAAATCCATTTTTCTTCTCCAAGAAGCATCCATTCATATTTTCGTGATAACCAAAAGCAGATTTATTTGACTAAAATGTCGGTAAGTCAACTTTTACAAAGTCATTTTCACCACCAATATATGTGATTATTAACCTGCAACATTATTTACATTTCTCTGTTGTTTTTAATATCCGTTATCAATGCTATTAAAATGAGAATTTGCCCGGCACATAGCTGATCATTAGTAGAACAGAGTTTTACTCTGTCATTAAAATGATTTACCTGAACTAATTTTCAAAACTTACCCGTCAATCCGGTTGAAACTATCATACGTAATATTGAGAACATCTGCTCCATTATATGGAGTATACGTAAGCGGAAGCCCCGCGGGATCATACGTAATCGTTAGCAAAGGTAATTTTTCGTAATCGAAAAAAGTTTCTTTGCTAGTGAACTGATCGAACTCGATCCCCAACACTTTGGTGCGGTTTACGTGGATCTCCCGGTAGAGAGTTTGTTGCGGATTACGAACGTCTCCAACCAAGCTAAAGGATGTTGACATTACGTTGGTAAGTTCTTCGCCGAAAATTGTGGTTTGTTGAGACCAGACCGGGAGAAGTTCGGCTTCGATAGGGAGAGAGGCTTCGAGAAGTGGGTGACGCTCGATGGCGCAGATTTCTAGTTTACTTTCAGCGGCAGTTCTTAAAGCGACCGTAGAATTCGTCAACGTTACTGCTTTAGTAATTTCGGCACCTGAAATAAAAAAAAACTAAATGTATTTTTTTCATTTTCAATATACAATATAAAATAAATTATTAAATCTATTAACAGTAATAGGATAAATATGTTGAATTCAATTCAAAATTCTTAGTCTCATTTATAAAATGTTTTTATTTAAATGGTTACATGTGTCGCTCTTTCAAGCATCAACATACCTGAAATTTAATAAATTTAATAAATTTAATAAAATTTTACCTTAAGACAATCAAAAGTACCGATATGACACAAATAAGGTGAACAAAATAATTATTTAAAATTACATGCTACAATAAATAAGAAAGAAAGTCTGATTATAACATTATTGAAGTCATCCGAACAACAAAATAATTCATTAGTAGAGCATCATATTAGCAAGATGAACAGAGATCAATTTAATAAACTAAAAAAAATGTGTTTTTTCAAGCATAGTACTTCCGCATATATGTCTACGCCAATGGTTTTCTCAAGTTGAGGTTGCAAAAAATATAATAAAGTTGACGTATTTTGCAATTTTTTAATACTTCTAGTTTGAATAATTTAAAATTTAGCGTTTAACACTCTTTAAAAATAAAACATAAAATTTTTCTTTTATTTCTAGGAAACTCTTTCACCACCTTATATCAACTCTATATAAAAGAAAAACTTGCTTATGTACGCAGGGAAAGAATATAAAATTGCCCTGTTTTATCCTATCTTTTTTTAAAGCTGAGGGTTATGGAATTACAAAATATTCCCAGTTTTAGCGGGCTCTTGTATAGCGGAAAAACGGTGTTATATAAACAGAGATAGACATTTGTCCTGATTCACCGTTTGTTTTTTTAACTCACCGCTTCACAACAAAAGATATTTTCATTTTTTGGGGCCTGCTTAATATGGCTAGGGCTATCTTGAATAATGAAATTATATACAGAGAAATAGAAGAAAGTTGACCTATTTTACTGTTTTCTCAGCAAGCCGAATACTTCTGAATTATTCTTATCCTATTTTCAAAGTACTGTTTCATCATCCTAGGACTACCCTGTATATTTATTTTTTTTATATGCCAAACAAATTAAGAAATTCGACATGTGCTTCTGAAATACACTTATTACCAGGTGACTGTTTCATCCTCCTAGGGCTACCGTGTATAGTTGAAAAAGTTTGAAAGTTATACCATTTTTTGAAAAAAAATGTTTTTCGATTTCATAGGGGAGCCTCATCATTTTTGGGCTACCTTTTGTCATAGAAAAAAATTAGTTTGTATACTAAATAAAATTAATTTGACGTGTTTTGCAATGTTCCGAAATATTACGTTTTTTTATAAAAGTATATAACAGAAACAAATTTAAAGTATCTACGCCAATGGCTTCCAAAATTTTTTGATATCAGAACGTTTACTCCAACTATGTATGTTTACCATTTGACTGTTATCGGTATGCAAATTTAAAATATTTTCTTACATCTTCATACCCTTTAAAAATATCGAAGATCTACGCCCATGACACAAAAATTTTGTATGCATGTATGCACACACATTCACTCATCCGTACAGATATCATATTTTTTTAAAATATGTTTTTCATATGCTAGGGACTCTAAAACGTCGGTTAAATCTCACTTTTTCGAAGATTTTTGCGATTCCAATACTTCCCCTATATAAGTTATAAAGTGTATTAGTAATATTGGCTGTTATATGGGGAAGTAAAAAGAGGAATAATGAAATGACATAAGGTATAATTGTTTCACATTAAGAAATGAAAGATTATCATTAAAAATGAAATAGGGCTCACAAGACATAATTAACCCAGGGGAGGATTGGTGCACTAATACAAAAACTTACTCCATCAATGATGTGTTCTAATTTTAAGTTTTAATTACTGTAAATGTCTTTTTAAAATGGCTCCAACACTCCTTTATGACGCCATTCCATTAATGTAAATATGATTGTTTGTGACATTTTGCATTTTCTTGAATAAAGAGTTTTGTATTGTATTATATTGTATTGTATTGATGTCAAGATGCAAGTAAATGGTAAAAGCCGTGATTATTGTGTAAGTATTGTTAAATATGTTCGTATTAATTATGTTACAACTGTATTTTTGTTTGACCTAGGGTAAAGTTTTCAACATTTTCTTTCCTGAGTAGTTTTTTTTGTTTTTTGTAGGTCTGATGATGCTCGAAAGAGAGTTACGTCTAACCACTTAAATAAAAACATTTTACAGCAGAGACTACGACTAAGAATTTTTTAAATTTTATTCATTTTAAATATTTAAAAAAAAAATTCAATGGTAAGTCCAATGGAATTATCATTTGATTCTACATATTAAAAGCCTCTTTGTTACTATGGACAAATTCTTTCATTGACTGGATGTCTACCAACTCACAGGTTGTAACTACGTACAACATTAAAAAAATAACAATAAAAAATGTATGCTAAACAGCTCATTTTTAATATGTAGCGTGTTATAAATTATAAATATAATCCATGTACTGCAAATATCCATAAAACATTTAGAGATATTCTGATACCTTATAATGATTCTTTAGCATCATTATATATTTTATTTCGTTCTACAGTGCCCTTTGCAGAAGTAATTCAAATTGCTTTTTGTGCAAAATATAATCACAATTTTTTTTACTAGCTACACACATGTGTTTTTTTGCATCTTTTGCCTAACAGTTTCAGGGAAAAATCGATAAAAAAACTGTTTTACTTGACGCCACTGAACCATGTTTATCAAGGTTAAAGAACGTAAAACTATTCGAATTAGATGTTACGTCATGGAAATTTATGTTACAGAACATTTAAATGTAGAAAAGGTTTAACGCGGAAAGAATTATAATATAATAGAAAAAGAATTTTTTGGGATGACCGCAAAGTACAATGAAATTTGGCCAATTGTAGACACTTGTTTCTGATTTTAAGTCTTTATCAGTACGGTCAACTGGCTGAGTGGCAAATACAACTAGTGCCAAATCAATACATAAAACCACAGTCACCAACAGGAGCAAAATTGACATTTGTGGTTACAAAGAGAACATTCGAAATCTTCGGACTTAATACTTTATTACCACGGAGCAGCAGAAAGCCACCTGTGCCGAAACTCATACATCCTAGAGTAATTAAATCAACAACAAACAAACAACAACAGAACATCAATTAAGATATCAGGGTTCTTGACATAGGATTGTTTCTAATTGGAATTACTTTTCTACGTTTCGCCATCGCTTTCACGAGGCATCTTCAGAGATCCTTATTCCACGATATTTAAAGACTGATTAAGCGTGGCAAGATTCATGTGTGCACTCTTACCCAACTTTGGTCAACGAACCGTAACCCCCTGTTAAGTCCGATTTCCACGTTTGATGTAGCCTATTGACATTTATTAAATATTAAAAATCTGATTTTTTGTTTATGCCGTCTTGGCTCCAACGCTAGAATCTTGAATTCTTTTTTATGATGTGACCAGTGGTTTGACGGTGTTCAGCTACAGTATATTGGAAAATTTGTTCCTTTATATTCCCTAAATTTAGTGGATATTGACTTTCCTGTTTCGCCCACATATATTTTTCCTCAAGAGCTCAAGAGAGAGATGTAATTATAAACAGAGAGCAATCCAAAAATTTCAATAGAAATGCGTGTTATGGTTAACATCACCCGTGGAAACTGATTCACATATCAAGGGGAAACTGATCAAGGTTTGGCTTTAAAAGTCCGCCGAAATCTCTCATCCCGTATTCATATCCTGTGGAGTAAAGATCCCTAAAGATGCCACTTGTAATCGAAAGTGTTCTAATCACTTGCATCCTAATGCAAGACACCATGATTGCTTAATAGACCAAAACCATGAGGACTTTGATTCTATATGCCACAAATTAATTGAAAAACCTACCGTAACAATTTTACTGTTTCCGTACTGGGTCATCATTTATATTTCGACACCCGTTTTCAGGGATTATTTTTGTAGATAGAAAAAAATTATATATACAAAAGTTGTATGGATTTCAGGAAACTTCCTAAAAAAAATAACTTTGAATATACAGGGTAAATCAGAAACTAGTAGCGTACCAAATTTTGGTGTTTTAAATGAAATGCCCTGTATATTTTTTATTTTTTAGATTTTCCTTAGTATTCCCTTTTCAAAAACCTGTGATATGTTTATACTTGAGATATTCGACTTTAAGGTGTCTTGCTGGTACTGACATTGCCAGATTGCCACTGTCACTATCATTTAACTTGTCTGTGTTAGTTTTGTCCAACATAATGGGCTATTACATTGAAGACCAATTAAATATAATACACTTATATTACGTCGATAATAGAAACCCTATCTACACTCAAAATGAGTATCATAGGCACTTTCCCGGTAGAACCATCCCAAAACGAAGCATAATAAGATACATAGTAAACAAATTTGAAGATACCAAAAGTTAAATAGAAGAAGAACTGCCAATCCAAACGAAAATTTTGACTTGAGTGTGCTGCTATTCTTTAGACGTAAATTATTTTTGTTAGTTTTCTATACTTAGGACTATATCTGATTCATTTTATTGCAGACAACCCTGAACGAATAATTAGTGATGCTGCGATTTATTTTCAAAAATCAAACTCTTCATCGATATAATTATCACCCATATAAATTTCTACCCGTTCATGACATCAAAAATATATACCCGTAATATTATTTTTTAAGTGGTTTTTACTTTTGATGTTTTCAATAAATTTTGCTAAACTAATGTTTGCTTTAAAATCAATAATTAAAGATTTAATATCGAATATTCTAGGCTTTTTTTTATCAAGCTTCTTGTGTTATTGCCTACAATGTGTAACATTTTTATAATTAGGATAAGCCAGTTTGATTACTTTATTATATGTTACTTTATTAATAATTTTGTCTATTAATATGTAGAGTATCGTAACCATAATTTAATCTTAGTGGTTTTTACTTTTGATGTTTTCAATAAATTTTCCTAAACTAATGTTTGCTTTAAAACCAATAATTAAAGATTTAATATGGAATATTCTAGGCTTTTTTTTACCAAGCTTCTTGTGTTATTGCCTACAATGTGTAACTTTTTTATAATTAGGATAAGCCAGTTTGATTACTTTATTATATGTAACCATAATTTAATCTTATTTTTGTGATAGTATTTGATGTTTTATTCTAAGTTTCTACCTACATATATGTACTTAAAAATGTGTAAATCACGAAATGAAATGTTGATATTGTATGTATTAAATGATGAGTGGAAGCAGAATATATTATAGAATCTGTATGGGTTGGTTTATAATAAAAAAAACATATATTTATCAGTGGTTATTATCATATCAAATTTGATTAAACAATTCATAAATTGCGTAGATAAAATATTATATATATAAATATGTACTTCAAACAAATATTTATATCAGATTTTGCGTCAAAAAACAAAAACGAATTTAACTCTTCGGTTAGCGGTAAAAATCGTGCATAATATGCCACTTTTATATAAAGGTATAAGGATTTGCCCATAGTTATTAATTTCTTCAATTTCAAAACGTTAGATATATGAAATCTACCTTAAACGCTTGAATTATTTCAGAGGTTTTTTTACTTTATGGTTTAAAAATGTTTGACAAGAAACTTTGTTATTGGTTAAAACCGTGATGATAATATTAGGACAAGTCTATGGACATAAGCCGCTGAATTTACCAAGTTTGACGACGGTTTTAAATTAATGACCGAAGTTGGTAATTTCAGGAATCTAAAGAAACTTTTAAATACGCCTCTTAGACCCTCCTTAAGAGAATTTAAGTTTGATATATTTATCTTTTGCTGTAACTTAAAGGTCAGTCCTGCAATAAATTTGTGTAGTTTCCTAATATTATTCGGTCGAATCTGTTGTATAATTCTATTTAATAAACTTTTCAACCAGAGGGTTTTTGTATAGAATTTTGTGAAATGTAAGAACCAAAGTATTTTTCACATACACTTCCACAATATTTGTTACCAACACGCAACCTGTTTAGGTACAAACTAGCTTTTTCGGACGTTACATCTCGAAAGAATAAATGCATATTTATATTATTAGGTGTAATACAACGATTCAGAAATTTTAATAATATTAAAGGGAATTTTTAAGTACTAGCCATAAACTTAAACTACCTAAAATTATTAAAATATATTTAGAGAGATGAATTATTGAGTTCTTCCTGATCGTTTAACAAAAAAATTGAACGTTTGAGCTTATTTATTTCTAGAGACTCCAGTATATTCAATTTATGATCCTTATTTTCTTTTGTGTAAAGTTTTAACATTTTTATCAAAAGTATGACCGGTCTCAATAAAGGGGATTGCATAATTGGATTTGGTTTTTCCCTTAATGAAACATTTATAGGTCTATTCTTTTGCCAAAATATCTACCTGTTTGACTTATTATACGTTTTGTCACATTCTCCACAATTTAGTTGGTATACACCTAATTGTTCACGTTTAACAGATTTTATTTTATTATTTTTTATGTATTTACTTAAATCATTATTGGTTTCATATGCTATTTTAAATATCCAAACCATTTAGAAATTAACCTATTTTAGAGCTAGAATTACCTCTATGTGATATAACTTTGTATGCAGTTGTATTTTCGTTGATATTAGGATAGATCATACTTATAGTTTTTTATATAACTTTTTTTTGTAGAATTTTGTCAATTATATTAACTGAATATACATTGTTTATTGCAATCCGTTTGATTATGTTTAACTCGGTCTAACAATTAGTTTTACTTAGAGGTAGAGATATTATTCTATGAAACATACTCTGAAAAGGGGTTAGTTTATGTTGAATTGGATGACATGAGGAATGGTGTATTGTAGTATCCCTATGTGAAGGTTCATGATACATTGAAAATCATGTTTACTATTTACTCTTTTGATGGTTAAATCTAGAAAATTTATACTGTTGTTAGATTCTAGTTCAAATGTGAATTTTATATTAGGATGAAGGTTATTAATGTATTCGAGAAAAATATTTAATTGCCGTTCAGTTTCTGTAAAACATGCGAGAATGCCATCAACATATCTATGCCAGTATGTAAAAGGTTTAAAAAAAAAGGGTGTTTGCTAATTTGGTTTTCTAGAGTGTCCAAAAATATTTTAGCAAGTATGGGACTTCCCGTATTTCTGTGTATAAAGTATATTATTAAATTTGAAATAGTTCTAAACATTCGGTAAGTACGTCTAATATTTCTTGTTTTTTTTTAACACAATTAACTGATTTTTTGGTTAAAATATCTTTTACTAATTTGATGATATCTTTACCAGAAATACTAGGAAACAGATTAGTTTTGTAGTTTCGCGTAATTTTGAAAATGAAAGTTTACTTTTGTTAACTACAACTAACGAATTTTAATTTGATAGTTTACTAATAACTCTTTATATAATTGAATAATGGTTACATATAAGTTTTTTAGATATTGTATAGGATGGCGCTGAAAAGAAATATGGTACTGGTCTGACAGGAAATCCCAGTTTATGAAGTTTAATTAAAGAATATAATTTTGGTGGTTGTGGGTTCATAATTGTATATGTACGATATTTCTATCATCAAACAACCTCTTAAAATTTTTAATACAAGTTTTAATTTTTTGTTAAAAAAGATCTGTAAGATTGTGTTTTAAAAACTGATATTTGTCTGGGATAAGCAAAATCTAATGTTTTGTTAATATAGTCTACCCTAACAATAGCAACTACAGTGTAGCCTTGTCAGCTTTCGAAAAGATAATATTTTTAGTAGTTAATAGTTATTTTTTATTTGTTTTATGCATTAGAATCTTTAAGAAATGCTTAATAAGTGTTGAACCTTTTGAACATTTTAGAGATATATTTGAAGGGATGTCTCTAAGAGATAATTTAGTTTTCGCACCAAAAATGTGTGGGGTCGACCTGTTATTGTGTCTATGGTACCGTTACAGGTCATTAAAATTATGTGTTTCTTTCTATATTTATATCTCTAGTTTGCTGTGGAAATAATCGCTGTGGATAAAGTAGCAATACAGACAGTGCAAGACCGACAAGTAAGGAATTTTCACAACACATTCCATATTGAATAGAAGTATTTTATCAGTTTACTTTCAAACAAACAAAATCAACAGCAAAAGTTATGGTACGAGCGGGGATCGAACCCGCACCTCTGGATCACTAGTCCATCGCTCTAACCAATTGCGCTATCGTATCATTGATAAGCAATTCGTTAGAACTTGTACATATTCAAATCCACCAGTATCATAACCATTGTTGATCTTGCCAAATATTCTAAGCTTATGGCGCAGTCATTCCTGACTGGACGTCAAATCTGACATCGCTATTAGGTACCGTCCATATTAGTAAATTTGTAATTTTACGTTATGCCCGTATTAGCCAAATTTTGAATAGAAGTATTTTATCAGTTTATTTTTAAAGTGTGAAATATATTTTTAGAAATATTTATAATCAACAGTCCAGTCAGGAATGCTACGCCATAAGCTTCTAAAAAGTTTCCAGTGAATGAACTGCAATTTGTCCAATAAATTTCATTTCCTGCATTCATATTTAGATTTCTTACAGTGATAATAATAGTGCCGAACTATCAATAATCGCAGTAATAATAGTTCGGCATTGTTATTACTGCAATGTACTTGAGAGAAATCAAAATGTGTATGCAGGAAAATTAAATTTAATGGACATTGAGAACGCTTTCCCTAAGAGATCTCTAAAATGGAAAAACGATACCAGGGTAGACGGACCTATCCATCTCTGATGAATGCCCCACTGCTGAGCATTGATCAGAGATGAGCCTTGTATAGAATATAGAAAATATAAAAAAAGTTAGCAATTAGTTAAAAAAAGAGTAATTCTTGAAAATCGTAATATTTGTAACGTTAAATTTCATAACAAGATATATGGCACTAAGTAAAAACAAAATATATCAATTTTTACTTAAAACTTCCACTATATTAAAGAAATTAAACTAATGCCATGTTTTGTGAACACTGTGGTTTCTTCGAATGATACAATTAGAATTCTAATTTAGTAAACGAAAATTAATGGCTCAGATCTAGAGAAAATGGAAATTAACAAAGCCAAAAAGAAATCATATATCAGTTGAATTTACTAAGCAAGAAATTTAAGGGTGTCGGTGTATCAAATCTGTTGGGCAGAACGTTTATTTTTAAAACCTTTGATGACTTAATGAGTATTAAACATAAACGTAACTAAAAGATTGGGGTTTAATTCCTGTAGTAGATTTTTATACGTTCCGTAATTTGTAAACGTTGTATATTATATTCACACAGGACTAGCATGACTAAAGCCCAACATTCTAAGGTCTTTTATTGATAGTATGACTAAAAAAAAATGAGTGTTTACATCATTTTTTCAATTATAGTTTTAATTTGAAATCGTCAAATTAGGCAATAATTAAATTTTATTGTGCAATGCGACAAAAAAATCTGGACTATTGTTTATTCGACTTGTTGGAACCTTTAATATTTGCAATGAATATTTTGCCTGTATATTTACTCTATAGCCCACGACTTGTGCGTCAGACTTTAAATTTGAAAATGATGAACCATTGAATATTTGAATTATTGCTCGTTTATAAACTGGTATTGTTTTTTATTTATTTTAATAACGTTAAAATAGTAATAGTAGGTAGTCATTTTTTTTAATGTCAAGGCGACACTTTGCTTAAAAACTTTTTTCTAGCAGGGTCTGTTTCTAAATATTTGTGGGATTTGGTTGAAAGATGGTGAACGTGTAAATATTATATATATATATATATATATATATATATATATATATATATATATATATATATATATATAATATATAGTAACTATTAAATTTACAAATTTAAGTTGTTTGCTGTCTGTGATTAAAAATAATTTTAAAATAGTGGTAGGTTGGTGTACTTTTGGCAGTGGATAAGTCATAGGAAAAAAAAACAATAGCCAAAAATAATTAAACCTATCAATTTTGAATAGTTAAGCCTTTGTAATTTTAAAGATTGAGAGATCAACCCTGGTAGAAACCTTGTTATGATGGATTTAGCTTTAAAGAGGCGTATTCTCGAGAAAACATCATCATATTGTAGGTTGACTGGCTATAGAATTACATGCTCGTTTACTCCATTACCAGAAAATTTATTGGACGAGCCAACTTCATTAATTACCCTGTTACCAACAGATGTACTTGAAGAGATGCCTTCGCTAACTACACTGATACCTGTTACAGCGCCATTACCTGTATTATCATTAGCAGAAAATATGTCTGAATAGCCGGCTTCGCTAATTACATTGTTAACTGATGTAGAATTAGCACCTGATTTTAGTATATTCAAGCAAAAAGAAGCATATTGTACTATTTCAAATAATACTTTATATAGAAATATAACTTTATTGAATAATGAGCAAGATACAGTATCAGGAATAATAGTTCAAAATAATGTATATCAAGATAATCAGGTTATTCAAGAAATGGAAACTGAAAAAGGTGGTCAAAACGATACTGATGAAAAGGAAATTGAAGAATGTGACCGAAATGTCAGTGAAAAGCTAGAACTCGAAGAAGACGTAAATAAGAACTACGATGAAGGGTCTGATGATAAAGGGTATGAGGGTTTTACTGAAGAAAGAAAAATGAAAAAAGATGTGGACAAAGCTATTGAAAATATTAAAAATCAAGAAAATGATACACTACTAGGGTAACAAGAAAAATGGAGAACCAAGAAAAAGGAAAAAGAATAGAAAATCAAAACAAATTAGATTAGAAAAAGCAAGAAAGTTAAAATTGCTAGCTGAAAAACATAAAGTGGTTCCACCGTGTTCAGTTAATGCTTGCAGAAAAAAGTCCTTATCAATAATATCTGAAAATCAAAGACAACAAATTAACTTAAGCTATTGGAGTTGGACGGAACAATAAAGAAGAAATTATATTTTAGCGTCCTGTTTAATTACAGAAAGACTAATACGTTTAAATACTTTCTAAAGGATGAAAAAGGCGAATCAAAAGAAGTTTGCAAAATATTTTACCTAACCACACTGGAGTTTCATAAAAACAAAGATAACCACACTGGGGTTTCATAAAAACAATGATAGAGACTTACATCATGTTCTTTCGAAAACCCCTAAAAATATGTTACGGCAATGAAAAAATCTGGCTTAATTAACCCATTAACCTGGAGGCTTTACCAAAACTATGAAAGATGACCTAGTAAAGCTGTTAAATGGTATAATTCCAGAAAGCAGGCAAATATTTCGGAAAAATCTGCCCAAATGCGAAGGCTAATGAATATTTACTTATGTAATATTATGAAAAATGTTTTTTTATTTCCCCTTTTAAATACGGTTAATTTATTTTATGTCCCATTAAAAATTTTAATTTTAATGCACATATTACTATAAAATGCACTAAATCATAGCCTTCCGTGCTAACGATAAACGCGGTAAAATAGGAAATCAACACTTACCGCGTTTAAGCTTAGAATATTACTATAATTTAATTAATAAACTACAATCACAAAAAAGTTATTCACCTAAAAAAGTTAACTTTTATGACACACAAGTAAAGGCTGAGAGAAAACACCAAAAACGTGTTTTCTCAGTTTTATGTTTCTGTGATATACCGCGTTCTTCTTTATGAGGACAGAATAACAGTCCACCTAAAAAATTTGCATAGTTAACATAGCACCCATCGCAAGCAAATCAAAACCTGGTATAAATTGCTAAAATTAGGACATTAAATTTTTTACTAGGAACCTTTTGTTTTAAGATGTTACACTAGAGTAACCAAATATAAACTAAAATCGATTAGTCACACTGGTTATTAAATTATTAAAACCCATATAAAAGAACTCACCATCAATTAGGATGACTTGCTTGTTCCCCTTGCCATTAATATTCAATACGGTCGGAGGCTGACTGACGGATACTTCTAGGCCCTCGCTGCTTGACATTTTCGAATTTAATTGCAGAGTTTCCCCGCTGGGTAAAATCACACCTGTGGCTCTGCCCAGGCTGTCGTACTGGTATATGATCGTATCACCTCCCTGAAAATTAATGAATAATTGGGTTTTTAATCTGAAAATTGCGGCCTTTAAGAAACTAATTTCAAAGTGTTACTATTAAAGTCCACACTTCGTTGTTTCTAAATTAAATCAACAATAATGTAGACAAATGTGACCAAATGATGCATAACAACTTTTTCAAAATTTTATTCGATTATTCTTCTCACAAAAATATATATAGGAATATCACCCTCTGAGATTTGCATAAGAATACACAGTTTTTTTAAATTTTTGGGAGACTTGTTTTGTTTTTTGATCTATTATGTCTATATTTATTTACCAACTACGTTTTTCTCTTAAATTTTCCCCCTTTAAAAATGTACATATTTTTATTCCTCTAAACTAAAGCTTGATTTTGGATTTGTGGTTTTCGTCAATTCTGAAACTATAAAAAGAAATCGTCAGCTATTTAAGAAAATAAAATTAATATTCTTGCAAAAAAAAAACGATTGATCATAGTTCAAATGAAAAATTGCGTTATTTGCAATAAAGACTAAACTCTTGTAAACAAGTTCTCATAAAAATACAATAGTCCTGCAATTAAGATAATTAATTGGTAAATAATTTTAAACATACTAAGTTGATATCTAATATTAACGATTATTTTTATAAAACTGCTAATATTACACCATCACAGTAAAAAATTGAATAATCAAAAATTGGTATCATTAAAGACCGATTATACTCCGAATAGATGGTCCATCAGGTACAAGTAAATTAATTAGATCAATTGCTGGTATCGCCGTTTAATAAGAACGAACTCAACAATATTTTGCTCGATGCTGCTAGAAGCTTGATCTAGGTCATCTACTTTTAGAAATACAATACAAAAAAGGAATGTCTTTGTTGCATTTGCTGACGAAACACCCACTAATAAATTATCAATATATCTACGACGTAAGTCAGTAGTTTCATCTAATACATGATAGATATAATTATTTCCTATTTCTTTCCGAACGGCAAACATTGCCTCTGTAATAAATATTTTTTAAGGTGCTTTCGTCAGGCACACTGAACGTGCAATATTTCCCTAAGAGCGACTTAAAACTATTATTGTTAAACTTATTCGGCGATATATTTGACTTAATAATAGCCCTGCATAAATGAACATGTAAGATTTCCTTGTAGTTTTTTTCTGAATGATTTAAAAGCGATTCACGAATAGACAATGTTGGTCTATCAGATGTTTTCTACCACTTGATATCTACTGGGAATTAAAAGATATGTATACAAGAATCCATCGATTTTGAAAAACTATTTAAATCAGTTACCGCTTTTCTACAGGTTTTGCAAGGAACATCATCACATTCTATTGCTAATGCCGTATGCGGTTGTATCCACAAAATTACTTTGTTAAATATTTTAAAATGCACAACTCGATAATACACTTCTCAGGGTAAATAGTTTGCAACTGAATGGCCAAAATTTGACTGATAGAAAGATACAATATTCTTGTAATAAACGACGTTAAAAGACGAGAAAGAAAATCCCACCCTTTAGAATTCCGTCTACCTAATGCAATAAAAT
This sequence comes from Kuschelorhynchus macadamiae, assembly GCA_030620095.1. Taxonomy (NCBI): domain Eukaryota; kingdom Metazoa; phylum Arthropoda; class Insecta; order Coleoptera; family Curculionidae; genus Kuschelorhynchus; species Kuschelorhynchus macadamiae. The sequence continues at coordinate 743,655 of JAUTXW010002049.1, read as the reverse complement.
GTTTATAATGGGTTTTACCGAAGGATTTACTCAACTACCATATATATTTTTATGTGGGAATTAAAATATTGTAGTTGCCTAGCTAAGAAATGACAGGCAAATATTACAGATACATTTGATTCAACAAACGCGACTTTTTGCAAAAATTGTTAAAATATGAAGAAATTGCATAAATATGCTTAATATGCATTTTGCATATAATCCGAGCTTTACTGATAACTCATTCGGATGGCACTGAACTGTTTATATCAAAGTTCTCAGTATAATAATATAAGGAAAGATAAAGATTTTTGTTGGAAAAATTAAAAAATATATATATATATATATATATATATATATATATATATATACACTATTTGCAAAATAAAACCTAATTGGTGGGGGATGCAGATAACGAAGTGTACTATAAGACACATTTGTCTAAGAAAATGGAGCTGCCAAGAAAGCTTGAACGCATAATGAGTAGAGAGACGAATATTTTGCTCAATATAACAATTGCATATTTCATTTTAAGTACAAGTGACATATCTGAATGTCTTTCATTAAGCAAAACACTCGAATTAGTACGAGCACACCTGAGACATTTTCCAAATTAGACATTTTATACTTAGTATTATGATAAAGACATTTTGTTTACAGTAGTGGCAAGATGAATGACACAATTAATGTACATTCTGTAAACTAAATGTCCTTAGTATTTTCGACAGAAGTAATAAAAACATTACGAAATTAACTAATCCTTGAAAAATATAACTCCTGACAATCAATTGGTTCAAAGTTTTACTGCAAGCAAAGAACATTTAAATTGACGCATAATGTTTGTGGGAATAAAGGCACAAATAAAGTTCAAAAAACGGTTAAGCTAATAATTCTTTTGAGACGTTCTTTGCGCTTATTTCACTTCAAAATTATTTGACACCCAGTTTAATCGCTTTCTCCAACCATAAACTCTAAGTAAATATACAAATTAGGTAAACATTAACGTTTATTGATAAAATGTTTACGGATTTCGCCAGCAAACAATTTTAATAGTGCATAATTGTCACCAAACAACAAATTGTGGTAGTTATATTTATTTTTAATATTAAAAAAGGTATTCATTACGAGAGACCATTGGGTAAAGATGACTGACTATCAGATTCTTTGGCAAAAAGCAATGAGAGGTTTAATGACTCATAATGTAAAACATTCCTCTGTCGAAGAGCCGCTCAACGCTGGTCGCCTCCTAGCTTAGATCCTTTCGTCCATGTAAATGCCTTAGTTACACGATTTTATACTTTTTGCATTTTTTTATATTTCATTAGTTATTTTGATTAATTTGTATAATATTTAGAATTCAATTTAGAGAGAGGGAGATATCGACCGATGGGTCAGAATCGGGGACTGAAAAAAAATAAAATATGAAAAAATAACGGGGGATTTTGTTATGTTTACAAGTGAAGCAAAAAAGGCTTAATTCATTTATTTGTTTAGGCACCTAACCAAGCCACCTTAACAAAATTCTCTGCCCGGGGATAATTATTCCCGACCCCTTCTCTCGTCAGACCTGGATATACCTGGTGACAATGAATATATGATTCAAAACTATATATTTATTTGCAGAGTTTCATTTTCCGCAATTTTTCTGCTTATTAAATTTAGGAAAGATTACCATTGTTTATAAAACTATAAGTGGGTGACACTTTTTTTCAGATACTGACAATTTCAAAATTCTTTTCCTAATCGATCTGATATATTTGGTGATAATAAACATAGGGTACATATTGCATTTTTTAAAATTATTATTTTGAGTACAAACATTTTCAAATCTCAGTGGATGTAATCCCAATCCTAATACAACCGGAAGTGAAGAAAGTATTTTACACTCTAAATAGAAAGCTATGTATTTATTCGCATAGTCCGTTTTCTACAATTTTCCATTGATAACCTATAATTAAAAGAATGACTAAATACATTTATTTGTTGGATTGGATAAATAAATAAATCTTAAAATAGATAACATATTTTTGAATGTAAATTAATCTAATTCCAATCCTAGTAAAACAGAAATAAAGGAAATATTTAAATGGAAATAGTGAACTTTTAATTTATTCTGCTCTTTTGATGCCCTAATACATAAAATATTTCTTTCGGTAACCCTGGAAAACATAAATCGTCCACACTATAGACTCAACATTGAATCTCTTATAAAAATCGTTTTTTTAACCAACATACCGACAAATATTGTATTAAAGGAAAAACACATTTCATTTCCATAAATGTGGAATTTCCAACGATATCCAATTCTAAATAACTGTTTTAAAAAACCTTTGTCAACTGAATAATTTTAGAATATTAAGAGATATTTTAAAACGCAAAATCACATTTAACTTTTTTTATCCGTTAAGTTGGTTATTACTTTTAAAACAGATTGATGAAAGAATTATCTTGAAAATCGCAGTTAGTCGGAGAGATATTGTAAAAAAATAAAAACGCATTTCAACCTTTTCACCTCTTTAGGATTTCGAAAAATCCAGAAGTCTGTTTTTAGATAAGTAAACATTTTTGAAAACTATTGATGAAAAAATTGATTTAAGCACTCATTTAAAAGGTTGAAAAGATATTGTTAAAAAAGTAAATACACAAATCAACCTTTTTTACTCCTTTAAGGATGAAATATTTCAAAAAATACAGAAAGCTTTTGATTATCTTTGAATGCCTTTGGCTAAAGAATTGTTTCAAAAACTCATTTAATTAAAAAACATATTGTAAAAAAGTACAAACATATTTCATCCCCTTAACGATAGAATTTGGAACAATCCAGAAACTATTTTTTAGAAAATTATTTGTGAATGCCATTGACGAATTAAATTTATTTAGTTAAAGAGATATTGTAAAAAAGTAAAAACAGAATTCACCCTTTTTTACCTTAATGAAAAATTTTTAAAAAATCCAGAATTATGTTTATAGATTATTATTGTAAAAAGTCATTGGTGAAAGAATTATTTTAAAAATGCATTTAGTTGAAGAGAAATTGTACAAGAGTAAAAACAGATTTCACCTCTTTTACCCCATTAAAAGAGGAATCTCGGAAAATCCAGAAATAGGTTTTTAAAATAATTATTTTTCAAAAGCTATTGACGAAATCAGATCTTGGATTTTCCTTTTTTTTTAATTTGTTTTTGTACGTGCAAGTTTATAATAATGTTGCGTGTGATTGTTAATGTGTTTATTGGATTTTTCGGTATTATGTACTGTAACCATTTCTGTCAGGGTCGCATGAAACCATTTAAGTGATCCATTAGACTGTGGATGACTGACCCTGGAAAATGTTAATTTTACGTAGCATTAATTTAAAGTTCGCAGATATCTTTCATTAAAGCATTGTTGAACTCACGGCCATGATCACAATGGATACTTAATGGTAAAATTCTACAACCGTATTTAATTTTTTTTCATAAGTCAGATGCATGTGAGCACTACTGGGCGGTAAAAATGACAAATTTTATTATTTTAATGCGATTTAATAGTTAAGTTGTTATCGATTAGTTATTGAATTTAAATAACTTATGTTGATAAACTTGAATATTAAATAAATTTCGAAAACGGCTAATTTTATCGAAACAAACGTAGAAAAACTTTTTTAAAGATGAAAGTATTTAAAAAATTAGTTTTTAGCTTCCTAAAATGACATTTGCCAAAATTTTGGCCCGAGCGAGTGTGGTGGTAAGTTCGTTCGTAACTTCCCTGATGATGTAAAACATCTATTGTAGTATGGTTTTATGAGTCTGTATTACCTACATAAAATATTAAAATTTCATTAAATAATACAAGGTCGCCATTCTACATTTTTTCGTGCACTCTGTACACTATTATTATTGAATAGTTTTTCAATGCTAATGTGAAAGAAATATATGAAAAATGCCATATTTTTTGTAGTACAATAAAATGGACATATTTAAATATTTCAATATTGAATATTGCGTTTTTGTCACAAAGACATTGATAAAAAAAAGTATCGTTTTCTACAGCGATAAAAACCTCTCCAGCTGAAAATTAAATAAACAGTATTACTTCTTAGTAACTATTCAAGTTACATATGATAAATCCACAACTATAATAAAAAGACTAATTGAATACTGCGTTTTTGTCTCTATGACACCGATAGAAAAAATTTATCGTTTTTTTATGGCGATAATAACCTCTCCAGCTTTTTATCACAAGCTCTCCAGCTCAAAGTTAAATTAAATAAACATACTATTATTTGTTAAAGTGTATCTAAAGTCAATTGAGACAACATAAAAACAAAATATCCGTCAACAGTCGGCGATTTCCTTGTGAAGCATGGGCGGCGTGATAGAAATTTAAACTTATTTTTGTAAGACAGATTAATTATTAATACTTTCTTTTTTATTATTTATTCGTATTTCAAATTTTTTTCAATTAGTTTTTTTATTTGATCTGGTCACGGGATGGGGGCGAAATAGCTAAGCTAAATAGAAAAAAAATGTATTCTCGGTAAATAAATCGTATAAAACGTATTTTTATGGGTTTATTCCAATTGTAACTTGATAATATATTTACTTTGCAATTACACAGTGGGGTAAAGGAAGGGGATAAAAATTGAAAGTTTCGTTAAAGATCCAGCAGGTAATATGTCATTTTGTAGGGTATCGGGATATATTTTAATTTTAAAACCTATATGATTTTGAGCGGTTGAAGTAAATAGTGGCTAAAAGTCAAATACTTCTTAAAAAATGAATCGTTCAGAGAGGTTTTTGAATTTGCATATTGCATATTTCAAATTTCAAATCACTCTGATGAGTAATTTTTAAGCTATGCCGCGAACTGACAGACAGAGAGACCGACGGAATTGATAAAACATATTTTTTGTCATCTAGGGAAGCTAAAACCTTAAAATATGTAAAACTTGAGAAACTGATTTTTTCACGGTTACAAATCTGTTATTTGGCCGCTATTTTGTTCCGCCATCTTGAATTAGAACCACAGTTTTAGTAGCTTATCTCTATACCACAATTAGTTATGGCACACAATTTGAAATCAGTCCATTAAGTAGTTTTTTCAGGCTGGATTTTCAGATATTTTATTAAGCCGCCATTTCGTTCGGCCATCTTGTATTCATACAAGAAATTTACCGGTTGATTTCTACGTAATATTTGATTTTTTGTACAAAATTTGCGATAAGTTGGATCACTGGTTTTTTAATAATTTTTTTAACATTTTACTAGGACGCCATTTTCTTTTGCCATATTGGATTCTTGCCAAAATATTACCAGGTCATCCATATATGACTCTTAATTTTTGAGATTGATCTGATGAGTAGTTTTTAAGCTATGCCGCGAAATGACATACAGACAGAAAAACCGATGGAATTGATGAAACGTATTTTTTTTGACATCTAGGAGTGGTAAAACCTGAGAGATTGGTTTTTTCGCGATTACAAATATTTTATTTGGCTATCATGTTGTTCCGCTATCTTGAATTCGAACCCCAGTTTTACTCGTTCATCTTTATACCACAATTAGTTGGATGGTGTTTTGCAACAATCGTCTAACCCACAATTTGTTCAAAATGAGTTTTTCATTTTAAACGGTTTTTCTTAACGCATACTACAACAAGCAAAAATGATATAGGCCACAAACTGGTCTATTAGCATCATCTATGAATGAAGTTCTAAACCACAATCGTCAAATCATTCACGCAGAGATCTGCAAAAATGATCTAACACAGGTTTTTGATGACATGTGGATTAGACCATTATTGTAATTCTGTGAATTTGGAACCTGACAGGGTTGTTTACTTTAGTTTTGCTGTTTAAAACAGACAGTAATTAGTGATTTGATTCATATTTTGTGATTCTCTAATTACATTAGAAGTCAAGGTAAGTAAATAAATTATTTACATAGGCCTGCTGTATTTTTGCAACGAATGCAAATATAAATACTAAAATTTAACCTCCAAAAATTACGTTTTTGCCTATACTATTCATATTATCTGTATTATTGAGCAAAACTGATTGTGTTATAATTTACTAAAGCTAGATATTCAAAATCACTATAACATTATAATATTATGTAGGGCATGATCTGATAAAGTTCAAGCAAAATGGGTATTAATATAAATAATGTGGTTTAGGCCATTTTTGCTTATCGTGATATACCACTTTATATTAAATGTATATAATTTTAAAAATGTTTTAGTGTTTTTTTTGTATTCGAGATATTTTAGGGTGAATAAGTATCTAACAATATTTTTCTTTTTTTGATTAGGATGAACATATCAAGAGGAAAATTGCTAGTGAAGTTAGGGCTTGAGAACTTTAATAAAAAATATGATGATGCTCAAGAATTAGAAAAATATGGCTCTTTCAGTAGAGATGTTTTGTCTGACTTGGAAAAAGATGACTCTGAAGAACAAGTAATCTACATTTCTAGTAATTATAATACCGACAAACTTGCGGATCAAGAAAATTCTGATGACCATGCTATTCAGCCTATTGCATCTGCTGAATTTAATGCCGAAGTGACATATCAGTCGTCTGGGAGGGAATACATTCCAGATTCTGAGGAAGAGACTGATTCTGCAGAAGAAACAAGGGACATAGAGAATCAAGAAAATATGAAAATCGACCTGAATGTGGAAAATAATAACGGCAGGATGAAGCGTGGAAGAAAAAGAAAAATACCAAATCAATCAAGACAAGACAGAAAAAAGTTTGCAAATCATAATCAAAAATACGTTTCGGCAAGGAATAGAATTGTACCCCCCAAGAAATTTAAGGAGGAGTATATTTGCCCATGCTTGAAAAAATGTCATACTGTTCTTGATATTGAAACAAGAAGAAGGTTTTTTGACCATTTTTGGAACATAGGCTCATTTGGAGGTCGTTGTATCTTGCTTAGCAAATGCGTTCAAGAAACTGAAAAAAAGAGATGCTACACAAAAAACAAAGTATCAAGAAGAAGCAAGTCTAAGAAATATTTCATAAATGGAGAAACTGTATGTAAAGACACGTTTCTAAATACTCTTCAAATCAACCATAACCGAGTACGAGTGGCTCTGAATGAGATGAATAATAATATTATACTTGATAAAAGAGGATGAAGTAATGGGGGCGGAATGCCATCGACGAACAAGGAATTGAAAAAATTAAACAGCATATAGCATCATTTCCAGCTTATGTATCGCACTGCTGTCGTAACCAGACAGATTCAATATTTTTACATCCAGACTTAAATTTGACTAAAATGTACACTTTCTATAAGGAAATCACAGATCAGCCAGTGAGTCTCACTAAATATAAAAATGTATTTTATTCGAACTTTAATTTGAGATTTAAAATACCTGATAAGGATACATGTCGATTGTGTAATATTTACCAAGCACAAGCAACGACTGCACAACGTATAGAGAAAGACAACATAGAAACAAATCACAAAAAACATCTTCAAATTGCGGAAGAGCTTCGGAGTCAAATAAAGGCTGATCTTCAAAGTGCACAAGATGACGAAACATTGGAAACTGGAGTCGCTTATTACAAGAGACAATTGAATCTTTTTAATTTAGGTATTTATGTGGGCAGTACCAGAAAAGGTGTTTTTAATGTCTGGACGGAACAAGAAGCCGGTAGGGGAACCCAAGAAGTTGGCTCCTGTCTTCGTAAATATATACACGAAAATATATGAGCCCCTGTGAAGAGTTTAATTTTATGGTCAGACTCGTGTGGGGGTCAGAATAGAAGTATAAAGCTAGTCTTAGTGCTCACCCACGTGCTTCAAAATCATTCTTCGCTCGAAACGATCTCTATAAATTTTCTACTTTCTGGACATAGCTTTCTGCCCAACGATTCACACTTTGGAGATGTCGAATGCGCCCTTAAGACTCAACAAAGATTATACACTGACAAGGACTACATGGAAGTTATGAAATCTTGTCGTATAAAAAACAAGTTTGTTGTAAACCGCATCACTTCTGAAGAAATGATTGCAGTTAACGTTTTGGAAAAATCAATAACAAATCGAAAAATCGATTCAAGTAAAAACAGTATTAACTGGCTAAAAACTCATATAATCAAAATTATGAAAGAAAAGCCGACAACATTATTTATGAAAAATCACGTAACCGATCAGGAATTTTCAGAGGTGAATATTGAAAAATCGGGGAAGGGGCGAAAGCCTACTTTAAAATATATTGAACTACCACCCTTATGGCCAAACGGAAAACCGTTGTCCGCCGAAAAGATAAAGAACCTTAAAGATATGTTTAATTTCATTCCACAAGATGCAAGGCCTTTCTACGAGTTTTTGAACAATTTGGAAGGTGAACAGTTTCAGGATGACCTGGAGGGAATTTGTATTGAATCCAGATTTTGAAATCGAGCAAGATCAACTTGAAGAATCCTATAAAAATTAATACTGCCGTCCTAACATGAAAGATCTGCAATATTTAAGTTAATCAGGTTTTTGTTTTATTTCATTCTAAAACACAGTATTTTGACAAAACATTTCGGTATAGATGCAGATAGGATATTTTAACTTTTTATAGATGTAGAACAAAATTTTACGGTTACAATGATCCAAAAATGACAATTTCCAAATTTTGCAGTTATATAGAATCTTTCTTCTTAGCTAGGCAGAATATTTATCCGATGTTTTCTTATCTCATTTTAGTTATTGGTGTTTATGTTATTTTGTTTTGTCAATTAATGAGGGTTAGGTAGTTATTGCAAAACAATAATTATATTTTTCCGAATTTCCGAAAACCGTCTAACCCGCATTAATATTTTTTTTTACGAAATTGTTAATTTCAGTTTTATTACTCTTTGATAATTTAGTTTACTTGTAATCATTTGTATATAATAAAAAATAAATAAGAACTCCTTCTCAAACAGCGTATTTTTGAAAGCAATGGAATATATTCTGCTAATTTTCTCAGAACTATAGGTAAGTGGCTTAGACCATTGTTGCAGAACACCGTCCAGTTATGGCACACAATTTGAAATAAGTTGTTTTAAATATTTTATTAACCAGCCATTTTGTTCCACCATCTAGGATTCATACCAAAATTGTATCACTTATTTTCTGTATAATACTTAATTTCTACGGATATAACCAATCAAATTGCTTAACTCTGATTCTCCGCTCACAAATTTTATAATGAGTCCACGTTGACTGTGTCGCGAAGGTCCGCTGCTTATACGGGGACCCGTCAACTGAATAAATATAAATTTATTTGATATAAATGGTGTAGTAAATTGAGCGTACCCCAAATTTTCCGCTGTCTCAATTGACTTTAGATACACTATAGTATCTATTCAAACATGGTCCGTGAATTTATCTAGCTAAAAATCACTCGATCTTTTTTTAAAGACCGGTTAAACTTTTATTTTATAAACTCAAACTAAATTGCTTTTTAGCAATGTAACGGTACTAGATAAAAGATAAAAGTCGCGTTTTTATTAGTTCGTTTGTCTCGCTATATTTCTGAGTAGTTTAGTATTCGTAAATAATAATAAAATGTAACCGATAAAAAAAGCTCTTGTTCTTTTAAGTATGATAAATCCACTCCTATAATAAAATGGCCACATGGATATTGCATTTTTGCCACTATGACATCGATAAAAAAGGTGCATCGTTTTTTACAGCGATGAAACTCTCTCTAGCTTTAATGAAAACCTCTCCAGCTCGAAATTAATTAGATTAGATGAAATTTATCTAGCTAAAAATAAAAAAATAAACATTTTTTTAAGTTCGGATAAAGTTTAATTTTATAAACTCAAACTAGGTTCCTTTTTAGCAAATTAAACTCGAACAAACGGTACTAGATAAAAGCGTTCCAGCTTAGTTCGTTTGTTCTCGTTAAATTTCTAAGCAGTCTAGTTTTCGTAAAAATAAAAGTTAAGTTTATCCTATAAAAAATGCGCTTGTGCTTTTACGTATGATGAAAACAAATAGCAAATGAGGTGAAAGTTGTGCATGACACACAAGTTCAAAACAAAAAACATTACCGAAAATTTAATGTCGAACATCAACCATTAAGAGTGGCTCATCAGTTTTCCATACATATGCAGTAATTATTCTAACCACAAATTAGTCTAATAATAAGCATCCCGTTGCACTTAAATTCAAACTAATTTTCCTAAAATTCCTCGAAACAATGCACTTACCCCGCTGCGACTTAACAGAAGCCCCGTGTTTTGGTCGTAATCCAATTCGATTTCGGAGCGCCCTTTCTCGCTTAGTTTAGACAAATATCCCATTCCCGACATCTTCAACTCCGACTTGTGGTCTTGAGTGTTTTCTATCGAGCTTACCGCGTTGGAGTAATCCCTGAAAGATTAAATGAAAATTGTAACAACTTATAAGATTGCTTCTTCAGTTATATAGGATTGTCTAACTCTAATGTCTAACTTATAAAAGGATTCGTCATTGTAGTCAGGGATTTAATGAACATTTTTGAAAACGATTTTAGTAAACGTGGCTTTACGTTTTGGCATACCAAAAGGTACGATAAACAAATTATGAGCGGCCAATGATGTTCTCTATTCGCAACATGTTTTCCTTCACATTAGGTTAAAACATAATGATCATTTGTAAAGTTTGAAACGTATTTTTATTACTTACCTTAAAAATTGAATTTTATTTCCAGAACTATCTGTTACTGTTGAAAGTTTTCCAAAACTAGTGTTCTTAGAATATAAGAAAGAGTATCGTGTTTTGTCGCTGGCCAAATCCTTGGTAGCCACGTGTTGTCCGTATCGATTAAAGACGTATACTTCACCGGATGACGGATATGGAATCCGAAACTCGCCATTTTCATCATGCGTGGGTAAATAGTGTTCGAGGGCCAATATATGAAGAGAACCTTAAACAAAACCATTATTCATTTAAATTTTCGTGTTGAGAAAAAAACTGAAAAGCATGTGGCGTATGCAGTGACTGACTGACACAACAATGTAGTTTAATGAATTAATAATATTTCACCCTAGTCTTTCGGTTTTCGGTAGATGTATATACAAGGTGCGGCAATAGGATTGAACGATTTTTAATAGGCCACCGTGAGGATACAAAGAATATGTCTGGACTTATTGTTATTTACACTAAAATTACAATTCTTGAAATCCGTTGTAATACTTCCAGTTTGCAAAGATGACTTTCTTATTCTTAAGATGATCCCGTCTGTCTCTAAGCATTCCTGCTAATTGGAGTAGAAATAACGCATAACGCGTCTAAGTAATTCCACGTTCATGTTTATCGAATCAATCTCTTCAGGAGACCTTTCTTTGAATTGATGGAGCATTTGAGGACCAGTAGAGAATAATTTACGCTTTAGATATCCCCATAGAAAACCTTGAAATAAGGCGATTCGGAAACATGAGCTGTAAAACAGCGACGACACTTTTTCATGTATGTACTGTTGCGTCATTCTGTTGGAACCAGACTTTATGTTAACCCATTCTTTGGATCTCGAGAGTTACAAACGTTTCCAGCATCCCAACATACCGAGCTGAATTGACAGTAACGGTGTGGAAGTTTTCTTCAAAGAAGTATGACCCAATCACACCAAATGTGGAAACTCCACCCCACACTGTTAACTTTCGGTCATAAAGTGGTTTTTCATGCACTTCTCTTGGATTGTGTTTTGCCCAGTAGCGAAAACTGAGGTGAAAGAGAGCTTCGTGAGACATGATCAGTTTATCAAGAATATCTCTATTGTTGGTCAATATTCCCAAAAAATGCCGGCAAAAATTGAGGTCATTTACTTTATCAATAAGAGTCAATCTCTGGACAATCTGCATCTTGTACTGATGGAATTTCAAATCCTAATGCAAGATTCGGCGCAAACTTCGCTTTGTAATGTGAAGTGCAGCTGATTGGCGAATTGCAGAACGTTGTGGACTCTGTTCAACAGCTGCCCTGACCCTTTCAATATTTTCTTGGGGACGATCTGTATGGGTACGACCGACAAATTTGGAGATTACACTTCTTTTTTCGTTGAAATTTCTTACCCATCTCAAGATCGAATTTCTTGTTGAAACTGTAGCACGCTCTGGCAAATTAAATTTACTTCGAAAATTTCTCTGCATTTGCACAATGGACTGAGTCAGGATAAACGATTTTACAACAAAAATTCGTTGGTTATTTTGCCAATTTGCCTTTGTAAATAAACGGTATTTTCATGGCAAACTTTTCAAAACCCTTCAATCCTATTGCCAGACCTTCTATTTATCAAAGATAATTAACCTTAAATTAGGATTGTCTGATCGAAATTTATTTTTGCGTATTTCTAAATTCAAAAATTTAAATTTTATTTTGTATGCAAATAAGATGATACATTTGGCTCTCAAATATTCATCTAACGATTTTGAAATATCAAGAATGATATGCCTAAAGGCTAAAAACTGTTTGAATCTATAGCTAGCAAATATTTTTTAAAATAATTTAGGCCCATTTATGGTTCTTGAATTGAAAATAACCAATGACATTAATTTGAAAAAGACCTCTGGTAGTCCGAAAAAATGTGGATAATCTCTTAGGAATAAATAGAGTAAAACTTTGAATGAATGAATTCAAGATTGCGAAACAAGATGACGGCTAGATAAAATATTTAAAAATTCAACCTTAAAAAGGTACTTAATAGATTGATTTCAAATTTTGTACCATAACTAATTCTGGTATAAAGAACTATTAAAACGGCGGTACGTATTCAAGATGGTGGAAGAAAATGGCGGCCAAATAAAATGTTTGTAATCGTGAAAGAATTACCCTCTCAGGTTTTACATATATTCACATTTTAGAGCACTAGATGCCAAACATATGTTTTATTAATTCCGTCGGTCTGTCTGTCGCTCTGTGTGTTATAGAGATACACTAGTAAAGCTATGCTACGAATTCCAAATGACGAAACAAAATGGCGGTCAAATAAATGTTTAATAAAGCAAGATAAAAAATATTTATTCAGTTGACTTTAAATTTTGCAGGAAAATTAAATATGATTTTTATCCCTATAAACTGGTACGAATTCAACATGACGTAGCAAAATGGCGGTGTGTGTCAATGTAAAAAGTACTTATTCAATTAATTTTAATTTTTGTCCGCAAATCAAGTGTGGCGGAGGTAGAAACTGGTCAAATATTGGTAGGAATCCAATATGGTGGAACAAAACGGCACCCAATAAAAATGTTAGAATAGACAGTATATAAATATGTGGTACTAAATTACCAAACTAAATTAGGTCACACTGTACTATTCCTAATAAAAGGAAAAATGCATGACGAGGAAAAGGACATTTACCGATTTTTTTATATTTCGTGTTCGTTTTACAAGTTTAAAATGATTTTTTGGAAAAATCGGTTAATAGATATGATTTACATTTTAGGCAAGGTTGAACAAATTACCTCCTTGCATAAATAACCTATCTCGCTTAGTTTAAGGCACTTAATGGAAATATTTGATACCCGTCGCAGTTTTAATTATACAAAACAAAATTACTAACAGCATTCGTACCAATGAATATAAGGAGCTTGAAACTTTCATGCATCTCCAAGAAAATCCCCAAATCAGGAGCCGCCAGTTGACCACATTGTGTGAAACCTCACAGTAAGCTGCAAATTGAATAACCCGGTAGCATAAATGCCTCCTGTACCATATAGAATTACATGATGAAGATTTTCAAAAGCGTTCAAATTTTTGTCATTATTTTATTTGTTAAATCCGAGCTTCCTATCGATAATGTTTTCTGAAGGGGCAACAATATTTAGGACACCCTGTATACTATATTAGAATAGGTATAAGGAATAAAAAAATAATAGAACAAATATTATTACATTTGACATACCCAGATCAAAACAAATATGCACTTTAAACCTCAACTCATATACAGATCCGAGGGCAGGTCAGTACTGAAAAATTAAAAGATATTTCTTACGGCAGATATTTGTGGATATTAAGGATTTTGTTTTTTGGTGGGTGTTTATTTGAAGACAATTTGCCAATAACTTTACGTTAGATTATGACATATTTTATTTAAACGAGTTATGTCGGACTGCTTATTTACCGCGTTGGGATTTTTCTTTATATAAACCATTTCAAAAAAATCACGTTTCCTGTAGTGACTCTGTTTTTAAAATTTTTGTGCTGTTAAAATCGAAGCTAATTAGTCTCCTGTTCATATTTTTTTTGGGCGATCATATTTTTACTAGAACAATTATTAACTAAATTAACGGCCTTGTGGCTAATTTTATGACATATGTTTTTTAAAAGTTTTTACACAGGCTGGGTATATACGCATGGGTCAAAACTTGTAGAACGAATCTGAGTTTTTTTGTGCTGCTATCTTGAATACGTACCAACATTTTATAAGTTGATTCCTATATGACACTTCATACCTCTTATACAAAATTTGAAATTAGTCGAGTAAGTTGTTTTTTTTTTCAGACTGATTTTTCTAACATTTTATTGGGTTGCCATTTTGGTTTACTTACACTTTTATCATATAAATTGGGTTGATCCCCATATTACACTATTATACATGATTTTTGTTTAAAAGCTGAGGTCAATTAAATAAGCAGTATTTTTACACTGATTTTTTAAATATTTATCAGGCGGCCCTTTTATTTCGTCATATTGTATTTTTATCAAAATGTTATCATGTCATCCCCATATGCCCTTACATTTTCGACAAAAATTTAAAATAAATCGAGCCGCGAACAAACAGACGGAATTAAGAAAACATGTTTTTGGGCATCTCGGAGCCCTGAAACGAGAAGATCCGAAAAAATCTGAGAAGGCGATCTTTTGCGATTACAATACTTCCCTTTTATGACCGAAATAATAATAATAATGACTATTCTATAAAAAAAAACAAAATTTGGTATTTTTTGTCCATCTCATCATTTGTTTATTCTGAAAATAAAATAGCGGTTTAGGAAATATTTTTACTTTTAAAGTTTCTATCAATATCTAGAAATAAATGATTTAGTGGAGACACAAAATATAAGGAAACTCCCCTTATAATGGGTATTCTATAAAAAACAAAATTTGGTATTTTTTGTCCATCTCATCATTTGTTTATTCTGAAAATAATACACTGGTTTAGGCAAAGTTTTTATCAATCTCTAAAAATAAATGAATTAGTGGAGACGCAAAATAAAAGGAGACAACCCTTATAATGAGTATTCTATAAAAAAACAAAATTTTGTATTTTTTGTCCATCTCATCATTTGTTTATTCCGAAAACAAAATAGCGGTTTGGGCAAAATTTTTATTTTTAAAGTTTTTATCAATCTCTAAAAATAAATGATTTAGTGGAGATGCAAAATATAAGGAGACACCCATTATATTGGATTAAACAAAACCTTGCTAAAGTTACAATTTTTTCTAAATACATTTTTTTTATTCGATCTTAGATTTCTCAAATAATTGGTCTGTTACTCCAACATAGTGTATATGGCTACAATTTACCTTGATCTGCAATATATAAAACTCCCCCAGGCGAAACACTAATGGCGGAGATGGCTTGAAAAACTGCGTTCGACGACAATAACGTTTCAGCGTTATTTGTTGTGTCATCCGCAGGTGTGCATGGGCAATCTTGCAAATCTCTGCTGGTTCTAATGGGGCTCGCTGTCGTGGCGTTTACGGAACATTGACATTTCCTGTCTTTAGGTTGTAGTTTGCCGGCAAAGTGGGTAATTTTGCCTGCCGTGTCTATAAGCCGGATGTAATAGGTATTACGAGTATCTGACTCTGCTATATAGAGGTCTCCGTTGGGGTTAAAAGCCAAGGCGAGAACTGTACCTGGAAAAGAAAAGCATTTTACGGTTTTCGACCTTTAATCCAGAATCACTTTAAGCTTTACTATTTTAAACGATGCAGAAATTTTACGCTATAGTTTTAATAGTTTTGTCCTGAGATGAAACAAATGATGTACGAATTTAATTACTCAACTAGAAGATAAGACGCAATAATAACGAATTCGACCTAGGAAAAATAAGTTTGCTGTGGAGCTTGATATGATGATAAGAAAATTACTGGGTTGAAGCAAATATGAGTTTTGTCATTACCGATACAGGGAATTAGTAAGATGGGTGTTGCAATATATCTTTTAAAAATACGGTAAAAAGTTCATATGACCATTGATCAGCTGAAAAATTCGTTACTGAGATACAAGGTGTTAAGATGCTATTTTTTTTATTTACATTTCCAGAGATTTTAAAATTAAATTTTATACACTGTGGGTTCTTATAAATATTATAAACCCAAACATTTTACATTGTTTTGATATTCTTTTAGAGAATTATCATAAACTGGACACCTTGAAACATAACTAACGTTGGAAGAGTCATTTTTTTGACAAAAAATCACTAAAAAACACGTTTTATTTTCCTTCTTAATGTTACCGTTGTTTACGGAAGTTTATATTTTAAAAAGGACAAACGCTTATCGTCAAGTCTAAAATATCAGATGCCTCAAAATAAACTATACGGACAATGTTGCCACTTCGCAATCGCTACAAGCATTTTATTATGGATACTTTTTTCGTTTAAGGTTAGGCGATAACATATACATACATTTTAAATTATCTCTGAAATCAACGTTAACAAAAGTAGCAAATTGCATTAACATCTCTGCGGTAATTATGCTTCCGTGAATTTCCGTACACGTAATTTTGTATGTAATCGTGATTTATAATTATCAGACTGGCCTTTTGGTTAGTTCCGTTAGCTCAATTTAAGCTTTTTTTTTGGGTTGTCGCAAAACGAGTTCTATAACTAAAGTGCACCAAGGCATCTATACGCTATACGGGATTATTTTTCAGAAAAATCAGATAAGTTTGGCAACATTGCAGTAACTTTATTTTTGTATTCTATTACAAATCTCATAATAGTGAGTTTTTGCATTGAAAAATAGTGAAAATTATGAAATATTTTTTTAATGTATTTTGTAAAAAAGTTTTCCAAGAATTGTTTAATTTAATCTACTTTACGTATAATTGCTATCATTTAAAATGAAAAAAAGTTCATAATATCTACAAGGCCCACACGGTATACTATCACTAATGTCAATAAAGTTTTAGGAAAATCTATTGGTCTATTAGATTTTTTTGATATTTTGCACTATATAGAAATTATCTACCAAAATTCCATTCATGAATACCTAATTTGAAGAACAACTTACAGAGCATAATGAGAAATTTGACGGTAAAAATGACCAAAATGACGTCGTCGTGAAAAGTTCGTGAGGGCTAAAGGGGTTGCAATCCTTGTCTTTATTGGTGCTAAAACTTATTTGGTGAATTTATTTTGAAACACCCAGTATAAATAACATTTCATTAAATAAAAATACAATGAAAGAAATACTTTTATTTAACCTATTCTGGCACCACAATTACTCACATATAGAAACAAAAAAACTACAGTGGAGAGCAGAACATAGACTTGTGAAACAATTTCTCTTAAGCAAACTTTAAACCTTCTAGATTCCAACAAACTTAAATAATGAGGAATTTTATATAAAATTGGACACCATATATAGAAGCAATAAAGCATTTTTTTAGTTTATTGGAAAATGAATCTGATATCTCTATGCTTACTAGTGTGTAGATTATAAATTTGTTAAAGACACATGATGTTAAAGTTTTTTATATAATAGATCTGTGTTATATCTATAATCCAATAAATATACTTTTTTTTTATAGCAATAGTTTGAAGTACTCTTATTTTGTCCACTAAATGACCTGAGGGATACCACAAAGTTAAGTAATGCAAATAACTATTTATGAGAGAATAATATAGAGATCTAAGCATCAATATATAAACCTAAATATTGCTTTATCCTAGTGTAAATTAAAGCCTTAGTAACAATCAATATTGGTTCCGAGGTGTCGTTTGGTTTAAATTTGGTAATATATAAAAGAAGTTTCTATATTCATTGTTACATTCTGGCTGTGCAAGCAAGCAAAACAATATTTTTTATATCGTTATAAACGTTAAAGCAGTCATGATATAACACAGTAGCAAAAGTACGAAGTCGACCCATAAGTATGGTAAGAAGTAAATTTATCTAGTATACTAACTTCAGTCTGTTCAAATTTGTGTCTCATGTTATTACCTATTCAAATTTTTAGTATAAAAAATTACTCTCTTCAGCGTGTTAACCTGTACTAACAAGCTGGCGTCTTTCGAATAAATTTTTAACTTTCAGCTTTAAATGAAAAAAATAAATGAACCCTTAAAAAA
Source organism: Kuschelorhynchus macadamiae (assembly GCA_030620095.1). Classification (NCBI taxonomy): domain Eukaryota; kingdom Metazoa; phylum Arthropoda; class Insecta; order Coleoptera; family Curculionidae; genus Kuschelorhynchus; species Kuschelorhynchus macadamiae. The sequence goes on along the minus strand of JAUTXW010002049.1, from coordinate 725,417 downwards.
TGCGTTAAAGTTAAAGACACCAAACATACAAAAACCAAACCTTAGGAGTTAGTGGAAAAGCAGAAAGTATTCATTACTGCTTAACGTATTTAAAATTATTATTCATTTATATAATGTTACTATGACTTACCTAATTCATTTTCCTCTCCTATAGTCTTGTTTTCGGTTTTGTGGCAATGAAGTGGTGTTCCAGCAACAACAGATACTTCCATCTCTGGAGTCAGTTTTAAAATTAATCGATCATCTATAAAATGAATAGCACCATCTAGAGGGCTTAATGTCAGTCCCGTCGGCCATTGAAGTTGAGCCTGCAAGAAAGGAACAATTTTAGTGATAATTGGTACATAATTGAAAAATAGTGAATATTATAAAAATTTAAATATACCTAAGACGAAATAAATAAATAAAAAACATTTTAGCTAAAGTTATCTACGTGGGCGCCGTTATATATATATATATATATATATATATATATATATATATATATATATATATATATATATATATATATATATATATATATATATATATACTTTTGACCTAATAGTTCAATTTTATATCATGTATATCCAAGTTATACCTACAACTAACTTTAAACAATGTCTTTCAGCTAAATAAATTATCGTATCATCAGCGAAAAAATAGAAAATATTCGCCAAATCAATAATATATGAAATAAGCAATAAAGGCTTTTTTAAGATCAAGAAAAATTACTCCCACAATTTTTCACTTATCTGTAAATTGTTTCCATTCATTAATTACAAACTGAACTGCCTCTTCACAACTATGCCTTTTCCTAAAAACCAGACTGAAAATTTGTTAAAATTTGATTACATTCTATAAAATGTAATAACTGGTTATAAACCACCCTCTCTAAAAGTTTCTCAACCGCGTAATCCGGTACACATCCAGTATAAACTATTATTTATATTATTATGTAAAAGCTCAGATTTTTCGCTAAAAAGTTTATTAAGAATTGAACAGTAATATCGTCTGGACTACTTTTATTTTTAAGTGTAAAGATCAATTTCTTTAGACTTTTCAAATTTAACAATTTAAAATTATTAATTAAAAAGCTGTTATTATTACTTAAAAGAAAATTAAAATTTCTAGTTGGAATACTACTTATACTTTCATTAATGCTAATATAAAAATTTCCTTTTTTTTTGCTTTTTTCAGACAGTATCAAATTTCCCAGTAAAATGCGTTTTTTGTAAAACTAAACAAATTAAAAATTCAGTCTCTTCCTGTAATTAAATTTGAAATTTTATCAGTAAAGTAAACCTATTAGTTATTTTGGTCTCAATATCTTTTTCGGATAGAAAGTGTTATAAACACTAAAAATATCTGTTAAAAATTGAAACATTTAATATTAACTTTTTTTTCGATTAATTTTAAACTATATATATTTTTTCTTTTTTTCAACTCAGTAAAGTATCTAATCTTAAATTGATTAAACCAGATATTTAAGTAAATGACATATCTCAACGTGCGATCTAGTCTGGCCACAGAATGTTTTGATATATAATATAAAGAATATTATTTAAGCAAAAAAAAAGTGTGTTTTTATAGACACAGAGCAATTGTACTAGCGCTTTAGTCCTGTGGGGACTCATCAATGCGCCGGAGAAAAGTATTTCTAATAGAAAAGAATTTCAAAATTTTAATATTATCGGTTTGTTTGACACGTAATCTAGGAATAAACATGATAGTTTGCAGCCATCTGTATAGATCAATTTTTATTTCTTCTTTCCAGCTTCTTTACTTCTTCTTTCATATTAAATTGAATAAATAATGTTCTTGAATTAGTATATTTAATATTAGAAATTTTAACATTTAATTCTGTAGGTTTGAAAAATTATTGTATCTCTACCTTCGTTTTCTCAATATTTTTCTTCACCTTGGGATTTATAACTATTGAATTGTATATATATATATATATATATATATATATATATATATATATATATTATATTTTCAATTTTAAATTATGTATATCCAAGTTATACTTAGTTCAATCTGTGTGTAAAATATTTTGTACTGCACCCAGTACATATATTTTTTTATAAATAAAACATATATTAACAAAACAAACATGTTTTTATTTAAATAAATTGCCATGCCTATCAGCGTGAAAAATATATAACATTTACAGAGTGAATAAAATAAGAATAAAAAGTTATATCTTTAAAATAAACCTGATGATGAGTGTAGAGGAACTCAGTTTTTTTCAGGGTAACGAAACCTTTACCTTTTACTAGACTTAAACTTACTTATGCCTAGAAAAAATTTAATTACATACATTTTTTTCCCGCCTTATTTTTTGTGAGAAGTTATCGAGAAACTCTAATTTTGAAAAGAAAGTCCATGTCATTATCGTACTTGTAATCCTGAGTCTGGAATTTCCACCCTTCATAATTTAATAAATTTAAGAACTTCCATCCTGAATGCATAACAAAGTCTTTCTTCTTTCGGTCATAGATTTTGCCGAGAAACACTGGTAAATATTAGTTTTAAGTAAGTAATAACCCTGTATATGGTAATCGTAGCTTCATTTATACATAAAAAAAAGTCTGTAAAAACTGTAGACCACAGTTACCACGTTCGTGCTAGTATTTTTTAGATTGATATTAATCTAAAATATACATTATTTAGTTCCTAAAGTATGTAATAAGATTCCACATACGATGAATTCGTAAGTTTAAGAAAGAATGTAAAAAGTAGGTATTACTTATATAATGAATTTAAGAACTATTAGTCGTTTAAGTAGGATTATCTCGCTTTCCCAAACAAAAAAATAATTACAGAGTTGCATAAAGGTAAACATTATTTAAAAAATCTCTTTCAAGATCGTTCATGCAAATACTGCTAATTATTTAAGTCCCATTAATATTGATAGAACATAAAAACATAATACAGCATCGAAATATGTAAACGTACCTAATGTAATATAACTTTTTCAACCAACGATTAGAGATATATTTGATCAGAGTCTCGATTGAGAACCATAATAATTGTTAATTGGCTAGATTAATATTAGTTTTTTAATAAATGATTAATATGAAATGTTTTGCACACACTTGAGCCTAATTTAATTTAGTAGAAGGTAACTCCTCTCCTTATGGCAGTAATCCCTTTCAGCGTCATCGACGAAAGTTCATTCAATCGTTTTTTATATTTAAAATTGAAAATTTTTGGAACTCAAAAATAAAAGTAAGATTGTCTCTCATCCCTCTAATTCCACAATTTGCAATATGGCAAAAAGAAGGAATTTAAAGGTAAAAAAATAAAAATAAATAACAACAAAAGTCCTATATACTCCTAAAAAATTAAAAATTCGACTTGTTTGTCCTACGGCCGTCAAAAACAGCTGATCGGTGACGTTCAAGTGGCAGATCGTTGGAGTGCCTTACGGACAGAATGCGGTTTTAAAAGACGTAAAAGATAAAATTTTAGATGACGTTAAAGATATGCTTAATCGGAATTCTCCTAAAGAAAATGAAACTAAAATGCTTCAGTTACAGCAAAAAAAAATCAAAATTCAATAGTCATAAAGCCCAAGGTGAAGAAAAATATTAAGAACACGACAGTAGAGATACAGCAATGTTTGAAACCTACTACATTTACATAAATATTTGTTTTAATAAATTTAAAATTAGATACTTTATTGGGTTGCAAAACATCCAAAAAAAAATAAATATAGTTTCAGATTATTTGAAAAAAAAAGTTAATATTAAATGTTTAAATTTTTAACAGATATTTTTAATGTTTATAATACTTTCTATCCGAAAAAGATATTGATACCAAAATAACTAAAAGGTTTACTTTACTGATAAACTTTCAAATTTAATTACAGAAAGAGATTGATTTTATAATTTGTTTAGCTTTACAAAAAACACATTTTACTGAGAAAAGTATAAATACATAAGAAATTTGATACTGTCTGAAATATGCAAAGAAAAAAGAAAGTTTTATAAAACTAAAATAAGAAAACCCTTAAACTTTATTCTTTGGGAACACGTATGAGGAATGGAAGGATATTTGTTTCGTTGTTATATTCCACCAAATAAACAAGAAATTACTGAAAGTTTTAATAGTTTTTATATTAACATTAATGAAAGTGTAAGTAGTATTCCGAGTAAAAATTTTAATTTTCCTTTAAGTAGTAATAATAGCTCCTCAATTAATAATTTTAAAGTTTTTCAATTTGAAAAGTCTAAAAAAATTGATCTTTACACTTAAAAATAAAAGTAGCCCACACGATTTTAACGTCCAATTTTTAATAAACTTTTTGAACGAAAAATCTCAACCTTTACATAATAATATAAATAGTATTTTATACTGTATGTGAACCGGGTTAACTAAAAATAGCTGCTATTATCTCGGTAAGAAAAGTTAAAAATATTATTAAAATAGATGAGTTTCCGCCAATAAATTTGTTATACGCGGTTAAGAAAGTTTTAGAGAGGGTGGTTTATAACCAGTTATTAAATTTTATAGAATGTAATCAAATTTTCAGTCTGGTTTTAGGAAAAGATATAGTTGTGAAGCGGCAGTTCAGTTATGAATGGAAACTATTAATAGATAAATGTAAAATTGTGGTAGTAATTTTTCTTGATCTTAAAAGAGCATTGAACATTAGAGACAGAAAAAACTATTATTATAATTAAACGTATATTTAATAAGTGGTAAAATTTCTGAGTAGCCTCGTTCATATGTATGTAATAGAAAATAAGTAATTCCTCAAGGTAGTGTTTTAAGTCCTTTATTGCTTATTTCATATATTAATGATTTGTCAAATATTTGCTAAAATTGCAATTTCTATTTTTTCGCTGATGACGCGATACTTTATTTAGATGAAAGACATTAATTAAAGTTAGTTGCAGAAATGAATAATGAATTAGAAATTGGTAAAAAATGCATTAATAAATCGAAAATTAATATAAATAAAATAAAATGTTTGATTCTTGGTATCCAGAATATCTGCAAAGTTTATAATCTAAAATTAATAACTGCAAAATTGATAGGTTTAAAAAATAGTTGGGAGCAATTGTAGATAATACCCTTAAATTTGATGAACATGTAAATTATTTATGTATTTTTTAAATCGGAATATTAAATATATTAAGTGGTTGTATTATTTTAAATTCCAAAGAATTGGTTTTTAACTCTACTATTCTTCCACATTTCATTTTTTGCATTTTATATTTATGTAAAGGGTTTGCTGAAACCCTCCAAAATAGAGCAAAGAGAATATTTTTGGCCTGTTATAAATATACTAGAACTTTGAATATGCTCAGAAAATTATCGTGAATTCATAGAGATTTTTTTTAAATGTAACCGTCTAGTTTTTATACATAAAATTATCTGAATAATGTCTGCTCCATATCTCTTAAATATATTAACAAAATTTAATCATATTCATAATCTTTATAAAAGGAGAAACCGGAATTTTATTTTATGACAAAAAGAATTAAAATATAAAAAATCTGTTTGATATATTAGAATGTAATAATTTAAATAATTCTTTAAAAAAATATTTTAACTTAAAAAATGAAATTTCTATCAAAAATGACTGTTTATATAAAATAACATGATATTGAAGAAAATTGTAAAAAGCTATTAAGCCCAATAAATTTATTTTTGAAATAATAGTACAACTAAACTTTTATGTGGAACAAATTATAATAAAGTTGCGACCACTAAAATAGGGTAGTATTAGTGGACTTTATTAACACACTAAAAGTCCCCAAAAGTCCGTTTGTCATTTTGAAAAGAGGTATTTTTGTTTTAAATCTTTAGGTATGAAAAAGTATAAAGAGAGCAAAATTTAAGAGCATAAAAAAGCACAGAAAACAAGGCTACTACTATATTTTTTCGTTTTATAGTTTATGACCAAATAATTTTTAAAACTGCTACTGTGATATGAAAGCGAATACATATATCAAAAAATATGTAGAAAATACACAAAAATATATATGGGAGCGCAAATCTTTTCAAATAATAATACATCAACAACTAAAAGGTGGTATTTCCAAAGGGCTTAAACACCAAATTCTTCCAAATTTGTATTTTTGGTCTTAGACCCTTTGGAGAAAACGCGCTTCAATTATTTTCTTTTATGTAGTAGAAAATAACATGAACAAAAAAAAGGGATGCAACTTATTACCTATTTTCGTTAAATTGCCTGACTCAATTCCCGAGTTAGAACATGAAATACCATTGCAGTTCGCACAAAGATTGGAGCAGGGTATGCTGGACCTTTTGGAGCTGCAGAGCTTATTACATCCCGCTTTGCATGGACAATGTATAATTTTTAACACAAACTCGGGGGCTATCGATTTCGATGACATCAAAGGTCACAACAAATTATTTTTTCTAGTCCAGCCCCGTTTCAAGGCATTTTTTTAAAATTTCTATCCAGTTCTGGTTCTAAAGATATACCCTTAAATGATGATGTTTCGAAGGTTGTGATGTCAGTGGTAAAGAGGCCAACTCAAAATTTGTGTTAACGACTTGTCGAGCTATGTTATTCTATACTTAAGCTACCTAAATCCGTTAATATTTTTTGCTAGTCTGTGTTCCATATAGAGCTATTAGAAACTGATCCCAAGATTTGGTTACATCGCTTTTATCTGCTGTTGGATCTAGAAAAACGCCTGGGCGTAGCAGGAATATTTTTTCATTCTGCCCCTTGTATATTAATATCACAGCAAGATCGTCTCCAATAAGTACCACTTGTAAACCGGATCTGCCCATAGTACTCGCTGTGTTCACTAAAATAGTATCAGCATCCCTCTGGCTCGAATAACTTTAATCCCAGCACACTTAAATTTGGACAGTTCTTCAATGAATCTTTTTTGTTTATTACGATCGCAAAAAAATTTCCAGATTAAGAGTGGTTGCAGAATTGTCTGTAAAGTGATTTCAATGCTGGAAAACTTTCCTGCCCTACCCATTTGTTCTTGCAATTTAGTGGAAATTTCGGTATCATATCATCAGATAGTGTAGTTGTGTTAGAGCCATAATGATAGACACAGTAATTTACATATTGATTTAACATTTCTTTTTAGCATCCCATTGTCTATAAGAAACAAACGAAATGGCGTGGGTTCAAATTTAAAGCATAGCTTTAAAATTTCTTCAGTTTTGTAGGTGCAGATAATTTTGTCAAAATGCTGCGTTGCATTTACTGAAGCCTCTTTAAGTTTTGAACATAAAGTTTTTCGTTTCTTTTCAATCGGATTGAAAATTTAGGCCGATGTATTTCAATAAAATATTTTCTCCCACCTCTTTCGCAGAACCCCAGTTTATAGCAACTGACGCTACTGAGGAAATGAATAAAAGTGAATTTATTTGGTCATCAAATGGAGTATGGCATTCCAACCAATCGAGCAACCGCTGGAGATCATTATAGTCCAGATTTCCTCTAGAATCGAGCAAATCAACATTCTGTTCTGAATAGCAAGGCTTAGATTTTAAAAACGTCTCTAACGATTAGTAAATCTAGCATTGATAACACCCATTTTTACAACACGGCTTCAGTTAATCCTCTGCCTCGTGTCAAGCCTGCTTCTGATTTCATAGATCGTAAGTACACGTTCAATGGTAATATCAGTCCTTGCTAAAACTTATCTGAGTGGTGTCGGATTGTGAAAGAAGCAGAAAATTGTTATAATCGTCTTAGCTCATGGAAGTTTCCAGTTGGTTCATCTGTTGTAAGCATAAATGGGCTGATTTGGCATAGGATAAGTGACCGCTTAAATGGAAGTAGAGCAGCATTTTATTAATGCAATACAAATGGAGCTTGACATCTCCGATTCGTTCTCACCAAATCAATTTGCTCCCAGTATTCACACCACAATTTTCCTGTTCTGCTCTGCTCATGTGCTATTTTGATTCTGCTTTCCAACTAATTTACAATAGGTTCAGTAGCATTGATGACAGGTGAACCAAGTACTTCGGAAAGATCAAAATTCTTGATACCACTGGCATCAGGGATTTCAAAGGATTTTAACAAAACCAATGAAACTGATAAAATATGAACTCTAACTCTAAATGGCCAGTAATCATAATTGATATGCTATTTTTGGCATAAAAGTACTATTACCGCTCACTTTTTACTTCCGGTTCCAAATGTAAACAAATTAGGTGTTTAGAAATGTAGGCCTATTATAGTTGTTTAAAAAAGGGAAACACTGTCAAATTTTTCCTCTTTTTTTAAGATTGTCAGTTAATAATAATGTTATTGTTAAAATGTAATTATAAACGTTATAGCAAGTCACAGATTTTTCTATGACTAAAATATTTACTACGGTGATTATTTAATAATTCAATATTTGCTAATCGCCATCATGAATACCTAATTCCATGAGTATTAGAAGTGTCTGCTGTCGATATTTTTAAAATCCTCAATTTATCTTTCTTTATTTTCATAATACTAATAGTAGTTTGGCAGTACTGTCACTATATTTTTGATACTTAATAATTTTGATACTTAAAAATTAATAATATTTTATCTTCAAAACGTTTACAGATAGAAGGCTAGAAATAGATATATTTCAGGTAGTTTTTTACGCCCTTTAATTTTCCTCTGTTCATATTTTTTCATATCTGTGATAGTCTTGGAGTCATAGCAAAATTTTGTTTAAAAGTACGGGTTTTCAAAATATGGCAGATTGATTTTAAAGCCTTTTGGTCCAAGGGACATTCGGGGACTTTTAATATGTTAAAAAGGACTGGTAGTACTACCTCTTCCAGGTAATCGCTTCTTTATTATAATTTGTTCCACCTCCCCCATTACTACAAACTTAGATGTACTGGGGTATAAATAGTTAGTTAGTTAGTTAAAAATTTGTCAATTTCCTTTGGTCTACAATTTATATTTTGAATATTCTTAGCTGCAAATATGCGGTTTATCCAATGTCCTTTATCTATACTTCTATACTAATATATAAAATACTTAGTTGACTGACTTGAGGTAAAAAGCTGATTTTTCGCATACAGGTAGACTTTAGGGTGTAGAGGTTCGATAAGAAGGGATTTTTCAAAACTCAAATTCTAAGGGGGTGAAACCACCCCCTAAATGTATTAAAATATTTTTTATTTAAAAAACGGTCAGTTTTTCGGGAGAACGCTTGAACACGTGTTTTTTAATTTATTTTTTACATGTTTTAGGATTTTTCAAAAATTCGTACAGGGTACAAACAGCTTGATTTTAGAGTGCAGAGGTTCGATTAGAAGGGATTCTTTAAAACTCAGTTTCCAAGGGGGTAAAACTACCCCGTAAATGTTTATAGTGGATTCGAAAGTTAACAAAATAAAACCGCTTCTAGGTTTAAAGAACGAGCTATATTAACTCCACAAAATAGTACAGCAGATAAAATAATTCTAGCTTTATTGGAAAAAATTACTGCTCCACAGTTAACATAATACTGAATACATGTAGTTAAAGATCAAGAAAATGCGGTTAATTATCCTGTCGAGTACCTAAACTCTTTAAACCCTTCAGAAATCCCTCCTTATGAGTTAACTTTAATAGTGGGGCCACCAGTGATGCTTATTCGAAATTTAAAACAACCAAAATTGTGTAATGGAACTATGCCACAGGTTAAAACATTCCAAAACAATGTAATATAGTTTACTATTATTTCTGGCCCTGGTCTGGGAGAAACAGTTTTTATGCCACGTATCCCTTTAATTCCATCAGACTATCCTTTATAGTTTCAACGTGTACAGTTTTCTTTAAGGCTTTGTTTCGCCATGGCAATTAACAAAGCTCGAGGGCAATCCTTTAGTAGATCTGGAGTAGACTTGCGCTACGATTGTTTTTCCCATGGTCAACTTTATGTCGCATGCTCTCTAGAGTAAGTTCGCGTAGCAGCTTGGCTATTTTACAGCCAGAGAATGCAACAACAAACGTGGTTTATAGAGAGATACTCAAATGAGGCTATTTAATTACCTCTTTACATCCCTTTAATTATAGTCATATACGCGAACGAAGTCGCGGGTACCCGCTAGTAATACATATATTGATTGGTCAAAAGTAATCGTCAAATCAGAACCAACGAGAGAAAATATAACTGTCAATACAAATAATTTGAAATATTTAAATAACTTCGCCTTGTTAGTGACTACGTTAAAATTTTAATTAGTTTAATCGAATCCTGGCGCTTTTCACACGGAATTATAAATGAATCAGAAAACAATTAACAGAAATCTGTGCAGTGCTACAGTGCCGCAAATCCAATTCAACTTTGGAATACAAAATGGCGAAATGCAATTCAATTAATTTTTTAGACCGAAACGTTTAAATTAAATTAAAGGACTAATGCGTCATTAAGGGGAAAGTTAATACAAACATGGAAACCGAACGAAATAGGCAATTTAACTTTTGCCGTTCCCAGACCCTAACAGGATTTTCCATATAAATCGTGGAAAATGTTTGATGGACTAGTAATTTTCATTAGACTTCCAATTTAGATATTGAAACCGACTCTTGAGCGACAATTCTTAGTACAATATACCCAAATTAAACTTTTTGGTAGTTGAAAGCGAAAATTAGAAAATTCTTTTGGTGTCTATGCTTATTTATTGTTTTTATAGCTATTTTCAATTTTCTTTCGTGCTTTCATAACTTAATATTAAAAATAAATGTTAATCAATTTGAAGTTTGCAATAATCACATATAGTGGTAGAGCATTGAAAACTTGTATTTTAGAAAAATATTAATATTAGGTATCCAATGTTTTAAAAGTACTACCTATAACATTTTGATTTGTAAAAGAGTGTCGTCTGTAAGATGAAGGTTATATAATTACCAGAAGTTCCTACGCTTATATTTTTATTTAGTACTTCCTAAACTCTTATTAGACCACAGTACAATACTCAGTTATGATTCTTATTTCGAAGTGCAATAACAAGATGTCAGTTTGCATTTTTTTTTGTAGAAAAGGCAATTTATTCTTTTTATCGTAGTAGTAGACATAGTTTTTGGGAAAATTAGTGGGGAATGAGAAAAAATGTCTCAATTTGAAATTCTCTAATTATTTATTGACCATTAAATTACTTATTAACTACATCTCGTACAAAAAACTTCAAATGACTTTTTATCTCATCTCTCCCTAACTTACGTTTTTTTTGTGCACTTTGTATATTATATGGAATATTTTTTGTGGTCAATCTTATTTTTTTAATAATCAAAAATTGTATGTACCTGCATGGCTACACGCTATATATTGCATATTTGCTTCACTCACACAATGTGTTTTCATTCCGGGTGTACTGAAAAGAACAGTTTTGCTGACGTTGTACACCCGGAATGAACACACACACACACACACACACATATATATATATATATATATATATATATATATATATATACATATATACATATATACAATATATATATATATATATATATATATATATATATATATATATATATATATATATATATATATATATATATATATATATATATATATATATATATATATATATATATATATATATATATATATATATATATATATATATATATATATATATATATATATAGTTCAACATCTACACCCCGGCGATTCCGGCTGTCGAATGTTGTTTTGCCAATGGTATTTACAAAATCCATACTGATGAAACTTTTGAAACTCGTTATCTGGTTATTTTTGAGAAGGCACATTTCATTTTTGGAAGACGCATAGTCTATAGAATTTTTGAAGGAGGTCTCACACCGCCTTGGCACCTAGAAATCCTTGAGGAAGTTTGTCCACAACTGAAGAAAAATGTTCCATTGGCCCTTTATAATGCCGTTTATCTTAAACTGCGTTTTTAAGGGTATTTTTAGACGATAATTTTTATACTTATTCTGAAAGCGGTACTGAATTGTACGGAAAAAGTTATATAAGAAACAGTTTTTGCCTTTTTGATATGTTATCAGATAGCTGACATACAAGGGGTGTCTGAAAATGCAAGTTATTCAAAACCGTTGATCTCAAATTGGCCTTTTTTTTTTGAAATAAGAAAAATAAAATTCTAAAAGGACGGTCGTATTCTAAAAGTTAATAGAATGTTAATACTTTTCTCGTTACTAAAGATTGCTAATTAGCAAGACAGAGTTATTTTGTATAGGCACTTTTAGTTTAATATAATGAGCCAGCGAAGAAAATTTAAGTTATTGCTAATTTTTGTTTTTTATTAATGCATAAACCTACAAAATATGAAACAAACCATAGTTAAAACTTGAAAATTTACCTGACTAGCTGTTATAGCTCCACTGCACGGTATTGGTATCCAGTGATTGTGATGTCCATGATTTCCTATTAGAGTATGAATAATTCCCTTCTGGTCTACGGCCCTTATGTTGGTTCCATCTGCGATGTACAACGTACCGTCTACCGCAATAGCGATACCTTTTGGATGGGCAAGACGTGCGTATTTTGCTGGGCCTTCATCTCCACATGCCGTATCGTCGCCTGGAATACACCGTTCCCCATTACCAATAACCTGAAAACAAAAGCGATTTAAATACATTAGAATAAATATGATCGAGCGCACTTTTTGCTAGGATTGCTACCAAAAATGACCAAAAAAAACACAAAACTAACAAGGTCTAAAAATGTCGTGGAAAATCATTTCCCATGGCTCAAATTGCTTCGTTATTAGTCAGCTCCCGTGTGGAAAATACAGCTTACTTAATATTTTATTTCATACAACAATACATGGTTGGTGGTTCCTCAGTTATTAACGTCTGTTTGAATTCTACTTTTCAACGTCAAGTGTCAAAAATATTTATAGTCTTATACATAGAATAAATAAGTGTTGAAAGTCGAAATTTAAAAAATATTATTATGTGGGTTTTGTAAACAATTATACCTACGGAATTTGATAATTCTTGAATATAAAATATATATTCTTTGAACTATTTTAAAAGAAAAAAATAAATGGATGTACCATATCAAAAAAAAAAAAAAAAAAAAAAGAACGACATCTTCACTGCATTTCTAAGCCAAAAAAAAACTTCATATATGACAGTTTTAAGAAGGGCTGTCTTAGAATGTTGCCAAACTTACATTATAGTAAGCAACTTGAATAGTATTATACAAGTAATTGGCGCATTATCCTAGCCATTCCTAATCTAATATAATAAATAAATTTAATGATATACAAATAAAAAAAATTCAAAAGAACGAAACAAAATTGTTCCGTGAAATAACCCCACCATTCGTTACATGCGCCTCTTGCAAATTTCCGGGGATTGTTAATTTAATTGATGCGTTTTGCATTATAATGTACTAAATAATGATTCTGAAGTTAATTACTAAATAATAACGTTTAAGCGATTAGTTCATATGTAAATATTTATTTAACAAACAAGTGTACTAATCGCCAGATTAATACAAGAGTTTGTTACAATATTTTTCCGTCGACTTACTTCAAGGGGTGTTAATATTTGTTCAAAATTATTTTGATTGACAGAAAATTTGATAATGATTTGAAATGATTCAGGTATAATTAATGTGTTTTATATCTTACCGCCATTTTCCAATACTCGATTGGCATTTAAATAAGCAGGCGTCGCTTGCTTGGAGAGGCATTAAAGTATAGTTTTGTTAAAAAATCTTACCTTGTATGTTGTGTTGCCTATAATAAAATGGTGCATTAAAGTGATCCATTAATACGCAATTTTACGCCCATAAGGGTACGTTAAAATAGCGTATAAATACATGGTCGACGTAGAAAATTATTAATACATTTAAATTCTTTTTAGTTATCGATAATTTTTACTTACTGATCTAACCTCTCTTCTATTTGTTGTTTAATACAAGCACACTAAAAAAAATAAAATAATAAAATTTTTCAGTTTGTTCAGTTATTACCAAAAAGCGTGAGCTGCTTTGTAAAAAGTAATTAAAGTACCCAATAACTTAAAAAAACGAAATAAAATAGCGCTCTACGCTTTTTGGCGTAGTCATGTGTATGATGTTCAATTGTTTTTATGATAACTTGCCCTTATTCCTCTCTAAAATACCCTCAACTTTTGTATTCACCATTTTTCAATATCTTTCAAAATAAAGAAATTATAAGGGTATTTACCCTTCGTCTAACAACCATGTACCTATTTACTTTTCCGTTATGTTTTTTAGCTTTTGTTAAATTTTTTGTATTTTATACTGAATTTTATACATTATGTAAAACCGCGAATGAAATGTAAATGTAATTAAGAAATAACGTTTGTAAGTATGCCTTATTTCGAGCATATTTTTGTGCAGCAATATTAATATTAGTAATAATATTACTAATTAAGGATTTACTGGGATGTAGGGTAATTTATTAAGGAATTGCTAGGATGTACTAGGATTGAATGGGATGTAGTAGGATTTACTAAGAAATTCCGAGAATTTGGGAATTGCTTAGATTCTTTACTTAAAAAGGGGATGTAGGTGTACACTTTTTGCCCCATGTGTTCACCCCTCGGTCTTCATGTCTGGCTGACGAAGTTGGGTGTTTTTGAATAAAGTTTTTTTGATCATAGTGGGCAACTAAAGCCAGGGGACGTCGGAAAACAAAAAGGCGGGGAGGCGTTCGCTCCCCTTGCCTCCACCTGGTTACACCACTGGAGCGCGGAGGCACTAGGTGAATTGGCGGGTTACAACTGGGTTAGGCACCGTATGCATCATCAATAAAGCCCTGATACAACACTTCGCTGTTGTTCTCCTTTTCTGATGGGGCTTTAACGATGATGCCTACGGCGCCTAATCTGGTGCTAACCCATTGCCAGTTCACCTAGTGCCTCCGGTATTATACAGAAAATTCACCTATATGCATTAAAAAGAAAAAAGTAAATTGAGTTTACGATGTTTGACTTCGGATTAGTGATCAGGACCCCACCACCACAAAAACTGTCAAAATCAGCGATATTAAAAATAAACTTAACAAAATAGCATCTCCAACGTACAGTGGCGTAGCTACAAATTTCGGCCCCCCCGCGGTTTTCGGTTATTGAAAAATCAGCTTGACAAAACTACTAATTAGATTATTTTCAAATTTTGCGCAAGCATTAAGTATAATATAGAGACAAAATGGAGAGATTGTAGTACGAATTTTAGACGCCGGAACAAAATGGCGGCCAAATAAAATTTTCAAAAATCAATGTAAAAAAATCTTATTCAATTAGCTTTAGATTTTGCACAAAAATAAATGTGATATAGGATAAACTGGTACTAGTTCAAAATAAGGTGTATGTCAATGTAAAAACTACTTACTGAAATTTTATTAGGTTCGCTTGTATGTAACTAACTATGTATGTATATGAATAAATCTAGGAAGTCGATTTTAACCTAGTTTTGATTTTATTGTATCGATTTGAAATTTTGCAAGCGTACATAATTCGGATGATAATATAATAATTTGCTACCATCGGGCTGATCGATGGTACCAAATGGATCGATTTTAACCAACTTCTAACTGTATAGATTTGAAATTTTGCAACTGTATCTTATTCGAATGGCAATATCAGTTTGGTACCTTGATCAGCTCGATGATACCAACCGATTTTAACCTACTTCTAATTGTTGTGAAGATTTAAACATTTTCAAGTGTACATAGTTCCGATTATAATATAACAATTTGGTGCTATCAAGCTGATCGATGGTAACAAACGGTACCGATCGATTTTAACCTACTTCTAACCGTATGGATTTGAAATATTGTAATTATATCTAGTTCGAATAATAATACAATTTGGCACCATCGAGCTTATCTGATCAGCTCGATGGTACCAATCGATATGAACCTACTTCTAATTGTTGTGTCGATTTGAAATTTTGTAAATGAGGGTAATTCGAATGTCAATATCAAAATTTGTAGCAGTTAGCTAATCTGATCAGCGCGATGGTACCAGCTAGTAAACCCCTCGTGTTTGGGATTATTTGGTTTATTTGGCCGAATCCAATACATAATTTGGTACCACCGAGTTGATCTGATCAGTTTTGTTAGTAACGCACTAAAAGGTACAAAATAATTTAATGTTGTCGAAATAATTAAACGTTCATGCTTCTCAAAGAAACGAATGCATGTCATGCATAGTCATCGAACAAAATATATTTTAAGATAATTACGTTATTTTGTACTTTTTAGTGCGTTACTGACAAAAGCGTGATTTCTAGATATTTTAAACTATAATTTTTTATTGAACCGAAAATCACATATGGTTTTATTTATTGGCGTTCAGTGTTGTTTGCATTGATCACATAAAGCATGTTTGTCATGTTAGCATTAAAACTATTATTTTTTATCGAATCTTAGAGCAAGAAACTGGGATATGGTTTGCAACAGAGAAGTTCTTTTAAATAAAATAAACGATATGCATAAAACTCAGAGGTTATGTAGCTTACACTTGAATCATCCTCTTACTTATTTATGGATATTACAAAAAATATAAATGAACGGAAAAATTGAATTTGCTGCATAATATTCCATTTTTTTGATGTGAGAGAGTATAATAGTATATAATATTTACGTTTTTCACACGCATGCCAATGGCAGAAGTGAAATGAATATAGCACGCGGTAAAACCTTTTCTACATAATAACCGATCTAACAATAATACTAAAATAACCTTGCACTTATTCTTTCACAAATCTATAAAAACTCAAACCAGCCTGTAAGTGCATAACTACAATGTATACACTAATTTTTCAATATAAATATATTAAACTTGGTTAAACATTACTTACAAAATATTTTAATAAGGTCCTGCTCAAAGTAAATAAAAATATTTTGAGTACATCTCTGGGTTCTCTGCCTAGCTAATGGGGTTCGATTCAACACGTTTTTCTTCTCGTTAATCTGTGACCTGGTCGTGGAGACTCGCGTAACCGGCCGCTTCGATGTTCCTTAGCGGATCGGCTGATATCGTAGAAGTTGCAGTATAAATGGCGAGCAAAAAAGTAGGTAGGTGCGGTTTATATAGCCATGACCTTCAGTAGATGTTAAGCGAATATCTTTGTTTTTAATAAAGAAGGACACCAGTGTTATACATAAATTCAACTGTTATCGTTTATCGTCCAAAAACTAGAGCGATATGACTTGCACTTACCTAGCTTAACTTTTATAATCTATTGAATGACAGTAACTGAATGTCAAAATTCGACACTTTCCTTCAAATGGGAAGTGGACACCAGTGTCGAATTTTGACATTTTCGGGTACATCGGAAGATGATGTCATCCAATAGGTTTAAAGACTTGAGATAAGTATAACTCATTTTGCTCCAAGTTTAATAGTTTCGCCGATAGAGGGCTTTAAGTGGCCCAAAATGATCAGTTTGAAAAGCCGTTTTCTCGAAAACTGATCTTAAAAAACAACATGTTTTGCATTAAAAAAACTAGTGAATGACATTATAATTTTTAAATGGATGACTTCATGATCAAGTTGTTAGTATCTAATGGTCCGGAATCGAATATATTAATTTGACTCGTTAAACAGCTTTTCCAAATTTTATTTTAGATACTGAATTTATTTAAGTTAAATATTTCACTCTGTATATATTTTTTACGTTACCAGAAAGCCAAAAATTTCCTTTAAAATCCACCCAACGCAGCAAATAATATATTTAATATTATTAAAAATTTGAGTAACCAAAAAGTGCCTTGTTTGATCTCCTAGGTACAATTACAGGTGCGTTACTTCACTATTAGTGTTGCCTCGCCCGAATGGAAATTTAAGCTAAATTAATTATTATTGTAATACAAGCTATTAGTATCCCGAATAACATTAATAACGTAAACGATCCCATATTGATCACCCAATGGTTTTCAGAATGACATTTCAGGCGACTCGCTCAAGACGAGGCTGATTAATTACTTGTAGTTTGTTAATGTCAGAATTAAGATAATAGCTATCATTGCATAGAGAAATTGCTATGTACCATAAAATAGTAATTAGCAATTCTCATTTGTATCATAGTTACATTATCGGATACCGGATATGTACACTGTTTAACAATTTAACTTCGATAACTAACTTTCGCCCACTTAAATATAAAATAGTTTTTTAGGTATAGAAAATGGTCAGAATAAAGGCCAGCTTTTATATTTTGAGATATTCTAAGGGCGTGGTGATTAATTTTAATAAACGTAGTGCACAAGGTGATAACGTGACAAATATTACTAGAAATAGCCTTCACGCATTAAATCTCATACCCAAATATTTCTAATATTTTGTAAGATACAGAAAATATTTGAAACTTACACCGTAAATTAAATTTATGGTTTTATATCAACGCTATGTATTTTGTTATTGTTAACATAGCACATACATTTGGTGATACATTGCTTTGCCGCATGAGCCATACTTTTTTGAAAAATGACTGAAGAACTGATCTCTGGAAAAACTTCTAAATTTGAGTGTTGTTTCACGTTATCCTATAACTGACTGTTCTATCGAAATAGATACTACATAAAATCATAACATTTGACATACCTACAAATGTGGTGAAATTGTTGGGCCTAAATGCGTTTGGCAACTTTGAACAAGTACCGCTAGAACTTTTGAAACTTTCCGAATTGTACTAGGCTTCGTTATCTGAATCAACAGTCTCGAGAATTGGACATCTCTTTTGAAAGAAATCTTATGATTTTTTATCCGTAGTCTCCGAATTCCAATAGAAAAACTTAACGCCAAATCAAGTATCTATCCAATAGAAAAACTTAACGCCAAATCAAGTATGTAACCTGCCAGGCACGTACTCTCATGTTATGCCTGTAATTTAAGTCATTTCTCTAGAGTATAAAACATAACTCATGACTCATGAAAGCTCATGACTACAAGACAGTCTATATAAATACGACGAGCACAGATCTAAAAATTTGACTTATTCATCTGTAACACATTTATATCCAGTTTTAGGAGTTTTTAATACATGTAGAGTTTAAAAGGTTAATAAAATATTTCCCCTTCATAAAAATTCAGCAAATATTCAAACTATGGAAGAATTAGCATAGAACTGAAAATAAACAGAGACCTTTAAAATATTATCATTAAGGAAATGTCAAAAGTCTCTAGCGTTCCTATTTGTGCTAAAATTTCTATTCAAGGTTAACAGTCAATTTCAAGAAGAAACAAAGGGGTAGAACAAGAAAGAAAAGAGATAGAGGGCCCGTGTAACATATCTCTTTAATTAGCTTGGTTTTGTGTGAATCTCAGTTTTTACATATATTTATTTTTATATATTTTTCAATAGTTCTTATATTATTTTACACAATGGTTCTTATTATATCGATGTATTATCTATTTAAAGAAATAGCAAAACAGTTATATGAAAGAGGTTATACTAACTAGCAACTATTAAGGTAATTTGCCTTGATTGGTGTATTTTTAATTATACAGGATATCCCAAAAACTGTGGATGGCTTAAAGGGAGATCGATTTTCTATTTTTCCTAGTACCCCCTTAACTCTCTGTGAACTCGGTACTGACTACTATTGATTTTTAGTTTTATTTCATTATAATACAGTCGTAATAGTTACAGTACATCTCTCGGATGGAATGCTGTACAAATTCTCATACACAAAATTCAACCTAACTCAAATTGCAATATTTTTTAAAAATCATTTAAATTTACCAGATCATTTAAAAGTTTACCTATATACTTTTGGTTATAGATTTTCAGACTTTCAAGATGTATGTAATTTTAATCATTTTATCTCTAAGGTATATCTTAATTTTTTTTTATCGAGACTTCTCCTGTTTGGTCTATGTATATTTTTGCACAAGACCGAATTCTGTTTATCTTTTATGTGTATTTTTGAATATAACACGAGTTATTCTGTCCAATAATATAATATAACGAATATAAAAGGATTTTCCTAAAATTCAAATTTCGCATTTTATTTATTAAAAGACTGATATAATTTTCTTGATAATGTGATAATTGTACATGTAGGAAACAAATCAGTCAAATTTAAAAAACAGTATAAAAATTAACAAACAAAAGAATATATGTAAACTTTATTTTATATAGAGTTAGGTTGAAATGAACGGAACGAGGAAACCGACTACCAGAATATGGTCTAGTATCTGGAGGGTTCAACCTCAGGGAAGCAGGTATATTTTTTATTGTAGCTCTTTAAAATCTTTTTTAAATTAAGTTTCCATTGCAAGTTAAAATAAATAAATATATAAATGCAAAGGTTATTTTTTTGCCAATCCCTGCCAAATATTATGGATAGAGCAATTATAGACATGTGAAAAATGAAGGTTATGACGAGGAAGCTATAGTTAATTTTCTACCCCTGACATCTTCTGTCAGGAAAACATTCGAAAATTGTAAATGAAACGAGGACTTAAATTTATAAAAAGTGAATTCGAAAGGGCTATAATATGTGATAATTAGTTTTTTCCTGTAAATTTTCCAAAATATGGAAAATAAAGTGCTTTTTTGCCTAATATTTTTATAGTTTTTAGAGCTTTACAGATTTAATCGTCGTTTTCTGTCCGTTCAAAAATCCTTACTTATGGTACTTTTTCCGATTTTTGTAAATTGTATGAACAAGCATAAATGAAAGCCTCAGAAATTATGATATCGATTTACATTTAGTTTCATTCTCTTTGAAAAGTTTGAAATGTCTACTTTTTAATGAGTTTTTGGTTTATTCTTAGATATGTTTAGAGAATTTTAAATATCCCTTATAACAGTCAAAATCACTTTTTTTTCAAATCGTTTTTTTCTTACCTTAGAAAAGAATTTACCGAGGGTCTAGAAATGTAAATTTTTGCTAGTTCTAAACAGCATTCAAATAAAAAAAATAATGCCAGCTTTTCAACTTTCCTCAGGTGTGCTCTCAAAAATGTCTCTGCTTCCTGGACTGAATATCTGATTGTATGAAAATTATATGAAGTAGGATGCATTTTTTACACGGGGCTGACCATTAGCAGATCATACAAGCTTAAAAATTATTACAAAAACAATAAAGATAAATTAAAGTATAATGTTTAAAATTTGTACAGAAAAATTACGAAAGAAATCATATATTCAGCATAACAACTTACCGCCTCACTATTAATTGTAGGATCTTGTACTGGTTCAAGAGAAAGAACTTTCAGTATCTGATGTCTTTCTGGATCTGAGACGTATAAGTGTCCGTCAGCAGGAGAAATGGCCAAGTAGTATTTGTATGCGACTTGTGTTGCTCTGAAATAAAAATTACTAGATAAATAATCAAAATAAAATGACACCAAAGTTTTGAAAAGTTTAATGTGGTGCTATATAAATTTTGATTTTTTTTATTTATTTATTTTGTTTAAATAATCATAAATTATTCATTATCGGTCAAAATAACAGATAAATTCGATTTTTTTTAAAATTTAATATAATAAAGAAGTGAAATAATCGTGCGAAATATAGTTATTATTTAGGAATTTACAAGAATAAACTAAACTGTCGGTGCATTTTGAAAGGGGCCGTAGCTGTAAGAGGTAGTAGTTACAATAATTTCACTTGCAGTTCAATTTCTTTGAAGTGTGTTCTAATAGCGCGCAAATCGTATTTCAGTTTCTTAAAGTTTTTTCACATCTCTATATAGTCTATTCTTCCCGAATAAAGGTAAGTATTCAGTTTAGTTTTTCTCCTCTATATCTTCCGGTCCTTCCATACTGTGACTCCATTAAAAATTATTTAGCTTCACTTTTAAATTTTTCTAAAGACGCCTGATTTTGTATAGATAGTTTTTTGAAAAAAAAAATTTTTAGTCTGTTCTCTTTTCCAAATAATTTTTAAACTATTTTTGAGCAATATTACTAAAACCATATTGATGCAATTTAAACAATAATTTTTGTCTGTCAATAGTTCCAAAACCTCCAAGAGTATCGCCAGTAAATGTTTTTCTTTGTCTAGAAAAGGATCCTAGTTTCCATTGACATAGTGAATTGCATTTCTGTAGAATATCATTTTTGAAAACCTGTTTGTATCTCACCTAAACCCTTATTTTTTTAAACAAAATCCATGTTTGTTGATATCTCACTTGTCCCAATACTTTCTCAATATAATACATTGATTGATCGTAATTCATTACATTTTTTGGAACTTTTATTTTAGGAACTGGTGTTATACACGAACATTTTAAATTATTTCTTATTTCTTCGATTTGTAAACTGGTATTTATGAAATTTAGTAGTGGACATTCCATACTTACAAAACACTTTTTCATTATAATTTTCGTTATTATTTAAGAATGTTTTTAAAGGATTATATTTTACGAAAATGTTCTAAAGTATTTTTTGATATGCCTATATTAGGATTGATATATTTATTCTCAATGTTTATCGAAGATACTATGTTTATAACACTACAAAACACACGTTTAATTTCTCAGAAATAATCAGTAAATCAATTTTCCTTTTTATATTCACCATTATTTCTGATCTTAATGGATTTACATAATTCTTGCGTGTCATCCACATTATTTTACTAATTTAAAAACCTATATATTTTTTATCAAAGCACTGCTATTAATTTGAGTATGGTAATAGTGTAAACAGCATTTCTATATTCTGAAAACTTTATTTTTTTTATATAATAAATCCCTTTAATTTTGAGCCTTTAATATCTTTTTATTAAACCAATGATTTGGGTTGTTTCCTAAATCCACTTTTTTGTATTCAGATACAATACTGATACTTATTTACATTTGTTAACACATTTTGAAAAAAAATGATTTATGTCGCTTGAGTGGCCTAAGCAAAAGCATGAATTTAATTCTACACAAAATTTTTTATATCCGATGTAATGCATAATTTTAGTCTTAGAATAATTTTGTTCTATATTTACCATCGCAATTTTTACGCAATCATGGTCACTTAATTTTAGAACTCTCTTCACTGAAATATTTAAAAAATGATCATTGCTAATTACTGTATAAATTAACGA
This sequence comes from Kuschelorhynchus macadamiae, assembly GCA_030620095.1. Classification (NCBI taxonomy): domain Eukaryota; kingdom Metazoa; phylum Arthropoda; class Insecta; order Coleoptera; family Curculionidae; genus Kuschelorhynchus; species Kuschelorhynchus macadamiae. The sequence goes on along the minus strand of JAUTXW010002049.1, from coordinate 702,489 downwards.
TCTGGAATATGTTGTTATCCTAGTGTCATAGTAGACATTATTATTAAAGAAGACTGCATTAAAATTTCCTATATGAATAACTAGATTAGCTGAGTTCCATAAGTTTATTAATTTTTCCTCTTCGTGACCTGTAACAAACATATTCACGAATTTGAAGTTTTATTTTGAATTTAATTTCAAGTTTACAAACTCTTTTTTAAAATTTTATACTAAGATTTATAAAATATATATAAAATATAAAACCTCCTGTTAAAAAAAATTTAAAACACATCTAAAAGTATTATAATTTTTAACAATCGATTTCAGAATCCAAAAAGTATTTAGTTACGTGTGCTTCACCAAATTATATTATAACTGGCGTTTTAGTACGCCAAAATTCGTAAATTTCATCATTTGAATTTGGAAATCCTTGAATATTTAAATAGTAAATATTATTCAAAAATTTTGTTCATGAAAAATAAATGTGTTTATTATCTTTTTTTTTAATTGCTATTTATAGCAGTGGTTTATAATTGATAACAGACTTTCGTTCTATAATGTTAGCTTTTACTCATATTCACCCATTTCATTTTCTTTAATTTTAGATATTTTTCTTTCCAGGACCGTTGCTATATGTATATTTTTTTCCGAATTTGCCTATAATTTGTTCTTGAATTTTCAACACATGATTCTTTTTATTATAATACATTTTTATAATACCTTTGTGTAAGTCATTTTTACTATTTTTTGGGCTAAGGGTTAAATAACTTTTATTTTCCATTTCTTCAACAATTTTAACTTCTGGATTAATAGGACGTACATTTTCTACAATATTTTTAACTGATTCTGAATATAATTGCACTGGAAAATTTTTACTATCCGGAACTTTTGATAAAAAATTATATTTTTCTTGTAATTTTTTTCATTCAGTTCTTTTATTATAACATATTTCCCTAAAATAAGATCATGTTTTGCCTTAAGAATCTCGTTGTACAGTTAAATCGAGTTGAATTTTTGAACTTCTTCAATCTTTCGGCATATTTTTTTTGACAACGTTTTTGGCTCATGTCAGTTATTTCCTCATTTTCAATTGTAGGAGAATCAGCTTCTAGCAAACTATTTTTCTGGGACTTTTGTCGTCTTCTCTATTATTCTTAAAGAGTTAAAATAATACAATATAATATCAATTATATCACCCAATGACGTTCCTTAAGACCAAGGCAACTACAAAGTAGTATTGCAAGAAAAAGAAATGCAACAAAAATTACAATCGCAAAATATTTATTTTTAAATAAAAAACTTTTACAGTAAATATTTAATTTCAAAAGCATGTCTTAAAAAAAGGTTATTTTTTTTAAAAAGAGAGGAGTAATTGCACCCATTGCCCTCTTTGGATTTATCATTGCTAGAAATATTGAGTTTTCAGGAAATTCTTATTATGTTTGCATCTTGTGCGTAAAAAAGACGAGTTGTATAGCATCAAATAAAATGTATTATTTCAGGGCTGTAGGTATGTCCGTTATAGTATAGTAGCATATTTAAAAACATATAGAAATTATAAATCTGGATAGCTCAACGTGTTTTGCAGAATTAAATTACATAAGACATTCTTTCACTTTAAAGTAATTACATTTAAAAACCGGTATATTTGTTATCAGAACACTCTTTCTAGAGCCAATATTTATAATTTGAATTTGCATTAAGAAAATATTCTTACTCTAACGCAACATTGAAAAGAAATATTTAAAAGGTATTTTATAATATAATATTACAACTTGCATCACTGCCATGGAAAACCTTAATCTTGACGTTTGCTTTAGTCTTCGTAGTAGAAACTTTTGTATGGATAATATCTTTACTTTAATTGAAACTGTATGTTAATTTACTCTATTTCATCTCATCTTCCTTCTTTCGCATTTTACTAAATTTATTTTAGGCATTTAAGAAGTTTTTGTATTGTTTACATATATTCTAATAAATTGAAGCCAAAACACTATCTGCAACTTCGGATGTCTGCTTAGCTAAGGCCTATTATTGATAAACATTTTTAGAATTTATTTTTCATAATATAGTTAAGGTTTATAACAAAAAATGTGTTTCATTATTATTAAGGAAGAATCTTGTTACAACTACTGTAATGTCAAACTTACAAGCACAGACATGACTTTTTAAAAGGTAGTTTTAAATGAAAAGGTAACTTATATTTAATTCTATCTATGAATTTTTACGTAGAATGTAGTAAGTAAAAAGGAAAAATAGAATTCTGCATAACTAATTTTATATGTGGAAAGGTACGTTCCATACAAATGATGTATTTTAAGCAAACAGTGATTCGATGTAGCTACAGGTTGTTGACCGATCTATATGTATATATAATTTGACGATTTAAAAAGGGTCTGTTCAACATACAAACAAAAGATGTTTTAAATATAAATACTAATTAATCAAAACTAATTGCAATATATTTATTCTAAAGAACTTTTCTTAATTATTTTTTGCTAGTTCTCAAAAATATGATACTTTAGACTTTATCGATTTGAAATCTTTTTGATTTATTAAACTGTAAAAATCAATCAAAGTTTGTTAATGATCCAAATAAAATTATTACGGTTCTTTTAATGGATTACATGGATCAGTTGGTAATGAAACCCAATGTTAAGTTGCCAACTTTTCGGAAAATATATATCGTTTCTCAAGACTTATCGAGATGTATTTAATAATGCTACTCTCTTACTAAACTTATGATTAAATATGTATATATTTTTCAAACTTCGTTAAACTGTTTTAAATTATTAAAAAAAAGTGTACTGTTGTAGAGCCTTGAGAAGTAAATATATTTTTCCGAAATGTTGGCAATATAACATTGGGTTTAATTACCAACTGATCCATAAACTCCATTAAAATGACCGAATAAAAATCAATTTAACAACCTGTCCTATATTAAAAATAACTAGTACCACTCTATATCGTTATATTTGTTCTGTTTGAAGTACAAGAACGGGATTACTTAATTAAATTTGGCAATATTCGGCGCATTTAAATGATTGTACTATAACCCGCAATATTTACACACTGAATATGTTTTGATCTCGTCCAGTGAAGATCCATCGTGTAATCGCAGACAAAACGTCGGAAACTAATTCCAAAAAAATCATAATTCCTTAGATTTTGGAATAAACTAAAAACTGATACTAACGATGTCAAAAAATTGTAACTTTTTATTAAACTCATGTAAAAAATTGCTTGATGACTTATAAACGTTATTAAGGCGGTTCTTTTCCTGTGCCTTTCATTTGTAAATAAATACGCCCTACCTTAATTGCAACACAGTGTATACTTTTCCCTCGGGAGTAATTCGGCGAACTAAGTTGAAATCTCCAACATATATGCTTCCATCAGGGCCGCTAGCCAATGAACCAGGAGTCAAAAGTCGAGCATCCTTGGCTGGCCCTCCGCATTGCCCAGGACAGTCTACGCTGCGTTGCAGGCCAGTGCCCATAACAACTTTTACCATTCGGGGATATTTCTGAGGAGATAAAATTTATTCTTCGTTACTTCAAAATTATGTTAATAAGAATGAAATCTTAAAAAAATTGAAATTCAAATATTGCATCCTAAAAAATATAGGCTAGTTCTCATAGAATCATAATATCAAACTAAATATTAGGTAATTCGAAATAGAGATATTTATGGATAACTGGGTTAATTTACTTGTTAATAAGATTATAAAACCTAACTCAATAAAAAGGTTTTATTATAGTATGGAATTTATCCAATAATAATTATATCTAGCCTAAAAGAGCGCCGGATAATGTCATATTATCGTCACAATTGGAATTTAAACTTTAGGTATCTCTAAGGTATACCTCAGAGATCAATACTGGACCAATTTTCTTTCTTACATATATGTATATATATATATATATATATATATATATATATATATATATATATATGTGTGTGTGTTTTTTTTATTGATTCTTGAACCTCTAATGTATATTTTTTGTTTTCTTGCGATATGGTTCAAGTGCTACAGAGTAATGAAAACTATTTCATTTCCTTGAAAAATCTGTTATTATTTATATTTCCAGACGTTTGGGCCGAATTTCAGCCTTCCTCAATGGAATAGCAACAAAATTTCTGGTTTCAGGAGATTGCATCGCACAATTAGGTAATTGTTAATAAGTATATTTAAATACTGTTGAAATACATATAGGTGAAATAGTTGGACGATTCACAAACACATTAAAATTGTCAACATATTCATAAGTCTGTCTGCATACACAGGAAAATCCTGCTCTTTATATTTATATGCACTATGACTTTGCAATAATAATCCTTGCTTGACTAAATTCTTATACATTATCCCTCAGTTTTAACAAGTCTTCATTTATGTTTATAGACAAAGTTAAAAATCAAATATATTACACCAAATTTATTTTTTAATGGACATATTAAAATATTCAGAATGTACTACATTTTTAGGATTATATATAGATAAAAACCTTAATTGGAATAAACATATTCAAAGTTAAGACGATATACGACCGATAATAGGAATAATATGTAAGACCATATTCAACTAAAATGCCTAAAACATATATATTTTGCATTAGTATATTTAAAATTACAATATTTAACTTCAATCTGGGGAAGTGCCTACATGAAAACATTAAAGCCTCTCAAAAGATTAAAAAAGAAAATAATCAAATGTATTCATAAAGTACCATTTTTGGAACCCACTATTAATTTATACAAACCGAATAATTATCTAGATTTTAAAAATGTATAAGTTAAAAATGTACATATTAAATAATATTACATAGAACATATTAAATAAATTACTAAAATTACAACATATCATGGCCATAATACCAGATATTGACGGTAAAAAGTAATTTTGGCAAAAAAAATTTTTACTTCATTGTGGAATTGAAATTTATAATGAGATACCTCAATCCTTAAAATTAATACATTTTTTCTCAAAATTTAAAAAGCTACAAAAGATTTTCCTTTTATATACATATTGTATATTAATTATTTAATGCACCTATATACACTGTTATTGTGTACTACTTGTAAAAATGTATGTTCTCTTTTCTTTTCTTTTGTTTTTGACAATTTATTTTTTTATTATTTTTTTATAGTTCCCTGTAATCATTTATCATAAGTTAGTTGGGAATAAAGTTATTATTATTATTATCGAAATTAACAACCCATTTCTCAACAAATGTTGGGTTCCAAGCCCATCCCGGATGCATGCATCAAAAGGAGTGGGCTGGTTTCTATTAGTTTTATTTGTTGTCCTGTAAGAATTTTTTCACTATGTGCCAATACTGAGCAGGACTGCCTTCTGGATGTCGATGAAGGTGTTAGTATGCAGTCCTATGATTTTTAGGTTCTGTTCTAGTCCAGTTGATGATACGATGATCGGTATTACATGAACCTTATTCAGTCGCCACATCTGCTATATCTCATTGCCAGCTCCGCATATTTGGCATTTTTCTCTTGATATTTATCCAACACGATGTTGTTGGGTACAGCGACATCTACCTTAAAAGCTGTCTTTGTTTTGAAAGCATTATTTTCAAGCACTGAACTTGGTTGGTATTTATAATAGGGCACAAAGGTGTTAAGGAGCCCGTATTTATTGACAAGCTTCTGGTGTATGATGTTACACACCTGGTTATATCGCTGGAGGCAGTCCGTGTTTGCTAGGTAAGTGCAGTTAGATGTTTTATGCTGTATAGTCTCTAATCTCTCGCTACATTTTCGACACTTATCGGATTCAACGGACCGGTCTTTGATGGTGAATTTAGTGTGATTTCCTATGTTAATAACTTATTGCCATTATAAATCCTTCTGTCTCTGGGAATGGTTGTCCATCCTTCAGCCACCTGTTGAATGCTTCCTTATCTATGTGTGACTGATTCAAGTCATTGTGATGTCGGCCGAGCAGTGCCATTTGAGCGCACTGTTCTTGTTTATCGGGGTCTGAAATTGACTTTAGGATGATGTTGTCACTTGCGAGATTGAGAGGAGAGTACGAGTTGTCACTTAAGTTCACTATGCGGTGGAGGCTTTATGTTTGTGCCTTGTTGGTGAAGAAATCTCTCAATTTTTGCAGCTGTCGGGAGTGCGAATTGGTCAAGTCAACAAGGGATCTTCCACCTTCTCTTCGTGGTAAGGTCATTCAGAAAGTTGATGACCTTGAGTGGTGAACTTGTACTTGGTGATCATTAGGCGAGTAGTTCGCTGTGGTCTCTCTAGCTCAGTCCATTTCAAGATTCCGAAACTGTAAGTCAGCACGGACACAGCATAGGTGTTCATTGCTGTAAAGAAGAGCTCGCACTCTTTGAACGTACTGATCTTTCATCTTGTTCTTTCCTTGCTTATCCTGGAGCAGTCTAGCTTGTTGGAATCTTAGGTATTTGTAGGTCTCTCCTCATCGCTTGAATTATTTCTCCCTTTGGGTATGGCTACATCACCATTAATGACTTTGCTTTTTTTGATGTTTAAGGCTTTACATTTTTCCATTCCAATTTCCATATGGATCTCTTTCGAGAAGGTATGTCACGTAAGCTTTTTTAGTTGATTATGGTTTCCACCCTATAGCTTAATGTCATCCATATACAGAAGGTGAGATATGGTTCGGGAATCGTCATCGAAAGCATTGATGTTGAAGCCATGTCCTGTATTATTGGGCAATATGGATAGGGGGTTCATCGCTAAGCAGAACCAAAGTGGACTTAACAAGTCTCCTTGGTAAATTCCCCTATTGATGGATATCCCACCGGTGGTAAGAGATTGATCGCCATTATAGATCCTCAAGTTCGTTCTCCACTGGTGCTTGATAGTTGCCAGGAAATCGATGATCATATGGTGAATTTTGTATATTCCTAGTACGTCTATGAGCCAGGAATGTGGTACACTGTCAAACGGCTTTTTATAGTCTATAAAAGCAGTGTGTATGTTGAGCTGTTTTTTCTGTGCCTGCTTAAGTACCACAAAGTCGTTGATAAGTTGTTCTTTGCATCCTTGGTGGTCTCGAATGCATCCCTTCTGTTCCTCGGCTAATAGGTTATGACTGTCAATATGATGATAGATACGATTTGCAATGCATCCTGTTAGGATCTTGTACATGGTAGGCAAACAGGTGATGGGCCTGTACTGGGACGGGTCCTCTGTCCTATTGCTTTTGGGTGGCATAGTTGTAGTGCTTAGCATTAGAAATGTGGGAGTTGTCTCCGGATGATGCATTATTTTAGTAAACTTACGAACCAGAGCTTTATGGATGACCTCAAATTTCTTATACCAGAAATTGTGAATATGGTCAACTCCTGGCTACTTCCAGTTGCTTGTTCCTTTACTAAAGTTGTTAACTTCCTCCTTGGTGATAGAGTCAAATTCCATTTGTGAAGTTTGAATCTGATCACGTTGAGATTGTATCCATGTAGCATTTCGGTTATGCTTTTTTGGTTTTTCCCAGATGTTCGACCAATACTCGGTCAAATAATGCTCTTTGGTCGGCAGCATCTTCTCAGTATTGTCTTTGATTGGTGTTGAAAATCGAGTTCTGTCGTTTTCTCTTTGAGCATTTGTTGTATCTCTGCAGGCGTTTCGCTTTAGCTGCTAGTTTTTGCTTTAGTGTATCTTGATACTCATCTAGTTTTTGTTGATGGTTGACATCGGTGGGTTTTATACCTATCTTTTTAAATATCCTTTTAATGCGCGTCTTAAGTCTACTCGAGGGTTGTTCCTTCTTCCTAGTTCCTGTCTCAAATAGTTAATTGCCTTCTCAAATCTTTTCTGCCATATGGGTTTTTGTTGGTGTGTAGCTTTGTCCGTTTTCTTGTGAGAATGCACTTGTTGTTTATGGCATCTAAGGATCGCAAAGGCAGAGCAGTAGATGAGTGTGTGGAGCTTATCAAGGGTGCCACACTCCAAACTAATTACTATTATTATTAAGCTCTTAAAAATAATAAATAAAATATTTCACTTCAAGTACAAAGTGTGTGACGTCAAAAACCGCAATTATTTTGTATCTTTTTGTCATTTCGAGTTTTGCGTATTTTCGAATATTTGTTAAGAACGTTAAAAGTGACTGTTGAAAAAAGGGCGAAACATAATGTAAATTACGCCGAACACTTAAGTACCTACTTCAAAAATTATTTTTCTTTGTTCGTTTTTCGGAGTTTTATTGAATATTTTTTAATAATACACCTTATGTATTAACAACAGCTTTCGCCAGCAGCCAGGTCACGTGGAGACCAATTTGGGTATTTCTTCTAAATTAAATCTGTCTACGCTAAAAAAGTTTAAAAGTCCAAACTACGTTTCTTTCAATTAAGTATGCATTGTTTTATTAATATTTTATTAAATCGAAATTTTCCTGCTCATACCCTCAAAGAGATCTGAATAGCCATTTGTCTTTAAGGTATGTTTAATATTAATAAGATGGCAACATTGTCGGTTTATACGGTTGGGTTAGTTATTATAGGATTATTTAATTTAATGTCCAAAAATACCAGTTACTTTTTTAGGTTTCGTCTTGTTGCTTAGCTTTCACTTTAAATGTTTACGAATTTTACATGGTGTTTCACGCTTAAGTACCAAATTCAAATTTGTAACGCGAAAATGTTTATTAAAATATCGAAGAAAGCTTAAAGGCTTTAAAAAATACATTTCACTCTCATGCGCCTTTATGTAGGATAATTTCATTTTACAATATAATTTAGAAATTGTTTATAACCGAATTGAGAGTATCTGAAATTACATGGAAGAATTTAGAGGAGAAGACTGTTAAAAGTGCATTTTTTTAATTCTTTGTACTATATCTCCAAAACTGTGTAAAAAATCGCATGAGTTATACAGTACTGTTTTTTTTTTTAAATTTAATAGCAAAGAAAATATCTGGTCGCAGAACTCGCTGCAATAAATAGTTTCGGGAATATCGCATCTGCAATCGTTCCCGGTGCCTCGAGCGAGAAAAATGTGCACAATATTCTTGAAAGTATACGCGAAAGCGAAAAAACGCAATCCTACTAAATTCTTTAAGATTAATAGAACCGGAGATATAAAGTCATAATAATCGGAGCGATTCATCGAAAATAATGCACTGAAATGCTGGCGCTCAAGGTCCCTAGCTCTTTCGCCATTTGATGGGTAGTGCGTGCCTCCCTCAGTAATAAGCTAAAATCACCTTTTAAATAGTATCGTTCAGATCCGACGATAAACTGTAGGTTCCATATACCTGAGCAATTAACAACTAAAATATACATAGTATAGGTAAGTAGAAATTACAAGTTAATGAAAAAAGAATACATGATAACCCACTCCGATTATTAATGCGCAGAGGCCCGCCCTATTTCACGACTTCATATCTCCAGTCCTACTAATTTTAAAGAGTTTAGTAGAGTCGTATTTGTTCTCTGTGAGGTCTATTTTAATAAAAATACTATTATCTGTAATATTTTATTAACTATATATAATTATTATTAGCAAATAATCATTCAAATTTTTTGTATTTTAATTCCATACAGTCCCATTGCCTAAGAAGCACCGCTGCATTTTTCTCAATCCAGTACGGAAATTTACAAAACTGATAAACCAGAAAAGCCAGCAAAGTGGTGTTGCTTTATCGAGTCAATTCCTATGGGCATTGTTTTTGGGAGAATTGGTGCGTAAGTGCGAAGTGTGCAAAAATTCTGATTATTTAAGACCTAACATTTTTTTTTTCGGGTAAGTCAAAATGTTATTGTTTTTCTGTATTAATTGACGTACGCGGTACGAGATTATTCCTAATAAAAATTTCTAAAAGCGGTTAATAACTTTAAGGTAATGGAACATGTAGTAGGGTCTCCTATAACGATTTTCAAGCGATTTTTACATATTCTAGACCATTTTTATACCGCCATATCGATGCACAGGAGTGACCTCTCCTTAGGTCTCCTGTGTGTGCTAGAGATGAGGAGTTCACATGTAGTATCTAATTAAATTCAAATTTATAGAGCAATATAGAGAAATATATATACTGGTGTTAATTTACATTAGTTATAGAAATAGGACGTGCATGTTATGCCTACTTTATAAACATTAGGTTAAGGGAACTAGACAGGTTTAAGAAAGGTTCCCCAGAGTGCTTTTTCTCGCAAATGAGTAGGTCGCGGAAGCTCTGGAGGAAGATGGAATCTCGGGATTAGGTTAATTACCCGAAAGGCATTTTCCTACATTAGGTACTTTGCGGAAGTCCCGAAATAACTTAAGGTTTATAATACAAATACTGCTTACTCTCAACAAGGTCATACGTACCGTCACCTAGTTAATGAATTCATTAATAATCTGGAGGAAATATGGTTAGGAAAATTTTAGGTTGGCGTGTATTTGATAATATCTTCGAAACGATTATTTTCTCTGATATTAAATAAAAAAAAAGAAAAGTACTGTGCAACTTTGGTGAATTTTTGCAAAGCTTATGAGATATAAGTTGATTTGACAGCCTTCCCCTTTGAATTCGTTCGTGCATTTTGAGATTCTTTCAATTTACACCTAAATAAATCCATTAATCCATAATTTTCTCTATTTCTAATTGTGCAATGTTTCCTGTCTTTGAGAACTGGCCTAATATACAAAGGTTAGTTATTATCAAAAATTAGGAAAAGATACTCACCTTAAAATGCAATGTGGAACCATCTCCTTTTTGCAGTATTCCTTCATGAAAATTGTAGTGATGATGAATATCCAAACCCCAGCCACCAATATCTGATATGTCAACATCAAATCCCTTAATTTCTGTAGTTTGAGTTGTCCAAACAAGATCTTGACAAGATTCATGCTGATAACCGATAGAAACCTGCAAAAAAAGTAGGTACCTAGAAAATGCTTTATAAATATTTTTGAGTTATTTGTTTACTTTTAGCGGAATATTTGCTATTAAATGAAAGGATAGAACCTTTTTTTTTGGATCCAGCTAAAACTTTAGTTGTAATTACCATTCAATAATTTTGAAAAATAGGTATTACAGTTAATAATTTAAAAATAATAAAAACGTTATTTAGAAAATGGACCACGTATGTTAAAATATAAGTAATATTATAATTAATTAAAAATATATATAAATACCTTTGTTATTTAATATCTTAGAATTACCTAAATTACTTATATTTAATTTCACATGTAATTGCTAGTTACAAAGCTTTGCTAATTGTATAGTCGGTTTTTATAATAGTTCAAATTCGAAAGTAATGGAACAAAATATTTAAAAATTACAAAATGGTTCTTGATAGAAAAATTTGTTCATAGAGAAATCACAACTAATATAAAAATTTTATTTTAAATAATTTAAATATTAATTTAGACGTTTATATATATATATATATATATATATATATATATATATATATATACGGGTGTCAACGATATCGTTTTACACGATGCCATTCAATTGCTTTTTAGGTTAGGATTTTTTTATTTGGGTTAACGAAATATGGTATTAAGACACATATTTTTCATGAAAAAACAATTGAATATTACTGCCAGTTTTTCCGATATCAGAACCAAGTAAGGAATTTCAAATGGAACCCCCTATATTATTTTACATAGTTTGATAGAGCTTAGAATTACCTTTTCAATGACATTTCACACGTTATATTTTTTTTCAAAATGGCGGACCAGGAAGCGCTTTTTCAAAATTCAATATGGCGGTCGTTTCCCGATACCGATGAAATTTTTGTTTAACAAATTATTAAAATATTAAACAAAATCGGGTTTTCAATGGATTTTAATCAAATTTAAAATCAAATTTTTAAATTATCACAAAATGGGATAAGTTTAATTTTTTCTCTAAAATGTGAACTTTTTCTTAAATTTTCTCAAAGATTTTAAATAGAAAGTTGTATTTATTAAATATTAGTATTAAAGTATATCTTATTAGCTACACGAAACCGCATAACAAGCCGTATTTTTGCTTTTTGTTTCAGAAAAAATTGACAAAACCTTGCCGATATACATTTTTCCTAATACATAACATGAAACAAACACACATATTATTAATCAGAAAATCCTGGAATATTTTTTATTGTTTATTGATAAGTAATTTTGTATTATTTTGACATTTTGTGACTGTTGTCTTATTTTAGGAAAGCGAGAAAAAATCACAAGTAGTATTAATTTTATTTTACCAGTAGATACGGTGCAGTAACATGAAAGATGACTTAACTAAGATAAGTAGGCCTTGGAAACAATTGCATAGGGATGCCATTATAATTTTCATTAGATTTAACCAGAAACGTCAAAAGTACTGTTTTGTATCGACATTTCTGATAACTTTCGTTACATTTTTACACTGAGAAGTGGTTCTAGTTAGTTTTAAAAATAAATATTATGGTTTATTCAAGAGAACATCAAATTGACATGCTCCTTATTTATGGGGAATGTCGCAAAAATTCAAGGGACACAGAGAGATTATACCAGGAACGCTTTCCGAATCGTGACGCTCCTTCACATGCATATTATCCTTGGCTAGTACAACATTTAAAAAATGAAAATAATGGTGGTGTCCATGCTAATGGTAATGATGGTTTCGTAGTAAGCGAAGAAGTGGAAACAAACGTTTTAGCGTACATCGAGTATGACCGTACAGCTTCCCTTCGTGAATTAGGCAAACAGTGCAATACGTCCCATGAAAGCGCCGGAAAAATTTTAAAGAAACACGGGTTTAAATCGTTTAAGTATCAAATTCACCACCACCTATTTGAAAATGACTTCCAAAGACGACTTATTTATTGCAATTGGTTTTTAGATAATTATAGAATAAGTCCTGTGTTTCATCATAAGATTATTTTTTCGGACGAATCAAGGTTTACTAATCTAGGGATGTTTAACAGAAATAATTTTCGTTATTGGGCAAAGGAAAATCAAAGATTAATAAGAGAAGGTGCCTTCCAGGAACGTTTTGGAGTTAATGTTTGGTTAGGCGTTGTAGGACTAAGCGTTATTGGTCCAATATTATTCCATCAGCCTTTAACTGGCGAGATGTATTTGGACTTTATCGAAAATGAAATTGAACATTTTATAAATAATTTGCAGCAAAATGATGATTTAGTTTACCAACAAGATGGCACCCCTGCTCATAATTCAAGAATTGTTGCAAATTACTTGAATGAACGATTTGGTGAGAACTGGTTGGGAACATGGACCAATTCGATGGCCAGCGAGGTCGCCTGACCTAACCCCGCTTGATTTTTCTATATGGGGTCATCTGAAAGAAAAAGTGTATGCAACTCCTGTAATATCGTTGGAAATGTTAGAAAATAGAATAAGACGAGCCGTTGAGAGTATCTCAGAACAGCATTTACGAAACCTGCTCGCGGAAAATGTTGAGAGAGTTACACTATGCCGAGAACAAGGCGGACAGCGCATAGAACATTTAATTGAGTGACTTTTGTCTTAATTGTGAAATGATTGTTGATTTTAAATTAGCATTAAACCCAATAAAAACCCCCATATTTGTTTATTATTTCTACCTATAATTCAAAAATATCTTCGGTGTTAGAAAATGGCCGCCATATTGAATTTTGAACAAAAGCTTCCTGGTCCTCCATTTCGAAAAAAAATCAACTTGTGATATGTCAATGTAAAGGGAATTCTAAGTTCTATCAAACTGTGTGAAAAAATATACAGGGTTCTTTTTAAACTTCTTGACTTAGGTCTAGGTATTTCCGGAAAAACCGAAAGCCTACCGGTAAAATAAAATTAATACTACTTGTGAATTTTTCTCGATTTCCTAAAATAAGACAGCAAAAATCATAAAATGTCAAAATAATACAAAATTGCTTATCAATGAAAAATATTCCGAAATTTACTGATTAATAATATGTGTGTGTGGGTGTGTGTGTTTCATGTTATGTATTACGAAAAATGTATATCGGCAGAGTTTCGTCAATTTTTTCTCAAACAAAAAGCAAAAATACGGTTTGTTATGCGGTTTTGTTTTTGTTTTTTGTTTTTCTCAGTGTAAAAATGTAACGAAAGTTATCAGAAATGTCGATACAAAACAGTACTTTTGACGTTTCTGGTTAAATCTAATGAAAATTATAATGGCATCCCTATGCAATTGTTTCCAAGACCTACTTATCTTAGTTAAGTCATCTTTCATGTTACTGCACCGTATCTACTGGTAAAATAAAATTAATACTACATGTGATTTTTTCTCGCTTTTCTAAAATAAGACAACAGTCACAAAATGTCAAAATAATACAAAATTACTTATCAATAAACAATAAAAAATATTCCAGGATTTTCTGATTAATAATATGTGTGTGTTTGTTTCATGTTATGTATTAGGAAAAATGTGTATAGGCAAGGTTTTGTCAATTTTTTCTGAAACAAAAAGCAAAAATACGGCTTGTTATGCGGTTTCGTGTAGCTAATAAGATATACTTTAATACTAATATTTAATAAATACAACTTTCTATTTAAAATCTTTGAGAAAATTTAAGAAAAAGTTCACATTTTAAAGAAAAAATTAAACTTATTCCATTTTGTGATAAATTAAAAATTTGATTTTAAATTTGATTAAAATCCATTGAAAACCCCATTTTGTTTAATATTTTAATAATTTGTTAAACAAAATTTCATCGGTATCGGGAAACGACCGCCTTATTGAATTTTGAAAAAGCGCTTCCTGGTCCGCCATTTTGAAAAAAAATATAACTTGTGATATGTCATTGAAAAGGTAATTTTAAGCTCTATCAAACTATGTAAAATAATATACAGGGCTCCATTTGAAATTCTTAACTTGGTTCTGATATCGGAAAAACTGGCAGTAATATTCAATTGTTTTTTTCATGAAAAATATGTGTCTTAATGCCATATTTCGTTAACCCAAATATAAATATCCTAACCTAAAAAGCAAATGAATGGCATCGTGTAAAACGATATCGTTGACACCCGGTATATATATATATATATATATATATATATATATATATATATAATACATATATATATATATATATATATATATATATATATATATATATGTATACCTATTTTCTATACAATCGGACAAATGGTTATGGAATACTTAGAAGAGGAAGTTCTCGAACAATTGAATTGTACTATTAGATACTTTTTTTAAGAGATACGTGTATGGTTGTCTAGCATCAGTTCCAGAAAATAAAATAGACGAACTACTTTTAGCATTCAATAATTTCCACCCGAAACTTCACCTCACTCTTGAACTTGAAACAGAAAACAAAATAAATTTTCTTGACCTTAGTATAATTAGACAAAAAGAAAATAATTTAAAAACTAAATGGTTTACGAAACAAACTTGGTCTGGACGATATCTTAATTTCAATTCTCACCATCCACATAAACAAACAAGAAGTGTTGCAGTTGGTCTAGCAGACCGTGCCATATCATTAACATCACCAGAATACCGTCCTGAAGCCCTTAATAAAGTTAAAGAGGCCTTGATTGCTAATCATTTTCCGGAAAAACTGATAAAAAAAATTAACAAACAAAGGACTTATATCTATTATAACAATCAAAACAAAAACGCAATGCATGATAATACGCAAAAAAATACATTGCAATGCTATAGACATCTCAATTATCTGAAATATAAAACATAACTTAGGAAAATATGATACAATTGTGTGTCCAAAACCTGATAGCCATTTTTGGTCATGATTTAAAAAATTAAAAATTAAAATTCCAAAAAATAAAAAATCCAATCTCGTACCTATGCCAAATTCCTTGTTTAAACTGCCCTATGAAATATATTTGTATGACAACCCAACTCTTAGAAAATAGAACAAAAGAACATAAGTATACAAAGAATGCATCCACTGCATTATACAAACAAGAAAAAAGCCCAAAACACGAATTACATTTTTCTGAAACTAAAATCAAGATGAT
Organism: Kuschelorhynchus macadamiae; assembly: GCA_030620095.1. Classification (NCBI taxonomy): domain Eukaryota; kingdom Metazoa; phylum Arthropoda; class Insecta; order Coleoptera; family Curculionidae; genus Kuschelorhynchus; species Kuschelorhynchus macadamiae. Next base: position 686,586 of record JAUTXW010002049.1, on the reverse strand, counting down.
GATAACCTGTACTAGAAATTAATTATAAAAAATGCAGTAAATGACAAACAAGACAAAAAATTTAAGTCAAATATACCACAATCTGATATTTTAAAAAACATAGTATATTTTTAACTCCGTTTAAGCCTCTATTTTAAAAATGTAGTATAAATCATGAATGTCTGATTCTATTCTAAGGTTTAAATTTAAAAAATAAAGGAAAAAAATATCTTTAAATTCCTCACAAGCGAACCATGATAAGAAAACTTTTGTACTTACAACTGGGACACATGAGTTGCCTGGCAAACCACCAACTTACTGCCTATCAATAAAATATATAAAACAAACGACATGCATTTTTCGAGGTATGTAATCTTATTTTATTAATCTTGTAAATATTATAACATTTTAAATTATTTTTAAAAAATTGTAGATGTCTTTTTATAATTTGACTACCAAATGTTTTTTTTAATCATTTGTAGATAGGCAAGAAAAGCTTTATTTACATGTACAAAAAAAAATAAAGGAATGAGCCATTTGTGAAAAAGCCTGCTGTGATAGGTGAAACGTCAAATTAACTCCATCTTCTCGATTCTAGATTGAATTCTAGACATTTTTAGAATTTTACATGTTTCTTAAAGGAAATATTCAAATTAGCGCGTAATGGTTTGCTTCTTTATATTGAAAATTGTGTGTCGTCAATTTCCGGTGTACCTAGATTAACCGGAATTGAAAAGTTGTGTTTAAACCACATTTTTATCTTTAATATAGTTTTTGCTTAGTATTAGTAATAGTGTACAAAAAAGATATTTGAATATTTAACTAACTATTCGAATAATTTCTGCCAAACGATCTGTATAAATTTTTAAATAAAATAAATTCAACTGACTTTAAAAAGCTCAGGTGGAATACAGTAAATTTTCATGGCTTAAAATTACGTAGAAACTAAAAATCAAATTATCCAACCACTTACCTTAGCAGTAGCGATTCCGTATACTTTTTGCTTGTAGATATTCCTCTTATTCCAAGCGAACGTGTGATATAGATTAGGGTCAGCTTCATAAGTTTTCACATATAGACAACCCTCTATTTCTACACGAACGTGTACGTGAGTGAGTGTACTCGGTATCTTATCGCCCGTTAATTTCATTTGAATGGTCGTTAAGTAGCCTAAGGTTTGAGAACTTTGGTATAAGATGTTCAAATTCGAACCTGCAATGAAAAGTAAACATTTAACTTTACTGTTAAATTCTATATTACGTGTGTCAGGTCGTTTTAAATAAACTGTTCAACAAAAAGATCGACCTTTTCAGGTTTTAGTCCTTTTTTCAAATTGATTTAACTTTTTCAAAGAATAACTTTTTCCGATGCGAATTCCAAGTTTTAAGGGCCCGTCTTTTCTGTACTATGGGGCAAAAAACAAAAAAAGGTTAATATTTTTATGTTATCCGGTTTCTATGTTATACTCAATCAATAGTCGGGTAAAAGTTTAAAAAGTTTGACAAAAACAAATTTTACGCATTTTAATATAATAGCAATATCAATATCTCCAGACCTTTTTGTTAGTTTGTCAATTACGTGCTCTTGATCGGATGTTCACTATTAAACATACAATTTGGGTATCACATTTTCAATATGATATATCTTGAAAACAGATTAAGTCAGATTCCAAGGCACGTTCGTATTTAGGGTGCAGACATAAGAAGCGGAAAATTCTTTAAACCAAAAATAATTTTATAACAAAACTAATTTTCTTGTATTGTTTTTTTATTTCTTGGAATATATTTGAATTATCTTGTTTTCATTCGCTTAATTCAATGCAATGGAATATATTACGTCAAAAACGAAAATCGAAGACGTTTTTTTCTTAGTCGAATTAGTTATCACACCGCCCTGACATACATATATATGTTTCTATCAGGGATATATGTTCAACTTTCAACTCAACGAAAAATAAAGTGCAGGCAGTAAGCCCATTTGTAAAACCGGTCAAATTATTGTTGTGAACTGAGCAGCATGTGCTTGTATTTCTCAAAAAATTAACAATAAAATAATAAGAATTAAATACAATAATAAAAATAACATAGGAATATATGAGCGATAGTTTTAACAGACATCAAATAAGATCAATAATTATATTTTCCAAATAGGCTTTAATATAAGTTAAATTTCATTTTAATTAAATTGAAAAAATATTTCTAAATCGTAGTGTTTATTATAAACTTTTAGTATATAGCCCCCTCTCAGAACTTCATTAATCGGCGGAACCCTGTTCGTAGCAAAAAGAAAAAAAATCTTATTTTCTCTCTACAAAAAATCGTGTAGATAGAGGAAGTACTATATTTACCAACACATTCATTAGGACATTTCAATTAGGGATCACGTGATGAATTAAGATTAAAAAGACCTTTCAAAAGATGCGTCACTCAACCCCTCTTTTAATTTAGTTTTTTTTAAATATTGCCCAGACATCATCATACAATTCACGAGTCATGCCCATAAAATAATTATATTATCTGCTATTAGAGTGTGCCAAATTTCAAGTTTCTATCTGGTCTGATTCAAAAAATAAACGGAGGAAGAGACATTAAAGAGTCATACAGTTCAACTTCATTCATCATATCATAAAATTAATTTTGAAAATATAATATATATGGTTCATTTAATAAATGAAGCCTTTTTTAATAATAATAATAATAATAATAATAAATATCTTTTATTAAATATGTATAAGCAAACACAATTACAAAATCTCTATTATAGTACACTCCAATCCTGGCGCAGTCTAGCTATACTAGCTACTCTACTGAACCAGGAGAAGAAATGTTTGTGTTAATATAAAACATAATGTTTAGATTTGGCAGTGAAGACCATAAATGTCGGGAATCTTTATTTGTACATAAGGAATTTAAGTATGATTTTTTCTCTTCTAACCGCAGCCAGTGTAATATTTCTTAAGTATTTATAGTTAAGCCAATCATCATAAAGTTTAGTTTTCTTAAATTTTTGAAGTGCACTATCTCTTTGCTTCATAAATATTTCAAGGTTAGCACTCAACAAGGGTGCTTTAGGTTTCATAATTCGTGATTCTCGTACTTGAGCATGAATGTTAAATAAAATATGTTCATTAAACATTTTGATTTTTTTATCAATGCTATTTTCATAAAAATATTATTCCACGGTAAAGCGTGTAAGTCATTCAAAAAATTATTTAAATTTAAATTATTAAAACAACGATATTTTAAAATTGTGGGCACTACCGGAGTCTTACCTAAATATAATCACAGTACATAAATTTATGATCAGAAATATTTTCAGTGGGCATTACTCCATGTTTTACTACAATAGATCTATTTGATACAAAAATTGCATCTATTAAAGTGCTGCTATTATTCGTTATACGAGTAAGTTTATCTATAATTTGTTCAAAATTATAATTTTCATATAAAGCCGTCAAGGAATTATTATAATTTAAAAGATTAATCTTAAAATCTTAAATCAAAACAAAAAATTTCATCAATTGTAGGATAAAGCAAAGAAAATATATTATCAAAGTCTGCAACTAAGGTATTAAACTTTAAAACAGGTGGTTTATGAAAGACTAAGAAGGCATATATTTTATTTTTTATTGTAGTTGTAAAAATTAAATATTCTAACTCTTCATTTGTATCGAAATCCAGTGCAATGATTTTAACATTATAGGAGAGGCTACACCTCCACCTCTGCCATTACGATCCTTTCGAAAAAACTGATAATTTGGAATTTGAAAAGTTTGAGAACTGACAGCCATGTCTCAGACAGTGCAATTATATCAAAGCCATTCTGATATACCAACTTTGTAAAATCATTAAATCCAGTAAACATAGAACGAATATCCAAATGACCCAATTTTAAATTGCACTTTAAGGAAGATGTTACAAGTTACATTTGTAAGTAAATAATAAATTTATACCCAATATATTATATCTAATCTAACTTTGTTTTGCAACTACAAAGAAATAATAAATAAAAGTTTCCATTGATTGCTTTATATCTATTGTTTAATTGCTCATAACTTAAGTCAACAAATTAACTTTGAAACCGTTAAATTATTGAAAAAGTAACATTTGCCAATTGCAACAAAAATACTTATTTAGTAACTTGGATATATTAAAGACTATTTAAATTATTTTCAATTTGCAAGAACACAAAAAGTGACGCAAGAGTGAGATAGACAAAAAAAATTTAAGATGGAATACAAAGAAACTATCACATCTCAAACTATATTAGGCAATACAAAACTTCATTAGATTAACATGTAAATGAATAATCGGTCCCGTAACACATAAATAACAAATAATGCCTGGTTTTCTCTTAACACATTTAGAACAGCAAAAAATCCTGTACAGTAAGCAGATATACCCGAGATTTCAATATTATCCCACATATGTGCTTCTAAAACCCTATTTATTGTTAGCGTACCTATAAATAAAAAGGTTAATACGTTTTTACTAAAATGTCGTATATATTTTGGTAAATAATAGGTAAATGTAGTATAATTTCACACATTAATTGTTTTGTTTCTCTTATTATTATAATTATATTGTTTTAAAAATAATTAATATCTATTATATATATTATAGATGTAATGTCAAAAGCCATCATAAAAACACATTTATTTTTATTAAAGCAATTATACGTTTTCAATTATACAAACTACATTTGGTTTAAAGTTAATTTCCTAAGGCAAATTTGAGATTGAGTAAATTTATATAAAAACATAAATATGTTGTATAAGTGCTAATTAAGTTGTTTTACCTTAACTTAATATATGTAAAAACATTAATTAAAATACGTAAAAACATTAAATTAATTAAAACCATGGATTAAAAATTGTAAATAAATATAAGTTATTATTAATTGGTCCAAAAAATTTACTTACTAAAATGAAAACCAATACTAATTTTAAAATTACTCACGTGTTATACTATTCTTTTAGTTACTTCAATAAGTAATCTTGGTGTTATATTTGATCAAAATTTAAATTTGAATGACCATATAAAAAATCGTTTGAATGACCATATAAAAAATGCATATTTTATAAAATTTTAAAGTTTTTTTAAATACTAACACTAGACTAATACTTGTTTCAATCAATTTATCATAAAAGTATCACTTTTAATGATAAACAAACAAATTTTATATAATAATTGTATCAGGAATGTAACTGAATACATGCATACAAAATATGACCATATATCTTCAATTTTTTATAGATTTAAATTAACTAAATTAGAATTTAGGCGCGAAATCCACTTACCTTGTTTTATTCATAAAATAATTTTAAACAAATTGCCTAACTATTTAAACGAAAAAATTAAATTTCGAAATAATATTCATATTTTAAATACTAGAAATCAAAATAACTTGGAAATTCCCGTTCATCAAACAGAAAAATATAAACCATCTTTTAAATATATACGGGTGACAATGAAACTACTACCCAGGGCGCCATTTGACAACGGCTAGAGATAAAAATATGGAATTCGATGTGTTGATATAGTTGAATATTGTGAACATTTGTAACATAAAAACAATTGAATATCGGCTCCGATTTCCCAGGATATGACCGTGACTTTATTATTTTAAATGGAACACCCTGTATATTTTATGTTTTTTGAACTCTCTTAACAATAACAATGTGGATAAAGGACAAAAAAGTAGGATTGGGTAGTGAAGGTTTTGTTCCAGTCAGTTTACCCGTTATGAGACAGGGCCTGATCAAAACTTGAAATATCGATTTGCGAAAAACACATTTTTTTCAAAACTCGGAACATTTTCTTTTTTGACATTTTGTTCAATGAACGCTTGAATAAAGAGTAAATTGGCTTTATTTGGAAAACTATACATTTTAGACATATGTTATGTTATACGAGTACAAAAGTTGTTTAGAACTGTTAAGAGAGTTCAAAAAACATAAAATATACAAGGTGTTCCATATAAAATAACGAAGTCGCGGTCATTTCCGGTGTAACTGGAAACGATATTCAATTGTTTTCATGTTACAAATGTTCACAATATTCCACCCTATCAACACACCAAATTCCATATTTCTCTCTAGCCGTTTTCAAATGGCCTGGGTAGTAGTTTCATTGTCACTCGGTATAATAATATTCCTTATGAAATAAAAAATCTCAAATATGAATAATTTAAAAAAACATATCAGAACTCTTAATCGTGAATAGAATTAGAAGACTGATTACTCAGTAATCAAAATATTACCTTTTGTGCCCACTAATAGGTTACCATTTTTCTAGATTTAGTTAGATTCTACATAGATAATATTTAATTGTAATATTTTTATTTATATATAATTCAGTTACCTGGCACAAATAAATCATTAAAAAAATGGCAATAACAACATCTTATTGGTACATATAAAAATATTACCTAAATAAGAAACGTAATTTTATAGTAAAAAAAAATTAACTAAAATATAGAAATAGTAATTATATCCTTCACAAAAATCAGAGTTATATTTGGTGATGAATTTTAGCAACCAAACTAGGTATAGTTGGATCAAAAAAGCATAGATGAAATTCCCAGATCCGGATCTATATCTGACCTATTTCTGTATTTATTTTTTATACATAAGAGTGGAAAAAGCTTTTTTACATAGACATGTCGTGGAGAATTAACAGTTTAAAAGTCGTATCGCAAACGAAACTATAGAGTGCCTTAGCCCTGACACAAAGTTTATATAAAAAAGTGTTTTCAAACACATTGGCAATGCTGAATTACATGACATGTCGACCAACTAATTGTCTTCTATTGCCGATAGTCCCTTATTTCATCAAAACCGCGGCTGCATTTCGTGGAATACTGGGGGTCTGCCGACCATAAATTCCCAAACGATGTTCTAAACTATTAAACTATTGCTTTTCATCTGGAACTGGAATATAAATAGAATTTTTTGCAGGTTTGTACTCTATAAATTATATTTTTAATACAAATTGTAGTATATGACGTGTGCGCGGATTCAGGTAACATATAAATTTTTTTTTATTATTGATTGAAATTGGAAAGCATAACAATATGAGTTCTAACACTGGAACTTGTGGTGGAAGATAGATCAAAATACAAGAGTTCTAATCACATTATATCATAGAGCATTTCATTTCATAACTTACAGTCAATTTTCCATTAAGTAAAGAACGTTTTAATAATTAAATAAATCGCATTAAAAATATGGCTAAAAGTAATGGATATAATAATAATTTTGTACATAAATTAGTAAATAGACAGAAGCATAAGAAAATGTTAAAAGATGCCACTACTCTTCAGGCACCTGAGGCTCCCAATACATTCATAGTAATCCCATATGATCCCAGATATACGAAAGGTCTAGAAAAAGTATTTAAAAACGTAGGTTTTAAGGTAGCCTACAAAACGGAGAACAGTTTGAAAAATCTCCTTGGAAACCCTAAAGACAAAGTCGATTTGAAGGAGAGGAGTGGCATCTATGAAATTAGCTGTAATGACTGCGATCTAAAATATGTTGGACAAACTAAACGTTCCATAAATATTCGTTTTAAAGAATACATGGCACATTTAAGATACGGAAGAACAGAGAAGTCAAGCGTTGCCCAACATGCTTTGGAAAACAATCACCAAATAGGAATAAATAATCTTAAGTTAATTAAAAATGTATCTAATACTAGGTTATTGGATGCATTTGAGAGTACAGAAATAGTTAAATGTGGTAAGAAAGCACTAAATAAAAACAGAGGGCCTATTCCCTATAGTCCTCTCTATTGCTTACTTGACAACGGTGAAGTGGGTGCCTTCTCGGTTAGGGTAAGTTACCTTAGTTTATATCATCTACTGATGATGCTAACTTGGTTAGCGAAACACGCATCCAGAACGTAACAAGTTATGGTGTAGTGTGGGTAGAACTATATAGTACTGTATTTTGATAAAAATATGAGATAAAGTCATCTAAAGTTTTCTTTTTGTAAGAGGTGTAGATTTTAGAAAATTTAATACTTTAAAAGTCAAAAATTGGTAACATATGGACAAGTTTTTGTGATTTAAGAAAATAATTAAAAGTTGTTCTTCATAAAAAGTTAGCTTATCTAAAAAATAAGATTGAGAATGTTATCTATATAGGGTATGAAATAAATACAAAATTAGAAGTTTGTAAAACAAAAAAAAAATGAAATTCCAACTTTTGAGACAGCTAAATTAAAGAGCCGGCAAATACAACTCGAAAAGTTTTTAGAACTTGTTTGATAATAGACTTTTATGAGAAAATTACAGGTGAATATGTCAAAATATGCGTCATTTTTACATAGTTACCATTCATTTTCTCAAAAACTAAGTAAATTATCAAAAAACCTCTAAAAGCTTTTTGACCTATATTTAAAGGCTTCTTAATTTAACTGTCTCAGAAGTCAATCAAACTTTTCTTTTTGGACTTATTTCGTACCCCCCTGAAATAAAATGACATTCTTTTTTAACTCAATCTGCATATGCAAAAATTTTATGAAAAATAACTTTTTCACCTAAAATAACAAATAAAAAGTTGTCCATATGTTACCCAAATCCATCCGCTGAATATCTCAGAAAAAAAATTAAAAATGTGTGCACTAGTACTTGTCAAATGTAGCTACAGATGCAAATGTTTTAATTTTGATAATACAGTAAACACACTGATCATATTCGTTAGTTTCAAGTTATATGTCCAGGACCCAACAACATTTAAGTTAACAAGTAGTATATAAAGGTATTCTGAGATTTTTGGATTTTTGATAAATACATTTATTCTTCATTCGATTCATTGCGATATAAAATATGTTGGACAAGCTAAACGTTCCATAAAGATTCGTTTTAAAGAATACATGGCACATTTAAGATACGGAAGAACAGAGAAGTCAAGCGTTGCCCAACATGCTTTGGAAAACAATCACCAAATAGGAATAAATAATCTTAAGTTAATTAAAAATGTATCTAATACTAGGTTATTGGATGCATTTGAGAGTACAGAAATAGTTAAATGTGGTAAGAAAGCACTAAATAAAAACAGAGGGCCTATTCCCTATAGTCCTCTCTATTGCTTACTTGACAACGGTGAAGTGGGTGCCTTCTCGGTTAGGATAAGTTACCTTAGTTTATATCATCTACTGATGATGCTAACTTGGTTAGCGAAACACGCATCCAGAACGTAACAAGTTATGGTGTAGTGTGGGTAGAACTATATAGTACTGTATTTTGATACAAATATGAGATAAAGTCATTTAAAGTTTTCTTTTTGTAAGAGGTGTAGATTTTAGAAAATTTAATACTTTAAAAGTCAAAAATTGGTAACATATGGACAAGTTTTTGTGATTTAAGAAAATAATTAAAAGTTGTTCTTCATAAAAAGTTAGCTTATCTAAAAAATAAGATTGAGAATGTTATCTATATAGGGTATGAAATAAATACAAAATTAGAAGTTTGTAAAACAAAAAAAAAATGAAATTCCAACTTTTGAGACAGCTAAATTAAAGAGCCGGCAAATACAACTCGAAAAGTTTTTAGAACTTGTTTGATAATAGACTTTTATGAGAAAATTACAGGTGAATATGTCAAAATATGCGTCATTTTTACATAGTTACCATTCATTTTCTCAAAAACTAAGTATATTATCAAAAAACCTCTAAAAGCTTTTTGACTTATATTTAAAGGCTTCTTAATTTAACTATCTATAACAATCTTATTTTTCAGATATGCAAAAATTTTATGAAAAATCCAGAACGTAACAAGTTGTGGTGTAGTGTGGGTACAACTATATAGTTCTGTATTTTGATAAAAATATGAGATAAAGTCATTTAAAGTTTTCTTTTTGTAAGAGGTGTAGATTTTAGACAATTTAATACTTTAAAAGTCAAAAATTGGTAATATATAGACAAGTTTTTGTGATTTAAGAAAATAATTAAAGTTGTTCTTCATAAAAAGTTAGCTTATCTAAAAAATAAGATTGAGAATGTTATCTATATAGGGTATGAAATAAATACAAAATTAGAAGTTTGTAAAACAAAAAAAAAATGAAATTCCAACTTTTGAAAAAGCTAAATTAAAGAGCCGGCAAATACAACTCGAAAAGTTTTTAGAACTTGTTTGATAATAGACTTTTATAAGAAAATTACAGGTGAATATGTCAAAATGTGCGTCATTTTTACATAGATACCATTCATTTTCTCAAAAACTAAGTATATTATCAAAAAACCTCTAAAAGCTTTTTGACTTATATTTAAAGGCTTCTTAATTTAACTATCTCAAAAGTCAGAATTTCAAACTTTTCTTTTTGGATTTATTTCGTACCCCCCTGAAAAAATTACATTCTTTTTTAACTCAATCTTATTTTTCAGATATGCAAACATTTTATGAAAAATCCAGAACGTAACAAGTTGTGGTGTAGTGTGGGTACAACTATATAGTACTGTATTTTGATAAAAATATGAGATAAAGTTTTCTTTTTGTAAGAGGTGTAGATTTTAGAAAATTTAATACTTTAAAACTCAAAAATTGGTAACATATGGATAAGTTTTTGTGATTTAAGAAAATAATTAAAAGTTGTTCTTCATAAAAAGTTAGCTTATCTAAAAAATAAGATTGAGAATGTTATCTATATAGGGTATGAAATAAATACAAAATTAGAAGTTTGTAAAACAAAAAAAAAAATGAAATTCCAACTTTTGAGACAGCTAAATTAAAGAGCCGGCAAATACAACTCGAAAAGTTTTTAGCACTTGTTTGATAATAGACTTTTATGAGAAAATTACAGGTGAATATGTCAAAATATGCGTCATTTTTACATAGTAACCATTCATTTTCTCAAAAACTAAGTATATTATCAAAAAACTTCTAAAAGCTGTTTGACCTATATTTAAAGGATTCTTAATTTAACTGTCTCAGAAGTCAGAATTTCAAACTTTTCTTTTTGGACTTATTTCGTACCCCCCTGAAATAAAATGACATTCTTTTTTAACTCAATCAATCTTTCACTCACTTTTTTTTCACCTAAAATAACAAATAAAAAGTTGTCCATATGTTACCCAAATCCATCCGCTGAATATCTCAGAAAAAAAATTTAAAATTTGTGCACTAGTACTTGTCAAATGTAGCTACAGATGCAAATGTTTTAATAATACAGTAAACACACTGATCATATTCGTTAGTTTCAAGTTATATGTCCAGGACCCAACAACATTTAAGTTAACGAGTAGTATATAAAGGTATTCTAAGATTTTTGGATTTTTGATAAATACATTTATTCTTCATTCTTTAGATTCGGCGCTAGATCTATTTTTGAATTTAAAAACTATTTTATAGTCTGCACCTGGATATTAGTTTCTTTGACGTACATTTTTAGAAACTGATAAGCGACTATAACTATAAAGAAATAGAGAAGGTCCAAGTTTTAGAAGAATAACACTAAACATCATCTTCCACCATAAAAAAAGTCCTCGAATACTTTTAGTACCAATTAGAAATCCTTTACCGTAGCCATATGCATATTTGGTCCATAATCACACCGAGTATAAAATTTCAGACGAAGAACTTTAGAAATACCGTTAATGAAAACCAAATCGTCTTCTAAGACCCTTCTTTAGGCTTTAAAATTAAATGTTTAGGAACGGATTTTTTTTCTTGTTTTCAATGCGGTTTGTTGTTAGAAAGGTTTTTCAATGTTGTAATTTTTAGTTATTACATATTTACTAAGTTTTCATAGCTTGTCTTCCCGTTTCCACCAAAAAAATTATATGTTGTGCCTTACAGGCTATTATTAGGTTATTAGATTTTAACCTAAAGTGAGAAATATTTAATCAATTTTGAGCTAGTTATTATTTCCTGTTAATAATAATATATATAAAAAAATCGATAAATTTCCTTTACCCGGAACTTCCCCCGTTACGAATATTTCCTTTTATTAGGAATAGCGAAGTGTGACCCTATTTAGTTCAGTACATCCTCATTTAGTAACACATATATACTATGTTTACATTTTTATTGGGCACCACTTTTTTCTATGATAGTGGATTTCTACTAACATTTTACCAGTGTCTACTTATGACATACTTGGTTTTTGGGCATAATTTAAAATATATTCAAGAAGTAGTTTTTACATTGACATATACCGTCATTTTGTGATGTCATGTTTAATTCGTACCAGTTTATCCCTATATCACATTTAATTTTTTTGCATAATTTAAAGTCGATTGAATAAGATTTTTTTACGTTGATTTAAAAAAAATGTTTGGTCGCCATTTTGTTCCGCCATCCTGAATTCGTACCACAACTATACCAGTTTATCTCTATATATCAGACTTAACGGTTGCACAAAATTTGAAAGTAATCTAATAAGTAGTTTTTCAGGCTGATATTTTAAATATTTTATTAGGGTGCCATTGATTACAGGTAAATGTGTCAAAATGTGCGCCATTTTTACATAGTTACCATTAATTTTCTCAAAAACTAAGTATATTATCAAAAAACTTCTAAAAGCTTTTTGACTTATATTTAAAAGCTTTTTAATTTAACTGTCTCAAAGTCAGAATTTCAAACTTTCCTTTTTCCAAACTCCTATTTTTGGATTTATTTCGTACCCTCCTAACATAAAATGACATTTTTTTTTAACTCAATCTTATTTTTATTATCATTATTGTTTTGCTATCTTATATTAATACCCAAATGTTACCAGTTCATTCCTATATAACACTTGATTTTTGTACAAAATTTTAGGTAAATATAATAATTAGTTTTTTAGTAATTATTTTTTTAACGTTTCACTAGGCCGCCATCATGTTCCGACAAATGGATTTGTACCAAAATATTTTTGACTAAGATTTGAAAACAATCTGATAAGTATGCCGCGAACTGGTGCTTTTTCACCATTACAAACATTTTATTTGGCCGCCATTTTGTTCCGCCATCTTGAATTAGTACCACAATTTTACTGATTTATCTCTATACCACAATTGGTCACGACACACTGTTTGAAATCAGTACATTAAGTAGTTTTCTTAGGCAGAATATTTAATATTTTATTAAGCCGCCATTTTAGACTCCTATCAAAATTTTACCAGTTGATTCCTTCATAATACTTAAATTTGTGCAAACATTTGAGATACATTGGATAAGTAGTGTTTAGTAATATTTTTTTAACATTTCACTAGGCTGCTATTTTGTTTTGCCACATTGGATTTTCACGAACATGTTACCAGGTCATCCCGATATGACCCTTAATTTTTGACCAAAATTTGACGTCAATCAGGCAAGTAATTTTTTATCTACGCCGCGAACAGACAGACCGACAGACTGACAGACAGATAGACAGACAGACCGACGGAATTGAGAAAACATGTTTTTCGCCATCTAGGAAATCCTCAATTTCTGCAAAAAAAAGAAAACCTTTCTGAAACAAACCAAATATTAAAAATAGGTCATTTTAATTACCGAATATTTGTTTTCATGTATAATAAACTTACTTTAACACCTTCATTACAGTTTTTTTGTGTGCACCCTATAGCTATACTTTTCCGCTTTACTTGATATACCAGTAATTGAAGGGTCAAGCTTACAAAATATATATTGTATATGTAATGATCTTCTATGACATATTATAAGTTTACCATGAGACTCGCATGCGTTTTTGCAAAAACTGTTGAAAATTGAAAATCAAGATGTTCCCTAGTAAAAGGATCCTAATTCTTTTATTCGCTATATTTATAGTCTTCGCCAAAAAAACGTATGGGAAGGTATGGTAGTTTTACCCTCTCGAATCTAACACCAACGGGAAACTGAAGAAATTGGTTAACACGTCATACGATAAAATTTACTCGAACTTCGTCAAAAATAAATAGTTTTTAATGTTTAAAAAAGCATTTCCTAGGTGAAAGCCACGGCTGCAATGTGCTATAACTTGTTTTTATCCATAACCTTTATAAAATATAAAAAATACCCTTTAAATATTTTTCGTAAAATTTTGTTAATTAACAAATTTATTTGTATGTCTGTTAATACTTGTTCTGGAAGGATCTGGAACAATATTTTTACATAAAACAATTGTTTTAAAAGAAAACACTACACCTAAAAATCTTGTTTTTTAACTTTCTCAAAGTTGTTACTGCGAAAAAAAATTATAAATAATCGAATTGCTTTCCATGTAGCATCGTTATAAATTTCTACTTTCCAATAAATAGTTTATTTTTTTCCTAGGAATTTAAACATATTAAATATTCCTTTGCTAGTGTAAAAATCTGACTTTTTACGGTTAATCACTTGTTTCTTAATTTGGAGCCATTCTGTCCAGGTCTCATTTATATGTTTTATATATTTATGCGGAATTAAAGGTGAATTATAGAGCCTGGTATTGTTCCTCATATCCTGACACAGCTTCGACCGCGAAAATTAACTGCTTTTCATTTTTCGTTGCTAATATTCATTGCTCTAACGGTAATGGTTTGACAGATTTTTGTTTAAGTACTTTTTACAAAAATTGTGGCTATTAAAGTCATTTTAGAATTTTTAATGACAAAAAATAGTTTTCGCACATTTATGAACAATTTCTCACAACTTTTTTTGTAGGCAACATCTTGACCTTCAAATTTGCACTTAATTGTTTCCTCTAACAGCAATATTTCTCGAGATATTCTCAAAAACGAATCTTTGAAACTCTTAATATTGTCATAGAGGGCCTCTATGTGCACAAGAGAAAAAAGGTTTGTTCTGTTAAGTTAATTTTTAGAAGAGAGGCTCCTAATGCGTCTTGAGTTACTGAGCCATTAGCCAGTTATATATCCTTGTATATTGGTCTAGGAAATATAAGAATTAAAAAAAAAATCATCATCGTGGCATATCTCTTAATAAATTTGACTTTTCCCTAACTAATCATTCTGATTAAACATGTTTTCAAGACTTTATTTTTAAGCAGGGCCGCCTTTCCTTTTACGAAAGCCCATTACGTTAAAATACATACAGGTATGATTTTATAGCTACTATAAAACCTAAAACTACTATTTATTAACGACCGACAGTTTTATGGTACAATAAAAATCATATTTATGTCAGTTTAGTTGGAATTATCTGTACTATTACCATAAAGGACGTCTCTTTCAGGGTAATTTTTGAATAAGTAAAGAACTTCTGGAAATCTGCCAATCTAGTTTTATAACAATGTATATATGGCGGTGTGCAAAGAAACTAGAATAATTTGATAACCACCTTGGAGGAAATAATACGACGTGAAGAACAATTCTAAATGCTGTGTAATAATCCTTAGGGAATATTTAAAGGATTACTTTCAAAAATACTCAAAGACGTTGACACTTTGTAACGCTGCCAATAGAGTTTTCTATTAGTTGGGTACACAAACATCTTTGAATATAGATTTTATTACGACTGCATTACAATACGCAAAAAGGGTCATAAAAGAGTTGAGAAATGATATATATTTAGTTTAAGATTATTTCCGCCATAATTTTAACCTTATTTGTTATTGGTTGTCAATTATGATATGTTTGGGGTATTTTGACTGGGCGCGCACACAGAGCCGTTCCGTACCGATGCATGGCACAGAGCGTGCGGTGAACGCAGGGGTAGGATCAAGAGGGCGCCGCACCGGCTGGGTTGCCTATTATTATATAGGTAGCTATCCGAATTTTGACACATTTTGGTCTTAAATATATCGAAAAAAAAAAGGTCGATAATCAGAGGTTGCACAACTTTCTTATCTTAAGTGGAGCACCCTGTATATTTAATAAAGCTTGTTCCGCCCCTTTTTTTAAAAATGTAATACAGTACAAGTTATACTTATAGTGGGTTTGGTGATCTTTGAAAAAAATGTTACGGTTAATTTTATTTTTTGAATAGTCGGCTTTGGAAACAAATATATGTAAGCCTGTATTATAAAACGACACTGTCAGTCTTGACAAGTCATAAGCTGTGCAAAATGTTTTCTTTAAGCGAAACAACTAAATGTGTGATGTTTGCCGAAAAAAAACACAAAGGAAACTTAGGAACATGTTTCAAAAGGATCCGACCACCTTCAATTCGATTAAGTCACAGGGTTTAATACTTTTGAATATTTTCAATACATATATGTACCTAGAGTCACTGCACAAGATAATTAAACATTTTTATTTGCAGGGAAAAAATGTAAACGTTTAGACAAAGCAATTAATGCTTTGATGAATCTAGTACGGGTTAAAATTTTTGAAAAAATAATAAAATTAGAAAAAGATAAAAGTACCCAAAAAATACCAAAAATTAGCAGTCACAAATCTGGGGACGCACTCAGAAAGGTCATATAAAACATATAGCGGAAATCAGAGGTGTGTTATTTCTTCAATAAATTTTAACCATAAATTTATTAAAAGTAGCAGATACCTGCACATAAGTGCATATGTTCTTTCCTGTAACATTAACTATGAACATCTAGTTTCAATACCAAGTTGCAGCAATAATAAAGACATAATATTGTAACTAAAAAAAATGAGTCTGAAAAAAAAAGTTTGTAGGTAAAACCAAGAAAAATAAAGTACATCCGCATTCGTTACCCTATAGTCAAAAATTATTAAATTGGCATTGTCAGCACCTAAAGTTGATGTTCTTGACATTTAAATCGGTTTTGACCATAATTATAGTAGGATAGTTAATAATTTATAACTAAATAGTGAAACTAACTATATGTATGTACAAGGTGTTTCAAAAAGGTCTGCCAAAATTTCTAGGACATATAGTACATCAAAAAATAAGTGTAGTTTACTCTATAAACCTATGTCCGAAAATGCACCCCTAGGGAGTTACAGCCCCTATACTTCCCATTCAAGTGCGTTCAGAGTTCTAAAAGAACAGCAACTCCACCCCTACCACTTTAGACAAGTGCAACATTTACAACCAGAGGATAGGCCATTAAGGGCCGATTTTTGTGAAGTACTGCTTGAACGAGAACGTATTGATCCAAATTTTTTCAATAAAATCTTATTTACGGACGAAGCAACCTTCACAAGGGCGGGCGTTTTTAATTATCATAACTCGCATTTCTGGGCTGAAGAAAATCCAAGAGTCACTAGAGTGTCTCACTATCAACATGAATTTAAAATCAATGTTTGGGCAGCTACTTTGGGAAATAAATTTATAGGGTTTCATATTTTTAATGGTAATTTAAACGGAGATATGTATGCTGATTTTTTAGAAAATAATCTATTTGAAATATTAGAAAATGTACCGTTAAATCTTAGAAGGGACATTGTTTTTATGCATGATGGCGCACCCCCACATTTTAGTAGAAGAGCGCGACAGTGGTTAAATAATCATTTTCCAAACAAATGGATCGGACGCGGTGCAGATGCTCCAATTCACTGGCCTGCTAGGTCTCCCGACATGAATACACTGGACTTTAATGTTTGGGGAGATTTAAAGGCAAAAGTATATGAAAATGAAATTAACACGGTTGAAGAATTGAGAGACAAAATAATTCATGAATGTACACTTCTTCAAAATAATGGTCAAAGCTTAAATTTAATAAATAATTTAAACCGAAGAATAAATTTATGCATTCAAGAAAACGGAGGACATTTTGAGCATCTGTTATAATTTTGGTATAGTTCACTAGTGTTATTTATTTTTTAAAAATTTTATTCAATAAACTTTTATCTAGGAATACTTTGAGTTTTATTTTCTAAGAATGCGCTCATTTGTTTAAATCATACCACGGCCTACTTAAAAGGGTTTCTAAGATATCTTGTACAAGCAATTTGAAAAGCTTGGGAAAACACTTCAACATTTAACTGTAAATTACTCGAAAACTATCGACTTTAAAACATTTTAACAAGAGTACCTTTTTATGTAAAATTAATCAGAATTTGATATTTTTGATGTATTTTTTAGAAAATACAACCCACAAAAAAAATATGGTCATTAGGGCATTTCAGCCCCCTCGTAAGTTACGCCCCTGAATAAATATGACAAATCTGACAAATTGGTTACATTTCTCATTAAAAAGTAGGCCCCTATGCAACATTTCATTAACTTCTCTTTAATAGTTTTAAAGAAAATGCCAAAAAACTATTTTCGCGTGTCATCTTCGAGGGGCTGTAACTCCCTAGGGGTGCATTTTCGGACATAGGTTTATAGAGTAAACTACACTTATTTTTTGATGTACTATATGTCCTAGAAATTTTGGCAGACCTTTTTGAAACACCTTGTATATATATATATATATATATATATATATATATATATATATATATATATATATATATATACAGGGGCGAAGCGGGATTTTTTATGATGGATAGGCTGAGTGGGACATAGCAAAGGCATCACCATAAGAAAAATTTTTTGAAGTGCCACGCCCAAAAATTTTGCTTATAAATAATAAACAATATTCGCTATACCAAGAATTAAATTAAGCGCAATAAGTTATAAAGCATTAAATAAAACTTACCGTTACTTTAATTATTCCAGATTTTAATAAACTAAAAAACCAGTTAACACAACACAAGTATTTGTTCCTTTAAACATTATAAAATACAAAATTCAAATATTAGTTTGTAAAACTTTAAATGTTTGTAATTTTGAAGTCTATACCTTTCTGTAAACAAGTTCTATTCGCCTATCCTTTTTCTCGGCAAATAAGTCTATCACACGCGTAAGAAACTCTTGTCGCTTGGAAGAATCCTTAACAAGTCCTTTTTCAATGGCTAATGTTGACAAATTTGATAGGCGTTCATTGGACATGCTATTTCGCAGAAAAGTCTTTATTCTCTTCAGTGTACTCATACTTCTCTCACATGATGCTGATGTTGCCGGGATACTCAAAATTAGTGATAGCAGTTTTGTAGTTTCAGCTAAATTATCTTGAAGCTCGTTAGTAATTAAAACTTTAAATAACTCTTTAGGGGGCAAATATTTATCGGCACTCCCATAAATATAAGTAAGTTCTCCTTTTAGTTTTAGTTCGTCGAAAAATGGATAAACTGTGATGAGTTTTTTTAGATGCTTGTGGGGAAAATTCTGGGGTGAATTAAAACTTTCAAATTTTTTATCATTTAAAAGCTCCAGGAAATCTAATTTTTCCAGTTCCTTAAATCTATTTTCCATATTGACAATAATATTGTCCAGTATTTCAAATGAGAGAATTCTAAGGCGCCTAACTAATTTGTCATTAAATTTTAAATTACTTGCTCTCTCATCTCCATCATCTTCACTTTCTGTGTTTTCCCGAGTATTAACTTTGATACATAACATTTTTTGAGCCTCCATAACACATTTTTCTATTGTTTTATCAGTTCTTAATAGTTTAACTGAATTTAAGCAATTTTGTACCTCAGTATTACATCTATTGATATCCATACATTTTTTTTGTAAGATGTCAAAAAAAACACTTGTATATTCAAATATATAATTGTATAAATGCAACAAAAATACAAATTTAGGATCACTAAGACTTCTTTTCAGCCCAACTGCTGAATTTATAGATATACTATCCCAGCCGCTATCATTAAGAATACTTTGAAATGCCGCTTTTAATTCTGAATAATGGGCAATTATAGTGGAAACACCGCGAGAATGATAATTCCATCTAGTTTCACAAGGGTGAGGTAATTTAAATCCTTTTTTCCGAAGGAGCATGCTTCTTTTTGTTGAGCGACTAAAGAAGGTATAAAAAGCTGTTAAACTAGCTACGAACAATTTAACGTCTTTTATGGATTTGCAAGCACGGATTAATACCAAATTTAGCTGATGAGCATAGCAGTGAATAAACAATGCATGTGGATAAGTTTGTTTGATGATAGTATTAACTCCTCCCGTTGTTCCAGCCATAGCGCTCGCCCCGTCATATGTTTGACAAATTAATTTATTTTTATTTATTTTCCAGCGATTTATCCTGAGAAACGTCATAAAACCCAACAAATCTTTCCTCAATTTCCCCATTTACAATATTTGCGTACCGAAAAATTATGCTAAGCTTGCTTTCGACTGAAACATCCGTTGTTTCATCTGCGTGAATTGAAACGTAGTATGCGTTATTTATTTCGGTTAAGATTTTTTCATTAATTACACATGTAACGCATTCAATCAAATCATTTTGAATGTCCGATGAGGTACCCTTAAATACAGTGGAATGAATTAAATGATTTTTTAGGTGTGTTTCCTCTTCCGCCAAAAAATCTAAAATTTCTAAATAATTTCCTTTATTTAAGGAATCCTCTGACTCGTCATGCCCACGAAACGCCAGCTCTTGTCGTGCTAAAAAACATGTCGTTGAAACAAGTCTTTTTAAAGTTGGTCTATTTTGGTCCACCTTTTCATTATGTTTTATAGCACTTAAACGGGCACTTTCAGACAGAACATGGTCTATTCTTACCTTTCCGATTTGCTTAAATTTAATAGAAGATGAAATATGGCTTGCAGAACTTTCGTGTTTCTTAAATTTTGCGATCATATTTTTTAGGCTTTCAACCCCAAGGCCTACCTTACAAAATTCTTTTTCACCTGACGAAAATAGTAAACAATAAAAACAAAACAGTTTATTTCTCTTAACACTTCCTGTCAACCATTTATATTTTTGATACCACACATTCTGAAATCGACGCATAAATTTACCATTTCCCTCCTGTTTTTCCATTATCAAATTTGGAGTCGGTTTTTTCTCTTTTATTTTTAGTTTGTCCTCTAAAGATAAATGCGAAAAATAATTTACGTTGCTTAACAAAAAGTCTACTAAATCATCACACATTAAACCGCTAATCAACTCCATACTGTTCGTAAAACCGAAAGAACCATCAAACTAAACGACAAACACAACAAAATAGTACCGCGAACTCTCAGTCAACTCAAATATGTCTTAAACAGTGTTACCAATGCTCCGACACGAAAATATCCTCCATTCCTCTCAAAAAATCCGATTTTTATCCGATTTTTGTTCAAAATCCTCCCCCGATAGGGATGGAAAATGAATTAGCTGAAAACTTGTCGATAAAATTAAATTATCGGTAGGTATGCCCTAAAAAATTTTTTTTATATTGTTAATAAATATGTAGACCATTTATTAACTATTTGCTGTTCGGAATTACGGAAAAATATTCCAGTTAAACTATCATCTTTGATCGAAATGATCAGAAGCTCAAATCTTGTATATTTTACAGTGTCGCCATATTCTTTCATGATTATGATTAAATAGTTGCTATAATATTGACTCGGAATTCTTTAAAGCAAACCTAACCAATCCAAGCCTAACCTAATATATATTTTTACTATAGATTTTAGTTAAAAAAATATATAAAAAGTCACGGCCTGCACGGGACGGGGATCCATTGTATTCGTAGTTGAATGCCTTGTCACTGTTCCAAGGCGAAAGTTTAAGGATCTTTCTCAGATATCTCTAATATAATTAAGCAAAATGCCGCGATCAGCACCACTGAATATACAGGATTTATCCGTTCTTGAAATATTCTTCGATATGTCCGCACCATAGATGTCCGCATTAGAAACGTGACTGAAGTTAGCCAATCAAATTAGCAATTGGATTCCGGGTCCGTGTCGCTTGTTTTTATATAAATTTAATATAAACCACAGCCATACCCAGGTACTTGAAAAAAGTATGTACAGGTAGAATAATACAAAACTAGGAATAAAAGTACAAAGAACAAATAGCATTTTTTATACATAAAAAAATCGAGAAATAACCAGTGTTGGCTTTTGCTTCGAACATCCAAACACTCTAAAATCTGCAAACATATAAAATAATGATCTGGTGGACCCGCACTCCTCTCTCATTTCTTATTTACTGCCATTCAAATAATGCGTTAGAGAAGGATTGCAGTCCTGAATAAAAAGAGAATACAATATGTGTCAGTTTCGCAAGCCGTTTTATTAAGGAGGAGAAAGAAGTATCGACTCGAACGACAGATATTGCGCAGTTGCCGGCTGTACCTATTTATCTTCAGTCTTTCCGAAATTTTTAATAAATTTCCCGATTATCGTCTCTTATTTTACATAGTTTATATTAGAGCACAAAAATCCGCCAAATATCCACTTTTTAACAAAATATCCGAATAAACTCCGAAATATTTTAAAATCCGAAAAAAATCCACTCACTCTGAAAAAATCCGCAAATCGGATTTTAATCCACTAATTGGTAACACTGGTCTTAAAGCTGTTCTCCAGGCGAGCCTAAATGCCTGCTAGTCTGCAATCCTTTTTTCCGCATCATATATGACAGAAAAGCCGGACCGACGCGACGCGACGAATGCCGTTCACCCAGGGCCACGGGTAATTATTTTATTAAGGCTAAACTCGCATAGCCTTCTCTGTCGAGCGCCAAACGCCATGCCTCCGTCTGCAGCAAATTTAGAATGTATAGGGCGACCGCGCCGAAAATGTTATATGTTATATAAAATATGGATATCATAAATGTTTTAATTTTAATGCGAAATGATCGAATTTCATTATTATTTTTGTATTTAATTATGTAAGTAATTTTGGGTAGGCTGCGCCTTACAGCCTTAATGGACGCTTCGCCCCTGTATATATATATATATATATATATATATATATATATATATATATATATATATATATATATATATATATATATATATATATATATATATATATATATATATACAGTGTGGTCATTTAAGTGTGCAACATATGGGAATTTTTTTTATTAACTACACAATCAAAATAAAAATATTGCCAAAAGTTGGTGCATACCCGATAATCATTTAAAGTGTACTTAGAATAGTTGCAAGTCAAACAGCATACAGGGTAGGTAAAAAAATATTAAAATCATGCAAGAGTAAAGTACCCTTATTTCGAAAGATTCAGCAAAATGTTATTAAGAAAAGTTGTTTAGCATGAAAAGTTATGCCTGGATACAAAAACATAGCCTCCCAAGAAAAACATTTTTTTTCGGAAAAAATCAAAAAAGTTTTTGAAAAATTGATTTTGTTGATAATTATCATAAACACTTTCATAGTTTAATCAAAATCAGATCAGATTCGCATAACTTCGTTCAAATTTAAGTATACTTGTGAAATTAACTTGGATTTTTAATTTTTTAGGGAATCACAAACTTCAGGTTTGTTGCAACGATATTAAACACAACTTGAAAATTTCGCCAATATTCTTTTTAACAAGATGAAACATTTGTGAAGAAAATATGCTCATTAAAAAACTTTCATTTGAAGAGCAAAATTATAAAATTGTTATTAAATAACTGTACGTTATTAAATAACTGTACACATTAATTGACAAACCTGAAATCCTATACTAAGATAATTGCGGATACCCATAGAAAAAAAAAATGAGGGTTAGAAGTAAAAATTATGACAGTTCGGTGTTATTTCATTCTAGAAGAATAGTTATATTACTACATATTAACTTTATTTGATTTAAAATGCCTCCTCCAAGACAATTAACGCTAGTCGAGAAGGCAGAATTAGTTTTGATATGTGGTGATAATTATAAAACAGCGCGTGACGCAGCATATTTTCAATGAACGACATCCAAACACACAAGTTCACTACTCAACGGTAAGTAGAATTTTAATAAACTTCAAACAGACAGGATCTTTAGACTAAATATATAAATATAAAAATGAACGTGCTAAAACTGTTTGTACCGAAGAAAATCAATTAACGGTACTTCAGTCAGTTGTTGAAAACCCTAGAAGATCCACCCAGGAAATTTCTGCTTATACGGGTATTAAAAAAAGCTCTGATAAGAGCATTCTCAAGAAAAACAAGTTTCATGCTTAAAGGCCAATGTTTATTTACACGTTTCAAGAACGAGAGTAGCACATCCGCTATGATTTCTGCTGATTTTCATAGACACATTCTCTTTGGGGATCAATTCACGTTCATAATAATTGGCACTGTCTCTTCCCAAAATTGTAGGTGGTGGTCGGACGCAAATCCAAATTTTGTTATTGACAATATAAAACAGTATTACCAAAAAACAAACGTGTGGTGCGGTATTACCAACGAAAAATTATTGGGTCCGTTTTTTTTCGCCGAAACCTAACTGGTGATACCTATTTACAGTTTATGGAAAACGAAAATCAGATTTTTATATACTTACAATCTTAGAGTTAGTCGAACATATTATAAAACAAGGACAATAAAAGCAACATTATGCACATTCAGGATTAAACCAATTTTTACACTTAACAGGTATTCAATACAAATACAAAACGATAATGTGCGTTTACCGATATTTTGAACAATGATGGAAAAAAATAAACAAACAAGAAAAAAAAAGTTAAATTGATAGCATGTGGTTCTTCTACATTCCTACAACATAAAACAGTGAATAAACTTATATATATATATATATATATATATATATATATATATATATATGTATATATATATATATATATATATATACATATATGTATATATATATATATACATATATATATATCATATATATATATCATCTATATATATATATATATATATATATATATATATATATATAGATGATGTTAATTCTTATATGTCACATTTGGTTTAAAATATTACAGTAAATATTGCTTAGTTTACTTGTGTCTAATTTTGAATTAATTATATTTTTATTTTTATTGATATGGCCCATTTCAAGAAACAATCTATTTTTATAATTATCATGCTGTTCTAGTATCTTGACATTATTACAGTCAAATTTATGCCCCGTTTAGATGTTACTAACAAAATCAAGCCACCTTGCATTTTGTTAGTAACATGTAACAGTATTGGAGCGATTTATGCAAAGTGTACCAGAAAGCACCCAAGTCTAAGAGATCGTGTACAAAAGTGAAAAATAAGGATAGTCGAAAAGAGACAATATCGGAAAAGGAACAAGAAATATCTGTACTGGACACTACCCGAAACAAATTAGATATACGTGGGATGAGTTCGGTTGACGATATCCGTAAGATTGATGGAAAACAATGGTACCATAAACAGCTATAGTAGAGAAGAATGGAAAAAGTTTCGAGAGGCTTATGTCTAGGAGAATTGCTAAGGCTGAAGCCGGAATTGCTGCTACAGGAATATAGCCTTTAAATCTGGACACGTTCACCGAAAAAGATTTTTTTGCCTGCCGAGATTCTAAACAACGGTAAATTGGTGGTGGTAAATGAAGAAATGCATGAGCGTGTTAATAAAACACCATCTTCTCAAATGTTATTTACAGAGTTTATGGTTCCCACCTCCACCAATCTACCCGATTTATCTCACTTTAATGTAGATGACCAACAGAAACCAACTTATACAACAACAAAACCTTAAATGTTGCAACCAATTGTTGATTTATGACAACGCAGTTGCCATTTTTTCTATTGAAAATTTTGTACTGTCAAAGACCTTCTTCCAATTTCAAAAAATCTGACACATGCAAATACTTTAATTATTTCGAAAACCGCATGGTATAGTTATAATGGGACCCGTAAGAAGGAAGCTTCAGTTCAAACGGGGACTATAAACACAATGAAAGTAAATAAGAACCTTTCTGGAAATAAAAAAAAAAGATTACAAAAAATGGAAATTCAAAGCTGCAGAGGTAACGAGGACAAAGAGAAACGTACTTTAAGATGATACATCGGACTCAAACATAGACATGCCTGACCGCCTTCAAGATGATAATACAGATGTTGATGAGGGCCTAGAAAACAAATGTGTTATCTGTAATGATTACGAACAAGACAAAGAAATTTGGTATAAGTGAGTACTGTGTAAACTTTGGGCCCAAGCGCTATGCGGGTTACGAGTCTGCCGAAAGCTACGACTGTGATTTATAAAGTAGTCGTACTTAACCGGTATTACACAAGTGGTGACCAGATTTGCCTATCATGGGGTGTAAATCAAGTTAAACCATATTTTTTTAATGTTGGTTACATCTTTTCATTTTAATAATAAAGAAATTGTAATTATTAGAAGAACAACCTTAGCTTAGTTTGGTAAAGAGTTTAATAAATATATATTAACTAATTGCTATTTTATTGTGATTAAGTGATAATTCAATAATAATACTTTCTATAGTACATACTAGGCATACAACTAGTTACAAATGATTCTCTTGAGTCTAAATAATTGATACGCGATAAAATTCGGCAATCCCTTTCAGAAGCTCATACATTGTCCCGATAACTCACCTGGAATGGGGATGGATTCCTGAACAATTTGAGTCTCGGCGAAAATGACGCTTCTGCCTTGCATTCCTCCTACGGCTTCAGGCATCCACGTGCCGGTTATGATTGGTCGCAGCTTTTCGGGATCGTGCTCCTCGCAGATATTGGGCAATGACCCATCTGAATCGAAGAATGACCTGGATACGCCGGGGAAGTATAATGCTGGATTGCGACTGGAATAAATAAAGCCGGTCGGTAATGTCATTATTATCATTATTTTTAAATAAATGTCAAAAGTTAATTCGGTAAAATGTTGCACTAATAGTAATTTACGTAAAAATTCGGTAGGCGACTTATTAAATTACGAGTTGTTTTAGGGACCATGTGACGCAAAAGCCGAATCTGGAATATTCACGAGTATGGCAATAACACTTACCGACATGTACCGTATATTTTTTTAAATTGTCTTTATAATCTTTTTTAAAATGAATAAAAACTTATGTTTATTAAAATTTAAGAAATATAGTGTCGAATTAAAATAAATAAAACCAAATATTGTATTTCTTATATTTTTTAAAAAGAAAATGTCAAAGTCAAACGTGACAAATAATTGCTTCCTAATAACTATAACATGACAGTGTTAGTGTGCAACACATTACGGTATTAGATACCGTAATGTGTGATTTACCGGCCTCAAATCAATACAGGGTAAATAGCGATCTACTAGACAGTCTGAAATAAACGTTTTTTATTTCATCCTGTCTAGTAAATCTTCTTGCTCTGTACTGATGATACGTAGGTATAAATCAGATAAGAGAATATTTAATCAATTTTATTGGCCCAATACGTCACAAGTCCTAGAATATTTCGTCAATTATTGTGAAATTATACTTTTAAAATATCTAGTGAATAGCTATTAATGATAATCGAGGCATTTTCTCGTTATGATCAAATTTCCACCCAAACAGACCCACAAAACTACCAGTAAAGATTATTACAGATTGTGGTGTTCAGTGTAAAAATAATGAACTCCAAGATTTTTATAAGCTATACAAAATCGAACTTATTATACGATATTACTCTTAAAAATAGTAATTGCAACTCGTCGGTCAAAAGATTTCATACTACCCCTACAGAACATTCGGTGATTAAAAGAGGAAAGCAAAAATTTTAATCCCTTATCGCTAATGAAAGGAGTAGCTTTAGAATCATTCCATTTGCATCGTTACTAAATATACACCTTTTGAAATTAGGAAAGGATATATAAACGGTTGTAATCCTTTCAATCTTAACGCCCATGTAATAGTGTCAAACTATGTTCAAAATCTCAAAGAAAAGGCCAAACTTCTATATAGTAAAATTTAAGATGTAAACGCTAACACAAAAAAATCTCGAAAAGAAACGGAAATCGAAATGACCCCTCAGGAGCTTTTGGGACAGTCCCTGTATATGTAGAAACTAAAATAAAAAGCATAAACAGTCCAAACTTAAAGGTACCTATTATAAAAGCATAGTTAGGATACCTAGAACTAAACAAAGACCAAAACAAAAAAAAAATTAAACTGATATTGCCGATTCTGCTCTTGATTGTACTTTAACTTCAGGAAACAATCAGCAAACCTAACAATATTCAGATAAAATATCTTAAAAATCTCATTCGCCCTATTCAGTTGGGCGAGATAAAACTGTATAATACTTTTATTCATTATATAGATTTAGAAGATATAATTAGCCAACAAGGAATGCGAATTGCTATTTTATGCACAGATTACCCAGTACAAATAAAAAGTAAGTTTAAAATTTACACCCATTTGAAATAAAACAGGTCTTATAGACCTTATAGGTAAGCAAATAAATGTGAGTTAAACTCTCAAATTTCCCTATCTAAAAATCTAAATCACTAATTATAACAAAACAGTTTCAATTTTACAGTTAAATCAAGAAAAATTACAATATAACTTAAAAATCTTTCAAGAAAAGACCAAAAAGTCTTATTAATGATATAATCGAATATATTAGCCTTCAAAATATAATTTAACAAATAAATTTGGATTTCCAAAAAAATATATTGCTTGAAAAACATGGCTCACCAGTTATCACCAATCAAAGGGAATCAAAAATCAATTTCAATCTCATCAGTGATTGGTTTTAATACATTAATAGTAACTGCCACTGTAATTGGATTATTACAGAAGAACCCTGGCTAACTATCTGAAGACTGTGAAATCAATACCCATACTTCGAGTTACAGACTAGTTTCTTCATACGTTCCTGTTAATTTCACATTTTATTTTTAAATCTTGTTTATTATATATCTCGTACTGCAACTATCTATTTTTAAAAAAAATTAAATTACATCCTGTCAAAACAATTATGCCACGTCACTGGCAATTTTTTTCTACAATATTTATACTATTGATTCGAAATAAATGATTGGTAACATTTTTAGTTTTTTTTAATAAGTTACGGAATGAGCTCATTAGATCACATTATTTCACTATTTCAGTTGTGTAATAATGTGTAATAATCATTACAATCAGTACAAGACTTTCTCCAAATTATTTTATTCAAAGTTAAGATTTGTTCAAAATATTGTTAAATACAATTGCCGTGACTTTAATCTAAAAATATAACAATCTCAGAATATAAATTCTTTTTTAATCGAAAGACTAAATTAGTTTTGAAACTTTAATTTCTGATTAATATAATATCCATGTTCTAACGATCGTATTAGTTTAAAACTTACTCTATTAAATGTTGGCTGGTTCCATCATCCGTAAGCTGCATATGAATAGGTTGTAAGACAATGATCTGGTTCCAGGGCACGTAAACTGTAATGGTCTTAGGTCTAAAAGGCGACCTTTGGAATTGTAGTGTAACAGCACCTCCACCATTTACAAGAACATCGAACCTAAAAAATAAACATGGAAATTACCCTTAAATGTATTTATTTTTTTAAATAGTGTTATAATAATAATATAAGTACAATCCATGGCCGGACTGTAAATGAAAATTTGTCTGTGTACTCAATAATGCCATCGAGCCTTTTGATAACTACTTAAAATTTCTAGATATTATGTGTTCTTGTATTCAGAACAAATGATTCGCTGATACATTAAAATCCCTTTTTGTCATAATGAGGTATCACTGGGATTACATTCTAAAAACCGGATTAAAACAATAAGGTGATTTTAGAAACAACCTAAGTCTAGACTAATCCTAGTGTAGGTCGTTTCTGTACTTAATTTTTATTGCACAAGAATGCACTTTAATGTTGCTTTAATTTTCTCCAGGGCCGTAGCTAGACTCTAGTTGAAATCAACAACACATTATTTTCACAGGATCCATCCAGGTTGTACCGCTTAAGTATATATTAGAGAAACAACCATCCGCGTTCTTTTATGTTTGCAGAATAATGATCATTGATATGTCATTAGGTCTTGTTATTTCCTACAGACAAGTCCCATTACTAAGAAGCCCATCAAAAACCTTTCAGTCGTGTGGATGAAAATATAGAAGACCAGAATTCTTTTCCAATAGTTTTTCATTTAGTGCAGAATCAACACCTGACCTGACCTCACCCGACCAAAACCATTATTTTCTGCATATTTTGCATAAATTTGCTGTAAGTCATGGTTCAATTTAAAATTTATTTGAAGGGCTTTGTGGGATCTTATCATATTTATTTAAATATTTCTGAATATAAATTTTGTGACTTGAGCTGTTTCTGAAAACAGTGATTCAAAGAGTAACTAGTAACATACATACGAGTATGTATTGATTATTTTTAAGTGGATTGATTATTTTTAAGCGGAAGAACATAAAAAAGCAATGTACACTGTAAAAAATGTATCTTATTATTTTTAACTTTTTATAGACACAAAAAATAGCTTCGCTCCTCAGAAATTCCTTCTGGTTTTCTTTTTAATTTTGCTTCATAAATGTGCACGAAATTATTAGGCTGGCTTTACAATTATCAGAGATTGAATTAATCTATTTGACAAGGAAAAAAAATGCTTTCTGGTTCTGTTTTATACGTAATTGAACGCATGAAGGCAAATGGACAAATAAAAAAGGGCCTTATTTTTTGTGTTTGCACTTTTACTTTAGTTCAAGCGAACTTTAATCTCCAAAACCCCCCTTTTAATACGACACTGGCTTCGCTAATAACACATACAACTATTTATACACGTTTAAAACGTTTTTTGAGGAGAGTTCTCTTTTATTAATTGTACCTAGCAGTAAGTTAAATATTTTTTAATGATATATTTAATTGTTTAACATAAATGTTCCATTTTTATACCTGGAGAAGAAATCAAACCTTTTTGAAAGCTAAATCAAAATCAAAATCAATAGTTTATTTCTTCAACTTAAAAGTATATATTGAAACATATACAATAATTGTAGAAAAAGTCAGAAGGTCAAAAAACGTAAAAAAGAAAACTTAAATACATAGATATACTTATAAACTAGACAATACAAAATAAGATATATTTACGTAAATTCCTGCACATCGTAAAAGCATTTTTCTAACAGTACATTTTTTTAGCGTTTTTTAAAAATATTTATGTTGGCAGCATCTCTAATTTCTTTGTTCAGTTTATTAAATAGTGTACATCCCGTAAAATAAATATGTTTGATACATAGTAGATCAGTAACAGAAGCACCCTCGATCTCGTGTCGGAACTATGAGATGATCGCACTTCTTGAAACAAACGCTTGTTACGGTATACAAAACAACAAACTTCATATATATAAATGCCAGCAATAGTCAAAACCTTTAAATTTTTAACAGCATCGCGACATGATTCTCGGAACTTTACGCCGGCAATCGGACGTATTGTATACTTTTGTAAAATAAAAATCCTTTTAATATGAGAACTCATACCCCAATTTAGTATACCATACCTAATTCGAGGGTGTATATTAGCATAATAAAAAGTTAGAAGCACATCTTTGCTGCTGTGCTGTGCACTTACAATTGAATGCATAACAGCCACTGCGCAGTTTAGAGGAAAGTTCGTCAACATGAAAACACCACTTTAAATTTTCATCAAAAGTGATACACAACAGTTTGGTTTTCTCTGCAAGAGTCAATGGATTCTCTGAATTCTCGAATAGTGTAAAGTCTGCCATATTATTGCTAGATCTCATCGAAAAATGTATTATTGTAGTTTTATTTTTATTTATTTTTAGTTTGTTTTTTTTGGATCATAGTATTATTTTTTAATAAACATTCTCGGCTTGTGTTTTTAGTGAAAGAAAATTATCACCAATAACTAAAACATATTGGTGTCATCAGTAGTTCAACTACAGAAATGTTTTCCGATATTTTAGTAACGTAGCTGACCAGGTCAAAAATCAAGAAAAGGAGCGGTTCCAATATGGAACCTTGAGAAATCCCTGAATCAACAATTTTCAAGTCACTATGAGTACCATTTACTCGCACGGTCTGCTTTCTTCCGGACAAATATGAGCTTAGAAGATCTAAGGTTTACCCCCTACACCATATCTAAACAGTTTTAAAAGCAACAGCTTATGATCTACTACATGAAAAGCACGCGAAAAGTCAATAAACATAACCAATAATCTCCTATCTAGGGACTCGACTATGGTACGCTGAAACTGACACAGTGCTGTCTCTGTACTTTTATTCATAGTAAAACCAGCTGATCCTAACTTATCAATTCGAAAATTTTAGATACGCTAGATAACAGACTTATGCCACGATAATTCTCAATATTACTATGTCCAACCTGGGCTTTTATTATCATTATATATATATATATATATATATATATATATATATATATATATATATATATATATATATATATATATATATATATATATATATATACACAGGGTGATTCAGAAATAAGTACCGAAAATTTGCAGGCATGTAAACCTTGACGAAATATGAAAAAATGATTATATAATTTTTCTCTAAGCCTCACTCTTGAGAATATACAGGGCGTTAAATATGTGTGATAAAAAGGATAGATGTAATATCTGTTAGGAGCGAGATATCAATTTCAATTTTGGAACATGTTATCACTACATAAAGACCCATTAACCCAACGAATGACAACCATATGGGTCACTTCAGAGTCGTAGAACAGGGATTTATGCCCTACATTTATGGTTATATTTTTTTACCACTCGGTATATTTCTAATTTTATTAAAAATATTTATAGCTGGGCTTCTTTACTAAAAATTACTACTCTTAGAATTTTTTCATACGGGCTATCATTACGGAATTTTATTCGAATTATTATGCCTCAAAACCATTTATAGGCCAAGCAATGAGCAAAATTTTATTGGTTTTGTGACAAAAATACTACCTGAAAACCAACTGTGCCATCACTTAAAACACATTCTTCTGGTTCATTCTGATGTTTTTTCTAGTTTTAACTATTATTTAGGAATTTAGTGCAAAAAATGGCAGTCGATAGTATAAGTAGTTTCGAAAAAAATCCCGAAAAAACGGAGAAATCACAATTTTTTCAAAAATTCATAAGTCGGCTATTTTTTAATTTGTAGCGTAGGTTTTCCGGGAAATGGTAGTCAATGACATGAACTTTACACAAACACGAGATAGGGGTCGTCGGATAATTAGTTTTTAAGTTATTGCAATTTGAATTTTTTACTGCGTTAACTTCCAGCGGATCTCGATGCGACAGGGATTGGCCAATTTTAATTTTACCAGAAAATTTCGAAAACTCGCTTATCGTGCTTTCAAGCGTATATTCTTATTGTGAGTTAAAATGTTGCAAAACCAGCAAAAAATGCTTACAAACATGACATATCTTTGTCAAATCATATACTCTTTTCTCAAATCAAGGATATCTATGATTTGACAAAGTGACTGGATACGAGTGGAGATATGTCATGTTTGTAAGCATTTTTCACTAGTTTTGCATAATTTTAACGTAAAATGAGAATATACATTTGGAAGCACGATAACTGAGTTTTCAACATTTTCTTATAAAATTATTATAAAATTCATCTGCCAATCCGTGTCGCATCCAGACCCGCTGGAAGTTAGCGCAGTAAAAAATTCAAATTGCAATAACTTAAAAATTATTATCCGACAGAGCCTTGTGCTTGCGTACGCTGCAACTTAAAAAATGACCTACTAATGAATTTTTGAATAAATGGCGAATTTTCCGATTTTTCGTAGTTTTTTTTTCGACACTGATCATCCTATCGACTTCTTTGATAGCTCATTTTGTTCGCATTTCAATTCTCTATAATTTGCCTCTGTGTAATAGCATTGCAATTGCTTCAACCGTTTTCATTTTATAAGCGAAAAACGAAAAAAAAGGCCATTTTTTAGACACTAATTTTTTTATAACAAATTAGTAAATAATAGCTAGGAGTAGAAAAAATATCAGCATGAACCAGCAGAATATGTTTTAAGTGATGAGGTAGTATTTTTGCCACAAAATCAATACATTTCTGCTCTATTGCTTGGCCTATAAAGGGTTTTGAGGCATTAACTCGAATAAAACTCCAAAATGCTAATTCGTATCAAAAAACTCTAAGAGCAATAGTTTTTTGTAAACCAGCCAAGCTATAAATATTTTAATACAAATAGACAATATACCGAGTGGTAAAAAAATACCCCTGTTCTACGCCTTTGAAGTTTGATCACACATGTTTAATGCCCTGTATTTTCTAAACGGTAAGGCTTAGAGAAAAATTATACAAAGTTTTGTTTCATATTTCGTGAAGATTTACATGCCTGTAAAATTTCGGTACTTATTTCTGAATCACCCTATATATATATATATATATATATATATATATATATATATATATATATATATATATATATAGTATCACCATTTTCAAAGCATACAATATATGTGGTATGAAATGAAAGGTAATTATAGAATTTCTTAGAAAATGTTTAATTTATTAAAATTGAATTGCCAGGAGCCGAGAAATCGAGATTCTTAGTGAGATAATGAGTCATCAGGTACACGAATTAATTTTTTTAACATGATAACTTATGTTAAAACGATAATAAAAACCTAAAAACCCAGGTAGGATAAAAGTCCTACTGTTACAATAATACAAAAAATTAATGCGATATGAAATGAAAAGGTGACTGTGTACCTTCTCAGTAAATTTTTGATTTACTCTAAACCGATTGTCAGGAGTCGAGAAATCGAGATTCTTAATGAGACAACGGAGTTACAACACGTGCCGCAAATTTCCCGAGGAATGTATCCAAATTGGTCAAAGCGGTGCACATACTAAAAAAATACATAGTATCGACTTGGCAACCTTCTACTTTTTTAAAGCCGGTTAAAATTCCTGAGACTACACTTTAACCTTAACTCGACATATAGTTTCGAAATGATATTTTTGTGAGGGTTTTATAATTTATTAAACCTGCTAATAAAATTTATTTCGTTTTGGACGTTTATATTTTAATTTATTACTGAGATATGCGATTAAAACTCATTTAAAACATTTTTCATTGCGTACTAATGAATAATTTAATTCCTTTTTTACCGCCCTTGTAAAGGGAAGGTATTATAGTCGTGAAAAAATCACCCTGATTTTTTAGAACTTTACGTTTTAACAGGATCCCTAGATGCAGAAAAATATGTCTTCTCGATTCCGTCGGTCTGTCTGTTTGTCTGTTCGCGACAAAGCTAAAAAATCATTTACCCGATTGATTTTAAATTCTGGTAAAAAATAAGGGTCACATGGGGATGATCTGGTAATATTTTGGTAAAAATCCAATATGGCGAAACAAAATGGCGGTCTAGTGAAATGTTTGAAAAATTGTTACTAAAAAACTATTTATCCAATTTACCTAAAATTTTACACACAAATCAAGTATTACGTAGGAATCAACTGGAAAAATTTTGGAAAAGATGGCGAAAAAAATGACGGCGTAATAAAATATTTAAAAGCTCAGCTTGAAAAAAATACGTAATAGATTTTTTTCAAATTTGGTGCAAAAATTTGTTGCTAAAGATCACTTTAATATTTCTTTAATTTCTTCCAGTTTTCACAGGTTCCATGCAGAATGTACCGCTTAAGTCTATAGTAGAGAAGCGGCTATCCAAGTTTTTCCACTACCGCGTCCTCTTTTTTTGCAGAGTAATGACTATTGATATGCCAGTGATCCTGTTATTTTTAACAGACAAGTTCCAGTTTCTACTAAGAAGCTCATCAAAAAACTCTTAGCTTGTTGGAGGGAAATATAGAAAACCAGAATTATTTTTCAGTAATTTTTCATTTAGTGCAGAATCAACCCTAGAGCTGACCAAAACATTTTTTTTCTGCATATTTTGCACTATTTTGCTATAAATCATGGTTCAATTTAAATTTCATTTGAAGGACTTTGGGCAACCTTATCACATTTATTTAAATATTTCTGAATATACGTTTTGTGACTTAGGCTCTTTCTGAAAACAGTGATTCAAATAGCAACTAGTAATATACACATGAGTATATATATATATATATATATATATATATATATATCGCATCCAAGTAGCACCATTTTCTAAGCATACAATATATGTGGTATGAAACGAAAGGTAATTATGGAACTTCTCAGAAAACGTTTGATTTATTAAAATCCGATTGCCAGGGGCCGATAAATCGAGATTCCTAGTGATATAATGAGTCATCAGATATACGAATTAATTTTTTTAACATGATAGCTTATGTTAAAACGATAATAAAAACCTAAAAACCCAGGTAGGATAAAAGTCCTACTGTTACGATAATACAAAAAATCAATGCGATCTGAATGGTAACTCTGTACCTTCTCAGTAAATTTTCGATTTACTATAAACGGAGTTACAATACGAGCCGCAAACTTCCCGAAGAATGTATCCAATTGGTGCACATACTAATAAAATACATAGTCTCGAATTGGCAACCTTCTCATTTTTTGAAGCTGGTTAAAATGATGTCCAAATCCTGAGACTAGAGTTTAGCCTCAACTCGACATTTAGTTTCGAAATTATATTTTTGTTAGGGTTGTATAATTTATTAAATTTTCTAATACAAAATACTTCTATTACTAAAAGACTATGTACGCAACTAAATTGGGCAGACTTCACTATTCCTAATAAGAAAATGAACATCCATAGCGAAGGAAGTTCCGGGTAAAGGAAATTTAGCAATTTTTTAAATTACAATTTATTTTTTTACCTTTAAGTGAGACACAAGTGAGCTTGTTCCTTTTGATCAACTTCGATTTATGGATAAAGCTATTTCAGCGTCTCATTTAAACATTTTAGCGAATAAACTGATACTTTATGGAATGTTGTTACTGCTCCATGAAATAAATACATTAAACGATAATGAAATAGCCAGCTGAGAAAAGATCTGTATCCGCTTATTTAGAGCCGGTGATATAAATGAAGAACATGTCACATTTAAATTTAATTGAGATTGAGATTTTGAGTTTGGTGCCCTGAATTCGTAAAACAGCTTTGCATAAGAATAATGGGATTTTTTTAAAAGACTTTGCATAAATTAAAAATATCGTAAACTAACAATTCTACTAATGGCTTCTGTAAAAAAAAGTAAATAAAAAAGGATTAATTCGTTAGTAGGTTCAATTATTTTTCCCCAGACAAAAATTCAGACGCACCCCTAAAAACGCGAAGATAAAGAAAAACAATATGGACCCACAATGAAACACCAATTCTTAATTAAAATTAAATTGAAGTTGCTCGTGATGCGAAGACACAGAAGCCACATCAAAGATATCTGTAAAGTTCTTCGTAATTATAAGGTCTTTGTCTGGCAAAGCAGCGTAAATTAAACATAAATATTTGATGATGAACAGTGTGTTGAAATTCTAAATATTTTCATGAAACGTTAATACTGCCAAATGAAGCGCGGGCTGCTTTAATAACCGTATACTGGGTGTCTTCGAAATTAATAGCCAGCTTGCCAGTTCTTTTGTAGGCAACCTATCAATTAAAAATTTGGCAACATGTTATATAGTGGGTTTAGATGCAGATTGTGTTAATACAAATAATAGACGCATCTGGTTTAACCAGTTAATCGGTATCAAAATTTGGGCATATCTTGAGGTACATCCTTTGTCCAAAGGGGGACCTATTTTCTTGTGAGGTTAGTTCTGTTATACAAATCTTAATGAAAGTTATTAAATACGTTTATTCTTGGTATGAAACGTTTCTCGTGTCAATAAATGAAGTATCTCGCGAGAAAGAGTACTGAAAATATCCGGTTTCATATGATTTTCAGGATTTTAGCCGCGGAAATACAATTTTCTTTATAATTTTAATTTTTAAAAATTTGTATTGCTGATTCTATATAAATAAGTACAGGTATGCATAGATAGCGCTTTTTATATAATATTAATAACCGTGATTAACAAAGAATCATATGCAAAGAATCCAGTATTTGTTTGATTTATGAAGGTTGTACACCATTTATAACCTGAGACTAGGACTGGAAACCCTTGAAGTTGATCTTAGCAATAAAACTTCGTACCAACAGAATTTGAGGGAGTAAAATAAAAATATTTATAATAAAACAAAACCGACATAAAAAAGTACCAAAAAGAAAAAATATTTTATACCATTTGAATTTACTTTAATTGAAGGCAAACTAATAAAAACTGATAAGAATAATTGTGATTAAGTAATTAAACATTAGTTTGACGCCCACTTCATAAAGTAAAATATGATGCAAAAAATTTTTTTTACTTTTTAATGTTTTTTTGAAAGTTTTATTTTGTTATAAAAAATATTATTATAGACTATGTAAATTATGAACTGTAACTGTAGAAATAATAACATAAAAATAATAAAACAGGCGTAATTTTAATTCTTATTTGCGCATGCGTAAAATGGCTATTCAAGAAAACAAGTGCAGATAAAACAATTTATTTAAGCACATGAGTATTTGGCAATAACTTTATACAAATCCTATAGCCTGTAGTTTATTTCAATTTTTTTAAGTTATTACCAAACAACTACATGGATTCAAAAATTGTCTTACCTGTGTGTAGTGGATTGCTGTGCGAGGGAAGCTGTGGGTAAAGGTGAATTTATCGATTTGTTACTTCCCTCGTAAGAGGAAAGTATTGCAATTGTGAAAAAACTACCCACCGAGATTTTTCAGATCTTTACGTTTCAGGGTTCCTCGATGCCAAAAAACATGTTTTCTCAATTCCGTCGGTCTGTCTGTTCGCGACATAACTAACTAAAAAACTACTTACCCGACTGACTTTAAATTTTGGTCAAAAATTAAGGGTTATATGGGGATGACTTGGTATCATTTTGGTAAAGATCTAATGTCAAAACAAAATGGCGGCCTAGTGAAACCTTAAAAAAGTATTACTAAAAAACGGCTTATCCAATTTATCTCAAAAATTTTGCATAAAAATCAAGCCTTGAAGAAATCAACTGGTAAAATTTTGGTACGAATCCAATATGGCGAAACAAAATGGCAACTTAATAAAATATTTAAATGGATTGATTTCAAATTTTCTGCAGTTATTAATTATGGTATAAAGATAAATTGGTAAAATGTTTGTACGATTTTAAGATGACGGAACAAAATGGCAGCCAAATAGAATGTATTAATCGAAAAAAAAATCATTCTCTCAAGTTTTACATATCTTCACGTTTTAGCGACCTAATAAAATATTTAAAAAAAAAAATGTGAAAGCATTAAGTTTGATATCGAGATAAACTCGTAAAGTTGTGGTACGAATTCAAGATTGCGAAAGAAAATGGTGATTAAATAAAATGTTTAAAAAAACAAATGATGTTAAATAATGCAAAAAAAAATAAAATGTGATATAGGGATAAACTGGTACGAATTCATCAATACGGAACAAAATGGTGTGTCAATGTAAAAACTATTATTTAAATCATTTTAAATTATACCCAAAAATCAACTGTGGTATTGGAAGAAACTGGTAAGGAATCCAATATGGTGAAACACAACGGTCCCAATATAAATATTTAAAAAGACAGAATATATGTCTTACTAAATGACTATGTGCCTAACTAAATTGGGTCACACTTCACTATTCCTAATAAAATGAAATATTCAAAACGTACTTCTGGTTATTGCTTTACTATTGTAATTTCAGAATGTAGCTAACTAATTAATATATAAACAAAAATATGAGTAGAACTTAAATTCAGCAAGTACTTACTCTATGGTGTTCCATTAAAATTACTGAGAATCTTTGGGAACGACAGTCAATTTTTGTAGGTAGAACTTCCGGTCAAATCGAAAGTCACACTTTTATGAGACTGGAGGATTGTTTACTTTATTTATTTATTTTATGTTTTATACGACATTTTCTTTAGCCAGTTTCACCAGAACTGTCAAATATGGCTATAGGATACCACATATATTTTAATATCAAAACATTCCGTAGAAAACAAGTTTTGCAAAATATACTGGCTACTCTTTAATGAAACACTAAAATTGATATTGTATCCGCTTAGACGGGATAAAACCGTCAATGTTTGAATTTTTGAATACGGTTCCCAAATTTCAAGTCGATATGGTAATCTCAAAGAAGATTACAGGTTGGCTGGTAATTTTGTTGATAATTGATACAAGAAGTAAACTGATCGATTAATAATTAAAAAAATCGACTGAATATTAAATCAGTGACTAAATAGTAGTTAATAAGGTATTTATTACTATACGTTAACCATTTTTAAAAATTCTAGAAATTATTGTAGATATATTTTTAACGCCATTGTGTTTCAATAAAATCTCATTTTATCTATTGTGAGATTAACAAAAGCCAATTTCTAGGTGTTCAAGAAATAATTATTAAAATCTTTATATTTATATAATTGTGGAAAATATGAACATAGCCTTCATCACTTAATATCATTAAGAATTGAATGGACTGTCAAAATCAAGACACAAGAAAGCTAGCGTAGAAAGCAGTTGAGGCGGATTAACTTATTTTTGTGTAATGAAAAATCTGTTCGAGCGAGTGGGTAAAGGTGAAGTTACCGATTTTATTAAATAACTTTATTTATAGTCTATAAAAATAAATTATGTAATCTATTATTGTTTATCTCACTGCAGAATTCGCACTAGAATTTTATCATTTTATCCCTGCTTTACACAACACCAACTACGACAATTTAACTTATTAACGCCATTCTCCTACAAAAGTTGTGCAATGCAAAAACTCAGGATTTCCTTTCTTTGTCGTCACATTTACATGTTTATATAAAAAAAAAACACTATCCGAGCCGCTTGCGGATAATGAATTACTTTTTCACGAGCCCAAGCGATGAAATAATTTTCTATTATTTGCTGATTGTTTTATTATGTTTATATAAGTACGCAAATGTCTAAAATCGAAAACTGAAATTCCCTCTGATAATGAAAAATTAACGCTACAAATGAAAAATATCTCGCCGTTAATTTAAATTTTAATAAAAATGGTTAAGTTATCTCAATTGTTTTAGTTTTGCCAATACGACTATATCACTAACCCAAAAGGTTTGGCTTTTTAACTATCACTGCCGTTTAATAATGCAACTATTTTCTAAAAGATAATCATGCGTTATTTACAACTTTACTACATGTTTTGATAAAATTATAACCTATGAGTGGCTGATACTCGCTAACTTCGGCCGCAAACAATTCAGATGAAAACGCATCCAAACGAAGGTCGGCTTTAAGGATCCCCTAGATCAACGGGAATTATTCGCTGTGGCATGGACGCAGATTTGCTGGGGCAACAAAATTCCTAGTGATTCGCGAAGGCATTCACACCGAGGCAATGCAGTTCCTTACGTTTTTCTTATGTAACAAGTACAACACAAAGAGTAATAACTATCCCTAACCGAGGAAATCATTAAAATCGGAGAATGGGGAACTTGTCCAGTTTAACGCCACCAACAAGACAAAATCATCTTTACTATGTCACAAATTATCTCTCAAGACCCACACCATTCAAATGAAGAATCTAATGCTTGAAGCCAAAGATTTCACTAGCTTAGCTAACAAGATCTTCGCTGATATCATCACAACACTTCGATTGCCACAACAGTCACGAAGAAAGTGGAATTCCTTTCTGAGCTCGAAAATACTTTTCTTTTGCCAACTTGTATGTCCTTTACACTTCGCAAAAATCTTGCATCACTAGAGCATCGTCGTATTGTGGGCGATCTGTCTCTATCTCTCTTCTAGGGAAACATGAGCATAGACCCACCTGCACTCCTTTACCGTACAAATGCAAAAACTAAGAAACCCCACTTTGTTCGCTCCTTTAGTCTTAGAGTGAAGTAGACCTTATGGAATGTGTTACAAGCCAATACCTTTCCTTCTTCTCCTAATCTTCATTTCTTTAAATCCTGCATTAAAGCAATCACGGGACCTAGAACTTAGGACTTCGGCCTTTGTGGTCTGCTCTTAGATAAACAAAATTAGAAGCTGTGAAAGAAATGACACAACTATACGCGAAATTAACGCGGTAATGAAAAAGTGCAGTCGTTGAGGGTATTTTTGTTTGCAAAATATGAGTGACGCATTCTGCCTTTAGATTCTTCTACTTGATGGCACCACCTGAGCCGCCTGGTTATACCACCTGAGCCGCCTGATTATGCCAAGTAATAAAGTTCGAAAAATCGTTTATTTACTTTATAGCAAAAACTACAAAGTAAATCGTTTTGGCTATAATACAAAAGTGGTAGAAAATTGAAAATCCCACAAAATGAGCTTTACTCGAACTCTCTAGCTGGTTTTCTCGCCGAGAAAAGTCAAGAAAAACTCGAAAAAAAACCCGTGTTTTTTTAAAGTAATTTTTTTAAATTTAAAGATACACATTTAGCGAAAAAGTAGCTTTAAACATGCAAAATATTTCGGCAAAAACCTGAATGTCAGCATATAAGTTTGTATGCACGATTTTTAGCTAAAGTTTCGAGTTTGTAAAACCGTTTTTATAAATACGATTGGACTTTTGTACGAGCAAGAGCAAGCACTTGGATAAAAGACCATAAAAAATGAATCGGGACTTGCAGCAAAACTATACATCCGAAGAAATCGAGGATTTTGACGAAATATTTTTATATTTATAGCTACTTTTTCGCGCAACGCAAACTGCAAGTTAAAGACTCCTATCTATATCCAATATAATAAAAAACGGTGTACTTCTTGATTTAATCAATCCCTTTAAATGTAAGTCATTATGTAGAATAATTTTAGCACGATTGGTCCCACAAGTTGTTGAATTCCAACTATTCTATTGGTAAGATGTTGTCAGTCATTGTCTCAGCCTCTGTGTATAATATTTCAGAGATCCTTCAACCTAAGTTCCTTTCCTGAACTTTGGAAGTTTTCTACTCTCTTGCCAATCTTTAAATCTGGCGATAAAGGCGATATGAAGAATTATAGAGGTATTTCTTTACTTTCACACATACCAAAGCTATTTGAGGCAACTATCATCGATTATATCTTTGAATCATTAAAACACTACATTATGAGTATGCAACCTGGTTTCTATCGAGGTCGCTCAACGACCACAAATCTTGCAATATTTCAGAATTACTTAATGACATTGGTTGAGGTTGGCCAACAGATTGATGTTATTTACACTGACATATCTAAGGCTTTTGACAGTGTTGGCCATCAGCTTCTATTATGAAAATTGCAGCAAATTGATTTTTGTGGAAACTATCTGGAGTGGATCAGATCATATTTGTTTAATCGTCGTCAGCAGGTCAACTCGTCTGGTTCAGCTTTCAGGGAGGTTGTTGTAACGTCGGGTGTTCCGCAGGGTTCACATATTGGACCACTTTTATTTTTACTCTTTATAAACGATATAGTGTCTTGTTTAAAATGTTTAAATGTCTTTTATATGCAGATGACTTAAAATTCTTTTCACCGGTTTCCTCTAACTCTAATCCACTGCAGTCTGACACTGAAAGGCTCGTCAAATGGTGCCACACTAATTATCTGCATCTTAACATTTCCAGATGTAAAAAAGTGCTTCATTTCCATAAACGTATTAATCCCATACACTCCACCTACCTCATAGATAATGTACATCTTGAAGTTGTTACTTCTTTTACCGACCTGGGTATTATTTTTGATGAAAATTTAACTTTTAGTCTGCATATTGAGAGCATTGTACTTAAGGGTTTTAGATTAATAGGCTTTATAAAACGACATAAAAAACATGTGACTGATACCAACGCAATCGGGTGTCTTTGTAACTCCTTGGTTAGGAGCGTTTTGTAATACTGTTCTGCAATATGGAGTTCTTCATATCAGTGTCACATTGACAGAATCGAAAAAGTACAAAATTGATTTGCAAAAGACCTCTTATATAAATTTAATTTTCC
Organism: Kuschelorhynchus macadamiae; assembly: GCA_030620095.1. Classification (NCBI taxonomy): domain Eukaryota; kingdom Metazoa; phylum Arthropoda; class Insecta; order Coleoptera; family Curculionidae; genus Kuschelorhynchus; species Kuschelorhynchus macadamiae. Next base: position 643,112 of record JAUTXW010002049.1, on the reverse strand, counting down.
ATATCAACTAGTTTTAGAAAGATACGACCGTACAAATTATGGGCTTAGCGCATTTGTTGACCGGCTAGTATGAAACTACAATCGTCACTTCCCGGAGTATGATATGTTTGAGCTCAGCACATTGCAGCTAAAAAGGCAGTTAAGCGGATTGGTTTTGTAATGTTTTCTGTCTGTCCTTGTTCGCGTAGATTCTGTGTAATTTTGTTATATTTATGTATTATGTTACATTTGGACATGAAATCGTTTTATCATTGTATATCCTTCTTTTATTTACCTGTTTTTCCCAGGGTTATTTGACTTGATACTTTTTTGCCGTTATTTGCGAAGTCGTACCATTTGGAATGTTTAGCATTCTGTAGTGTACGTTTCAGAAGGGCCACTTGTCCGATGCGTGCATCGGTTACGTCTTTACATTATTTAAAAAAAATAAAGAACTGTAGTTCATCATGTATAATAGCTTTATGTGAATGTGACCGAACAATTTGTTTTTTAAACTAGAATAAAAACAAACAAGTAAATATATTAATTTCGTTATTGCTTCCTCTATTCATTATTAATCCACTTAGAACCCAAGAAATGCAAAACCAAATTGCTTATATCATGGCTAGCTTGTCTCTTACCACTAAAATTAATGTATAGTGCTAAAAAATCTAAATAGACATGATTCCTTTTGGGCCTTACGTATAGGAGCATTAAAATCTTGGCCATATACTGCACCGACTGATGGTATCATAACTTGGTTTAGTATATTGCAATATAGTTGGGCATTGAGTTTTCCCTGTACTATTTGGCAAACTCCTGGACCCCTTGCACTAATCCAGGCCCAAAAGTTTATAGAAAAGCGTCCACTTTCAGTTTTTACATCGGAAAATATTACGTTTTCCCACATATTATTTTCATTTATGTATTCATGAGCAAATTCTACTCTTCTCCGCTTATTTGCTTCAGTCAAAAATATTTTATTTGAAGCACAGCCACTTTTTATTTTACTACGAATTCTACTACGAGCTGTATTGTATGTGTCTCTTCTTTAGCTTTTATTGCTGTTTCAAAGGGATGATCTCTTAGAAAATTAATTAACTCTATATCTATACAATACTTCCATATTTTGCAATTTTGTGCTTAGCCAACAGCACGGTGTTATTGGTAATTCCCAATTCATCTGCGATGTTTCTTATTTGATGACCATCTCTCAATCGCGTGTAAATAATGGCTTTTTGCTCGGTGGTTAACGCGGACATTTAAATATATATACATATTTTTTGACAGGTCCGTTAGTCACAAAATTAATCAAGCTAATAACTTCAAAACAAGCTAATAGTCCGGAAGATTTGCGGTGCCAGTTTTTTTTTTAACTTTTTCCTAAAAGTCTAGGTGCTAAAAAGATACTTCTTTGTCCCAGAATTTTTTCGGCAGGATGGTACAATATGTATTATAAATGTCATATGAAAAGTTAAAACGCGTCACTCACATTTTGTATACAGTAGGTATTAGCGCCTCGTCTAAGTAGGTCGTATAAGTCTGAACAAGCGCGTAAGCCGCTATGTATTTAAACAGCTCCGAATTTATCGTTGCGAATTATTCACGGAATAATTTTGAAGACCTACGAATTTGATAAGGTTTTGTGTTGGACTTTTTATTTCCGTTCAACCGTTGGAGGTATGGTAACGAGGGATACCTATAAATCAATCTAAACTCATTTAAATAACGATTCGCATAGCAAGTTTTAAAATTATCTTTAATTTGAATTACAGTATCCATTTGGGTATCCTGTTTCTAACGTTGTTAAGATTAAATGCTTTTACGCTGTTTACACAACAACAGTATTTTTAATTTTAATTTAATGGCATTAATTTACTTGACTAGAAAGAGCAAGGAAGTTAAACAAAGGCATAAATACGACAAATTCTTCTTTAAATTATAGACTGCAGTCTGTCCTTAATTTAATGTTAGCTCAAATATTTATTTTACCATTGAAACCGTCGATTCGCTTACTTTCTTTGTATAAACAGTCCGATCAAACTAAAAATAAATCCAAGTTTCCAGTAAAATAAAGTAAAATCAAAAAAAAATTTGATGACTTAAGATGTCATTTCAAAATAACAAATGACCTCTTTTCCGTCTTGGAAAAGATATAAAATACTAAATAAATAATATCGTAATAATAAGATAATAAATAATATTACTTATTATCTTTTGATTTTATATTTAAATTATCTAAAATTCTTTTATATAAACCTATTAAATTACTTTACTTACTGCTTTTATTTTATTTAACTACTCGGCCAGTAAGTATCAGGCATTTCGTAATAATTTAAGCTTAATGATGGTTGATGACGGAGATGAATGCAATATTGAAAAGTGGTTATTTTTTAATTTAAATATTTTCCTGTTTTAAAAAAATTATTTTATTTTTTAGTGAAAAACTATAGATTTGTTTGTATTTTTATACATATTTCCAAAAATCCTTTTTTCGAAAATTACAACGGTTTTTGCTTCGGTCGATTCATACAGGGTTAGGAAAAACTTACCAGAACGATCGATTATTGCAAAAGATAAAGGATTTCAAAAAATGTCTTATAAAAGTTGTAAGGCTTTTAAAACTCCACATTTTTATAATAAATTGGAATATACAGGTTCGTCCACAAAGTTAATGAGAATTAAAATTATAATTTTTTAAATGGAACACTCCGTATATTTTTACTTATTTTGATTGTCCAGTCAATTTAGAACATTTTTTATTAACCATACGTTATGCCAAAAATCATTATTTTCCGAGATCATTTTGATAAGTTACAAAACACAAAATAAATTTCAAGAAACAATTTAATAAGTTAACATGAAAAACAATCGGTATAACAAGTCATGGAAAATAAGCTCTATTTTGTAATAAATGTTGAAAATGGCCCCCATTTACTAACTGACAATGATATAAATTGTCGCACAAATGTCTTTGGGTATTTAAAACCATTACTCTTGTTATTCTCTCACTTTCATTTAAAATTTTAATTCTTAATTCTTCTAAATTATTGGATTTGTTCCGATAAACATTGGGGACCATTTGATAGGCCCTCTTCTACCTATCCATCTATTTGGGAACGTGACATCCAAAAATTCTCTAACTTCGCGACTAACCTGCGGAGGAGCACCGTCTTGCTGATACCAGGTTAAGTTAATATCGGGAGTTAAATTGTTTACAATTGGAACTATTTCTTGTCAAAGAAACTGGAGATATTATTCTCCGGTCAAATTTCCCTCAATAAAAAAGAGTCCAATTACATGTCTCACAAAAAATCCAGCCCAGGCATTAACTTTTTTCTGGGAACTGTGTATGCAGTTCTTCATAATAGTTTTGGTTATTTCGTCTCCAGTAACGGTAATTTTGTTTATTGATTATTCCTTGTAGTGTGAAGGTCACTTCATCCGAAAAACAATATTGTTTGAAAAATGCGGGTTCTCTTCAATATTTCTTGTAATTATTTCACAAAATTCTAGTCTTCGATCTTAGTCAACGTTACAAAGTTCTTGTATAACATGCACTTTGTATGGATGCTTTTTTTCCGAATGAAGAATGGTTCTTACGGATCTTTGATCAACTTCATGATCCAAAGAAAGCTGATTGGTGGATTCTCTGGGATTTTCTTGTATCGAAAGCAGAATGTCTAATTTTTTATCATCGGCGGTAGCACCCCTAAGTCGTCCAGATCTTAGTCGGTTTTTTACACTTCCAGTGATTCTGTAACGCTCAACGGTTCTAAAAATTGCATTTTTTATAACTTGCCTGTCTAGGTGCAAATTGTTATAAATATCACATAACACACACTTAAAATTAAAATATCAATTCTATCTGTTTCAGTAAATAAAAACGCCAAGCTATTTCCTTCATTACTCAATTCTGGCAGAACTTGACTTTTAGATGCCAAAGTATTATTGTCAAAGGCCATGTTGCTCAGGTAAATAAGACTATATTCCAATATCGCATTGTCATCCATTATTATTTGAAACGCCGATATCGAGATAACTAATTAATTTAGGCATAACGTATAGTTGATAAAAAATATTCCGAATTGACTGGACGATCAAAATAAGTAATAATATACGGGGTATTCCATTTAAAATAATATAACTTTATTCTTGACAACCTTGTGGGTGAACCTGTATTCCAATGTATTACAGATATGTAGATTTTTAAAAGCCTTACAACTTTTATATAAGACATTTTTTGATAATACAATTGTGAAATAATCGGCCGTTGTATATTTTATATGAAACAGAAGCCACGATAATTTAAATTCACGCCGACATCCTAATAGTGTAACATTATAGTTACGAAGAAACTTTTTCAGCATTTTTTACTATATAAGAAAATTTATTAAATCACTCATCATTGTGTTAATGTCAGCTGCTTTCATAAGAAATCTTTTTATCATTTCCCTGTTATTCTCGTAATATAATAGCAGCTCCTAGCCATAATACAAATGATGACGTTCCATAATCGGGATCTGATTTTTTAGTTCTTAGATAAGAAATAGGTTGCCACGAAGATTTCTGAGTTGGTGGAGACGAACAAGGTGTTGACAAAACGACTAATTTGGAATTGATGGAAAAGAACATTACAACAGAATGTGATCTCAATTCCACGATAATGCGAACATTTCCAATAAATATCATCAACCATATGATAGTTGGTCGGAAAAGGTGTCAATTGGATGCCTACTTTAATTACTTTCCTTATAAACTACTACTAGGTATTAGGCTTTTACCCCGAACATATTCTGGCCTTTCCCTCACTATCCCATTCCTAGAAGATCGAGATATGACATAGGAAAAATATAACGTAAAATTTGTAATTGCCGTGACACTTAAATTTGGTCTACCTGTTAAAAATGTTTAGTGAATCAGAGGGTAAAAGTTGACCATGTCAATCAACCCTTTCCAAAACTATCCTTTAATTTGTTATGTAGATTTGCATTTGTATCTCTAGGAAAATCACATTATTCGTCTGTCTAAGAAATTGTCTAAATATCTGTTTTTGATTAGAAACCTAGCTTAAATTTCCTCCCTGCAAACTGTCTTAACAGAATAGCATGGATATTTCCATCCTAATCTATCATATGCTGTACTGTCCTGGGGTCATTCTAGTCACATAGATAAGGTTTTTAGACAACAACGCAAGTGCGTCCTCGTCATCAGAGGCTTGTGATATAGAGGTGATTGTCATCAGTCTTTTGTAGATTTGAGAATTCTAACTGTGTCATGCATATTTATAGTGCAATGTTTGCTGCATGTTAAACAACACTTATATCTTATTAGAATACATAAAGATGACCATGACTATCTTATATAGAAATAATGATAATCTCGTCCATGACTCTAACCGACTTGCGAGAGCCAGGAATGGCACTAGGTATTTTGCTATTAAATTCTTTAACTCTCTACCAGCAAACATTAGACCTTTATATTTTTGCCATTTCACGGACAGAATTAAATTTAATGTCAAATTTTAATATTTAATATGTAATCTTGTTCTTAAACAAATTTTAATATGTGTAATCTGGTTTCCATTTTGTGTAATTTTTATCTTGTACTGTTCAGATCAATTTTATTCATTTTTAATTAGCAATTTTAATAGTGGTTTGACGTGTAAAAGTACAAATATTTGTATAGATTTACTAATAAAAACTATGACTATCTCTAGAAACTCGGCGTGAATATTTTCAATTAGTAATGTTATACAAACTTCATATATAACCTATTTCATTGTACACTATTCTCTAAGTTTAATTTTGATCTGCCTCGTTTGAAATCTCGCATAAGTAACACTTTCTATTTGCCTACTCCTAGTACAAATATAATTTTCGCCTATAATAAAAGATTTGGATTTTTTCTCATAAAAGTTGATCAATATCTTTTATTTTTTTTATTTACACTACCCCATAGGGCAATAGCTCCTAGTATTATATAGGATACAGAGCAAATGTCAAGTTATACAGAAGAAAATATATATATATATATATATATATATATATATATATATATATATATATATATATATATATATATATATATATATATATATATACAGGGTGGCCCATCGAAAACGTACCGCAAGGCATAACGGCCAGGGTAATTTTTTTTTCAAAAAATCCAAAAACACGTCAATTTTGTTTGTGAGGGGGACAATTTTTGCCCTTAAAATGATCGCAAAATTTTCAACCCTCTAAGCGGGGGTGTCATCCCCCAAACTTTTTCAACTGGGAAGAGGGGTCAAGTGGTACCGCAATGAAAAGGGCTTTCTATTCTCTATACATTCCCGCTTTGGTTTTGAAAATCGGCAGTGGCGGCTCGTCAGGGTAGGCAAGGTAGGCGCCGCCTACCCTTGAATAATCGTGCCTAAATACTGCCCAAAAAATCTTATAATGAGGAGGTGAGAAAAAACAGACTTCTAATGAGCTATTTGGTCGATGTTACGTGTCACCTAGCAAAGCAAGAATTATCTTTCAGAGGCCATAATGAAAAAAGCGATTCCGTTAGTGCGGGAAATTTTCGGGAAACTTTTAATCTGTTAATTAAACGTGATAACGAAATACAACAACATTTAAAAAAAATTGGAAATATTTTTTCTGGTTTATCAAAAACTATCCAGAATGATTTGATATCCTGTATTTCCGATTACCTTGCAGATACAATTCATAGGGAGATAAAAGAGTCGTTGTTTTTTTCAGTGCAAGCTGACGATAATACGGATATTTCTGAGAAGTCCCAATGTGCGATTTCAATTCGGTACGTTAATAAATACGGTGAAATCAAAGAAAGTTTCTTGGGTTTTCATGACGTTAGCGAAGACAGAACAGCGGACGCAATGTATGGATTAATTGTTACAGTCATAGGCAATTTCGATTATAAAACAAAATTAGTTGGGCAATGCTACGATGGTGCTAGTGTGATGGCAGGTTCATTGAATGGTTTGCAAAAAAAAGTTAAAGATGATGCTCCTTTTGCTTTGTTTACGCATTGTAGTGCGCACAGATTGAATTTGGTTTTACAAACTGGTTCAAAAAATATAAAAAATTGCCGAATTTTTTTCGCAAGTGCGTCCTCGATTCCCGGATTTTTTCATCAGTCTGCAAAACGGACATTTACTTTAGATTCGACGATAGGAAAGAGGATTTCTTCCAGTTCAGACACCAGGTGGGCTTCCCGTTCTAAAATCATTCAAATCTTGCACTCTGAATGGGAAGGCCTAAAATTAGTTTTTTCTAAAATTATTGACGACCAATCATCATCGGCTGAGTCAATAAACGGGGCCAAGGGATATCTTAAATTTATGAACGATTTAGAATTTTCGTTTCTTACCGCTGTGTATAAACATATTTTTGACATAACTGACCCCCTTTTCAACATTCTACAGAAAAAATCATTGGACATCACCTATTGTAAAAAGCAAATATTTATGGCAAGAGATCGTATCAAGTTATTGAGAAATGAGACAATGTTTAATACAATATTTGAACAAGCCCAAACAAGGATTTTTAATAATAGGGACTCAGGGCAATTGTCAAAAAGAATTAAGTTATCGGACACCATTAAAGGCGATGAGCAAAGTTCTTTACGCATTTTATTTTATGAGATAATTGACAATATTGTGACTCAAATAGAAGTTAGGTTTGCAGATATGTCTCAGTTATTTTTCTTTAGCGGATTCCTCAAAATTCGAAGAATATAGCAAAAATTTTCCGCTTGAATTTGTGACGAATGTGACCAACTTTTATAAAAATTTCTTTGACAAACAAAAATTAATTAATGAGCTTAGTGTAATATATCTCGATGAACAATTTGCATTGCTGAGCGTCGAGGCAATTTTAAAACATTTCGTAAAAAATGAACTTTAAGAAATATTTCCTGAAAGTTACAAACTTTTTGCGTTAATTGCTACCATACCTATTACAAGTACCTCAGTGGAAAGACATTTCTCTTGTTTAAAGCGAATAAAAACGTATTCTCGCAATACAATAAAAAATGAACGTTTATCGTCACTTGCGCTAATTTCAATAGAAAAAGAGTTGTTCTGCTCCTTACAGAAGGCTGATAACTTTACGGATGTCATAATAAGTAAATTCGCCCTTTTAAAAGATAGGCGGATAAATTTAATTTATAAAACTTAGTTGTCAGCTAAGTGTGTACGCGGCTTAACGTTTTCTTATAACGTCATTACTCTTGAAATTATTGTGGTTGTCGCCTACCCTAGCCTAAACACCACGAGCCGCCACTGAAAATCGGTCAAGTCATTTAGAAAATATGAAGGATTGAAATTTAAAATGTTTATTTACAAATTATCAGAGTAAATGATAAGGATAAATTCCTTCGACCAATTCGCTATTTTTGTCCTGTTATTTTAGATGTTTACTGCTGATTTTAGTGATTTGACATGCCACAACGATCAGGTGCGGTAGTTGCTAGATAGCTGTTCTGTAACTTGTGCGTTTAAATTTCTCAATATCATTAAATTTTTTATCAATAATTATGGTGTACTCACTTGCAGAAAAAGTGGAAATAATCGAACTTTATTTTAAAAATAATGAATGTGGCAATCGGGTTGCGCAGATATTTAATGAACGACATCCTGAAAAACACCTTTCCGGCAAAATTGTTCGCGAGTTAGTAGCAAAATTTCGCGAAACTGGATCCCTTATGAATAAAAAGAGGCAGATGGAAAATCCTGTAGTAAATGAAGCTATGGAGGTCTTTGTATTGGGCCAAGTTGCCATGGATAGTACGCTGAGTACAAGAAAATTAGCCAATGAGACCGGCGTGAATCGTACAAGTGTCCAAAGAATATTGAAAAAACACCATTTCCACCCGTATAAAATTCAGTTGGTACAAGAACTCAACGAAGACGATTTTGATCGCCGCTTGCAATTTTGTGAAACTATTAGTGAACGAGTGGCCAATAATAATAATTTTCTATTCAATGTGTGTTTTTCGGATGAGTGCACTTTCTTTTTGAACGGTGTAGTTAATCGGCATAACTGCCGGTACTGGGCTGAGAACAACCCCAGGGTATTTCACGAGGTGCACACACAACATCCTCAGAAATTGAACGTGTGGGCTGGTATTTTTGGAAATTCTATTGTGGGTCCTTTTTTTCTTCCTGGAACTCTAACAGGTGATATGTACTTAGATTTACTGGAAAATACCATCGACCCAGCCCTAACTGACATCATCGAAAATAATCCTGGATACGTTGAAGCGGAACTGATATTTCAACAAGACGGTGCACCTCCACATTACTCTCAAAATGTGCGTAATTATTTAAACACTAACTTTCCCGGGCGGTGGATAGGACGAAGGGGTGCCATTGAGTGGCCTCCCCGGTCACCCGACTTGACTCCTTTAGACTTTTTTCTATGGGGACACATAAAAAGTAAAGTGTATAGCACTCCACTTGCCTCATTAGAAGATCTGTGAACACGAATTATTGACGTTTGTCGCGAAGTGACCCCTCAAGTTCTTCAAAATGTTCGAGAACGATTTGAAGCTAATTTGTATTACTGTATGGAGGTCGACGGGCAACATTTTCAGCATTTGCTTCATTAATACGGTAAGTTTTTTTTTATTTAATTCAATTTATGCGTTTTTTGAAAAATGTATTTTTCAAATTTCAATCCTTCATATTTTCTAAATGACTTGACCGATTTTCAAAACCAAAGCGGGAATGTATAGAGAATAGAAAGCCCTTTTCATTGCGGTACCACTTGACCCCTCTTCCCATTTGAAAAAGTTTGGGGGATGACACCCCCGCTTAGAGGGTTGAAAATTTTGCGATCATTTTAAGGGCAAAAGTTGTCCCCCTCACAAACAACACAAAATTGACGTGTTTTTGGATTTTTTGAAAAAAAAATTACCCTGACCGTTATGCCTTGCGGTACGTTTTCGATGGGCCACCCTGTATATATGATGCTCACGACCGTACTAGGATAAATAAGGAATCTAATATCGGGTATGCGGTCTGTAGGTCAAATAAATAACTAATTTACTTCTGACATCCTCTGTATTTCGGCATTTATTTATGACTTCATCAGGAGGAAACGCTAAAATACACCACAGATTAAAATGATATCAAACTAAAAAAAACAGTTAAGACTTACAAGTGAATTACAAAAACATGGCTATATGCATTTCAACACACAGTAGAACGTTAAATTAGGACGAATACAACCACATGAATATTAAAGTGTTGATAACAGGTAGAACTTAACAACTAGCAAAACATTTATATATAAATTTATTTATTTATTTTTTTGAATAATAAGAACTATTTTATTTTTTTGTGGTAAAAGAAACATTGATAAACAGTTTTATGTACATATTGAAGTTCGTGGAATATTTATATTATGGTATTTAAGTTATTTGTTTTTTGTTGAACAAGGCAAAGAATTCATTTGTTCAACAGATTGCAATAAATGGTACTCAGCTGTTGGATGTCAGATCTAGAATTAACTGAATTATTTATTTATTTGACCTACAGACCGCATACCCGATATTAGATTCCTTATTTATCCTAGTACGGTCGTGAGCATGTAATATATATATATATATATATATATATATATATATATATATATACACAATAGCACCGAGTAGCATTCCCGTAGAAGACATAGTATCTTTTGTTGAAGCAGCAATCAGAAGATTACCAGTGGAACAAGCCGATGAAGTCAGATATGAGAGGGCGAAAATCATTAAAAACTTAAAACCGCCGAAGTCAAACCTCTCCGCAGCCGAAAAAACAGCAATGAAGACCTTAAACGAAGGCGCAAACATTCTGGTTCTTCCAGCAGATAAAGGCAACGCCACAGTCGTCATGGACAGAACATAATATGTGGAAAAGTTTACTCAACTTTTGGACAACAACACCTATAAGGTTATGCAGGCAGACCCCACAAGTAGAATAGAAAGACGTATTACCAATTTGATCAACACATCCAGTCTACCACCAGCGGAGAAAAAATCATTAAAACCAAGCAGCTCCAAAACTCCCAGGTTCTACGGTCTTCCGAAGATACACAAGGACAACGTACTACTTCGTGGTACAATAGACTCGCCCACATACAAACTAGGTAAATATCTTTCAAATTTTCTTAATCCATTTACTGAAAAAATATATTATTTTATTGAAAACTCTGCCCATTTCGTGGAAAAAATGGGATATTATGGTCAGTTTCGATGTAGAATCACTTTACACAAATGTTCCTGTCAACGACTCAATTTCCATTATATCAGACATACTGGATAACAATAATCTTGATAAGAACTTAATAGACCTAGTGGAAGCTTGTCTCACATCTACTTATTTCGTTTTTCAAGGAACTTTTTATGAACAAACTTCAGGGGCAGCTATGGGATCTCCTCTATCACCTGTGGTAGCGAATATCTTTATGGAAGCCTTTGAGGATATTGCTCTACCATCCGCTCCACTAAAACCGAAGCACTGGTTTAGATATGTAGATGATACTTTTGTTGTTTGGCCTCATGGACAGGATAATCTCCTCATATTTCTGGACCACCTTAATCAGCAACATCATAATATCAAATTCACGATGGAAATTGAATCTAATGGAACAATTCCCTTTCTAGATGTATGTGTTCAAAGGAAGGAAAATGGTACAGTAGGACATTCTGTGTATAGAAAACCGACGCATACAAATAGATACTTAAACGCAAATTCTCATCACCATCCAGCAAAAAAGAACTCGGTTATTAACTCACTAGTATTCAGAGCTATTTCGATTTCTGATCAAGATTCTTTAACATCGGAAACATCGAAACTGACCGAAGCTCTCAGAGGGAATGGCTATTGCACTGAAGATATTACGCGTTCAATTAAAAGACATAGTAAACCAACTACGCCAAAGGAGAATGATAAAGAGCCACCATTAGGTAGTGTTGTTCTTCCCTACATACATGGCACTACAGATAAAATAGGACGATTACTTCGGCGGTCCAACATACGTACAAGCTTTAATACACATAAGAAGATTGGACAATGCTTGCGATCCCCGAAAGATCTTGTACCTTTCCAAACAGAGGGAGTATATAAAAGTCCTTGCTCCTGTGGAAAAGTGTATGTGGGAGAAACAGGACGCTCAATATCAACTAGACTTAAGGAACATGAACGATGTATTAAAAAGAAACAAATTGTTCAATCTGCTGTAGCTGAACACTAGCATAACACTGGCCATTTCATAAATGTAAAGGAAACCAAGGTTCTAGCATCGGTTCCAGGTTTTTATAAACGAAAAGTTAGAGAATCTATTGAAATATTTAAACATACAAAAAATTTCAATAAAGATACGGGTTACGGTCTACATCACACGTGGAAACCGATCTTAACACAGGGTCACGGTTCGGCGAGCACAAGTCGGGTATAAAAGCCCGCCTGAATCTCTTAGAGCTCATTCAGTGTTAAGATCTCGTGGAGTAAAGATCCCTGAAGATGCCTCGTGCAATCGAAGGCGAAACGTCGGATAGTAATTCCAATTTGACACGGTCTAATCCCAAGAATCATCATTTCTTCATCTCCAAATTTTCAATATGCACTTCAAAATTAGGGTACCATATAGATATCTCTAACCTACTACGAATTAGGGAATAAAAAAGCGATCATAAGGTTTCAGGTGACTTGAACTCCCGATTAGACCGTATAAGAAATCCCTAATTTCAATAAGACTTGGCAACAGTATCTTCAATGTTATAAATAAATGAAAACCTGCTAACAAATATCACTTCCAAGTCTCTAAAGTGTTCAACCTGTTTCAGAACAACACCGGCCACACGATACTCATACGAGTATTACATTTATTTATGTAAATCAAAGCAATTTACTAGTAGTTTTAAATCGTCATGATAAAATAAACAGTTATTATTCATACCGATAACGATGTCATTTATAAAGATGTTAAAAAATAAGGGACCTAGGAAAGACCCCTGAGGAACATCCGACGTAGCAATAAAAGTGTCTGACATATGACCAGGATACTGTAGAAATTGAATCCGAAAAATCCGTATAAATAACGTCAACCTGAGTGTTACAATCTAGACTGTCAGTATTGTCTGTATTGTGTAATAGTTCATATATTTGTTACAGTAGATCTATCAGATACAAAATCATGTTGTTCATCTATTAGAAGAGGAGTTACGTAAAAAGATAGCTGTGTCTTGATGACAAATTCGAACACTTTGCAAAAATTGAATATTATAGCAACAGGCCGATAGTTTTCTATTTTACTCCCATCGTCATTTTTAAAGACTGGACAGATTTTTCACTCTTACCACATATCTGGAAAAGCGCAGATTTTTACACAGATATTAAAAATAACCGAAAACGATTTGATAAAAGCATTTGCGCAGTCTCAAACAATAAATGGAAGGATAAGATCAGCTCCAGAATTAGATTTAACTTTTAGTTTTTCGTTTTCAGAACGTAACTAATGTTTGAATCATACGTGTCTGTATAATCAGTAGATATTATAAAACATTCCTTAAATATTTTTGCTAATGAACTAACAATGTGTGGGATTCCACAAGATTTTCTAGAATTTATGTAGGGCCAAAACGAGGGTCATTAAGGTAAGATTGGTATGATACGTTAATAAGAGTTTTTACAGTCCGCCTGATTAATTTACCGTTTATACATACATCACTCTGATTCCTTTTTTTAATAAAATCCGTATATCACCAGTAAATGAAGGCGGATATTTACTTTGTTTAACACGCGTTTTCGGAATTGCCTCTCTAAAAATAAAGTTCTGATAAAATGTTGCGACAGCATTAGTAGCATTAAGTTCCTCGTTCAGGAATGGACAATCGTGATCACACAGAAGCGGACACATTCTCAGAAAATTGACTTCTTTAAAATTATATGCAAACATTTTCAAATATCAGGCTACATTAGAAAAATGTTTTAACTGTTGCAATTAGTTTCACGTGTCGCCTTTCGCTAAATATGTCAATGTAAATATTATCATTTTCAATTAAAATTATAATTGTGACTGTACGTCATAATTGGGACTTAATACTGCAGGTCAGTTATAAGTAAATAAAAATAAATACATAAATTACTAAATAAAGCTTACCATCCGCCATTTCTAGTCAGTGTAAAGCCAAACTTGGACTCCTTGTCTACTGATACTCGAATTCCAACAATGCCTAATCCTTGGGGAGACACCACCTGTCCTCTCATTACTGCAACTCGACTATATGAAAAACATAAATTAGCAAGTCATATTGCCCTTGAATATACATATCTAGTAGTATCAAAAATCGTTAATGTAATGTATTAGAAACCACCAATGAACCTTAGGTACGTGAAACAACAAAGGGCCATGTAACAACATAGATGGGATATTTCTAATATTACTAAATAACCAATGCTATCGCCGCTGTTGTTTCAGTTTAATTTAACAAAATAATTTTTCCAAAAAAATGGTCTAGTTGTTTTTCAGTTTTTCGTGTTTGCTAAATTAAACAATAAAAAATAGAACAAATCGAAGGAATTACCTCAAAGAAAGTAAATTTATGTAATTTTGATTTTTTGTACATGCATTATAATGAGTATAAGGTAAAGACATACTGAAAATTTTAAAGTTATCGTTTATACGAATTTCTCATAGTTAAATGTTAGTAGTCTTGATGTTCATTTATCTTTGGTTTGAAAAGAAAATACAGACATTTAAAGGTGGTTTCTGATACAAAATATTCTGAGTATGAACAATAATTTAGAAACATTTTCATGAAACGGAAGAGTTCATGCAGAACTTATAGCTTTGTTTTTTTTTATCAAGCACTGTAAATTAAAGCTGCATAGTGTCGTAATAATGTAAAAACATTATGAAGTATAAAAACATCATGCTGTAATTGTAACGCAATCTGATATTCAGTGTTTGGCACAATTTTCTACATTATTTTTTACATTATTACAACGGATTATAAATACGCAGGCAGTAGTTCACTTCTAAATGAGCAAAAGATATCTATATTACAATAGTAGGGAGTGAAACGTATAATAAACTTTTGATATTTGTACAGTTATTTTGCTTGGTCACTATGATTAAAGTGAATATTTATAAGATATGGTTTTACTCAAAGTTGAGTTTTTTACTCATTATTATATAGGTATCTGTATTGCTAGGTTTTACTTACCGGTTTTCTCTCAATAAATGCTAAGCTATGTATTTAAGATATTCTAAAAATATATACTTGTTTTTATGACCTCATTCAAAACTCATGAAAACCTAATAAAGAAAAATCTTTTTTTACAACTATATTTTTTTAAATGGGAGATAATGGCTATCAAATAAACTATTAGAACTTTTTTGTAAATAGAATGTAGCAGATGTGTAGATACAAAGAATGAAACTTATTCCTGCTGTCCCATGCATTTCAAAGTTTTCTTTATCGTGATCGATCATATGCGAACTGATGAAAATCCCTTTCTATGTTTGTATTCTTAAATAGTTTCAACAAAGCTAGACCAAATATGTTTAATGTATTAAGATCTGTATTTGCACCTACGTAAAATCACTCTTGTTATTATTCTTCAATTTTTCGACATGTCATAACTCTAGTTTTGACAGTTCAAGAGCAGACACACAAGTAGTCTTTACATTAGGCCTAGTTGGATAGAGCAGACGTTAGCAGTTAATTTAAGTTAAAATTATTTCGGTTTACAGTAATTTTTTGGGTATTTGCCTAATTGAAGATTTAATCCATTGAGTCGGAGTGATCTGACAAATAAAATATCAATTTTTATTTATAAGGCCAGCCATGTGCTACACGTTTTGAAATAAGAAAATACAAATTTCCCCGGTGTAAGTATAATAAATTAGAAGTTTTGTAGTTCTTTTGCAAATTTTAAAGGATTTTTGTTACGTTAAATCTTGACAAATTTAGACATAACGCAAAAACTAAATCTTCTAGAAAGTATGGGATTTAACAACTGCAGAACGTATACGTTTATTTGTAAAGTGGGAACTTTTTGTCAGTTTTGTTTGCTGTATTTCTCTAGTTGACATAAATTCTCAGTTCGCAAAATTTATACGAAAAATATATTTTCTGTAGGAATAATTGCAATAATAATTGTGTGGTAGAATCTTTGTGAGGCGACGCCAGAGTATAGATATATACAAATAGCCGTCCTTCCGGGCGGTTACTACTTTAAGCTTAAGTTAAGGAAATCCTGGTTTTGAAGAAATAAGTTCTAATTATGACTGATGAATTCGCAACCACTGGACTACTGTTGACAAGTGCAGACCATTACTCGCTTTTTATTGGAACAGATAATGGCAACATCGTTTGCTGTCCGTGAAATAGTAGCCGATTATTCGCTAAAACCCTTAAAAAATATAAAAAAATGAAATAAAAAAAAATGTTAATAACTAAAACACAAAATGTTAAGGAAGTGAAGCTTAAGAGATGCGCTAAGTGTTTTAAAGGTCGATATTTTCTTCGTTATTATATTTTAAGAACTACCGTAGAAAAATTACGAACCATGAGCATTTACAGCATTTGTATAAAAATTCAGTTTAAAATGCTTTGGTAAAGGTGAGTGTCTTTGTGTCTAGTTGACCAAGAGATCGCTGCGGTATTCTTGATCCTTGCTGTATGTATTAAAAGATTTAGCTTTGCGCAGATACAATAATGTGACTATTTATTTCTTTTTAATGTTCATAACCCTTACGACCATAAAACGACAGCAAACGATTTTGTAGTTGTACTGTGTAAGTTCAACAGAAAAATAACGTGATTAGTCCTTGCACATTTTCGGCTAAAAAAAGAAATACTGCTTCCCGGGTTAAAACTTTTTAAAAAGTTATATTACTATTACTTTCTGTAAATATATTAAACGATTTATTAGCTTCAAAAATGTGTAAACATCATACAAAATAGATTTTATATGTTTAAGTTTTAATAAATCTAATAATAAAACTTTTTAAAACGTTCTTCATGTTAAGCTTATCAACAAAATGGATAAGAGGGCAAAATCTTGTATCTTGCAAGATAAAAAGTGTCTTCATTTGGATTCACATGTACACTGTACAATGATAAATGCGAGCAGTGACGTATTTGGGATTTTGTTTCGTGGGGTAGAGGGGAGGGTTTCGAGCTGTAATTTTTGTTGTTGACTAAAAAAGGTCCTCCCTTTCATACTACGTCGGGTCCAGACAATGGGATGGACGTATTATCGATAGGTCAGCGAGATATCGAATAACAATAGGTAAATTAAAAATATCGATACGTGTGCATTAATGACGATAACATCGATAGTTAGTTATACAAAGGTAAGGATATTTTGGTAATTCCTGTATAATTTTTGAAAAAAGTATATTTCATATGTTTATGAAAGAAGGACCTTTTTTTTGATCTTCAATAAATGTTGCTTTTAAACCGCCGTTATAAATATCGATCATCGATAGGCCGCAATGAATTACCAATAGGTAATTATTATTATCTTTATCGACTAACTTCCACCTATCGATATGTATTTTAAATAAATTGTTCGTCTAGAACGGGGGAGATTTTATTCGTTCCTTTGTGAGTTTTATGAAAGTAGGATGTAAAACCTTACCATAGCATAAACATATTGAAATTTTGTTATATATTACCGTGAATATTTGAGTTCTCGTGATGATTCTTACTTTAAAATGTAATAGCTTGCTTTGTATTTAAAACATAAGCCCCTCCTGCCCTCTTTCTTCGTGGCACTCCTGTTCTTAAAAATTCCCAAAAACATAATGTTTATAGTTGATTGATCACCTAAATACCAAGAATATGAAATTCATTCTAAATATAAATTTTCCGCTCACAATGGAATTACAAATTACTGCTAAAATGTGTCAGGTTTCAAATATATCTGTAAAATTTTAGGAAAATAAAAAAAAGGAACTTAAAATTTATTAGCCATTCATTACCTTTTAAAGAGTTAAGTTTTATAAAAGAGTTTCGTTTAATAAAAGATTACCTGTCGAAAATTTCACATGCAGCATAAAGAAAACAGTCTAATCAACATTTTTCCTAATATTATAGAACTTGTTTACATTTATCATAAAAAATATGTATTATAATAATTAGTCTTTAAGAATTATTTTGCTTTTCATTTGTAGGTATACAATTTACGTTTTGAAAAGATGAAAGAAATTTATTAATTGGAAACTATCATCAACCGCATTGAGTTCGTACACTAATACATTAATATTAATACTCCAAAATTACCAATTAATGAATTTAAGTTTTTATTGATTTTTTTATATACCAATGCATCTTAAATTGTAAATTATAAAATGAATATAAAAAAATTAAAATATTATTATTAAGAAAATTCTGTTTTGTGACTATTTTAAAATAAATATTTAAAGGGTACAAAGCATAACAAAAATATGTAATACGTACTTATATTTTTCAGCCGGTTTGTCTTAAGTTATCCAGACTCTGGTAAACTGTTTGGTCATACTTACTAATATGTGCCTAATTTAGCACCATCCGTTATAACCTTCGTTACGCAGTCACCCGAGCATTGCATAATTACTTGAGAGGAGGACAATCATAATTATAATACACAGTAAATATATCAACTTGCGCGTTTGTTAATTGCTTGACACGTCTTCACACCTTATAAATACCCATTATCATAGTGACACAGCAGTTAAACTTTAACAGTGTGTATGTGAATATTGGACAAAATGCAGCGATGCAGAATAAGGGTCCCTTTGGGAGAATTAATTATAAAAGGTGCGATAAAGGATATAGGGTTTTACAGAGGTTACAGGTTAATGTGTATAGAGCAGCTGAGTAAAGCTTAACATAAATTTCATAACTTCAACATTTACCATTGAAAATATTGGTTTCATGGTAATTGTTCTTGGTCTCGGCCGATGAAATTTATTATTAGATATGCTGAGCTTTATGCAGCGAGCTCTAGGGAATGATGCTGACACGTAGACAAGGGTAGGAGTTCGGTTTGAGCCGTCATATAATTTAAAGTGTAATGTTTTGCTTGTTGGATTTTTCAGTATTAAAGATTCGTGTAACTAACTATTTATGTGATACAAGTGAAAAGTGGAAAGTAAAATTATTAAATATATATACCGTTCACTCTATTTATGTTATTAGGTTTAGCGTTACAAATATATATATACAAAAATTCATAATTGGCCTAAAAAATCTGCTCATTTATCAAATTATTCAAGTATTCTAGTATAAAGAATATTTGAAATTGTATTCGTATTTACCAATATTTCAAATTGGTAAACGAATGTTCATGCATAAAACATTATGATGGTGTATTTTATAGTTGTGTCATTCTACCCACTATTATATAAAATAACCTAGAATAAAACAACGAATATATATATATATATATATATATATATATATATATATATATATTTTTTTTTTATATAATTAATTTTGGTTTATATAATATACAATGTGCATTTAGATGTTCATACTGCGGATACCTTTCACAACTTAAAAGAGTAAGATGCTCCTATATTTATAGATTTCTTCAGTTGTGAGAATTTCACTTAATTTATAATGTAAGACTATTATAAAATTACTTTTTAAAGTTTTTGTTAAAACAGAATTGTGCAAAATACAACGCAAAATATATTCAATCAACTGATTGACTTTAGTCAATAGAGAGACTCCTGTTTACACATGCGACAACATAAAAGTAGGGCTTATAATAAAAACCATAAATTTGCATTAAAGTTGATGAACAAATAAAGTTCGCCCCAAAAAATATTAAAATTCACTGAATTTGGTATCTGTTTAATTGACTAGCGAACATACTGCTACAAAAAATATATTTTCAATTTTATGAAATTAAAAAATAATAAACGATTACTCATGCATATTTGAAAATAATGTAAAATTAAAATTTATGGAGCATGTGCGATAACAAAATATTGCTAATAATATATCAACGGTATCTATGAATATAAAATTGGTTTGTATTCATTGTTTTAATAAATTACGTTGAAAACATTCAATTATTTTATTTTTGTAAGTTTCTAGTAATGTTTTAAATTTTTTAAAAATTCATTATAAAATTTAGAATCTTAATTTATAACGAAGAAAATATATGCATTTCGTATTCATTTTAAAATTGATCATTTTCAGATAAATTAAATGTTTTTCTTTAGTAAATCATATTTCAATAGTCATCCTAAATCTATTTGGAAGAAAATATAAATAAAAAGAAGAGGTAGGTTTATAGGAGTATGGAATCAGATTAAAGTATTCCAAAAACTGTTCTTTAAAAACCGGTACCTTAATTTTGTTAGAAGCCTATCACGAAGCAAACTAAGTAAACTTTGCATTTAATGTTTTTTAAGAAATAGCATTGAAAATGTTTTTACCCTTAACGAACATATATAAGGATTTACTCTAGTAAGGCGAACATTGAACATTAGGGTTGTTCTTGCTAATATTTATTTTTTGTATATCTCCCTAAGCGAACAATTGAGGATTTTTAATGATATTTTCTAACTATATAATTATGAACATTTATTTATTTAAAAATAACTCTTTGGTAACTAATATGGTTGTTTCTTAAAGCAATATTTGATTATAACCATCCTGCAAATACAAGAAATTGCAAAATGCATACTGCATATTGCATGGCAAGTATATCTTAGTTCTTATTTTATATAATGTCACAACAATGAACATCGTACTATTTCATGTTATGTTACAAAATAATATTTTAATAAAAATATCCGTTATAATTATAGTATGTTTTCGTTGTTGCCTATGAAACTTGCTGTAAGTAAAACCTTATACACAGTCAATCGAATACCGGCAGAAAGCCAACTTTAAACTGCGTCATCGGCATTAAGACTCTTAGGCTAGTCGCCCATAATAACTGCTCGTGCATACGTGGTAATTGCCGCAAGTACTCAATTTAATTGCATGCGATGCGATTTATCGCGAAGTTAGTAGACGGTCAGCTTAAGGATGTGCTAAGTAAGAACGGTAACGAAAAAACGAAGGTTAGTTTCCTTCTTGATGCTATTGCTCGAAGTTTTGTTCCCGGTGGAATTGTGCATTTTCAAATAGCCGGTATAAAGATTCTAAAAATATTAAATGAAAGGTCGCACCACCAAGTTTGGAGTAAAATGCGTATTTTCTCGGCAAGCCCCAACTGTGTGGGGTGCCTACACTAAGTACAACTTTTCGAGACGTTAACCTTGCCATAGATTGGTCACCTTATATTTCGGTACCTACACGTAGCATCAAGGAAGCTTTTTCGTTACAGTCAATTATTCCTTGCTTACCACACTACTTAGAATCTTGACGTCAATGAACTTTCCTACTATCAGGGATACTTTTTGCATGTTGTAAAGTTGACTGATATTGGTATTCGAGACTAAACTATCCATTTTATTAATGCAGTATAGATCCTTCATCTATCTAAACCCGAAAGTCGGTGGGGTAAGATGTCATTTGAAATTAATCACCTTAGTTTTTTTGTTTTAGCGTTAACAATTTATGTAAGTATTATATAAATTAATATAGGCTAGTGAATAAAGGAACCGATTTTAATTGAACTTCTAAGTATTTTTAATAATTGTTGTATTAACTAAACCTATAACGGTTGCAAATAGAGCGAATAGTATTTCCACTTCTTTATTATTTTCAGTATCTTTTAACTCGTATCATATTTGGCGCGTTAACTTCTCTTACCTTTCGTGCGCACATTTTACTTCTACTTTAAATCTGATATTACTAGAAATTAATCAGCATTAGTTGAGCAGACATCTGGATAGAAACAAATTTCTGCAATTTCTGGAAACAAGCGGAGGTTACCCGTCGTTTCCAGAACAATAAATTGATTCGACTTAATTGTAATTTTTCTAGTTTAAATGAGAAAATTGAAATTTCCCGGCTTTTCAGGTTCAATTAATATGTTTTTTAATTAATTATTAAGGATTACTAGAAATTGTAGCGGCAATAGAGGCCTAGAAATTTTAATTTTCTAATTTTTTTTAGTATTGTAGGTAAGTGGTTAAGTTAAGGATATTAATGATAATAATGAGTAATGAATAATATACAGATGGCGCAGCGATAGAGCATACTGTTACATTGCAACGAAATAGAATAGAATATCTTGTATAGGCAATATAATGAAACACAAAAACCTTAAACAAAGTGTAAGTTTTAGTAAGGTATCTTTTTATACAAAACGGCGTATAGAATGAATGTAAATGCAAAGCGAAAACAGTTTTCAAATAATTTCTTAATTAAAAGAAAAATCCTAATCTAATATAGGTTGGTGTTTCATTATATTTGCAAACAAGACAAAGAAATAAATACCATACCATAAAAAGCATGATTAACGAATAACACACAAAGAACGATACATAAAATATTAGACGAACAAACAGAAAGGTGAGGTCATGTAGAATGTGTAATGGATAATTTTCAGCTTTGCAAAATATTGGTACGGTTAAAAATTAATAATAAAAGCATTGGTCTCTTTTTTAATGAAAGTCGGTTTTTAATTTCAGATAAATTTAAACTATATGGAAAAAAAATAGTAGGAACATTTTTTTAACGATCATATTAATAAGGTCTAAGTTTAAACAGTTTTAAAATCTTTTCAAAAAGAAAATAATAAATCCTTATTGTAACAATGGTTGTCTCTTAATTGAATTCTAATAATGTTGAAGCAATTGCTTGTTAATGTAATTGGTATACAATTACATTAAAAAGTCCTGAATAAATTCGATATACTATTTTGGGAGAACACTTTAATAATATATAAATTAAGGTTTTGTTTGGGCCCGTATTTTTTTTGTTGCTAATTCTTTTTATGAGGTCAATATGTACAGGGTGGTTTGATATCAGAAATATTAAGTCAATATCATGTTTTTAAGGTTAAATTAAATAAAGCTATTTTCCAGAGATGGAAATCATATGTGAAACCCAAACATAATATATAACAATTATATCTAATAAAAAGTCGAAAATACACCCATGTACTTTTTGTCAGTACTTACGATACGAAACCTATCTGTATAAGGTCCTGTGATCAGATTTTTGTTCTTTTTTGTTTTATTGTACATCACTCTATTTCTTAATTTTGCTCATATATATTATTAGTTCTAAACATCATGTATCCGACAGTATTATATATATATATATATATATATATATATATATATATATGTATATATAAATACATTGATGTATAGCGGCATCTTTTCATTAACACGTAGTAACGCTATGGTGGTTGCTACTTGAATACAATTTAAATTTTAACAGCTGATCCGCAGACAATATATGGTATTCCCATGAAGTCTATACTAATAAATAAATAATAAATACTAACGAAATTCTTCAATTTTGCACCTCAATAATCCTCCATGATTAGACCAAAATATCAGATTGAGATATAAGTCATGTACTACATAAGTCACATATTTCTCTTTCTTTTTGAAACCATAGATGTTTTTTTTGGGAACAAGCCTTTTTTAGATCCTGTGTAACAAACCTTAGTAAGAAGTGTTTTTAGTCTGTTATTTCAGCAATATAGATCTTATGGTAGCAGCTTTATTCTTTTTTCAGATACTTGAGTTTTGTAGATTGCGAAATAAATTTAGGCTAGTGCTACTAGCTTTGTACGTTTGTAGCACTGTTTTCGCAAAATCTCAGCTTATTTTAAGTTTGTAAGATTACTTTGAACATAATAAAGTTCTTTCCTTTTCTTCAGACAGCATTCTTTTTAGGCAGACTAACAGGAATTCTCATTCCACATATTAACTGTGCTGACAACTACAAATGTGTCTTCTATTCGTTTTACTCTAACTTAGGCAATTTAGATCTATAGTTACTGGCAATCGTATAGTTTACATATACTTGATAATTGTTTGTCAAATAAGCTCTCATATCTTAATATTAATTAAATTACCATTTTTAACGTTAAGAGAAATAATGAGGGACATAACATTATATTTTTGACATGTATTACTTGTACCTATTGAACTCATATAAAAAATACAAAATAAAAACTTTGGTATTAGGTTCTGTCGCTTAGATTACCATTTTTAATAGCATAAATGTCTTTAAGTTCGGTTCATTGATTACTGACTTAGATATATAATTATATTATAATAACATATAATTAGGGATTGTATAATGTATCAAATTACCATCAATTTAGGGTATCCTAAATATTGACGTATAAGCTAATATGTTCGGGATTACTGAAGTTAAGAAAACCAGGGTAAAATTCTATAAAAATAAAAAAAGGATCTCAAAATATGAGCAGTTTGTCTTCCATGCTCTTTTGAAACCTAATAAGTTTGTCATTTTCTAGAAAACGAAAGAGTTATAACGAATGTCAAAAAATATCTTTACAGAGTTTGGCCTCAGGTGCTTTAACAGTATATGTGAGGTTCCTTGAACACGTAAACTATATTCTTATAAAAAATCTTTCTTGGGAATAGTGTTCATCATATAACACATCATTGATGTTCGATGATTTTATTTTTTTAAAAACTTTTCGACCATTTTATGGCCTTCATTAGTCAAGTATAAATAAGTTGCCAATTTTCAAAGATGAAAGTTAAATAAACCCTACATGATTCTATTATTAGTAAACGTCTTAATGTATCGTTGCACTTAAACCGAACATTACAGGCAGAATTTATTGTTTGTACAACACTATATTTCAGTAGAATTAAAGGTCAAGTTGATTGTAAAAACTGTTTAAAGGATATGTTAAACGATTTGTAGGTCCAAAGTTCCAGAAAAAATATGATATTCAAGGTTATGAAATCTAATTTAAATTACTTAAAACCAAACTTTATTTAATGTCGTGTTTTATTTTCGAAATAAACAGGCTTAGGCTTGTTTTCAAAATCTTATGATTTTTTATATTAAGTAATTTTTAATATATTTTCTTGTAAAAAAAATTAATTAAAAAACGTGAAACATTTCAATAATGTGTACGAAGACTGATTTCTCATTAATATATAAAATATATTTTCTTGTGAAAAAATTAAATTAAACGCTAGACAACTTACTAGATATGGTTAGGAAAGCTATTAGATGACAAACTTTTTTATAATCAGTGATCAGGTATAATGGATGCATAAATATATAAATCTTGAACATCTTTGCAGTCAGAAATTAAAGAATGATATTTTTACCTTTTTTTGTTACGTTAGGAAACATATTGTTTGATCTATTAGCAATGAGTCAAGCGACGTATCAATACAATTATTGATGGAACGATTGGAGACATAAATAGGGTAATTTAAGATTATTTAAAAATTCAAAGTACAACCCTACCTCCATTCTTCGAAGAAAGAAAGCAATAAAACTTTCTTGAACCTCTTTAAATCGTAAACAATTAGGTCATAAAGCCTCTTGAACAACCTGTACAATTTTGATATTAGTTCGAAAGGCAAATTTTACTGCCTTAATAACCTTCATGGGTAATTTGTCTACAGCTATTTTATCTCCCTATTTTTTATATTTGTAATTAAATAATTCTCCAAATGCTTATTATATATATATATATATATATATATATATATATATATATATATATATATATATATATATATATATATATATATATATATATATATATATATATATATATATATATATATATATATATATATATATATATATATATATATATATATATGTATATAAATATATATATATATGTATATAAATATATATATATATATATATATATATATATATATATATATATATATATATAGTCTTTTTGAATTTTATTAGACAAAACTGAAAATAGTGTAATGTAGGAGAAAATCTAGCCATTAATAATACTTAATAAAAATTTCTCTTTTGCTGATTAAGGGCCTCTTAACGAAAATACGTTTAAAAAGGATTTCACTAGGCTAGACTTTCCATGTAAGTATGTATGTAACAGGCAGTATATGGATAAACAGACAAACAGACAGAGAACGAATATGGGATTATGCTGCGACTTACCGCGGTGTAAAGGAGTTCCAGAACTCGCTACGGGTTGCAGCAGCGACACAGAGAACACAAGAGACAGGACAGTTACTAGTCACTCATGTAATACTATACGTTTGACATGAATATTTTATGATGGGGCGCAAATTAAAAGTTTAAGCATTGCATTCTGAGCAGAGTATTATTACAATTAATAAAAAAAAATAGATATATCATATAAACTCGACGTCACATTGCTGCTAATATTAATCGAGTTATTATTGTGATATTTAAATTAAACCAAACTGCTTTAATATACTAGGCAACAGGTGACAATGACAGCCAAAAATTTCATTAAATTTAGAGAAATTATATTGTTTAAATTCTCAACGGAACCCAAAATCAAAAATCTCTTGTAAAAATAGGCAATTTACTTGCGTTGTGTGTTTTTTTGGAGAAAATTGTAAATTTCAACAGACATTCTGTATACGGTTGTACTTTTGCAATCTATAAAAGAATGTAGGAAGATTTTTATAAAATACCCTATATTTTGAAATATATTTGTTATATTAATTTAGAACAATGTTTTTAAACGCTCTCACATCCCTACCCTCTGATAAGTCGAACAATATTATTTTAACCACCCCCTCATCTACTTTAAACTCCACCAAGTAAAAATTAGCTGTTAAATATAGATGTATATAAATGTGACACAGTATTTGTGAATAATGTAAAGTAGTAAATATAAACAAGGTAACAAACATTTTATAAAAAATATTACAAATTTTTGATAAGCCAATACAAATAAGACGACTTCCGTAGTTGTTATTGGGTCACGATGGAATTAATCTTAGTGCAGACAGACAAATACCTGTCCGATTTGTCGTAGTAGAGCACTAAAAATTGTAATATTATATTTTTATTGTTATATTTAAGCGACCAATCTAACAACTTTGTCATTTAGTTTCGAATAATCTTCAGTAGCAATAGACAAATGTTAATATTATTTTTTTTAGGTATACAGGTAGAACAAACTGATCTTAGCACAAAGAATATTTCAAATTAATAAGCTGAATTTTTTTAATATTTTAAGGTAATTAAATTTATTTTATTAATTGTTTTCTCCTCTATTCATTCTCTCTCCTCTATTACCCATAACAACAAAAGGTAAGATGGGCGCGCGCTCTAAAACCTAGACGCATAGAAAGTGCATATACAATATCGGTCGGATAAATCGCGACCCCCTAAGTGCACCCCCAGGGTCCCGACCTAGAGTTTCAAAAAGACCGAATTTAAAGAAAAGCAAACAAAATGAATTAAGTAAATACTTAACATAGATGAAATGATGAAATTAAACGTAACAAGAACTTATAAAAAAATTAAGGCAGGTTCCAGATAAACTAAGGCCTGCAACTGGTCTGCCTTTTGGAAATAATTTTGATTTTGTGGACAACGTAAAAACCGTACAGGGTACAAACTTACTCAATATGTTTGGAATCAATTAATATAACATAACTTTTACTTTATGGAGATTCCCGATATTTAAAAAGTTTATAAATTTAGAGCCAATAAAACACATATTCATATCACGAATTAAAATTCAATTTCTAGATCTTATTTAAATTCAAACAAAAACATGTTTTGTTTTTATTTTATTCTGTATAAAAGTTTTCTATGTATGAGAGATGTGGAAAATGTTTGAAATACACCTGGATATAATACCAAAATTATAAAAAATTTTTTTCGAAAAAAAACCGGAAAGACCACACTGAGTTAAAAATGTTCATTGCTACACGATCTGACGTCATCCAGTATATTCCTTGTTTTGGAACTTGACACATATTTCTAAAAAACAGTCAATGATGAAGAAACAACCTGTTCAGCGCCGAAATTTTTTTATATTATTCTAAAATGTATTAATATGATTGTACAATAACAACCACCATAACAATTAACAAATCTACATAATTTTAAAATTCTTGTTAGATTTGGCTTCTTACTTTCCTTTTTATTATATTTTACCTGATTGTTGCACTGTACTTTTTGCCTACGTGGCGTTGTCTTCAGTATTGCGATTTGTATATTTGATTTAAATGGTGAAATAAATAGTGAACTTCGACTCTGATTTTACAGTATATTGTAAAATAATTAATAATTAATGTATAATGCATTTTATGAAAATTCTGGCTGTCCGATTGGACTATTATGATTGTCAAGAATTTAAGCCAAGAAATTCTTAGTGAAACAGAAAGTTAGAAAAATAATATTAATAAACCAATAGGATACTGCTTCATTTCTATTTAAAAAAATCGGATATTCGTACAATTTTAGTACAATCCTATTACCCATTGTAGTTAGAATAAAATATACATGTCTCATATGTATTACCTTAACTTCAATAGTCAAGATCATATTCGAATATTTCTTAGCTTTAATTTATTAAAGGGTTCATTTACAAGAGAACTCATCGAAACCGTTATCAATTTTGAGGTTGTCAACAGAATTTTAATTAATTGATATTATATTCTAATTTGGATGTTGTGTTTTTTATTCATTTACTTTTGTTAAGAAATCCTTGGACAAATAATGAATTTATATTTCCGAGTTTCCGAACATAATTCTTTCACTTTACTTTCTGTAAATTTTTTAAACATTTGTAAAACATAAATAAATATATATTTTGAAACCTACATATACCCAAAGATTATATTATATCATATTTTACAAAACTAAACTTAATTTGAAGGCTTGTCATAACTTATACTTATTAAAGATCCTCTATTTAAGGATATTGTTGAAACTAGTATCAGATAATTGCTTAAACCCTTAAAATATAACTGAATATCTGTAAGAAAAAGTCATAATCTATTTTGAATTTGTTCGATAATGTACAATACTTTTAAATACATACACAATGGTTTTTATCTCTTAACTTAGTTTTAAATTTTCTTATATTACGACGATCTTGATTATTGAAATATGTTCAGGTTCAAATCATTTAGCGCACTCTCATTTGTTCATTCAGTCAACCGATTTTTGACAGGACAATATGACAGACACAATTAAAATAAAATTTAAAATAAACAAATCTAATATCTACAGACATATGACAGACACAAGTTGCAAATATAGGTTTATTCTACGGTAAATAAATGAGGAATGTATCATCTTAAGGCCTCTCCCAACGTTAATGGCAAACTAAATAATTCTAGTTTAAAAACACTTATTAGTTCTATTGTTTTTCATTCGTATACTTATTAGTTTTAGATAATGTATATGCAGAATTCATTATCGTTTCTTTTGGAATTTGTTAAAACACATTATAACCGGAGAGCTTGTGACAAAAAACTGCAAGAGTTTTTAACGGCACATTTTTCAATATGATGTTTTTTTGTACCGGCACGGCTGTTCAATTTGGAATGGTATCCGACCATAACTCGGTAACCGTTGATCAGACAATTATGGAGAAAAAATATTTATTGGTAAATCGGCCAAAAAAAATGGCCGCTAGGGGGCGTAACAGCAACTCAAAAATGGAAATGTCGATTTTCTTTTGAATTTTCCTAATTAAGGTTTATCGAAAATATAAGCATTGTGTTCTTCAGACAATTATGCAACTTTCTGATATGTATGTTTTTTCCTTCAAACGTTTATCTCTGTTTTGGATGAGCCGATTACGTTGAACTTGGTGTCAGAAAAACCGATTTCTTTTGCTCTTACGAAGAGATATAAACTGTACCGTAATGATTTTATTACTGGTCACTAGATGGCGTTATTTTCGTAATTCTTCAAATAATACGTATTTTCTCAAAAAAATCCAATGGTATGATATCAGTTTTTTTGTCATAAGTTAATTTAAGGTTATGAAAGATATCGAACAGTGAAATAAAAAATCCAGGTTCGTATTTAAATTTAAGAAAATCATGATGGCCTCTCGAATCAGAATCGTCGCATTGAAAAACTCTCATCCATCTCACCAATATGTAGGGAAGAAAAAGTGATTATGACGAAATGAAAATTATTTTTATCTGTTATTTCAACTAAGCCTAAAATGATAAAAATACTATAAAAGTTATTTTTTGTTTTTTTTTTTAGTTTTTTTAAAATGGTAGGCTTAGTTGAAATGAAAATAATTTTCACTTCATCGTTGTCACTTTTTCTCCTCTACAAATTGGTGGCAAATACGGACCTGGATATTTTACTTCATTATTCGATACCTTGTATAACCTTCAATTAAGTTATGACAAAAAACTCATATTATACTATTTGATTTTTTTGAGAAAATCCGTATTATTTTAAGAATTACGAAAAAACAGCATCTAGTGACCACTAATACAATTATTACGGTACAGTTAATAATTCTACGTGAAGAGCAAAAAAATCGTTCCATGTAATCGGTTCATCCAAAACAGATATATAAACATTTCAAAGAAAAAAAGTTTGTCCCTTCCCCACCACTTTATTTAAAATAGAATAAAAAAAGATAAGCAGCAAAAAATTACATAATTGCCTGAAAAATCTTATATTTTCGACAAATATTAATTAGGAAAATTTAAGAGAAAATCAGCATTTCCATTTTTGGGTTGCTCTTATGTCTCCTACCGAGTCATTTTTCGAACTTAAAAATAATTTCCAGCGCTTTTCCTTGGCCGATTCCCACATAAATATTTTTTCCCATAATCTAGTGATCAACGGTTACCGAGTTATGGCCAGAGACCAGCCTTAATTGGACACCCGGTACAATAAATAAATTTAGGGCCAGTATCCAACTATTACGAAACACTTGTGGTGGTATTATATTTTTTACTATTACAGTTTAAAATGAAGCTTTAGAATGTGTATATTGCATTTCACCAAAGATCGACTATACTTCGAATAGACAGTCCATCAGATACCAATAAATTAAACATATTAACTGCTTGTGTCGCAGTTCAATTAGAACGCACGCAGCAATATGTTGTTTGGCGTTGCCAGGAGTGTCTATTTATTAAAAAATACAATACACAAATTAAGCTTGTTTAAAAACGATTTTAACCAGCAGATGGAAGCAATATGTCGCGGAATAGCAATACTGGATGTTCTGCAAGGCTAACTATACGGAGTACAATATAAAGTTGGGATTCATTTAGGGGTTAATTTATTTTACTATGGATGAATAGTCTATTCACAGTATTATAAGTTTTTGATTTAACCCGGAATAACTAAAATGTTTCTAATGTTAAACTATGTCGCACCCATAACTTTTATCGAAGTTTGAACCAAAATATATAATTGCTGGTCACACGCAACAAAATTTTACCTCGGAAAAATTATGGAATATTTTCAAAATGAAATATGATTATGAAGAGCAATTTTCAAGATCTATAAACAAATTCTTCCCAGAATTAACAAGTTGTGCTCGCTTTTGACAGTTAGCAAGCAATAAAGTATGCACGTTTTGGAATTTTTTTTCCACCGGTAATCCGCGAAAAATGTAAGATTATTTTTACTAATACCCTGCTGAAGTAGGCAATTATTAAAAAATAGTTTGATGAATGAATTTTTACCTGTTTTTATTTTTATGTTTTATGGGGTATCTTTAGTTTTTTGTACCCTATGATAAAATTAACTTGGTTTTTATCCGAATTTCTCCTTACAACTATTAAATATGCATTTACCTGCTCTAGCACAACATATATCCGATGACTTGCATGACGCTATAGTTATGAGAAAATTATATTTATATGCCAATTTTAATTTTTTTAAACCGTATAGTTGACGATGTGCTGTAAAAGCAGTCATTACGTTTGTTAAATTTTACTATTGTTTTTGTGACCATTGGTTAAAAATATCGAAAAAGCTTTATGATTTTTATCTTGAATTAATAACTATGGAATATACGTGGTTTTGATAAACGAACGGACGATTAACTGGATGTCATTCACAATTAATTCAATAAAATGCGGTTTTTGGTGTTGTACTACCTAAATCCTTTCCTCCCTAAGTTAAAGCTTTAAACAGGAAACGAAATGTTTCATAATAAATATCATAGAGAAATCGTTTAAATTAACACAAAGATGTAAAATACAAATTTTGTATTATTAAAGTAAGAAAAGAGTAAATATAACGCATAAAAACCTTAAAAATTGAACCATTTAAAAGAAGCACAAACTCTTTCCTTTAATTTGCCACGACATCACCCTGGTATAAATAAAAATAGTCTAAAAATATTTTCGTAGATTTACGAAAAAATATACTTTATGAAAATTACGTAATTTTATATGACTTGCTGTACAAACAAATTTCTTGCTAACTGCTAAAACCAAAATCAACTCATTAACTCTGGATTGCTAAAATGTCTTGAAAACATTGTTTAAGGAGAAGCAAGAACGAAGAAGAAATGAAAATGGTTTACTTGGTATACCCAGTTTATTTTCATCATTAAATAAAGCACGATATTAAACAATATAAACTTGGTACGAAAATTTTACATTTAAATTATAACTTCTCCTATTACATTACTGACTCTCCTTGTACGTACTAGGAGCAAGCGATTCAAAAATTAAAGAAAAGGTTTTACACTCAAAATCGACGAGAAAGGTTAAATAATATGCATTGAATAATGGGTAACATAGTCCGCTTGTATTCATTTCTAAAATTCTAATTGCTTTGTAGGGATTCATTTGAATAGAAGTATTTTATCAGTTTATTTTTAAACTGTGAAATATATCTATGGTTCGATCCCCGCTCGTACCATAACTTTTGCTGTTGATTATAAATATTTCTAGGGATTCATTTATTAGTCAAAATTGCTAAATAAAATCCCCCTGAATTTTAAAAGTTTCACTGTGCAGATGAAAATTGTTTACTTACTGACTTCCCACTACTACAAAAAAGAACTATTATCGACTAGTTATGATTAGATCTGTTATTTTCAACGAGGTCGATTAAAATTAAAAACTAGACTTTTGCTAAAACTTGTACATGAAATATCTTTTGCACTAATATTATGAAATATCAGGTATAAATATTTGTTGTTGAAACAAATATGCACGCCATCATTGCATTAATAGTGCTTAATGCACAGCATTGTATTGTGGTCGGCATTTCCATTAATAATATTATTTCGCTTTTGTCAATAATTGATTAGATTTTAATGGCCTAAAACATTGTGATAGCTATTTGCTGGCATGCATATTGAATGTATTGCCTAACTAATACACTGAATTACACTATAGCAACTTTTCCTGATGATATCGATCCATCATGCATTTGTAATAAGCCAGACAATTTACCTAACATACGGTAAAAAATAATCATCGCATTACTGTTTGTGGCGAATTGTAAAATAGGTTCTAAAGAGTATGGAATAATGTTTCTGCAGGTTTAACCTTATAGTTTACACAAGTAAATGTTTAGATACATTTTTTCTAAAGAAATACGGAAGTTATAACAGTGTATTTTGCTTGTAACTAGTAAAAACTACTGCTTTTCCAGAATTTTGGTAGCACGAAATTCTCTAATAAACAGTGTAAAACTTTTGACATGGTAACACTTATTTTAACAGATATTATGTATGATCACCAGACCGCACAGTCTAGATTTAAAGTTATTTGGGAAATTATTTTTTTTTACTTTTCTATTTGACAGATAGACTGGACACGAAATTCCCATTGACTTCATACTATTCAAAGACATGAATTATTTTATTGTTTTGGGGTTCATATCTTTCTATAATCGGGTTCAATTCTTTCTAGGCATAATGTACAGGGTATTAGGGGTTTAACTACAAATATTTTAACATAGGATAGATTGAACGATTTTAAACAAAATATTTTTATAAACCATCGGCAAATTCGAAACGGTTTTCGAGATATTTAATTTTGGAGAAGGTTTCAACTAATTCCAAGACAACATGGCAACATTGGTATTTGCCTGGACATCATTGTGATGACAATCTCATCACCTGTGTTATGTCAACAATGAAGTATAAAAAAACCTGTAGATTTGAAAACGATTCAATTCTTTTATTTTGATTATTTTTTTGGAACGTATGAACTAAATTTTTAATAAATTGAAGTTTGTTAGTATAATATCGGCGTGTATAAAAAAGTAATGATAATCCGTTTTTAAATTTTTTAGATTATTTAATTATTAATTTATAATTATAATTAAGTTTATTAGTTCCCAAAAATGAATAAAGAATATGAACTTAGCAAGCATGTTAGTTAAGCACTAGGGCTCTAAGTAATTCACACACTAAGAAAAGTATTTTAAAAATTTTTCTTGAACAGTTTCAAGAACGTTAGGTTTTTGTCTAATTTGTTCCGCTTTCTAAGGTCATCTTCAATTTTAACTCACACTAATGCTTTCATGTGGCCCCAAAAATAAAAATCAAAGGGGTTTAGGTCTGGTGACCTCGGAGGCCATTTT
Organism: Kuschelorhynchus macadamiae; assembly: GCA_030620095.1. Classification (NCBI taxonomy): domain Eukaryota; kingdom Metazoa; phylum Arthropoda; class Insecta; order Coleoptera; family Curculionidae; genus Kuschelorhynchus; species Kuschelorhynchus macadamiae. The sequence continues at coordinate 608,699 of JAUTXW010002049.1, read as the reverse complement.
CTAGGTTCCTGTTTCGACCTATCCACCTATTATCAAACGTATTATCCAGATGTTGTAACACATTCCTATGAATGTGGACACGAGCTCCACCATGCAAAAACCAGGCACTGGCTCGCTGAGCTGAAGGAATATCTTTTAAAAGAGTGGGCAAGTCATTAGTTAAACATTGGAGGTATGCCTCTTCTGTTAAACGCCTTGGTAGCTCAAAAGGTCCGATTAACCGGTTGTGGATTTTCTTAAGCTCAGGTATGAGTGTTATGCTAATTTAAAAATCCATCTCTGGCAAAACAACGTTCATGGATTGTCACTATGTTTAAAGTAAAATTTTTTCGGGTTAAGTCCTTTAAAGACCAAGCCTGTACTCGCTGCACATGATGAGAGTACAGAAGATTTTCACGAAGGATACGATGAATGCTCCAATTAGAAAATCCAACTTGTCGCGTGATATCCCGAGTGCTCAAATCAGGGTTTGCCTCCACTAGGGCTAAAATATGTTTCTGGTTTTCGGGTATTATTTGCCTTTCAGGCCCCCGATCAGTTTCACGGACGTTTACACTTCCCGTATCGCGAACTCTCTATAAAACCGCCACAAATGTTCTGTCGTTAGGACACCTCCTGTTAGGATATCTTTCCCGGTATGCTTGGGCAATTCAATCTACACTCTCCATAAATGGGCATTCAATCTACACTCTCCATAAATAAGTAACATGTCATGCATGCATATTCAATATTCGTATAAATAAAAATCGAGTTTTTAAATCCCGACTACGTATTAAAATGGTATGGAAAGAACCAAAAAACAAGACAACTACATCTGATATATATGCAAATTATTACGGTCGTTGAAGCCTGCTCGTTTCTCTACGGTGGGCAGTGTTGCCGTATTCAAATAAGTAATCTATGGTATAATAAAACAATTTATTCACTTTTTATTTTTTAAATTTAGGTGGTTCAGATATTTTACTGAGAAAAAATGTGTAGGCATTTTGTAGAAAACCATATTATAATTAATGGTTTTACACAATAAAATTAATAAATGTGTTAACGATGTGTTTAAAAATTAATAAAACAAAATACAACTTTAACGCCGTTTTTCTCAAGAATGGTAAGGAATTGATCCTATATTATTTAAGCATGTTTTAATCAAAATGGTCCAGACTATCACGTGTTAAAATATTTGTAGTCAAGCCCCTAACACCCTGTACATAAATTTGCATCAATGTTCGTCCTGTATATCTACAATCTACCTACTTAGCAATTAGACATTAGTTTGATAACGAAGTGTTTTTTAAGTTTTCAGCTTGCTAATTTTAAAAATATATCAATTTTCTAATGTTATATTGGTTTACTGAATGATAATAGACACCTAATTCACTCCGCAGTGGTATTCTAAGTATATCCGTCTATGCTCTATGGAGCGTAAACAACTATTTGCTTTATTCTCTTTATTAAATACGCACCAATAGAATTCCCCCAGCGGGATATTCCTATGTTACAGGGCGGGTATCGATCCACTTTTATGTTTTGTTATTTCTTCCGTTCTTTATCACAGAGCGGAAGCATTTTCTGGAAATTTCGTCATAATACATTACCCCGGAAGATAAAATTCAGTCTGTATGATTGTAAAAAACCACACGATTGCAAAATTAAATCTGAAACTGATAGTGGAAATGAGAGGTTGCCAATATTTAATAATGTTTGACAATATACTTGCAACGAAATTTCTTCAAATAAGTAATTTAAATGGTAAATTTTTATATGTTTTCGCTAAACTGGTTCCACCAGTATTAAATTGCCTTTATTTCTAAGAAAATGTAGAAAGACAAAAATTAATTTTTGTATTTACAAAGAAATGAAGAAGGCATTAAAGCTATAGTGTATCGAAAGCCTTCATACTACTTCTTATATCAGAGTTGTACCAATATCTTATATTAGAACAAGCAGGCGTTCTTCCCGCCTTCGCGGGCGTATATGGAACTCCTTTTTTGGAGCATATCGGCTATGCGCTTAGTATTACCACATTTATGTTACGTATTAAATTTTTAATCCTCATCATTACAGTTGCCGTGCCCTTTGTTTGCTAACCTTGTGTCAAATAAAAAGGTTTCGTTTCTTAGAGTTATTTAACTTTGATTACTATAAAAAAGTTCGAAAACCTATCCTAACCTAACCTAAAGCTGATTATAACTCAGCAGACTACGCCCAAATCATAATTATTAAAGATACAAAAAACAGTTTCGTTTCTTCCAGTTATTTAACTTTGGTTTTTATAAACTGAATCATAACTCAGCGGACTACGCCCAAGCCATAATTTTTAAACATACAGAAAAAAGTTTCATTTCTTCGAATTATTTAACTTTAGTTATTATAGAAAAGTTCGAAAATCTATCCTAACCTAACCTAAAGATGATCTTAACTCAATCTACCACACCCAAACCAAAACTTTTAAAAATAGAGAAAAAAGTTTCAAATAAAAATTACAGAAAAATGTGGAACACCAATACTTTTTCAGATAATTGAAAGAAAAAAATTGAAAATTTTGGTTCACGGTTACGCAAAAATGGAAAAAGGACACGCGGAACAGAGGGATGTAAAAAACATCCAAAAAACTTATCAAAGAACCGAATGTTCAAGGTCAAATCCTTGAGATGGGATTTTTTGTTTATTTTTGCCGTAATCAGCGTCCAAAAATACGCCCGATTCAGTTTTTTTTTTGAAAATCGAAACTTTCATTTCAAAAAGTACCGTCTGGGGGTACTGATCAGCCCGTGAATCCGAATCCGCGATCTGTTTCCTCTATCTCGCTCCCTCGAGAACTTGTCAGCTGTCAAAATGACTGTTAAATTTTAACAAAAAAATTTTTTTCCCGGAAACTTCTACGTTTGACTGGTTTTCTTTGGTTTTCGATATATCTCTGGTTTCGATGTAATTCCGATTTTTCCGATACCCCTCTGTGCTCCTTTCAGGGTTATAGACTAAAACATCTGAAAAGATTGCAGATACAGAATAGTAAGGAGTTTCAGAATCAAAACCGTATGTAAATCACGAAATACATGTTGTTATCCTAGATTTTTTATTTTTATTGTGACACTAAATTTTAGTAGAAGTAGATGCAAAAAAAGTTTCATGACAAGCTGTACTAGAAATGACTCCAAAACAATGACAATTAAATCGAGCCGCTTAGATTTTATATCTACTTAAAGTCCAATATTGTCAAATTCAAAACTGAATTGAAACCAAATGAATACTGGCATAAATATTTTTAGAATCTTGAAGAAAATCCAAAATTGAAATTAGGACGTTTTAATGACCCAGACCTCGGATTTTTAATACACCCTGTATAGAGAGATCAACAATGTTTTTTAATAATACTATTACAACTTTCTCACACCAGATTTCCTTTCGATATACTTCCCTCGGAAAACTAAAATCTACAATCTTAAATAGTAAGACTTACATTAAAAACATAGGTCACATATTTACACATTATATATATATATATATATATATATATATATATATATATATATACACATATATATATATATATATATATATATATATATATAATATATATATATACACATATATATATATATATATATATATATATATATATATATAAGGAAATATGTACAGTTGGGCGCTAAATTTATAAATTTCTTTTTAATTTATAATCCACCCCGTGTCTTATGTTTTCCTTAAATATAAAATTTTTATTACTTGTTTATTTCTTTCCAAAAAAACAAAATATACTAATTTGTTCAAATTAAAAACCTATAGGGTAAATTTCATATCAGGATTTAAATATGTGACCTATGTTTTTAATGTAAGTCTTACTATTTAAGATTGTAGATTTTAGTTTTCCGAGGGAACTATATCGAAAGGAAATCTAGTGTGAGAAAGTTGTAATTTCTGGTTACATGAATTCTCAAAATATGAGAATGTGGGACACTGATATTTTACATATATTTGTCTAGTCCTTACTTTCATCTGCATAAAATCAGGGTTTGGATGGCAGTATCTCGCATAACCATAACTGGCCCCACCTTCTTCTTGTGAAACTTGTGCATTCAAGAAGAATAAGGACATTTTTAACAATTACTTTAAATTAGCTTTCTTTGTTAATATATTAATACCAAAATTAAATTTTTGAATTTATTCTAGTTTTTTTAGTACTATAACCACGGTTAATCAGATAATGTTTGTTGTTTTGGTACAATTTTCTATTTGATGGACCTGGACAACGTTGATACAGTTTACATAGCAGTCTACTCTAAGCACATTGACTATTTGGTAGGCGTGGCTACACTGCTAATAGTTTATTTATGTGAATTAATTTGTTTTGATAACAGTTTATTGTAAAGGCAATTATGTTACAGCGTAATGGTATATTGACCCCGGGCTGTTAGATCGTCTTACGTAATATATTCTTGAATTTAGTTTCAGTGTAGAGACATAAATCACGGACTTTATTTTAGTTTTTGTAAGAAAGATTATCGCATCTATAACAAATATAGTAGTTTATCTATCAGTTATTATTCTGAACAAACCAATCTAAATACCTTAACATTTTAATATTACTAATCGATAGTCAATTACTTTTATAGCAAATTCTCCATTATCTGAACGATAGAAAATATCTTCCAGACTAAGCCAATTTGTGCGGCTGGCTTGAAAGGAAAATAGGGACATTCAAATGAAAATTTATCTTCATCGCAATGTAAATGGTTTGCTAACTTCGGTATTGATCAAACAATGTTGGGATTGAGATTCGGAGCGAATTGTGGAAAATTGCTCAATTTTATTTGTATGAGAACTTTGGTGAATACATATAAATTACACGCGACGGAATTACATTAACGAAAATAGAAAAATAGGTATATAATATGTTTACTAAATAATGTCATAATATTCTAGAAAAAAAGATACAAAAGATTTAATGGCTTAACACTGAAGCATAGCTTTTTTGGACAAACCACAATCGCTAGAAGTTTAGGTATAGCAGGTGATGGCTTCTTAATAACCTCTAACGTATTAATGCACACAATGTCAATGTTTAGGTTAGTAATGAAACCTACATGTATGTGTATTGCAGGATTCTCATCAGATAATGAAAAAATCAAATAATAATAATGAAATAAGACAAGCATGCTCCTGGTTGTTATATCACTACAATAATTAATATGTATTTAACGACCACAAGAAATGGAGGTTTTGTTTTCGACCTGTTTGCGTGTATGTCCGCGATTTTCACTGCCATGGGGTTTTGACCGTCTTGAAAAACAACATTCTTTAGACAGCTCGCTAAGATATAAGGGGCATGCGCAGTAATTACTTATATTCAAGGGCGGATTCAGAGGAGTTGCTTGGGAGGGGGGGGGGGTGATGCGAGACGACGCGCCGGTGGTTTGTACTTGGCATGTCAAGTTTTTTTAATAGGTTTGATAGTCCTCTTTTTAACTTGTCGCGCCTACTTTGGTTGGCTGAAATTAATCAACATATAGAATAAAGATGTAAAATTTTGCATTACCAACTTAAACACAATTCAGATTAGTGCAATAAATTTCTGTTACTAATTTATAAATAGATTCCTAAAATGCGTACCTCGTTTACCTTGATAACTGCGAAAAAATATGAATTAGTCTTAATCAATTATTTCACAACCACCAATCCACTATTACTCGACTAACCAATATAACCTAAATATTATACTAAACTAATAATAAAATAAGTTACGAGATTTGGTTCTTATGTACGCAACAACGTTATAGAGTCGAACGACTGAGTTGGCATGGCTCGTGGATGACACAGACATCAAGCAAGCCGACGCAATACACATAGAAGTGGTAACGGCATATCCATATTTATTTTATCTCGATAAGTATAAAAAAATAACCACCGGGCGCTGAAACCAGGTGAGGAATTTTATTGATACGCATTTTTTTTGCACTTGGGGCTGGTGATCACCCATATCACCCCCCCCCTTGGATCCGACCTTGCCTGTATGAAAAGTGTTTTTACAGATAATAAATAATGAAGTTGTTTTACTAAACACATAATATATTATAAGAAGTAATAGTTAAAGAGAGTTTTCGTATTGCTCTCTTTAAATTCAACAAAAAAAAATTTATCAACATAAAAAAATCGTAAAATTTTGACATTTCTAAGCGGTGTTGATATAGTTAAGACATAGTGTCGAATATACAAAAATTCGTTAGTACCGGTTACTTATATGAATTAAAAAAAAACTAAGCATAAAAATAAAGTAAAAATAAGTAAAAAACCAAAACAAAAGTAAAAAAATTAAAATTAATAAAATAAAAATTCGACATTACAAAATGCACTGAAAATTATAAAATAACGTTTTAAACGAATTTAAAAATTTGACTTATGAACATACGTAAACGCTTCGTTTTCGAGATGCAGAGTTAAGTTTTGTTCGCTTTTTGATACCCCTCGTATATTTTTAGGGATTTTTAAATCAAATTCGAAACTGTGCCTACTATAGGTATTGTTAATAAAATGACTAAATAAATAAAAAAAAGGTTATTTTTTCCGGGTTGCTGCTCCTAATTATCTAGAACTTTTTAGAAATACTCATGGAGCCCACGATTAACATTTCGCATTCATCGGTGTGCGTTTAAACATTCTGATACCGATTCTTGAATCCAATGGTGGATAGAAAGTTGCAAATAATGGAATGTATGTGGATTCACCGCTGCTTTTCTAGTTGCAGCGTGAATACATTTTATGTTAACCGAAAACCATCATGTAAAAAAGTCCATGCCTGTGAGACTGACATTTAAGATGTATGCCACAGAAATCAGTTTACGTATAAACTACATTTTTTACATATCCCCCCTTCGACTCAGGGCAAGTATAAAAAAAACGAAAAATATGACTGTTTTTATTTATTAAAATTAGCTTCCAAAGTCTTGGATATGACTCAATTTACACTCAGTACAATACTGTTCTAAAAACAGATAATGTAGTATGGTTATTGCTGAGAACTAATGGGTCAATATAATAAGATTGTTCGGTCCCGAATAAAATATTCTTTATTTTTATTTTTAATAAATGCTAATCTTATAATGCGTTTATAGTATGGTAATATAAATTGGTCATTTTTTTTCTATAATTTGCATTTTTTTATAAGACAAACAAAGTAACTGGACCTACCACTCGTCATCGAAGCTATTCATTCGAATCAGCGGAGTTGATGTTGATTAGGCTCTTAGTTATCGGAGTCCCGTGTGGTGTGCTAGCACATAGAAGTTATTACGACGTTGAATACTTTTCTCGGAATTTGCTGTTTCAAAATTAAGATCAATGAGCTAGCGTACGCGTTATTATATTTACTGTTTCACTTTTTATGTTTTTTTTTATAAATGCCAGTTTTCTATTAACATTTAGTGGTATTATTTGTTATTTTCCTTTTTCTAACTTAAAAATTTAAAAAACACCGTCCACTCCTTCATTTATTACTTCTGAATTATCGTACAACGATTTTGTTTTATTTTTCACTGAAAACACTATAATAATTTAAAGTAATTTAAATTTAAAATATCAAGATTACTACAAAATAACAACAAAATCAATTTTAATAGAAGTATTTTATGGGTTTTTTAAACTCTGAAATATTTTTTTAGAAATATTTGATTAACAATAAAAATTATGATACGAGCAGGGATTGAACCCGTACCACAACCCCAAGCCCATTGTACTAACCAATTGCGCTATCGTACCACTAATAAGCAATTAGCTAGACGCACATAATATTCAAATCCACCAGTATTATAATCATTGTTAACCTTGCCAAATATTCTAAGCTTATGGAGCAGCGTTCCGTATTGGACGTCAAATCTGACATTGCTATTAGGTTCCGTCCATATTAGTAAATTTTTAATTGTTACGTTATCTGCACAGGCCACATTTTTAATAGAAGTATTCTATCAGTTTTTTTTCAGCTCTGAAATATTTTTTTAGAAATATTGATTAACAGTAAAAATTATGAATATTATATGTTCGATCGATCAATAATTACTATTAATTAATAATTATCTGTATACTTACCGCATTTACCATCAAACTTGTATTTTACTAAACCAATGTTGCATATGGGTGTTACTTTCTAACGAACAGTTTATTTAGTCCTGAGTATGCCTATATATTTATCTTTATTATGCAATCTTATTGCTAAGTTTTTTTTATAACAAACTAAATTATCAATAGAAGCAGTTGTCTATAAATTCTTTCAAACCGCTTAGATTAAATGCACTTGCAACTTTTAATCATTTACTATCGATAGTATTTATTCGAAGAGAAAAATAATTACTTAAAAGCGTCTGGTGGCAGCGTCGCAACAGACTGTTTACATATGCTTGGAGCATTCGCCTGCATTTCTAAAGTACAGAAAAACATTAATTTGCTTTCAGTTTATATCTCTTTCTATCTGCAGACGGCGTTGGTTTATCGATACAATGTTGTTCTCTGTGGTTTTTGTCTATTGACAAAACCAGTAAGGCAAACATTATTTGTACGACTAACATAACTATATAAAAACTCTCTTCTTAATTTTATATATCTAATGCTGCCGTCGATTATTTTAGCTGCTAAACTCATTTTGATTGTAATTATCTTATATTTTATAATGCCAGCCGACTGTATCAAGAAAATTGGCGATTTTCAGACACAGTGACATACGGCCATGGGCGGAGCACCCCTTCCTCCTCACGGTTGTATACCTAAATCTATCTGTAAATATATCTTAACTTATTTATTAATACTTTTATATAGATCAAATTAATTTTGGGGCTACAAAGTTACCTAATAGAGTTTTGCAACATACTAATATTGACCAAATTACTATTAAGTTTTAAATTAATGTTAAAACTAACATTATCCACTGCTCAATCTTATTAACATTTAAATCTTTTGTTATTTATTTAAGGACTTTTGCAAATGTCCTCAAAGAAGTGTATTAGATACTTAAAATGAGGGATAATGGTCATGAGTTTTCAAACATATTGACTAAATATGAAAACTATATCCTGACCATTATAGTGGCACTACTCTAATATTCCTATTCTAAAAACGTAATCTAGCATCTATCGCAGCACCAAATTGATATATAAGTAGTTGCGATTTGACTTCTAACTGGTAATGGTGTAACCTAATGGAATTATTTATTATTTTTGACAATGATTATTATAAGAATACAGAAACGCTATATTCGTATTATTTGGAATCAGATTGGCAGCTGCTTCCAGCAAGCTTGATCTTGATTATATTCTAGGTTCATTACTGTGTCGAAATTTCTAATGTATATAAACTATTCTGATTGTAGTAACTTTAGTTTAACTAAACAAACTCAAGAGAATATTGGAGTAGCTCTAAAACGTATCGACTTTGCAATATGTGTATTTTCCTCAAAATTATCGGAGAGTCAGTATATTTAATTTTTTTTTTGTTTCACAGAAGAATAACTTTTTGTCCATCGAAAAGCTATAGTAGCTATAGTACCCGGCTTAACATTCGGCTTGTCTTCTAAAATAATGAGACTTCTGTCGCTGATCTGCATTAAACCGTCACAGATATCATATAATTTATGTGCAGGATTAAAATTGATAATTTAAATTCCCTCCGCGCGATGTTCTCTTAACAGTTATATCGCCCAAACTAAAGCGCCAACAATGCTCTAGCATTCTTAGCAGTATTTCTTAAAAACAGTTCATTGAAATTCGGTTATATTACATTTATATTATAGAATTTCCTGCAGGAATTGGAACGACGAGTTGGAACTTGTCACCAATTATGGTGAACTTATTAGCCCTTACTAATGTATAGCTTTGGTTACTTTATTGAAATTTATTTTGATTTAATAATAAGCTTTTATCATTGTTATTATTTACATTTGAAGAAATATACGCATGAAATAAAAGGTAGAGCTTTAAAATTTCTCAAAATTTTTCAGACTAATACTTAAAAAAAAAAGGTTAGCTTGGTCATTCAAAGCAGAAGACCACTGCTTAACACAAATTCACAATATATTACACTAAACATAAAGCACCACTGTCATTAATTTACACATCTATTTACGCATTCCAGTGTTGCGCGTTAGTACTTTTTCTTTTTACGTTAAATGTGAAATTAAAAAAGTAAATAGCATATTCATAGGTAATTAGAGTCATTTGGAATGGAGGATGGCGGTACGATTTGAGTTCGAAATAAATCAAATAAAATATGTATAAATATTAAATATCCCAACCTAATTCAAGTGACTTTTTTATTTATACTTTCTATATTTTCTCCCAAAAGTGTTTTTAAACCAGTTTGGCTAATCAGAATACTAATAAATAACCTTTAGGTCTAGAATAGAAAAAATAGGGTCACACGCATAAAAGTTAATATTTTCAAATTTATTCTATCCAAGGCAATGGAAATTTGGAACACTTCCATTGCCAAACCTAAGCACAATAAAACTACATAAAAATAAAGCAGCAAATAAAAATAAAGCTCAAATTTTCTAATCGAGAAACTACTTACAGGGTGACTGGAACAAAACTTTCTTATTTCGATAATTAAAAAGTTAGGTTATGTACTACCATTATTTAATAAGATTGTGTTTGTTAACTTATCTCCTGTAGATTAAAATCTACTGAATAATCTAATACTAAATAAAAACCCAAATAAAAAAGTTAAGCAAATTAAATAAGAAATCACCATACTTTTAGCATAATGTCACTTAAAACGACCGTTTATTTTAGTCGCGTCAAATGTTATTACTGAAGATCTGCTTCTTTAACATATTTTTTTACGCATGCTCAACTTGTGTCCACCAGTGTGTCTTTCGATACATACCTAATGGTTATTACAGGTTAATTTGAAGCTTATTGTTAACCAAATTGTAATGAAAAACTCTTATACTAGATTAAGGTTACCTAGGAAATTAACATATATATATATATACGTGTTTTCATAAAAAGCGCGGCTCATACAAATATTTGGGGTGAGATTTCTACTTATTATTTGTATAAACTCAAAGTACGATTATTACTAGATAGTTCGTGCCCTAAAACTAGCTAATCCGTACTGTCTGTAATTCAACTGCCGTTGTTTAAAAAAAAACATTTGTTTTTATAGTCTTAAATTTGTGGAGAACTCAAAATTTTAGAGTGTACATGTTTCGTTCCTATATCGTAATTTAATTACTTGTATAATAAAAGGGAAAGTATATGGTTGGTAAATTAATCAAATACAAGATAATTAAAATGTGTTTTATATCAAATTATCTTTATTTTAATTTATTAAAAAATAGAACTAATATTTCTGATGTTGTCCACCGGAAATCTCAAATTTAAGAGTCATGTATTAGACAAAATAATCTAAATAACGTAAATCAGTGCAAGTCAAAACAAATTTATACGTTCTAAATGTGCTTGTACATATTATATTTAGGATATATCAAAATGTAACCAAATGAGCATTACACACATCGGAAAAATACAATTTTTGTCGACTATAAAAACAACTTCCAATACTTAAAAAGAAGAATGAAAAAGGCGTTTCCTCAAAGCTAAAAATGTTTAACAGTAGAGCAAGGACAAGCAGTATTTGGTGCACAAACGTTTTTCTTTTAATAAAAAAAATCCCTTTTGATCGCAAAAGGGTTTGTTCGGAGCGACAGCTCGGCAAGGTTGGACTGAAAAAGGGTAAAACGCACACAAAGGGATTCAAAGACGAGACACACGGGTATTTTCCGAGGCGCCACTTTGAATTTTTTAAACGGATTAGTAGAAAACTGTGCGGACGTTCCCCAATTTAATTTTGCATTTTTATATTTCATTATCTTGTAAAGGCTGATTAAAAATTAAGCTGATTAGGAAACTCTGCTGCCATTCAACATAAATATTTTATTATGATAATTATTTAAAATCTTTTGTTTTGCTGGAAAATAGAGGAATAAATATTTCGATATTTTTCAGTCAAAGCATTATAAATTAGGGGTCTAAAATGAATAACAAATAATAAATATCATATAAACATGAGGCTCTTTAATGATTACCATCTCCTTTTAACTTTTGAACCAGTGGATATAAAATTTTAAATTTGTCGCACTTCAGTAGCAAGCTAAAAACTATTTTATAGAAATAAAATAATTAAATAGAAAGGGATTTGAGTAGCACATTTTTTGAAAGGCCTTTCCAGCTTTAATTCATCAATAAAATACGGGAACATCAGAATTCCCATTTAAAAATGGCGGCTATTGGTAAACGTCATGGGACTCACACATTCGGAGACTAAAATTTTTTGAAAACTTACAAAATTCTAATTTTTTTTAATTTCTCACTTGATTTTTAACGACAATATGCTCTTATGAGCACATGTGAGAAGTGCTGAACTTTTATGTTTTCAGGGAGTTTTTATTTTAAACAAAATTAAAATTTTCTTCTTTATAAAACTCTCTGTAACTAGAAAGTACTATACTTAGCCCCACACAACAAATATACTTCAATAAAGAATAACGTGAAATACAAAACACATGAGTTTTGTACAGTTTAAAGGTTTTATATTATTCATTATTTAGGTTCTGTTACATTTACGAAGGGACGTTATTTTGAAACGGGTAATTTTAATATTTTGGGAGTTAACTAAAGTTGAAAAGGCCTTTAAAAATCGCTATTTAAGCATCCTTACTATTTATTTTTTATTTCGAATGGCATTCAAACGCAATCTTAAATATTTTAATTACAAAGCAAACATGAAACGAGTCTACTGTGGAATTTTGCAAAATGTCAAGTTTTTATCTTAACCAGTTTACAAAATGAAAGGAGGAGGCAATAAAAAACCGCTATGTGTATTACAATAAAAAAGGTATGTTAACCATCATTTTTAAGAGTTGTTGACCTTGATCTTTGAGCTCAGGACCTTTGTACTTTAGTGGGTTAAGTGCAAACCTAAAAACGGGAGCTCTGGAATCAAGTCCCAGTGAAGGAAAGTTACTTCTCCTAATATGAATAAATTCGTTTGAAATGCCGTTATCATATTGGAAATTTATAAAAACAAAATACAGACAAATAATTTAACAACAAATTAAAAAGTAGTTTGGTTTTGATATCATTAATCAGAGATCTGCGATTGATTCCTGCTGAGGTTACTAGACCGGGTAACCACACATTAATGTACTCCCCCTTTTTTTCTTTGTTTTTTAAAATATCTGTCAAAAAATTTTGTGAGAATTATTAGAGCACATTTTTATTTATATTTCGATAAAACGTAAAATTATTTAAATGCCACTTTATAGATTTTTGAAATCGGATTTAAAATAGCCGAGCTACAGGCATTTGTTTTATTTTGCTTATTTGGCCATACCACGAATATCAATGCAATTTTAGGATCCTAATTTAGGCATAGCTAGTAGCGTAATTACGCAAAATTGTAATCAAAACAAAAATAGCCTCAATTTTCTCGATATAAAATAACTTTTTAAGATTATTTTTCAAAAAATGTATTTTTTAATTTTCTTTAATGTTTGGACTCGTTTAAAATCAAAATAGCAACAATGTTTTAAGTGCAATTTTCCTTCGTTACACTAATAATCAAGCCTTTATAAAAGCCGTTTTACATGCTGCAATTCTTTCTTGCAAGTTGCAATAGTCTTGAACAAAAGCATGCGCAGTGGCAAGACATTTGTACTGCGCATGTCTTTGTTCAAGACTATTGCATATTGCAAAGAAGAATTGCAGCATGTAAAACGTTCTTAACGCTGTTTTACATGCTGCAATTCTTTCTTGCAGGTTGCAATAGTCTTGCAACAACCTTACCTTTTGTTAAACTGCGCATGCCTTTGTTCAAGACTATTGCATATTGCAGCATGTAAAACGGCCTTTAAAGGCTGCAATTCTTTCTTGCAAGTTGCAGTAGTCTTGTAGAAAAGCATGCGCAGTGGCAAGACATTTGTATCTTTTGTCAAACTGCGCATGCCTTTGTTCAATACTATTGCATATTGCAAAGGAGAATTGCAGCATGTAAAACGGCCTTTAGGAACTTAAAATTGCATTAAATTTTATGGCATGGCCAACTAAGCAAAATAAAACAAATGCCTATAGATTCGCCATTTTTTATCCGATTTCACAAATCTAAAAACTGATATTTAGATAAATTTAAGCTTTATCGAAATGTAAATAAAATTTTGGGGGTTTTCATTTACAATCCATAGATAGCGCTTCTTCCGGTTAAACCGTAATTGAACAAATTGTCAATTAGTATTTTAAAAAACAGAGAAAAAAAGAGGTAGTACATTAATCCATTGTATATGTTGATAATGTATTCGGATGATAGATAACTTCATTTTATTGACTAATAATTATGATTGGGCTCCATTCCTACCTGTACCACTCTCTCTGGTTTACAGCTACCGAAGGATGCAGTACTAAGAGAGTGGGAATTGGGTTAAAAAACTTAGCTATGGCAAGTTATCGTTTCCAATTTGAATATGAAGTACTCAATAAAAACATCGAATAGTTCAAATTTTTTTTTTAAACTGATTTCACTTTTTTTTAAATTACGTTTTTCTGATGAGGTTTTCGATTTTAAAAGCTCTTCTTTTTTACACGAAGAGACAAAAAACGTTTTTTTAAAAAGTTTCATATTCCTATGTTCCAATGGACGATCAATAAAATCGTGTAAAAGTTCAAAATGTCCTATACTTATACGAGAATATATTATTTTTAAGTTCTTGCTGTCCTTTGGTAAATGAATCTCGTATGTACTACAAGAATAAATAATACTATTAATTCAAACAAACTTTTTTGGTCACACGATCAATGTATTTTTAACTCCCTAAGTAAAGTCGTTAATGTCCTTTAATTAGTGAACTTGCCATTTTAATTTTAAAACGTAAATCTCGTCCATACTAATACATCTTTTGTTGCACCTACGGCGGATATATTTTTTAATTTCCTTTATTATCATTATATTTTTAAATCATAAACGTCCTTAAACTTGATATTTTAATTTCAAAACATAAAATTTAATTTAAAATAAAAATTTCATTCGTACTTGAACAAATGATACATGTTTTATTGCGAAGTGTGAAACAAAAGAAGATGAAACTAAATGAGTTCTTTTTTTTCGAATATAGCAAACAACTTTTACATACAATGTTTTCCTCAATTGTTAATTATCGCGGGAAAAAAGACAAATATCTCTTTTAAGGTTACCTTTGTGTTTAATATCGATTTATTTAGATGTTCCGGGAAGCGGATTTTAGATATAATTATTTATTCGAGATTAAAAAGCGATTTGTGAAGGAATGGAATATTTTGACAGAAAATACACTACTAAACATAACATTTGGGAATCACAATTTTTAATATGCAATATCCTGGGAACGGTTTAACGGATGTTGCCGAACTTTTTAGTTTTCGAAATTATCATCGGGTAAAAAATATTTAAATTATAATCACCTTACAATAAAATTTGATAAATTATTATTGTTCACTGACCGGCATGTGTTTGCATTGTTAAAACAAAAGAGAATCTGAAGTTTGAATCAATACATCGAAAGAGTTTCATCTGTTTATCGATTAGTGTCGTTTAAGTCCACATAAACTGTTTTATATCATCTACCAATTATCATCTGATAAAAATGGTATAACGGATTTTTAATATAAACCATAAACAGATAAAACTTTTTCAACAATTAACAAACTTCAAATTGTTTAAGCAAGGCAAACACATACCAAAATAGTTCACAAAACAATAATTTGTCCTATTTTACAAAAGTGCTTATTACCTATATTTTATTTCTTGTTGACCTATTAAAATATGAACATTTCCACCCTAAATAAAAACGGTTTGGTCTTGGAAAATATTATCGAACCAACATCCTTCGAAACCTGAAAAAATCGACAAAATGCGTTAAGCTGTTCTTAAGACATTGCGGATTGTAAATTGTTACACTTAAATTTTATATTTTGGAGTGTTCGCCTGTTAAAAGCTCGCAATTAAAAATCTAACAAAACACTCTGGAGACATTGATATGACCTTAGCAACCTACGTAACATATTAACATCGTAAACTTTCTTTTTGTCCGCTAAAACACAGAAATAGGAATCGTTTGAAAAATCGTGTTTTGTAACTAGAAGAGAGAAGCCGGACTTAAAAAATTTGATTTTTAAAAAAGTTAAACTAATTAAATATAAACTTTTATTGAGCATTTTATTTTTTTGAAATGCCGCAAATATATATGATGTGTATAAAAATAAAATACCGAAATTTAAACCAACAATTTATAAATTTGGCAGGCTTTGATATTATTATCAAGATCTGCGTCTATTTCTTAAGGCTTCGTAGACTTAAGGCTACAAGTCGACGACGTGTTCGGATAATGGACAACTGAACCTTAGTAATTAATAATCAATATTGTGCTTCGTTTCTTTTATAATACAATCTCCGAGTGAAAATGCACTAAGATTAATTTGTTTGTGTTAAATCGTTAAAGTTGATTATTATGGTCAGAGCCTTCTTGGTTTACTTGGTTAACGCGCCTTAAAAAGTATTGGTGGAATCTCTAAAATACAGTCAGCTTTTTCAAATTGAATATAGTTGTCTGAAATACCGTGAACATTACAGAAAATTTTAAAAAATAAAATGCAGCCCATTCCACCCAACAACAATATTATTTTGTCTATGCAATATACTAATGTATCAGTTTTAACCTTCTTTTTATGCTAACTGCTGGTACAATTACTCACTAAATTCATTGTGTATAGGGCGTATCAGATCAGTGCAACTATAAGAGGTAAGAGGTATAATGCCTGCTATTCGTGTCATTCGGTTTAATGTCTTACAGCCATCTGCATCTTTAGCACCATTTCGGTCACATGACATTATTGGGTTAATCAACCTTACCTAATTCGTAATCTTAAGAAGAAACATCATTATGACTCTAATAATAATTTTTCATAAATATATCATTATTTTGGAAAGTTAAAAGTGAGTTATTGCAAATAAAATAATTCAGGTTTCAGTAAAAATAGTTAATTTTCAACTAAACTAAAAAATTACTTTCAGATATAACAGCCAATATAATGTATTATTAATAGACTATATAGGATATTTAGGGAAATTATTGGAGTTAAATATTAGTTTGAAGAAATGGAATAACAGAAACAACTACTCCACTGGCTAATACCATGACTGGCATTGAATTTTACTGTTGATTCCTGATTTTCGTTGGCAGAAATAATGGTAGTGTTCTTTAGTTTCAATTAGACTAACGTCATAGTAAGGATATATTCCTCTCTGGAATATGCGCTGCAATTTCACAGATGCAATGATCCATTTCACAAAAAAAATTGTCCAACGAAAACCTGAGCATGCTTAAACTGATTTGTTACAAAATTGCGTCAAGAGCAGTCTAGGGTCGCGGGGATTAGATTTTGAGTGTCAAGGAAGTAGATACTTGATTTTTGTCCAATTATATATATCCATATTGGTAATGAATAGGTTAGTAAAACCCCATTCCTAGCAAAAATAAAAAGGAGGGTAGTCTTGACAGAGCAGTTGTTTCAATCTTAGCCCTCATAAAGACCTGCACCCCAATAATATTAAATGTTTTTTGCTTAACTGATCAATCAAGACTAGCCTCCTCTTTATATATATATATATATATATATATATATATATATATATATATATATATATATATATATATATATATATATATATATATATATATATATATATATATATATATATATATATATATATATATATATATATATATATATATATATATATATATATATATATATATATATATATATAAATGTTAATTCTTAGCCCTTCACGGATGGAAAAATACGATGTGTTTATTCCGGGTATACATATGTTGAATACTGTCGTTCTGAAAATGACAGTTCTTGCATCAGATAAAGGAAACGCAATCGTAGTTATGAATACCCAAGACAACTTACAAAAATGCAGGATATCCCAAAAGACAACTGTCATAAGCTTGTTCCAAGAGACCCGACTACATACCTAGAAAAAGAAACTAAAAATAAAATTAAAAATTCGCCAATAAACCCCGAAATTCAACAAAAAAATCATTGTTAATTCGCCGTTACATAACTGCAACGTCTTGCTGAAATTATGCAACCAGCAAGCCTAGATTCAAGTCGTTGCATAATAGTATTCCCATCGACGAAGCACTAAACAGGATTGCTATGAACGAGGATTTCCAAGCACATATAATACAACTCTCGTAGCATTGCCTTAAAAATATTTATTTTTCATTTAACGGGAAAATGTATAAACAAACAGATTATTTATGATATACTTCGAGGAAGAAGCTCTTGAGAAAGCAAGTAATAAGTTATAGATTTGGATATTTTATTATTAACGTATTTTTTTCACTCTGTGATTGGATGACATATTTATTATATGTAACGAATACACTATGTACAGAAAACCAATACATACCGACAGATATGTAAAAGCAAGATCACATCATCATCCAGCACCTGCGATTAACTGAAACGGAAACGAGAAAAAACAAACTTAATATAATATCTGGAACCTTAAAGAAAAATGGCGGCACAATCGCACTATAGAGAAAGCACAGAGAAAAATTATGAACCCTGAAAGGCAACATGTAGTCTTATTATATGTAAAGAGCACAACCGACAGAATGGGAAGAAATCTTAAGAAACACAACATACAAACAGTACACAAGCCCCAAACAACCATAGGTAAACTACTTGGACACCCAAAAAACAGATCAAATTGGAAAACCACGGAGTATACAGCATTCCATGCTAGGACTGTCAAAAGCTGTACGCGAAGCAAATTAACAGGTGAATATCAGCAAGAAACTTCCACTTTTAGATGTTCTGATCACAAAACTGCATAACCGACATTTCGAATACGCTGTATACAGAAAACCAATACATACCGACACATGTGTAAAAGCAAGATCACATCATCACCCTGTTAGTTTCCTTCACGTACAGCTTTTGACAGTCCTAGCATGGAATGCTGTATACTCAGTGGTTTTCCAATTTGATCTGTTTTTTGGGTTTCCAAGTAGTTTACCTAGGGTTGTTTGGGGCTTGTGTAATGTTTGTATGTTGTGTTTCTTAAGAATTCTTCCCATTCTGTCGGTTGTGTTCTTTACATATAATAAGACTACATGTTGCCTTCCTGGTTTATAATTTTTGGTGTTCGTTATTTGGTAACCCTGAAGCATAAACTTAGCATCAAAAACAAACATAAAACCTCGGCCCTCTTCCTACATCATCAGGAAAACGGCCACAAAATCAATTTCGATGGGCGTAGGGAGATTACCAATATAGAGCATTATAAGACCAGAATATTCCGAGAAGCCATGGAAGTAGAAAAACAAGGTGATTTAAACAAAAGGGACGAACCATTAAAAGTACCAACAGTATGGAAGACAATAATTCACAAATCTAAAATCACAAAAAGTAGTAAATAGTGACCCACGGCCGCTCAGATATAACCTTCGCCCCGGGTGGTAGTATAAAAGGAAGCTTTCGCTGTCGCTAACACTTCAGTCTTTATTTAGACGCGAGAAGGAAAACTTCGAAAATGCCAAATGTGATTTTGGCGAAACGTCAGCAAAACTGTTCTTTTCAGAACGAGAGTGAATGGATGGATATATATATATATATATATATATATATATATATATATATATATATATATGTATATATATAGTCATCACGTCAAATTTTTTTCACTATGTAGGCAATACTAGAGTCACTTAAAAAAATTTCTAAACGAAAACAAATCGCTGACACGTAAATAAAAGTTGATTTCAATCTAAAAGCTGACAAGCTAATTTAAGGTCAGCCTAGAAATAATGTTTTCCTTAAGTTTCTCTTATTAATAGCATAAATTATCACACCTATAAAAATAAGGTCTCAACTGTTTAATATTTACGTTTATAATTCGGTTAGTAGGACTTTTACTACCTACGCCGATTTTTGTAGAAATTTCATTTTAAGAATAAAATAAGTTTATTTGTTTAAGATTTGTTAGACCATTTTTCACGAATTCACCTCGGAAGGTTTATTTGTTTCTTAATTAAACTGAAACCATTAGATATAAACATGATATTTATTCCTCATTAAATTCTTATTTTCGTAAAATCGTGTTCGTTTATATTCTGAACAATTTTAATTTTGATTAAGTTCGAAATAGAGAAGATTATTAAAGTAAGTTTTTTACCGATATGCAGTAAAATGACCGTTCCTTTAAATAAGTCTACTTTGTTATTCCTAAAATTAAATCCTTTTCGTTCAAGAATACAGGTAAAACTGGTAGAATTATTAATGCCCGAAAAATTTGCTTATGAAAGTTATATTGTTGCTGTTCGTTTTTACGTGTTAAAGGTCCACTCTCCGGAAATGTCTATACTAACTTTGAATTGTATTGTTAATGTTAGTGAAGTTTTGTTATCTATTCCTAAATTTTCTCCCAGTGGTTTTAAAAATAACTGAAGCTGCTAAAAAGAATATTTTGATGTCAGCTTCAAAAGAAAATGTCAAACACGATTGTCGTTAAAGGTTATTGTGTAATATAAAATATATTTCCACCAGCGACACAACAAAAAATAATACGTACAGTAACCTTTTTTAGAAGTCAGTAATTTACATTTACAGGAATTTTTAGTAATATACAGAATGATCCAATTAAATTAAGAAAGTTTCCTTATATAGAACAAAAGTTTTCACAACTGTAGTCAGTTAAGAAATCATGGTTCTTGGGATTAGGTCGTATCAAAATAGAATCCCTTTCCGACGTTCCGCTTTTGATTCCACAACGCATTTTCAGGGATTTTTACCTCAGGAGATCGGAGCACTGAATGACTCGGAGAAATTTGTAGTCAACCTTTGTTCAGCGAACCGTGACCAGGTGTAACAATCGGATATTGGTTAAAGCCCATATCTTTATTAAGATTGTTAGGATGATTATAAATTTCAATAGATTCTCTACTTTTCCGTTTGCCGATGCAAGAACTTTGGTTTCTTTAGATTTATGACATGTTCAGTCGAATGTTGGTGTTCAGATACAGCAGATTGTACAATTTGTTTATTTCTAATACATAGTTTATGTTCATGAAGCCTAGTCGCTTAGAGAACAAACTAAAAATAAAAGAGAAAAAACCGACTCCAAATTTGATATTGGAAAAACAGGAGGGAAATGGTAAATTTATGCGTCGATTTCAAAATGTGTGGTATCAAAAATATAAATGGTTGACAGGAAGTGTTAAGAGAAATAAACTGTTTTGTTTTTATTGTTTACTATTTTCGTCAGGTGAAAAAGAATTTTGTAAGGCAGGCCTTGGGGTTGAGAGCCTAAAAAATATGATCGCAAAATTTAAGAAACACGAAAGTTCTGCAAGCCATATTTCATCTTCTATTAAATTTAAGCAAATCGGAAAGGTAAGAATATACCATGTTCTGTCTGAAAGTGCCCGTTTAAGTGCTATAAAACATAATGAAAAGGTGGACCAAAATAGACTAACTTTAAAAAGACTCGTTTCAACGACATGTTTTTTAGCACGACAAGAGCTGGCGTTTCGTGGGCATGACGAGTCAGAGGATTTCTTAAATAAAGGAAATTATTTAGAAATTTTAGATTTTTTGGCGGAAGAGGAAACACACCTAAAAAATCATTTAATTCATTCCACTGTATTTAAGGGTACCTCATCGGACATTCAAAATGATTTGATTGAATGCGTTACATGTGTAATTAATGAAAAAATCTTAACCGAAATAAATAACGCATACTACGTTTCAATTCAAGCAGATGAAACAACGGATGTTTCAGTCGAAAGCAAGCTTAGCATAATTTTTCGGTACGCAAATATTGTAAATGGGGAAATTGAGGAAACATTTGTTGGGTTTTATGACGTTTCT
Organism: Kuschelorhynchus macadamiae; assembly: GCA_030620095.1. NCBI lineage: Eukaryota > Metazoa > Arthropoda > Insecta > Coleoptera > Curculionidae > Kuschelorhynchus > Kuschelorhynchus macadamiae. The sequence goes on along the minus strand of JAUTXW010002049.1, from coordinate 586,746 downwards.
CAGGATAAATCGGCACAGGGATTAGCAATGGTAATAAAAGGTGTTCTGGAAAGCTGGAAAATAAATAAAAATAAATTAATTTGTCAAACATATGACGGGGCGAGCGCTATGGCTGGAACAACGGGAGGAGTTAATACTATCATCAAACAAACTTATCCACATGCGTTGTTTATTCACTGCTATGCTCATCAGCTAAATTTGGTATTAATCCATGCTTGCAAATCCATAAAAGACGTTAAATTGTTCGTAGCTAGTTTAACAGCTTTTCATACCTTCTTTAGTCGCTCAACAAAAAGAAGCATGCTCCTTCGGGAAAAAGGATTTAAATTACCTCACCCTTGTGAAACTAGATGGAATTATCATTCTCGCGGTGTTTCCACTATAATTGCCCATTATTCAGAATTAAAAGCGGCATTTCAAAGTATTCTTAATGATAGCGGCTGGGATAGTATATCTATAAATTCAGCAGTTGGGCTGAAAAGAAGTCTTAGTGATCCTAAATTTGTATTTTTGTTGCATTTATACAATTATATATTTGAATATACAAGTGTTTTTTTTGACATCTTACAAAAAAAATGTATGGATATCAATAGATGTAATAGTGAGGTACAAAATTGCTTAAATTCAGTTAAACTATTAAGAACTATTAAGAAACAATAGAAAAATGTGTTATGGAGGCTCAAAAAATGTTATGTATCAAAGTTAATACTCGGGAAAACACAGAAAGTGAAGATGATGGAGATGAAAGAGCAAGTAATTTAAAATTTAATGACAAATTAGTTAGGCGCCTTAGAATTCTCTCATTTGAAATACTGGACAATATTAATGTCAATATGGAAAATAGATTTAAGGAACTGGAAAAATTAGATTTCCTGGAGCTTTTAAATGATAAAAAATTTGAAAGTTTTAATTCACCCCAGAATTTTCCCCACAAGCATCTAAAAAAACTCATCACAGTTTATCCATTTTTCGACGAACTAAAACTAAAAGGAGAACTTACTTATATTTATGGAAGTGCCGATAAATATTTGCCCCCTAAAGAGTTATTTAAAGTTTTAATTACTAACGAGCTTTAAGATAATTTACCTGAAACTACAAAACTGCTATCACTAATTTTGCGTATCCCGGCAACATCAGCATCATGTGAGAGAAGTATGAGTACACTGAAGAGAATAAAGACTTTTCTGCGAAATAGCATGTCCAATGAACGCCTATCAAATTTGTCAACATTAGCCATTGAAAAAGGACTTGTTAAGGATTCTTCCAAGCGACAAGAGTTTCTTACGCGTGTGATAGACTTATTTGCCGAGAAAAAGGATAGGCGAATAGAACTTGTTTACAGAAAGGTATAGACTTCAAAATTACAAACATTTAAAGTTTTACAAACTAATATTTGAATTTTGTATTTTATAATGTTTAAAGGAACAAATACTTGTGTTGTGTGTTAACTGGTTTTTTAGTTTATTAAAATCTGGAATAATTAAAGTAACGGTAAGTTTTATTTAATGCTTTATAACTTATTGCGCTTAATTTAATTCTTGGTATAGCGAATATTGTTTATTATTTATAAGCAAAATTTTTGGGCGTGGCACTTCAAAAAATTTTTCTTATGGTGATGCCTTTGCTATGTCCCACTCAGCCTATCCATCATAAAAAATCACGCTTCGCACCTGAACTTAAAATTAGAGAATCTATTGAAATGTATAAGCATCCCAACAATTTTAAAAGAGATACGGGCTTCAGTCTACATCATACGTGGAAACCGATCGTTATACTGGGCCACGGTTTGGTGAACTCAGGTCGACTATAAATAATCGGCCTAGGTCACTCCGAGCTCCTTCAAAATTCCGATCTCGTGAAGTAAAAATCGGAGTGATTCCATTTTGACACGGTCTAATTCCAAGAACCTTGCTAATAGTTTTCTTATATTTAAAAATCGGCCATATTTTTTGTCCATAACAAAGTTGTAACAAAAAATAATAAAGCAGAAAAAATTTAAAAGTCTAGAGCTATCGGGAAAACCATTTTGTTAGAGCTTATTCATCCTCCAAAACTTTTAAATATAGAAAACGATCAGATTATTATATGATTTGGTTCATCAAACAAATAAAAAGAGCAGTTTTTATTGCGTATGTTGCAAAAACACCAAATTAACGCATATGAGGAAACACTTACGGCTAGAGTGTTCAATTTATCAGTATTTTTTAAACCAGAATAGAGCTGCTGCCTGGCAGATACGAATCAAATAAAATTGAAAATAATGGGAATAGGATAATAAATGTTCGAGAGAGCGGAAAATCCCATTGGATTTTTTATCAACTAAGCAAAAGTGAATTTGGCTATAAAAATGACCTATAATTAAATTAATTCGTTAAATTTGTTTGGAATGTCTAGGATTTTATCATTTTTGCAAATTTTTAAAAAATTTAATATTATACAAAAATTCCAAAGAGGATATTTTCATATTAAAATATTCTTGAATCAGTCACTCCACTTTGAGTTTAGTTAGTAATAATTTAAAATTATTGACCACTATAGGTATCGTAGTCACTCTTATCCCTGAGTTTTGTCCCGCAGATAAAAAATATTCTAAAATTAAATTAATCGTAGAATTTTTCAGAATTTACAAAATATAGTTGAAATAAAGTGTTTTTAATTTTCAGTTTTATGACAAATAAACAGACAAACAGAAGTATTAATTAGGAATTAACAAATTTATTAAAAACAACATTTATCAATTTTATTTTTAAAATCAATGGTGGGCTGGTCAAATGTCAAAAAGGAATAATCAGATATAATATTAATTATCTTTTCTACGAACTTCAGTATTCTATAAAAAATAATTGACCCATTACTATCAAAAGAAAATATATTTTTTAGGGTGCTTATAAATAGATCAACCATTAATGAAAATAAATTTTAATTTTTTTCTAAATGTACTTAATACTACATATATAAAATATTAAAACAAGTTAAACTTTGTATTTCTTTTTATATACGTCTACATAAAAGAGAATACTTTGTCAAGGAAAAAAAATGTAATATTTAAGTTAGATCAACGTCACTACAAAGCTACTATTGTCCCTGTCAAAAGATCATGAAATATCTCAGGTTAATTGCTCCATAATGTCATATGAGGGTCACATGTTACAGGCAGGGGATCATTGTCGTAAAATACATTTTTGCTTGACATCCTATGCCAGATGTAGTATTAGTCAGCCAACTAGATCGTATTTAATTCTTTTGCATTTATCATAATATATTTTTTTATATCGCAATAAACAAAATTCTTTAGATAAAAACTTCAATTTATTTTTATTAATGATTTATAAAAAGTGTATAAATCTAAATAAAACAGGTACATATTACTGTCAAAAAATTTAAGGGCGAAAATGATGAAATTTTACTTAAGAATTTTGAACAGAAGCACTAGCTGCTGTTTTCACCAAATAAGATTTTGCTGTTCGTACGTGTTAATAAGAATACGTTTAAATAATATATCCTTTAGTCTGATGCTTATTCAATTTTATGTTAGTGGGTTATTCCGGAACCGCAGCCGTTGGCAACTACATATTCATTAAGATCCAACTCTCTATCATCTGAATGCATGACATAATATAACGATTACAGCAGGAATCCGAACCAGATCTCCGAATAATATCAAGCTGGATTAGTTTTTTTTTAATTGTTGTTGCTTTCCGATTACCTGTATTTTATTATTATAAATTTCCCAACTGTTTAATCGGAATTTCAGATAAATTGAAAAAGTCAGCGTCTTCGTTGAGATCGAACCAGGACCCCACGTGTTCTAGGCAAACGCTCTAACTACTGAGCTACGAAGACAATAAATTCAATAAACAACTACGACAATTTAATTTATTCAGTTTTATGTTAGTGGATTATTACTGTCTTGCAGCCTTTGACGACTACAAAGCGAGGGAAAATGAACTCATTAATGCTATTACTCATTAAAATCTAAGTATCTATCAACCGAATGTATTGTCGACATATAGCGCTTTCAGCAGGAATTCGAAGCAGATTTGTTAATAATACAGTTTAAAAAACTTGACATTATTATTCAGAGGATCTGCTTCAACGCTATATGTCGGCTCTGTATTCGAATGATAGATACATAGATCTTAATGACTAATAATCATGGATGAATTATTTTTCTCTCGGGTTTCTAGCCGCCGAATAATGCACTAGCATAAAATTGATTAAGTTACATTGTCGTACTTGCTTGTTGAGCTCATGGTCTGCCTAGAATGGGACATATCCTGGGTTCGAGTCCCAGCGAAGACGAGTTAACTTTATTAATTTTAATTTGTTTGCAACATCGATCAAATTATTGGGAAATTCATAATAAAATCCAGACAAATAAGTAACAAGTAAAAAGTTGATGGTTGATTTGATAACTATACTCTATTTGGTCTGCCCACATAAATTGCAATAATAAGCTATGTACGTTAACATTATAAATGTTTAAATGGCAGAATGTCAGCAGGCAAAACTCTTGACAGTCTTCTACATTTTCTCGTAAACCTCATATACGCACCCAGTAAATTTTTTAAGCCTTGATTTGTAAGTGTATAATATTAATTTGTACTCGTACTCTAATGAAATGAAGTTATAATAAAACTGAAAGTGTAAAATACAAAGTATTCTATTTACAGGTAACAGTTATTCAGACGAAATTCAATTGCTAAAATTTACTTTAAAGAGCTCTGTCAGTATATGTTGGTTAAATAAACTCCTAGACGGACGAAACAGATAATTAAAATTTTTAGTGGATTTTCGGAAGGAGAAGAAATAATAAATAGAAATCTATCAAACAGAGTGTAAAGCTAGAGCGTACACAATATATGTAGTTTTGGTTGGTCCAAAAAGTTACAAAAACCATTTTAATTTTTTGTTTACTCTATTAATACAATCTTTATTAAAATGACAAACAACAATTTCAGCATTGTTTTAACATGAGTTTTTTTTTCGAAAAATCTTTTTTTTTTTTACTTCCTAACATGTATCTTTCTACCTCCCTTCTACGATCAAATTTTTTGACTAAATTATGACATAATTATTTTTATATAATTTATCGAATCAACATTCTACATATAACATACAAGGTGTTTAATTAATTTAAGATTAGTTGGACACATATGACAACAAACATTTGCTCCAGCTCATTTCAGCGCCCTGTGAAATGGAAGACAATTTAAATATAGGTTTACTATAAGTTTTTAGGAATTTGGAATATTTTTTCATGGCGGTTTCAAAATTTTTCTCTAGGTTTAGTAATCACGTAATTTCAGGTGCTTTCTTAAGAGCCAAAAAATATCGTATAACAGCTTTGTAGCACTGCATGCTTTAAAAAGTGCTCGCTATAACTCTTGCAATTTTTTTTGAGCAAAACCCTTTTTTTTACTTTGTGTAGTTCGTATTCTGTTAAACAATAATTGGCAGAAAAGGCATTTTAAAGAAGATTCTCCAAGGTGTAGATTACAGGGTTTTGCAAAAAGTAGTGTTATTTTAAAATGAATATCTTACAGGGTGATCTAGATATTTTTGAACAGGCCTTATACTTCCGTTATTCATAGAAATAAGAAAATACTTTAAAATTAAACTTGTACAGATATGTTTGTTAATTTAAATGTATGACCCTGTATATTATCTATGCAAAATTCTAGGCTAACCTGATGTACCTTATGTAACCTTTGTTGTTTGTTGTATCTTTTATGGCATTTACAAATCTACACAGAAGTAAAAGTTTTCTGCTTAAAAGAAAACGGAAAAAGTTTAACGTCATAAATACTAAGATACGAATGTGAAATTTATTTTACGCTAAGTCGAATCGATTTGAATTTACAGCCAATTTTTAAGCTAAAGCCCTTATGCAGCATTTTTAGCTCCTAAGAATATACCTGAGTTTACGTATCTCCTATACTTAGATGGGCACTGAAGTGTGGTGAAGTTTTTTATCATATGTACAATTAACCTTTAATTAATTTCTGAAGGCCTGTATCTATGCAGAACGTTGGTACTATAAACCATAGAAAAATAAATGATAAGTCAAAATTTAGTCAATAAATTCGATTATAGCGAATTAGTTAAAAAAAGACATGTTAAGTAAAAAAATAATTTTTCAAAACAAAAGATTTTTCGAATAAACTTCAATATATCAAAAAAGCTCTGAAATAGTTTGATGCAAATTCCAAAAAAAGATTATTTTAGCATAGCAAAAAAAATAAAAATTAGAATTTTAAATTTTCGAAGCAACCAATATTTTACAAATATTGCACCCACTGTCTGTACACCCTATTTAATAGATTCCTTATTATAAACATGAATTCTGCCTAAAGGGGTTGGTTGCCAATAAGATTTTCAACAAATTTTCGAAACCAACATCTTAATATTTCTTCTGGTTATGAAAATATTGACGTTTAAATATCCACTCAAAGTTCTGTGTGCCCGTTTCATCTATCTAGGAGTTTATTATACGCTATTACTGTCAGCGAGCGTAATATTCATTATAAAATATGTTGAGGGCAGTAGTTTCTTTTTCGAATCGTATCATCTAATTTACAGAGATAGCTAATAGCACTACTTACTATATTTACTTTAAAAATTAGTAAATTTGTAATTAACTTTTTCAACAAAAAGGTTTAATAAAATTATAGTTTCCTTCCCGGTAATTGTTTGTATTAGCGACAGAACAGGCAATTGCCCTAAGTCAGTTACCAAATACCTGACACACAAGCCAATTCATGTCGGGAATCCCCACAGTTATACTACTCACAGTCCAATTTACTTCCTATTTAATTAAAGCGGCGTCTCGGGGGGATAGAAGGTGAAATAGGGTTTGAGAGGGAAAAGATAGGCCAGTCAAGGGCAATTTTTTTGAGACGAGTTCCGGCGAGCTGAATATTTCATGTAGTTGGAATTAAAGTGACTAACAGAAATTGTTATTTTTGTGACAGTTGCGAACACATATTTATTGACTATGATTTGATTTGTTTTGTTAAGCGTATTTCCTGCAAACTGTTATCACAAAATATTAGAGCGGTAAAGGATTGTCATGGTTTTATATATGTAAAAGCAATTAATTTATAATAATATTTCCTATAATATATTATCAAAAATTCAGCTAGAAGTATTATTTTTAAAAAATCATTTATTTAAAGAAAATTAAGAGAATTTGGTTTGCAAAGTTATATTAAATATCTTAATATTCGTGAAATAAATAGCTTGAATATGCCTTTCAAATAATATTTCCTTTTGTTAATAGAATACATAAAATTACTACTTAGGCCAATTTACACTGTCCAATTATTATTTTTCCGACGATATTTAGTGGAACTTCGAATAAGAAAATTAAATTTGGGGGCAAATACTATAGACTTAAATATCGGAAAAATTACTGTATTAAATTTTTATAATAAATATCAATGAGTTAAAATTATTTTTTTCAGTAATTGTTTAATCAAAATTGATCAATTGCTACCAATAATTAACATCTTGCTAACATCATTTAAAACCGAATATCTCTGGTTTAGATAATCTAATTTGTTAAACTTGGCAGACGTAATATAAAATGTATGCATTTTGATGGATATCTCGAGGAAATAACTGTGTTATAAAACATGTTTACTTTCTTTATTAATTTAATCTTTAGGACTCATACATAACGCATAAAGCGGTAAAGCAAACAAGAAAGAAGTGTAAATTATAATAAAAATAAAATTACTTCTGAGTTCACCGTATATCATTGGCATGTTTGACAAAACTCACCTATTTAATATTTTTATTATAATAATGTTCAATTGATATACAACATTCTATCTACCTCTAATTTTACTGGACGTAAAAGCTTTTGAGAGAATAATTTATGAATGCATGTCGTGTTAAAAAGTCCGTCTAGTCAAAATCTTTACCCTGACGTCGCGTCGGCAAGGCCCACCTTGAAAAAGTGACAAGTTTTCTTAAAAAATGAAAAGTGTACATTTTTTTACAACCCAAATCTATGTCTTATAGCAACTTTTGACCTGCTCAATATTTTTATCGTAGGAGAAATTGACATGCAGGTACGTGGGCTCAAAAATATGCAAAAAAACTCCTGCACGCAAATTTCTCAAAAATCATCCTTAGCAGTGATCGAACTGAATTTTATTCCAGTTTCTAGAAGAAATATGGTCGTTTTTTTCGTACTTGTGTGTGTGGTCTGAAATATAATACTTATCACGGTTCTTTTAAAAATAATTCTTTTTGTTAGAGAAAATGGCACCACTAGTTTTAATACAAAATGATCTAGGCTCTGGCCTTGGTTATACAATGTCCTATTTAACGAAAAAAGCCGTTTTTTGTTGTCTATAACTAAACCCGCGATATGCATTTTAAAATATCGCAAAACGTTAATTATTCCTAGCAACTGATCGGCCATTTATTTAGGTCTTTTATTTAAGTAGCTTTAAATTATTATCATTTTCTGAAGTATAATAATATCTGCAAAAAAATTGTTTCATATTAAAAAGAATATTGAAAAGAAATCCTAAAATTATAATGTTTCTTAGTTTCTAAGTCTGAGATAGCAGCATCAAGATCAGCATTGTCTAAATTATTATGTAGAAAAAGTTAATTCTCTGAAAAATGAATAAAAAGAAATTACGCAACCCTTTTTGACTCTATATTTAATTTCGATCGTTTAAAATTTCAAATGCGGTATAAAAGCACACGAATTTATACCTACACATAATTCTGGCTGGCGGGAACTCGAGGTCAAAGTAAAAAAAATTACTCCTCAGATGACCTAAAAGAGCTCGGCAAAGGTAGGTGCGATGTCCGAGCTATGAAAGCGGTTAGGGTCATTAGCACCCTAGTAGTCCGGAGTCTTTCATGGATTTGTTTACCACTAGAATTATATTACATAATTTTTGGTTCTATGATACACCAGTTTTATATATATATATATATATATATATATATATATATATATATATATATATATATATATATATATATATATATATATATGTATATATATATATATATATATATATATATATATATATAAAATTTGTAGTTTTAAACAACAGTAGCAATTTCATTATCATCAATATCAAAGATTTTTTGATAATTTAAACAAATATTATTCAAGGACTCGAATGTTTATTAAACCTTATTATTTTTAAAATAATGCTTTTAAGTAGTATATTCTAGTATATTTTATATAACCTTGACTTTTATAATATTCAAATTTGAATGCACTGACTGAAGAGTATTAAAACTACATTAAACGTTAATAAACGTTTTTAAATGATATGTAACTACCAGAAAAAATTATAAAACTATATGTTTTTATTTTACTACCCAAAGAATTTGAAATAGACAAATCTATGCTCAAGAAAAAAGTTTTTACTCTTTTCCATAGAGATTTCGTTTTTAAAATGCCAAATAATATAAATAAAATTAGTATTTTTGTTACTTTAATTTTATTCCAAACTACTGTAAAACCAATTTATTACAAAACCATTTTTAACATAATGATGATAGTTAATACATTGTGCAACATACCAAAGCTTTCAACATCAAGTACAAAGGTAATTCTTTATGCACTATTTTTTTTATAGATAGTAACCAAATCGATATTGGGCTCCAAGACTACATTACCTCCGCTTATATGCATAGCTGGTATAACACGATGGTTGGCGAAGTATTGCAATTTTACTTTTTATTGCATTTATTTGAAATTAGGCACCCTTCATATATTCGAACCATATTAGCAATACTTAAATAATTGCAAATGTGCTAATTAATATAATAATTTTCTCATGACAACAAAAATAATTTCCTAGTTCAAGATACTAACATTTAGGTATTTTTAACTTCGAAAAGTGCTTAATGTCAAATGATGTACAAAATTCTGTTTGAAAGTAAAATGCAATAAAATAGAAAACTCTTCGTGAAGGGTGATAAAATGGCTGATTGGTGCCCTTCGATATAATTTATTTTTGATTTTCAATCGGAGGTGCTGCACTAAAAATACATACTAACATTTTGAGATAGTTATAGAAATATTTTTTATTGCTCAGTTAAGCAAGTTCCCAAAAAAGAACTGTTACTTAAACGTTTTAATTTTTTACCTTTTCTAGACAAGACAAAAAGGTAGGTAGGTTATAGGCAATACACAGTTTTCTTTGTGATTAAGTGAAAATTAAAATACACCCATTTAAAAAAAATTGGTTCAACATGCATTTTTTTTAACGATAACTGGTATGTTTTTAGCATAATTTTTTCATACATTTAGATGAACATTTTTCTACATATTTTTTAGAATTTCTAATAATTGTTTTGTTACCTAGAATAAGTAATACAAAAATTATATGCTAAAGTTTATATAATAGTTGGATTCGTAAATTCAAGAGAAAATGTTTTATTTAAATGGATATATCACTGCCTATCGTTAAAAAATAATCTGTGTGTTTCATTGATAAAATGCATGTTAGATGCATACCTTTTTAGACTAGTGTGAACTAATTGACACTTTAGTGTGATAAAAACATTGCCGGTTAAAGATATATTTTATTTCTTGAAAATTATCGATAATAAATAAAACTTTTTCGCATAAAATATAAAGATCAGAGAAAAACAAATTAAATTATTGCATTCATCGTTTGATTCTCATTAGAATATGAAATATAAAAAAAAGTAGTGCAGAACCACCGCTTAAAATTAAATGTGAGACGCTTTTGAACTATAAGCTCTAATATCATTATTTATATATACTAGAATTTTGGCTTTAAACTTACCTTTCGGTATACTCATCCATATGAGCGTATGACTGGACTGAATTTTCTTCTATTAGAAATTTCACTCGCTGGTAAAACGATGCAGTGACAGAAGGAGGTTGCTTTCTTAAAAGAACCTCTACTGGGTCATTACTTGAAATGCACATAATGTGGTCTGAACAGCCTGGGTGAGAACAACATTCACTATCTGAGCAGTCAACCATCCCATCTGCAAATAAAAATAGTACATAATATTATTTAAAATAATGATGCACGAGTCCACAAATAATCTACACTGTTTAATTAAATGGTTGATAAACTCAAGTATTTCTTAACTTTTTCACTGCCGGAAGAATGGATATTTATCTAAAATAAAATAAACGGTTTATATTACTACGGTCCGCCGTCACTTTGAGTAATAATTATAAAAACAGTACTCTTGTGAAAATCAAAACAAAAAACTACTATTTTAATTTTAAAGCCAACAACAAAAAAATATTGAACGATATAGTTAATTTTTCTCCAAGATGCTTGATTATACAACTCTCGGTCTGAGTCAGATATACAAGTACATAAAACTAAATATATTATAGTGTTAAATAAAGTTACAACGAGAAGTTGTTCCAAATACAGATGCATTTAGTCTGTAATTCTTAGAAAGTTACTTGCTTACTAAAAGTGCATTTTGTAAAGACTTCTTATATTTATACAGGATGTCCCCAAAACGTGATGTAGGGTGCAATTTAATATTTTTATGTAGATGAACCTATAAAAATATTTCGAATTAATATTTTTTTTATAAACCTAATTCTATTCCAAAAATTAATTGCCAATGTGAACTGGCGTTGAAAATTAAAGTTTTAAGATACTTTAAATTCTGAACTGATCGACTTAAGGCAAAACGAATTGCACATATTTATGTTAGTTTTTAATAGTTTTACTTAGATAATCACCTTTTATTCTACACCGCGTCCTATATAAATAATAATGTTATTGAAATAGACCCTTTTGTTAGCTAAGTATCCTTCCTATTTAAAGTTTTTTTCTGTCGATAATAGCTAAAGCGATATTCAAGAATTGCATATTAAATAAACATACTTTTAAAACAACTTTCTCAATGTAATGTTTTTGTTTCAAAATTGGCACATATAGTAAGTTTAATTTACCAAAGTTTACAAAAATTTTGATTTCTCAGTTTAAAAATTATATTTTTTAACAAGAAATAATTTTTCATGAAAAAAAAAAATTCTCGAAATTTCTATTTTTGGCTCATTTGTCCTTTCGTTAACCATATCCGTAGGCACCCTACATAAATATTTTAAATAAAATTTTATCGAAAAAGATTTTAGCCATTTTAAAAGAGTATACGAGCATATATACATATATATATATATATATATATATATATATATATATATATATATATATATATATATATATATATATATATATATATATATATATATATATTTTTTTTTTTTGACTATCTTTACTAATAAGTTTCTCTAAAGAAGGGCTTCGTTCCACGAGGGGTTTAATTTTCAAAACGGCTTGTAAAATTTAGACGTGCCGAGGCTGCCTTTTGTTCACGAGTTCAAAAACTACATTGTACAAAATTCAGCGAATTTTACGAAAGCCAGTTTTTCATAACAAACCTTTACAACAAAAACTGCAACAGTGTTCGTCTAATATGTGAAATATGTACTTGTTTTTAATCGACGTCACAAAAGCAGGAAGTTCTCAATTCGACCGTAGGTATAAATTAGGTTTCAGTTTGAAACCGACTTTATAAAGATATATTTGCAAGATGGAATAATTATTATTTATTCCTGTTGGTGATTTTTTTAAAGGGGTTTTATTTTTTATTACTTTTGATTTAAAGTGTTTGTCTAACTTTAAGTTTTGAAGGTGGCGTAAAATACGTGTAAGACTATAATACTTTTTAAATAGGTTTAATATATCTACCTGCGACTAGTGTATTTTTTAAAATTCATTTTATCTACTTTTTATTAAAATAAAAAAAAATAAACTTAAAATATCCTTAATTGCTCGGTTCTTTATTAGATACAAAATTATTAATTATCCAGGAATATTGTTAGAACATTTGTAATTATATAATAAACTTCATACTTTGATGTAAGGGAAAATCGCTATGACGAGATAAACCACAATAAACTATGATTTAAATGTCAATATCTTAAAAACAGTTGATTTTTGGGAAATTATACGCTACAACTTACACCGTGTTTTGGGACGTCCTATATATATAAAAATACATTTTTGGTAGCCAAGTTTCTTTCTTATTTAGAGTTTTCTTATATCGATAGAAATACACATTAAATGAAGCTGTTGTTGAAACAACTTTTCTGTGTAACCTTTCTTTTTCAAAATTGGCAAATATAGTAAGTTTCACCGACCAAATTTTACAAAAATGAAATTTTCGCAACTTAAAAACTATATTTTTTAAAAAGAAATATCTTTATTAAAAATAACTTTATCTCGAAACCCTATCCGTAGACATCCTATATAAATATTTTAAATCAAAATATATGGAAATATATTTCAAAAGAGTAAAAATAAAGCCATGATAATAAAATTTTGTCAGTATACCAGCTTTTAAATTTTATTTATTTAAATATAAAAAAAATAATTGCTGGGAAAATTTCTAGTGAACAATTGATTGTCCACAACAAATTAAATTAAATACTGTTTAAAACAAGTGTAGGTAACACTGAGACCACAAAGTGAGTACAGTTTTTTCCTAAAAATTTCTCGTATTGTTTCTACCATAAACACTTCTCTTAAAAGTTGACAAAAAGTGATAAAAATCATACAAAATGATTTTAATTAAAATTTATTTAGTTTAGACGTAACAATATGGCAGGTTAGAACAAATAAAAGAATAGTGGTAAGAATTGAAATTTGTATTTTGCTAAAATCGTTTGTTTTGTCGAAACAAAAAGGCAGTTTAAAACGGAATTAAAAAAATATATAAAATAAATCTCTTGAAAATACATTTATTCCTGCAATCCTTATAAGTAGAAAATTATTAATTTAGCTTTATACTCGTATATACGTTTATTTCGACAATAAAATAAAATTATTTTTGAAAAATAATGGCAACATTTTTATTAATCGTTGTAAGTAGCTATTGCAAAATATCATATTGGTATTTATAAAACTTCAAAACAAGCAAGAAATTAATGAATAATTTATCGAGTTAACCGTTACTTGATGGAAATTCATTATCACTAGTACAATAAATAAACAAAACAATTTTTTTCTAGTAATTTCCACTAATTTATTTCCGTTTAACAGCTATTTCGATACCCTATGTCTTTTTCAAAAACCAACTGCTAAAACTCGAATTCTTAACAATAATAAAATAGCAAAGTGTCTACCTACTTAACCTACGCAGACATTAGGTATAAAGGTTCAACAAAGGGGAGCCTTTTAAGTCCGTTTGATCGTTCAATAAAGTATTTTTATTGGTTTTTCCTCTTGTTAATTTCTAGACTTTCCAAGAAATTTAACATGTAACTTTTATTGGCTGAATGCAACATTTTAAATTCATTGCTAAAATTGTGATTTGTTCCTAGTAAGTGTTTTGCATAATTAGAATCGGTTTTTTGTTTAATATGTGATGTTTTGTGTTCTTTTATACGTTTATAAATAGATCTACCCGTTTGACTAATATATACTTTTTCACAAGAACTACATTTTAATTCATATACCCCAGGTCCCCATTGGTATTAGACTTGTTATTTTTAATATATCTACCTAAACTATTATTTGTACAAAAAGCTACTGTATGATTTGCCTTTTTTAACGATATTTCTTTATTTTAGTGCTAATTTTTCCCGTATATGTTAATGTGCTAAACTTAATATTGTTTTTTGTAATAAAATTAGGATAAACCAAATTGATTGCTTTATTATATTGTCCTTTATTTACAATTTTGTCTATTATGATTACGACATAAACATTATTAACTACAAACTGTTTTATAATATTAAGTTCTTTGTTATAATTTTCTGTTGAAAGAGGTTTATTAATTAAATGATGTACAAAACTATGAAAAGCTGCTATTTTATGTGTGAATGGGTGGTTTGATGTATTATGTATTGTTGTATCTGTATACGATGGTTTGTGATAAATTCCAAAATCGTGTTTATTTATTATTGTTCTTGATTTTTAAGTCTAAAAAGTTTATAGACTTATTTTGTTCTAATTTTAAAGTAAATCTTATATTTTTATGTAATTCGTTAATAGAATTTAGAGAGAGGTTAAGTTGTATCTATGTGCCTGTGATTCTTGAGAACTAGAACAAATAATAGATAATAATCCTGAAAGAGACAAGTTTATTTATAGGTACAGATATGTTGACGATATTTTGGCTTGTTTCACAGGCACAGAGAGACAACTTAACCTCTTTCTAAATTCTACTAATAAATTACATAAAAATATAAGATTTACTTCAGAATTAGAACAAAATAAGTCCATAAACCTTGTAGACTTAAAAATCAGGAACAATATTAATAAATACGATTTTGAAATTTATCACGAATCCTTTTATACAGATATAAAAATACATAATACATCATTATACGGGAAAAATTAGCACTAAAATAGGTAAATATCTTGACAATAATAAGTCTAATACAAATAAGGACCAAAAATCTGGGGTATATGAATTAAAACGTATAAAAGAGTACAAAATATCACATATTAAAGAAAAAACAGATTCTAATTATGCAAAACACTTGCTAAAAATAAATCACATTTTTAGCAATGAATTTAGAATGTTGCATTCAGCCAATAAAAGTTACAAAATAAGTTACTTGGAAAGTCTAAAAATTAACAGGGGGAACACCTTGATATTTTATTGAACGATGAAACGGACTTAAACGGTTCCCCTTTGTTGAGCTTTTATACCTAATGTCTGCGTGGGTTAAGTAGGTAGACGCTTTACTATTTTATTATTGTTAAAAATTCCAGTTTTAGAATCAGTTTTGAGCTGGTTTTTAAAGTGAAATAAATTAGAGGAAATTACTAAATAAAAATAGTTTGTTTATTTGTTAAATTACTAAACAAAAATAGTTTGTTTATTTGTTATACTAGTCAGAAATTAATAACTGCCTATGGTTGTTATAGTGTTTTTTTAAACCTTTAATTGCTCGGTGCTTTATTAGAAACAACATGAATAATTACTAAGGAGTGTTGTTAGAACATTCGTAACTATGTATTAGATTTTACATGAAGCGCCTTTTTGTTATTAGTTTTCCGTTGATTCCTAGAATTACCAAATATAGAACGGAAACTTTCACGGATTTAGTCATGGTTCTTGGGATTAGAACATGTCAAAATGGAGTCATTTTCCTCAGTTTTCCAACGTAATTCCATTATGACACGGTCTAATCCCCAGAACCATGACTTCTTAATGTTCTCGTTCTGTCATATACTTTGACAAAAAAAAATTATTATGACGAGATAAACCACAATAAACTACGATAAAATATGTAACTCATTTCTGTTTGAATAAAGCCGTTTAGATTTTATAATTATTATTTAAATGCCAGTGTCTTAAAACCAGATGATTTTTGGAAAAGTATTTGCTACAACTTACACCGCGTTTTTGGGACGTCCTATATAAATAAAAATATCTTTGAAAAGGTCCCTTTGGTAGCCAAGTTTCTTTTCTATGTAGAGTTTTCTTCTATCTATAGAATGACATATTAAATTAACCTCCTTTTGAAAGAACTCTTCTGTGTAACGTTTCTTTTCCAAAATTGGCAAAACTACACTAAATTTAACCTACCAAAGTTTACAAAAATTAAGATTTCTCAACTTAAAAATTATATTTATTAACAAGAAACTTTTTTTATGAAAAATAACATTTTTTGGAAATCCTCACCGCAGTCACTCTATATAAATATTTTAAATTAAAATTTATCGAATTATTTTTTAGCCATTTCAAAACAGTACCAATAAAGTAATGTCAATGAAATATTGTCGATATACGAACTTCTATTTCTATCTACTTTCCCCACTAATAAGTTTTCCTAAAAAAGGGCTCTTCGAAGAGATTCATTTTCAAAACGGCTCGTAAAATTTTGAGGTACCCAGGGTGTCTTTTGTCAAGCTCAAGAACTACAATATGAAACTAAAGCCAATTTTTCGTAAAAATCTTTTAAAACAAAAACTACATTACTGTTCGTCCAATATGTGAAATATGTGTGTGTTTTTAATCGACTTGACAATATATCGACAATACGAATAAATTAGCTATTAGTTTGAATTTGACTGCCTAAAAATAAATTTTGATTATGGAATAAATATTATTTTTTCCTTTTCGTCTTTTTTTTTGAGGGGTTTTATTTTATTTAATACAATTTTTATAGTTTTTAATTCAAAGTGGTTGTTTTGCTTTAAGCTCTGAATATGACCGAAAACACGTGTAGCCATTTTAAATAGGTCTTATATATCTGTCTAAGACTTGTGTATTATATTTTAAAATTAATTTTAGCTAATTTTTATTTATTTAAAAATAAAAAAAATTAATACAATTAAGTGTAGTGAACAAAGGATTGTCGCCATCAAACTATATCAAATACTGTTTAAAACAACTAAACTTTTCTCGTATTGTTTCTACCGTAAACAGTTCTCTTATTAGTTTTCTCTGGTGATAAAAAATATACAGCAAACGTTTCAAATTAAAATTGGTATTTTGCTAAAATCATTTTATTTGTGGTTTTCATTCCACAAGCAGCTTAAAACGGAATCCCAAAATATGTACAACAAATAGCTTCAAAATACTTCTATTCCTGCAATCCTCATTAATGTACGTTTATACCCGTATATACGTTTATTTCGTAGCCAATGAAATGAAAATATTTTTGCTTCTCGCTTTTTTTATAAATCCTGATTAGTAGATATTGCAAAATATCACATTGGTATTAATAAAACTTGAAAATAACAAAAAAATCAATAACAGCCTATGGTTCATAGGTTTTTAAAAATACTTAATTGCTAGGTGCTTTATTAGAAACAAAATGAATCAAGTCAGGAATATTTTGTAGCCAGTTTTGTAAGAATGTCAATTACAGCACGGGCATCTATTACAGCACTAGTGCTGCAAAAGTATGTTCACTCTTACTCCAAAAAAAAATATTTTCCATTCAACACTAAGACTTATAAAAGAAAAAAAATAAGTACCATAAAATATGGCGACAGTACTAAAACTCAAAAAACTACTGCTTATATAAAAACTTGCTTAAAAAAACTTATACAGCTGGATTTTAAAGTGTACGATAATGCTCTCCTGTGATTCCAATCGATTGGGAGCTATGCGTCTATAAAAAAACAATTCGCTAGTAAGATACCGAATGAAATGCTCTGAAATGGAGGAATTTCTAAGGATGGCAAAGATATTTGTAGCCTCTTTGGATCGTATTTTCTAGTGTGTTTGAGCCGGAGCGACATGACATACCCACAATAATGATTCTTTTAAAAGCCCCAATCTTCATAACCTTACTTTTAGTGAAGACGAGGTCTTTCGAGAACTTTCTAGTTGGGTCCTAAACAAATGTTATTAAAAAATGAAACCAACTTAAAAAAAATGTACTAAAAAGTGAAAAATATTATTTTATTCAACTTTGAAAATTTTACTTCGTGAAGTCGGCGCTAAGCTAATAAAGGCAGTAAGACCTTATACGTGTAGTATTAGACATCAAAACACCGAATTTACTGAATACATGATTATATTTTTGTGGTCAAATTTTGAAGTCGGTTTAATTTTTTTATATATTTTTTTTATTTCATGCTTTTTAGTTTTATCTATAGGAGTTTTGTTGTAAAACTAAGGTTTAACAAATAGTCCACGGCATACTATTTTTTCCTTATATAAGGGTGAACGCGTAGGATCGAGGATACAGCGTAGAATACTAAAAAACTTTTTGCAATATGTCTTGGGGCAAAATACAAATTGGCACCATTCCGCCATTTTTAACATTTTTTTTATTATACTTGATATGGGATCACTCCAGCAAAATCCTGAACTTCCCCTGAAAATTGCATCAAAAGTGGTCAAACCATGGCAGAGTAAACGAGGTACATTCCGCCAACAAAAATACATGGGGTCAAACTATAACCTCCTCCTTTTTTGATTTAGATTTTGAGGTTGCGCATTTTCACGGTCACCCTGTATACATAAAATTACATAACAAGATAGCAAGAGAGATACCTTTTAGCAAATGGGGTTGTATGTGTATTACACATTTCAATGCTTTAATTTGGAAAGGATATTTCAAAAAATGTAAATTTAATTAGAGAACTCGCTGCCTGTATCCCCTTATACCTATGTTTTTTTTAATATTTGGGATCACCAGAGAAACGTCTTCTACAATTTGCCGTTTGACTCATCAAAATCGGCCAAGCCGTTTAAACAATATGCGCGAGCAAACATAAAAAAAATATATATACAGGTCGAATTGAGAACCTCCTCCTTTTTTGAAGTCGGTTAAAAAGGGGGGCCGGAGCAGACAAGATTCTTTCAATTTTTTCTAAAAACATGGCTTCCTGTCGAAATTAATAACTTTAATGTATAATCTTTCTTTGAACTCGGGAATGTTTCCTACTAAATGGAAAGCAGCCATGCTCATACCGATTCTCAAAATTGATCAAAAAGTAATGAAAAACTATCGTCCAACTTGTAATAATGTAAATAGAACACTTTAAACTGTTTTAGATTTTCACTTGTGAAATGTTTCGCTAACACTGTAGCTTCGTCAGACAAACGGTACTTAAACATTTTAGCAAGTTGTTAGTTTAAATACCGTTTGACGAAGGTACAGTGTTAGCGAAACATATGTCACAAGTTGTTAAAAAAGTGAAAATATAAAACAGTTTAAAGTGTTTTATTTACATTGTAAATAAATACTCATTTTTTAAAAAACAAAGCATTGGCTTTTTTTCGAACCCTGCATTGCCTTGCTTACTGTCTATCAATTTTTGAAATATATTTATATGATAATTCACAATATATCCTGCAATACAATGGGAATGGGAAATGTAATTTGTATACAATATTTTGCTTTTAAAGATGGTTCTTTATTGGATCATTGTAAATTATATAACTACCTAACTATCTATCAAATGTAGGCTGTAATGGAGCAAAGTTAATAAGCAAATACTAATTTCTAAAAACACTGTAAAGAGTCCAAATTTAAAACCGGTTTTCGGTTTTCGAGTAACCCTAACAATTTGAAATATATATGAAAGTTGCGAATCACTTGAACAATTTGAAACTTTCAATTTAATTAGTTTGTCGTACATCTGCTCTTACTAGACTGGAAGGTAAACACAGGTTTCCACGAAGCGTAATTGTTTCTTCAGCCTTATTCTCTCACAGGAATTTATTATTCCCAATTATTAAAAATATGTTACCGTTGAAAGCAATATAACCACTAGTTACATAATCAGTTCTAAAAAGTTTAGTTTTTTTTTGCCTGTTTCATAAAATAAAAAACTAGTAAAATTTTAATAATAAACTAACCTACCTAAAATTTCAATCTGATGAGTAGTTTTAAGTTATGCCGTGAACTGACAAGACAAACAGACGGACCGACGGAATTGATAAAAATATTTTTTGAATAATTATTTTGGGCCGCTAAAACCTAGAAATATGTAAACCTGAGAGGGTGATTTTTTTTACAATTGCAAATATTTTATTTGGCAGCCATTTTGGGTTAATACCACAATTGTAGTAGTTCATCTCCATATCACAATTAATTATGACACACAATTTGAAATTAGTTGATTAAGTTATTTTTTAGGCTGAATTTTTAGATATTTTATTAAGCCTCCATTTTGTTCCACCATCTTGGAATCGTACCAAAATTTAACCAATTGACTCCTACATAATACTTGATTTATGTGCAAAATTGAGTGTGAACAGACAAGTGACAGATTGGTTAAGTAGATTTTTTACCGAAATGTTACCAGGTCATCCCCATATGACCATTAATGTTTGGCAAAAATTTGAAGTCAATCGGGTAAGTAGTTTTTAGCTCTGCAGCGAACAGACAGACCGAGACATATGTTTTGACATCTAGGGACCCTGAAACGTACGAAAAGATTTGAAAAAACTTGAAAGTGTTTTTTTTCACGATTACAATAGCTTTTTACGAGAGAAGTAAAAATTATTTGGCCGCGATTTTGTTCCGCCATCTTAAATTCGTACCACAACTTTACCAGTTTATTTCTATATCACACTTAATGCTTGCAGAATGTTTGAAATTAATTTAGTAAGTAGTTTTTTTTAGGTCGATTTTAAAAATACTTTAATATGCTGTCATTTTGTTTTGCTATCTTATATTCATACCAAAATGTTGCCTGTTTATCCCTATCTAACACTTGATTTTTGTGCAAAATTTGAAGAAATTAGATAGTGTATTATTAATAATTTTTTTAAGTTTCACTAGGCCGCCATCTTGTTCTGGCATATTAGATTTTTACCAAAATATTACGAGGTTATTCCCATATAAACCCTAATAGTTGTTTAAAATTTGTCAATTTGAGAAGTAGTTTTTAAGTTATGCCACGAACTGACAGACATATAGACAACCCAACAGATGAAACGACGGAATTGATAAAACATATTTTTGGCCTCTAAGGATGCTAAAACATGAAAATATGAAAAACTTGAGAGTGTGATTTTTTCACGATTACAAATTTGGACGCCATTTTGTTCCGCCATCTTGAATTACTATCACAGTTTTACTAGTTTATCTTTACACTACAATTAGTTATTTCTTCAGGTTGAATTTTTAAATATTTTGTTAAGTTAGTCGATTCCCACATAATACTTGATTTTTGTACAACATTTTAAATAAATTGGATAAGTAGTTTTCTTAGTAATAATTTTTTAAACATTTTGCTAGGCCGCCATTTTGTTTTGCTATATTGGAATTTTACCAAAATATTATAAGGTCATCCCCATATAACCCTTAATTTTTGACCTAAATTTGAAATCAATCAGGTAAGTTGTTTTTTAGCTATGCCAAGAACAGACAGGCCGACAGACAGATCGACGGAATTGAGCGATGTTACTGAATACGGTTTTTTTTGTTACTTATTGTACCATTTCTAGAGTATCTTGTACATGCTGAAGTGGAATATGAAAATTGTTATGTTATCGTGGAGATATATCATGTCTGGGGGCGATTTTACTAAACAACACAAACCCCAACCCAACTACGTCATTTCATTATATAATCTGATTCAGCACACCGTCTGAAAATCTATTTGTATACAGCGCAGTACTTAGTCCCTATAAACAAGTTTTGTAAAACGTTCAGTGTGATTTTTCTAGCTCAAAACTTGTATGCGCTATTCCCTCTGCAAGTCTAATAAATTCTTGACAATCAAGATGACCGAAAATTTAAAAAAAAATAAACTGGTAAAAGTAGAGTCAGGTAACGAAAGACTACACAATAAATGTTTAGAGTCCATTTTTACATGTTTTTGCAAAAAAAAAGTTATTTAAAAAATATGAAAACAATTTTTATTATTTCCATTATTTTACAAACCTTTGTTTACTATTATTGCCAATACACATAATTCCTTAAATTTTATATTTGATCTTTTACTAAGTGTAGAAATGATTAAATGCTAATTTTTTTTTTATTTCAGATCCGCTAAGTTCAGTCTGGCACATTAGATTTGTTTGTCTTTTAAATCCATTCGTATTATTTTTGCTGGTATACGTTTTAAGATCATATTTTGCAAAATTCATATAGATTTTCATTACGTTTAACAATAAAATTTTGACAAAACCATTAAAGAGTTTTGAGTAATACGACATTGCTACACTCAATAATCAAGAAAATTTAATTTAGAAATTATATAATACAGCAGTAAGAGAAAATAAAAGTTTGTTAAATAATAAAAAAAACTGCTTTGAAAAACTAATTTTAAAAAAATATTGAGAAATTTTTTTCATCAACTGGGAATTATTTTTAAAACATTAATTTTTTATATTTATTAAATTGACAACTTCTAAAAAATTTACAGAGATATGTAACATCGAATTCTAAACATCTTTTCCTTATAAAATTTACCTACACTACTACTGACAATTTCAAAATTTGGTTTTAAGATTTTCTACCCTCTCGAATCACAAATGACATGTCAAATTTAATTTAATAGGTATGAAACATGCAGAATAACAAAAAAATCCCTATATACAGCGAATAATATACGGTGCACTATATATGTACCATCGACCTTAAAATTAGGACATGTAATTAGTAATTTACCGTGGTCGTTATCCATATCATCTTGACATTCCGCTTCTAGTAATATGCTGCAATCAAAACCCGCCCAACCATCGATGCATACACATTTATACAGGCCCTCTTCCAACGTGCATTGTCCATGTCCAGAGCAGGCGTTCTCGCATCCAGCTGAAAATGCAAAGAGTACTGTTCTGAATGTATTTTAGGTTAGGTACAGCATAGTCATTTTAACTTATATACATTTTAATCTGCCATAAAGCCGTCTAAATAGGGAGCTCTTAAGCCTTAATTTCTTATAATCTGTAGGACCTGCACTACGCAGAAAATATACAGGGTGTGCAAAAATACGTTAAGATTCGTTAAAAACCTAAATGTTATATTTCAACACCCAACGAATTTAAATTTAAAAGTTTTTATTTAAATTTTAAGGAGTACTGAACATTTCCCAACGGATTTTTTATTTTTCTTATTATTTTTAAAAATGCGGGTTTTGTTTTTAGAGCCGGCGACACAGGAGACATGCAACAGGTTACCAATTTTTTTTAGTTTTAAAAAATTGAAATTTTGAAATTTCTGATATTTCTATAACTCCATAAGAGGCAATTTTTCTATTAAAAGTTACTTTAATTGATACTTTACGTAGTAATAGTCTTAAACTAAGTAATAGTTGGATTATATTGCAACACAAGTAAGGAGAAACGATTCTCAAAATTCATCGATACAAAACTTACTTCCTACGAACGAGTTGCATAAAATAGACAATTGGTATTATAGTCTTAAATAATACTGTTATTTCTACCTAGTTTTTAGTTTATAACATAAACTCAAATTAGAATATACTTAAAAGATGAATGCCCAAAATTTTAAATTAGTAGTTACTGGATAACAGGCTTTTAGAATTTAGGCGAGTAGAACTTGCCCTTAAATTCTTGTTGGAACCAACAGATATTTAAAAAAACCGAAATGGATAATTTACAAATATCCTTTATTTCGTTTCGGAACGTTAGGCATAAAGTGTAGTCTATAATCTCTTGATACCACAATTTTACGTATCAAAAACGCTTCTATCGTATTTTAGAAATAAAATAACAAGAAAACAGCTTTGTTTATAAAATCAAAAAATCATATAAAAATCATTTATCAACTATGTAAATGTCATTTCTGTTCCTGAGTGTGCGCAGTCGAAAGAATCCGCTAGTTTTTATTTAAAATGGATTCACAATTATTATAATTTATGACAGACAAGCTATATCTCTCTCATAAATATAATATTATGCTGCTTATTTGGTTTGACTGCGACATATTGCACAAGGGCGATAATTAACAAAGAGGTGTTTTTTACACACAATTTTTTTTATGAAAAAGTGAATACGAATGTGTTATAGAACCGTTTATCAATTTCAATTATTCAAGGTGCTTCACGAAACACGATCCAACGGAAGATTTTTAGTTTTTATTTAAAATGGATTCACAATTTTTATACGTAGTTTATAACAGACAAGCTATATCTCTTTTATAAATATAATATTATGCTGCTTATTTGGTTTGGCTGCGACATATTGCAGAAGGGCGATAATTAACTAAGTGCTATTTTTTACAAACAATTTTTTGTATGAATAAGTGAATATGAATGTGGTATAGAATCGATTATCAATTTCAATTCTCCGAGGTGCTTCACGAAACACGATCCAACGGGAGATTTTTTGTAAGAAAATAAGATGAAAAGTTCATATAAACACGAGACCGCGGATGTTTGTTTTTTGAAATCGCTACAGGGTGTTAAAATTTTTTTAAAAATTGGGATTTTGTTAGTAATCCCGAAAGAGCTATTTGATTAAAATTTGGCGCAACCTCATAGGTATTTAAAGACGGTATTTTTGACAGTATTCAACAGTTTTGATTTTAACCATGGTCGTACAAATGGGTAACAATCTCTGATTTTCTTAATAAAAAAATCGTACGCCGCTGATATTTTTTAAAAAATTACTAGCTTCATCGTTTAGGGGAGAAAAAAATACACAAGAACAACAAATTTCATTTTGATGAACGCCTCTGGAACCTCTCGTCCAGTTTCATTTGGAGTCAGAATTGCTCAAAGCTCTACAAAAGTTATTCCTTGGATTATTTAATAATATTTTCAAATATCCTATTTCTGAGATACTGGGTGTTAAAGTTAAAGGTATATATATTTTTAAAAAACACACTGTATCTCAAAGTAGGGCATTTGCGGACTTTTTTCCGTGAAATGATCCTAGAAATTACTTTTTTAGAGTTTTAAGCAATTCGGTCTCCAACTAAAATTGGACTAGAATCTGTTTTTTTCTCGAAAACCAGTTGTCGTATCATAAAATATTAACAGGCATATTTGGTGTATTTTTACTTGCCCTAAACCAAGGGTTTTCAACCTTTTTTAGGGCAAGGGCCAAAAATCGATTTCACATCGTCCGAAGGGCCACAATGGTCCACGTCACTTTACCACTATATCAATAAAATAAAAAACATATAATCTCAAAGTGTAATAATCTTTATTGGTTAAAAAGTTCAATCAATCAATGGGCTTTTTGACATTGTTTATTTTTGACAAGTGAGTCGATATTTGGTTTTATTTTTGTAATTGCAACCCGCAAACTTCCTTCCAGATATGCGTCTGTAACTCTCGACCTTGTTTTAGACTTCACATTCTTCATACGAGAAAACAGCTGCTCGCATACATATGTGCTCCCAAACAGAGACATCATTTTCTGGACATGTTTTCGGATTTCAGGAAATGAGTTTTGATCCACATATTTTGAATCAAAATCAAGCAGACCCATGTCGAACGTTTCTTTCAGTTTCTTCAGAATTACACTGCAAATCGATAAGCTCCATCTGACAATTTCTTCTGGCATGTTTGTCACTGAATGGTCGGGCAAAGAGATTGATGTAATTTTCAATATCACTAAAGTCAGAAAACCTTGATAAGAACTCTTTTTTGAGCAAATCTGGTTGCTGGTCTGCTGCGACATATTTATCCACATCTGCACATTCGCAACTTTCCAGTTTACGAAAGTGAGTAAACTCTTTTTTCAACAACTGATTTTTTCATAAATCCAGTTTAAACTCAAATGCCTTCACAGTGTCAAGTAGGTTGTTGATGAGCTTTTCTTATCCTTATAGTTTGGTGTCATTGAGGTGCAGTGTGATGTCCGTGAGAAATCCAAAGTCGCGCAGCCAGTCGGGGTCACTAAATTGAACCCTTTGGTTTCCATGAAGTAGGCGATGCGCTCCTTGAGTTCAAAAACGCGTTTTAGCATCTTTCCTCTGCTCAGCCAACGAACATCAGAAAAATATATCACATCACCTTATTCGACATTAATTTCGTGTAAAAAATTATGGAATTTTCTGTGGTTTAGCCCGCGTGATTTATTGAAGTTCACAGTTTTTATGACCACTTCCATCACGTCATCAATATTTGTGGATTTTGCATATAGACTTTGTTGATGAACGATACAATGATAATGCATCAAAGGAAGATCTTTCTGCTGTTTTTTCATCAAACCCACGAGCCCTTCATTTTTTCCTACCACGGATCGTGCACAGAATAGTGTACGAACTTCGATGCACGTTCTTTTAGTGAATTGTCAATGTCTGCCGCTAACTCCTCTTCTGGCAACAGTAACACCGGACACAATACTTTAGCGGTGGCCTCCATACATTCCTTGATAAATTGACCATCAGTAAAAGGTTTTGATTTCAAAGCTATTTTTTGGATATAATGTAGCTAACTTTCACATTTGCTTCATTTTTAATGTTCTGCTTTTGAAAACTATCTTGCTGTCGTTGAAGCTGACTTTTTACCGCTCTCACTTTATCTTCCCGTAATTTTCTTTTGAATATCTCAAACTTTGTGGCATGCTTTGTATCGTAATGTCTTTTTAAGTTGTTTTGTTTCAAGGCTGAAAGGGATTGTTGACACACCAAACAGACGGGTTTTTGATTAATACTAATGAACAAGTACAGGTCAGTCCACTTTTCTACACTAATTGTTCGTTTTTTACCCGAAGTAGAAGCAATTTTTAATGTCAATGCAGGAGAAATTTAATATTAGGAGAAGAATTAGAAGTTTAATTCTCCAATAAAAATGTCCAAGACAAAACTAAACTTGAGCGACTGCACGCCTCAATACAGTATCCGCCTTACACGCGTCAACACACACGATACTCAACTCACTATAATCACTCAGGGAGCAACTTCACTGCTAGTTGGTACTCTTTCGCTTGTATCGCTTCGTTCGCTCTTGGAATTAGAACTGGGCGCTACCGTGTCATGCCGGCTTTATATAGGCCGTGCGCATCAACTTTGAATCTCTGGAAATTTCGAGCAGCTACGAGACTGGACTAGTAGGTCTCTCTAGTAGTGATAATTTCCAGAATCATTAGAAAGATTCAATAGACATGCACCGTTATCTAGTGGCCCTGTTGGTGGTCGTGATCGCGAGTTCACAGGGTGGATCTCTTCTAACTAGGTAGCGCTAGTGTCCTCGGAGTGTCATTCGCGGGAGCGCGCGATACAATATTTTCTTTAGTCTCTGGGAGCCGCAAGAAATTAGAAGTAGGGCCGCGGGTTAGTAATTCTTTAAAAATCAGTGTCGTACCATTTTTTTATTAAGAAAGTCAAGGGTTACCCATATCTAAGTTCATGGTTAAAATAAAAACTGTTGAGTATTGTTAAAATATAGCCTTTAAATACATGACGTTGTGCCAAATCTTAATCAAATAGCTCTTACTGTTTCGGACTTACTAAAAAAAATATATTTTTTATTTTAACGCCCTGTATCTCAAAAATCTACAGACCTCAATATTTCATCTTATTTTCTAACAAATAATCTCTCGTTAAACGTTGGCACATGTTTTATGAAAATACTCTCTATATGTTTATTACAAGGATTTGTATTTTCTAAAGTATTAAATAAATAAATAAATAAATAAATAAATGCTTTATTGTCAAAAAATATTTTTTGTCTAACTCCGATTTCAGCATGCGTCCCTTTAGCTTTGGGCCCCGGAAATCGCTACCGCCTCAAACTGCCCGGTAATATGTCCGTCAGCTTTAATAAAATTTTTTATAAGCCACTAGAAAAAAATGGCATTTTCGAAGGCAATACAATACATTATAGCAATTGTTGCCATATGCAAAAAGAAGCTATCTAGTTATATAATTAACAGGCTTCGTACCATAATTCCCTAAAGACAATGTTATACGCATATCAGCATTCAAAGGAAATTTTTCATTTTTCTAAAACTTTACTTAGCAAAATTTTAGCTCCCATATGCGTATTGTTGCATATTCTTTTGTGGATGAAATGATCCGCTAGAAATATTATTTTTATTTATGAAATCTCTGCACCATATTTTACCAAAAAAGAGCTGCCGAGCTTTGAAAGTTCTGCCGTTATGGAGAAATCAGGCCCGAGTTTCATAATACGTTATACGATATAGGAATATAAATTAGCAGTTTTGGAGGCAACGTTGCTAAATAAAAATATTCCGGAACTTGTGTTACCGGATTTCTTAGGCAGAGAAGGGATTTTTAGCCTATTTGACAAAACTATCATGAATACCGAATTTACAGACGTGAATTCTTTTTCTTATAAAAATATTTGATGATAATATACGCAGTATTCTAAACAATGCTGTATGCATTGAAAATCGAAGTTGGGCAAATTTTGCCAATAGTATTGAATTTACTACTATTAAAAAACTCAAAATATTTTAATATCTGCAAATTTTTTTTATTTCCGCGTATAACAATAAACGGAAGATTTAGCGGTCTCTGCTTTGTCTAGAATCATTGCATCCAGGTTGCAAAGGCATCTAGCAGATATCCAAGGTTGAATGTCACGCTGGAAATTTAAAATAAACATAGCTAAAACTTAAGATATTTTTTTCGCGAAATCTCGTGTAAAATTTCCTATAGATTATGTAAAAAAACGATATAATGTTAATCTGCTCTGGTCAAACAAGGTTAAATATTTAGGATTCACCTTTGGTAAAATACTTAAACGGACTTATAACACTAAGTGCATTGAACAGAAAGCAAACATACAAATACGGGCATTTAACACTCTACTCAATGGGAAAAGCAAACTCAATGTCAGGGGGAAACTTACCCTGTAAAAAGCACTAATAAGATCTGTGCTGACTTATGCTATAGCCACATGGGCCACGTGTCATAACAACCAGATAGACAAATTACAGAGGATACAAAACCGAGTACCTAGACTTATCATGGGTGCAACACTATACGTTGTAATGTAACTATACCTAAAGACTTCAGACAAGAACACTAAAAGAAGTCAAAGATGAACTAATCAGAAATTCCTCTAAGAAAATCTTCTTCTTCAGCTATTTTCTACTGCAGGAGTGCTACGCTCTTGATCTCGTTTAGCCATCGCGTCTGGGATTTGCCATACTTCCTTCGGTAGTTCAAGGTTGCCAAATTTGTACAGCATATTCCCATAGGCCGTTTTTCTTTCTCGTTAGGTCTGTCCAATTCCATTTGAGGTTTGCTACCCTACGGCTAATTTTCTTTTAGGTCTTAGTTCTGTGTTT
This sequence comes from Kuschelorhynchus macadamiae, assembly GCA_030620095.1. Classification (NCBI taxonomy): domain Eukaryota; kingdom Metazoa; phylum Arthropoda; class Insecta; order Coleoptera; family Curculionidae; genus Kuschelorhynchus; species Kuschelorhynchus macadamiae. The sequence goes on along the minus strand of JAUTXW010002049.1, from coordinate 557,082 downwards.
AATTATTTCTTCCATTGCCCCCTGGGTAGTTCGCAGTTTTTCCTCACTGCTTTTTGTTATTGTCCAGGTCTCCGTTCAATATTTTAGCGTTGGTATATCGTCTGTTCCTGGGGTAGCTCAGAAATAGCTTAGTCAATAGGCATTCCTTCAATTTTCTTAAAACATGAAGTATATGTATGATTCAATTCATTGAATAAATAAAATTATTCTTAGGAGAATAGGGTTAAAGGCCATTTAAAAATATTTTTAAATTTTATTCCAAAACCACAGGCCTGATTGCTGTTCACATGTATTGCTAAGTTTTGTAAAAACTTACATTTTAAAAGTAAGAGCATTATTCGAAAAAGCTCTTTAGAAAACATTATTTTTCCTCGAACGAATTATTAATTTTTTTTTCAAGTTTCAGTCGTTGACGGTGGTTTCCCTATTCCAATTTTGTATGCGTTTTTTCCTCATCTTTAACCACTGTTATGCACTAATGGGTTGGAATAAAATAGAGAAAACCGTAACTATTCGTTTCCGTACGTGGTCATTTGTTAACAGGCTTTTCAAACATTTCTATTGGGCGCCATTTTGCTTCACCTTATTGGATTCGTTCAATTTTTTTTACCAGTTTCTCACAATCAGTTACAATGACTTGTTTTTTGAATAAATTTAAAATGAATTAAATAGGTGAGTTTTTGCACAGATTTTTTATCAAAATTTATTAGACCGCCATTTTATTTGGTCGCTAGTTTATTTCGCCTTCTTGAATTAGTATCATAATTTTTATTAGTTTATCTCTATATCACACTTAATTCTTGCACAAAATTTGAAATCAGTCCAATAAGTAGTTTTTTCAGGCTGATTTTTTAAATATTTAGGCCGCCCAAATTTTGTTTTGCCATCTCAGATTCATACCAAATACCAGTTCATTTTAATGTTATACTTGATTTCTGTGCAACATTTGAGGTAATCGAATTGACAGAGAGAAAGACAGATCGACGGAATTGAGTGTTTTTTTGGCATCTAGGGTTTCTAGTAAAACGTAACGGTATGTAAAATCCTTAGATAGTAATTTTTGCTAGATTAGAAACATTTTATTTGGCCGCCATTTTGATTCGCTATCTTGAATTCGTACCACAATTTCAGTTCACCTCTATAACACACTTAATTCTTCCACAAATTTTAAGATTAATTTAATAACTAGTTTTTAGGCTGATTTTTTATATAATTTATAAAGCCGCCATTTTGTTTCGATACCTTAGATTCGTATCAAAATTTTACTAGTTTATTCCTATCTAATACTTGATTTGATGCAAAGTTTCAGCTATATTGAAAAAGTATTTTTTTAGTAATATTTATTTTAACATTTTACTAGGCCGCCATTTTGTTCCGCCATATTGAAGTTTTATCATCTTATTAGCGTGGTATTCCCATATGATCCTTAATTATTGACCAAAATTTGAAGTCAATCGGTAAAGTTGCTTTTTAACTATGCTGCGAAAAGACAGATCGACAGATAAATCGACAGACAGACAGACCGACGGAATTAAGAAAACATGTTTCTAAACATCTGCTGGATTGCAATACTTTTACGAGGGAGTAAAAAAACCAAAATATCCGTTCGGTTTCAGTACTAATATTGAAAAATTTCAACAAATTCAAGAATATTTTACGATTTTAGTTAATATTTTGAAGCAACCCTCACTATTTACAGACAAGCGTTGAGTTGAATTTGAAATAAACCAACACTACACCAATATCTATCTGCAAATTTTTTGTGCCTCAACAAAAAGTTAAAATGTGGTAAAGCGACGGTAGCAGATTCACTATGAAATCATAAATATTAATTACATTTTACTGAATATTATGAAGCAAAATCACGAAACTAGAGATAATATCTAAAAATAAGAATGCATCAGTAGTCTTTCTGATAATCTTAGAGAGCTAATATTATTACATAATATTTTTAGGGAGCCAAACAAAAAACCGATAATAACAAAGCACTTTCATTTTAGCTGTTTGCAAAAAATGTATGATTGGCTGGTATTTTCTTTCGCGAATTTTTTATTATGTATCTCAGACAATTATATAATTCAAAATTTATTTTTTTTATTAATATTAATTGTATCATATTACATATTAGTGATAATAGAAATTATGTACACCTAAACAATATGTTTGTGTGTGTACATTTTGATACAAATATTTAATTATATAAATTACAATAAAATCAAAATTACATTAAATTGTATATAATTAGGTAATAAAGTAAATCTAATTAATATAACATTTCTACTAGTTACTACATTATTTAAAAGGGGTATAGGCGTAGGTAAATTCTTATCTAATAGACATAATGCTGCGGAAGCTTACCTGTTCTGTTTTTTAAATAAATTTTTTCTTTATATATCATTTGCTGTATAATTTCAACAATTGGTTTAAATATATACGGAACTTCTTTTACAAATAATTTTCTGTTATTGGTTTTCTTAATTTCTAAAAACAAAATATTAAAAAAATTTTGGGGCAAAATAAGTTAGAAGCCTTTGAGTTGTAGTTTTTGTCATAATTGGTATATTTAGACTCCCCACAGTTTTGTTTCTAGTATTATATGCAAAAAAGTTTGGTTTGGGATTTATATGTAAAAAGTAGTACGGCTTCAACATACAGCTGAAAAACACATTTAATTCCTTAAACAGTTGTTCGGTGGGAAATCTTTTCTCTTTTTTAAACGCCATTTGAGAATGTATCTTTGAACTACACTGATGGAACTTCAAAAAAGGAAATTTTTACTGGACATTCAAAATGAAATATTTTCAATACGGATGGCGATTTTAAGTTACGGTTTTCGGCCTTTGTCCGATTCCTAGAGTATGTAGCCCGATAAAAACAGCCTCAGGATACCATCGTAAACGTCTCATGCAGGGTGTTATGTAAAACCCTGTCATTTTTTTGAAAAGTTCATTCGACCAGAACTCTTACTGCGGAAGATTTGCTTTTCTCTTTGTACAACCAAAATAATCTAGAGCTAGGTACAAAAAAACAATTTCCAGCTGTTTTTGTTTTTTTTTCCTTTCCGACAAACAGGGTTTTTACGGCTGCTAAACAAAGCCCACTTAGGGCAATCAAATTCAGTATGGCCTTTTAGATTAGGAAAAGAGTTGGCACCCTTAATTTTCCATCATGAAAATTGTATACAGGGTGCACCAAAAACTTCACCGGCTCAAAAACTTTAACAATGCTAAGTTTTTGCTCGGCAAGGTAGGTAGTATTTCAGACTTTTTTTACCCGCTGTATTATTGGGACATATTCTCAGTTAATTCACAATGATGGGTAAATAGTTTAAGTAAGTCTGAATACAAAAATAACATTTTATTGGGAAAAGAGAATTCTGTCAATGATAAAAGACAATTTTTTTTTTTATTAAAAAAAAATCTGTTTTAAATTAAAGGCACAATCTGAAAGAACTAGAGCAAATTTCAAATCGAAAAAGCTGCTTCGACAAAAATATTCATTATTACTAAAACTGGCACTAGCAACATCGGATTCAAGATTGATAAAAAACCAAACTCAATAAATCACTATTTAACGTCTACCTCTTAGTTTTTGGTGAACCCTGTATACAATATTCATGTTGGAAAATTTAATGGTGCCAACCATCTTCATAATCTGATAAATATACTTTTGATTACCACAAGTGGGCTTTGTTCAGCAGATCATTTTAAAAAATCAATATTTCGGAAAAATCCCGTTTGTCGAAAACGAACAAAAAATTTCAAAATCGCTAGAAATTGTTTTTTTCCAACCAAGCTCTAGATTATCTTGGTTGCACAAAGAGAAAAAGAAATCTTGCATAGTAAGAATTCTGGATCTTGCATAGTAAGAATTCTGGTCGAGCAAACTTAAAAAAAAAATTACAGGGTTTTATATAACCACCTGTATATGTCAATTGCTATGGTGTCCTGAGGCTTCCCTTTCGGGCTGCTTACTATGGATATTGATCAAACAAAATCCGAAAACCGCAGTTCAAAATCTTCATCCGTATTGAAAATATTTTATTTTGAATTTCGAGTAAAAATGTCCTTGGTGCACTTCGAAGTTCCAGCAGTTTATACTAAGTGGTTCTACACGATACCTCAATATGGATTCGGCAAGAGATGTATAGAGCATCTCATTTATATAGGCTGGAAAAACGTTCTGGGTTTTGTAGAATTTTCAAATTAGTTTATTTAATATGATCATCCCATTTTAAACTTTTATCTACCATAACACCTAAATAATATTATAATATATTTTTTTCTATTAAGCCGTGGCACTGACAATTTGCTTTATCATTAATTATAAAATCATGTAAATGAATTCTTGAATCGTTATTAGGTGGTTGGTATACATCGCAATTGCTGAAACACATAAATTTGCTTTTTTGCATATTCAAAGTTAGTAAGTTTTCTCCGAGCCATTGGGATACTTTAGCGAATTCCTCTATTGCATTATTTATTGTGTCGTTCAAATTTTCCTTGGAGAATATTAGAACAGTACCATCTGCGTATGATATAATTTTTGCATCAGTATTTATATATAACAATTCATTAATATACACTGTAAATAATAGAGGCCCCAATACAGTTCCCTGTAGTATACAGCATGTGATTGTCCCAAGTTCCCCTGTTTCGCGATCTATCTTAACATGTTGCTTTCTGTCCGTTAAATATCTTTTAAGTATTTTTTTAGGTAAACATTTTATGTCATATTGGTTTATTTTATCGTTGAGAATTTTAACTGATACGGTATCAAATGCTTTGGCTAAATCTAGAAAGATTGCTAGTTGTTTTTTAATGTTATCTAAAGAGTCATAAATAGTTTTACTAACATCATAAAGTGCGTCTTCGGTCGAACAGTTTTCTTGTTTTCTTGAAAACCAAATTGATATTTAGAAATTAAGTTATTGGATGTAAAATGTTCATTAATCCTTTTTTTTTTGAGACATTTCAAGTAATTTTGCCAAGTTATTTATTACAGAAATTGGTCTATAATTAATTGCTCGGCTCACTTTTGTTGTTATTTTTATATATGGGAGTTACAACTGATACTTTTAGTTCAGCTGGAAAAACGCCATGAGAAAATACAAGATTAAAAATCTGAAAGTGGTTTGCAAATGTCGTGCTTAATATCTTTTATAACTTTTGCTAAAATTGCGTCGATACCTTGGGAAAAACTATTTTTTAAGTTATTTATGATTTAAGTTTTCTGTTAGTGGTGATAAAAAAGAATTTAAGCGCCTGACAGGCAACAGTTTAGAGCAATTAATTTGTTCTGCCATATTATGGCCTACATTTAAAAAATCTTCATTAAATTTTTGGGCTATTCTTTTTGTTTTTTATAAAATTAATAGTTTGCTCTTTCAAAATTAAGGTTTCCTTGCTAGTTGCTTTTTATAGCAGACTTTTTTGGGGTTATTTTTACTATCTAAAAATATTTTTGAGAAATAATATGCTTCGTTTTTCTTATTAAGTTAGTAAGGATATTGCTTTTATTTATTAAAGATTTGTATATTATTTTTGTTATTTAAATATTTAAATTTTAGTGTCCTTTACGGATTGATACAACCAAAGTTTGTGTTATCCATGGTTTAATTTTATTTATAATTGGAAGTAATTTTCTTTTTTGTACTAGAGGTGTGTCTCTATTATTGTGTTTAGTTTATTTAAAAAACAATTATAAGCCAATTCTAGGTCACTTGGTCTGTTTTAAAATGGCTTTAAGTTTGTTATAGTTTATTTTCGAAATAAATTGAGTGGATGATTTTCATCAGATGAAATCAGTAGCCTGTTTAACGTTTTAGTTTTAGAATTACAGAATAAGGGCAAAAAGGAAATATCTTTATTGCTTAATGGACAGTAGAAAAAAAAGTGATCTATACAGCTATTAGTAAGTGAAATCACTCTAGTAGCTGCGTTTGTTTGTATAGCTGAGGCATCCGTTACTCACTAAAATATTTAAACATTCGTTAACCACCACGTTAATATGTAAAGACTATATTTTTTCACTAGGACAACCCATATTTACCAAAAAAGTACTGTTTTTTTTGTAAGTTTGTACTTTTATTAAAAAAAGTTTAGCAAAGCCAAGAATTTTTGAGGTCGATACTAGATTTGGCTTAGCGAAATCTCATCAAAACAAATACGAGGTTAATTCAAGTAATATTTATTCCAGACTCAATAGATATAGTAAGTCTTGTCTAAAATCTCGTTCCGTACAACACTTATGGCTGTTTTTGACAATAAATAGAAGTGGAGCCGCTGACCTACTACTATAGAGCATACAATTAAGCTTAATAATAAAACTATTTCCAAATTCTTATTCAGTGCTTCTAGAAGAGGCTTCCCTTGTTCATTTATGACCAAATTGGGCCTCTATTATTACGCTATTATAAGCTAACTTTTTAGTTTTCCATCATCGTTTCGTGAAGTTTTCTAAACGGCTTGCGGAATTATTAAGCCAATTAGTATTCTTATATCGTGCGAGGTTTTATGAACCTCGGGGATTGAGGCTATCATAATGGGGAACGTTTTTAGCCAAAACGTGCAGTAGCAATTTGTAAAATAATACTTTCTGGAAGCCTAGAACTGCGTGGGTATTAGCATCGTTATTTTGCAGGAAGAGCGGCAAGAAAATAATTGGTAAATATGGTTTACATTAAAACCAAATCAGGCATCTTGTAATCAGAACAATACTTTCAAATTTAATTTTTCGGTTACTCTTTTCTTTAAATAAAGTTGCTGCTGTACTATATTGTAGGCAAGTGGTGCCGATTGTTTGTCTTATTTTGACTTGTCATCTTCTAAACTTGGTATTTTCTTTTCTTCCTTCGTGTTATACCACTAACATTTTCTTTTATTTTGTTTCTAAGGTTATATTTAAGACTAACACTTTAGTAAATGTTTATCAGTTCAAGGCAACCAAGGATCCAAATTAGGAATATCCTTACTTTTTTGGGAATTTTATTTATTACCTTTCAATACAGTTTGTTTTTATTATTTGATATACAGTAAGAATTTTCGTCGGAGGTAAGTATACTGTCGTCTGTGTATCTTATGATCCCTGTTATACTGTTACCGTCGCTATTTGTGGAGTCAGCTTTATACATCTAATATAAAAAATGTCTTTTAGCAAATATAGTACTTCTCCGTATATTTTTCACAACGTTTATATTCCAAAAATATAATAAACTTGTCGTATTTTGAAAAATATTATTAGTTTCTTTAGTAAAATTTAGCGTTTTACTGCTTCAAAAAAAATTCAAGATTTTTTTATGTTAGGGAGCTGTCTGACTCCTTTAGATTAAACCTATATTAAGCAAACATTGCTTAAGTAGTAAAAAGAGAAAATATTTAAAAAAAACGGAGAGTTATGAAAACATTTGCATTTTTAAGAGGCTTTTATATTCCCTAGGGTTACCCTTTACAGTGGAAAAAGGTTCTATATGCAAAGAGATAAAATATAATTCAGCCTTTGGTATTTTTACTAACCCCTTTAAAATAAAATATATTTCCGTTTCTTGGGACTGCTTCATATTTCTAGGTCTACCCTGTATAATGGAAAAAATGTATTTACATACAGAAAATGGAAGAAATTTGACTTCTTTCTCTGTTTGTTAAAAAACTTAAACGCTCTTAAAACAATTTGTTTTTGTTTTCAGCTTGTTGTTTCATCCTCCCAGGGCTACTCTTGCTGCTTTCAAATACAACATTATAAAGAAATTTGAAATATATATATATATATATATATATATATATATATATATATATATATATATATATATATATATATATATCTGTTTTCTAAGCAAGCTAAATGCTTCTGAAGTATATATAATTTTTTAAGTTTCAGAGGAATCTTTCATCATCCTAAGGCTACCCTGAATATTTTCTATATAGAAAAAAACTTAAAGAAATTTGACGTTTTTCACTGTTTTCTAATTAAACTAAATACTTCTGGAATGCATTTTTTTATTATTTTTAGTATAGTTGAAAAAAATGTCTTTATATACAGAAAAAAAAAGAAGTTTGACATTTTTTTTTTCGTTTTTAACGGTCAGTCTCATGCTTTACGGGTTATCCTGTATAGTAGACAAAAACTATTTTGAACATAAAAAAAAATAAAATAAATTTTACGTGCTTCGCCCCTTCGAAATATTATATATTCATTTTTAATATGTACAATTGAAAAAATCATACTTTCTTAATTTTAATTTTAACAATATAAGAAAATGTAACCCAACTATTTCTGTTGTCAATTGGACTATTACGGATTTGTGCGATCACAGAATATGATTTTTTACATTTTCATACCGTTTAAAAATATCGATCACCCAAAATCCAATTCCCGCGAGACATTGACCTATACTATTTTTGGCGTAAATTTGAAAATAATCGGTTATCATTCGACAAACTTCTGATTACAAACATACACATTGGTTCAGAAATGATACATCTTTTTTAAATATATTTTCCTTATTCTAGGCACTAGGGACGGGATATTTTCTAAGCATATGGATAGTTATCGATAACATATTGCTTAACTACAAGGCCAAATGTTAAAATCTAAATACTAAACTATCATTTCGCCGATACCTTTTTCGATAAATATTTTGTTTTCTGCATACATGATACCAACAACTGGACAATAAATATCAAAACATATCTATACTCATCGGTACCTATCCGTATATGAAAAAACGAAAACAGAAAAATGAAAAATACCAACAATTGGACAAGAAATATCAAAACATATCGATACTTATCGGTACCTATTCGTATATTGGTCGATAACTATTTATAGTGATCGGTAACTATCGATATCGATAAACAAAATTTAACGATAGATGATTTGCTATCCCCTATCGGTAAGGAAGATCTAATATTGTTCACCCTTACTACGTAAATCCAAATTATATTTTTCCTTACTATGCAGCCTATACAACGTGTTAATACTATATATTCTTTGGTATATGGGGAGTAGTAGTAGTAGTAGTTGAGGGTAGGCCTATGAGACCATTTCAGTCTATATGGTATATGGAGAAGTAAAAGTTATTTTAAAAAAAGTGGCATAAGATCGTTTCAAGTTCATCTGTAGCTCTGCTTGCCAGCAATTTCGTGATCCAGAGCCAGCCTAGATAAGTCCACCGTGTCGTGATGTTTTAAAAATGTTGTTCTGCTGCTTTAATATGATACACACATAGCTCATGATTCCACGTAACTGTTAACCACTGCTACGAGACGCTTGTATTAATTCACACAATACGTATACGTATCTTTGACGCTGATGTATTTCTTTTTTTTGGCCCATTAATTTTGACAGGCGAAATCCAAATTTTGGCAGGCAACCACCAAACAGAATTTTTTTTAAACGGAACCGTCCATTTCGACATATTATCAGCTGACTAAACGGATCAGCAAAATAACTTGCCATTTGATACTTGAATCTGTATCTCTTATTCTAAAAAACATGGACATTTAATAAGTGAAAGGGCCTTTAATACTAGACAGAATTTGAACGTCCCACTTCCTATCCCCAGAACAACCTTAGTACAACATTCAATTTTATATGAAAGTAAAAAAATGCACAAACACCTCCCACAAATATTTAGAAACATAGAATGTTTTAAATTATTTAAGAAAAAAGTAAAATGTAGCTTGGAGGTAAAAGCATATTATAAGAATTTTACGATGATAGTTTGTGAATCAATTTCTCAACTTTGCCAGATCTCATTCATTTATAAAGTGTTTATACTTTGCTGCTGTTTTCTGACAAAGGATTGGCATAAATACAAATAGTTAAGGTTGCTATAGCGGGTTTAAAAAACAAAGTAAATAGGTGTTATAAAACTTCCGACTTTTGGAGATCCTAGACAGTAACCTCTTAAATCATTTAAGAAATAAACAACGGGGCTATTAAATTAAACTTATTTTCAACTAGATAGTGCTCATTAATATACAGTACTCAGAACTCTGTAGAAATATGTAGACATCAAACTCATCCGACCTAGGGCCGATCGTTCATTGATTTAGATGAAAACCTGCCTCAGAAATTGAATGAGGCAGTGCGATGTTCAAAAACATATAACTCTGATTATTCAAAGTAAGGCTTTGTGGGATATTACTAATAAATAATATCAGATGAGAGGCAATCAGAAAAAGCTGTTGCATGAAATGGTTGTTTAAAATAAGTGGTAATAATAAGTTAAAATATGTGTATCAAAGCCGCTCTCTATATTTTTAATTTCTCGAACCAAAGAGGTAATATTATTATTGATTGTCTAATTTATATTATTATGTTATGTAAATGTGCAGAGGTTTAAAGCCAAACTTCTGGAAATGGTAAAATAACGCTACAAACCAACAACACCTCGCCGATATTTAAATCATTTTACAAATGGTGATGCTCTCCGAATTATTTCCGTTCTATTAATATGTTACTAACTCAAAAGTTTTTCTTTTTAATTTTCACTGACTTTTGACAATATAAATATTTTCCAAAAAAAATCATTTATTTAACAATGTAAATGCTGTTATAATAAAATCACAACGTATGATTAATTCAGGCCAAGTTAAAACTTGGCCAGTGAACTGTTAAAAAAAAAAGGAAAACTTCTTGGTTCAACTATAAGCAAATGTTTTAACTATAAAATGGTATATTACATGAACATAGGAATCAAACTTCGCTTTATTGAATTGAAAATGTACATATACAAATAAACAGCAGAATAACTTTCTATACACCGCTAATCAAAAGTACAACATTGTCAAAAATCCAATAATTTTTTTATAATTTTTGCAATGGAAAAGCTGCAACTATTGTCATTTCTCAATTTTTGCCAGTATCCTTTAAAATGGAGCAATATTCTCATTTGCTTCAAACACTAGACTAATATGTCTAATTTTAGATGATTTCAGAAGTTACGAAGATAATCTTCCTTTTCAAGTTTAGGGACAAAATTTCCTGGTAAATAAATAAATAAAACTTTATTTTTGCAAACGTAGCACTTCTCAAGCTGAAGTTTGTAAGTAAAACACATAATAAATTTAACTAGTCTTGTCTCCAACTTTCTAAAAATATTAATATTTTCTCAAATAAAAAATATTTACACTTTTAAAAAACTATTTTGTCACCTGGTTTAGTCGATTTTTAAAAAAAATTTTAATATTTTTTAAGGATGTGGTTCACGTATTCAAAATAATGATATTTTATGTCCGTTAAAATATCGAAGATCTACACCTATGACACCCAAAATATAATCACCCCGAAAGATGAGCCTAGCTTATTTTTGGTGAAATTGGAAACGAATCGGTTCTCAAGTTATTGGGCGCGCAAAATTTATTTACACACATACGTACACACACATTCGATAGATATCATAATTAAATTTATTTTTTTAAATATATTTTTTGTGTTCTGGTACCCAATCTTGGATGTGCAAATCGGAACGATAAAACCAATAAACAGGATCTTGGAAAAATGAACAATTGTATAACTATCTTGAAATATTTTTAATTGTCTATGCTTTAAGTACCTTATAAACAACGTATTTAGGCCACACTATGCTTTGCATCAACGGGATTTTGATCATATTTAAGTGCCATTGGATATAATGTTACTTTCTGCAAACTTTAATATTACATCTAATCGCTCATATCAGAAATGTAAGGATCATACTCAAACTGTCGTAATCACTTAATTTTGGGGTATGCCTTACGACTTTCAAAGAACGACTTTAAATGAATTTACATTACAGTAAATGCACCCTCAATCTGAAATCACAACTAACTATCTGCTTCCTTTGCAAAGACTTGAGATAAAGCGCTATATAAAAACGTAACTTTATTCTTCTATAGAATTGCTTGACAGTATTTTAGTAATAATTGAGTCCCTTGCTGTTGTAACGAGAGAAATAACACTAGTTGTTGTATTAGCTGGTAGCGTGGAAAACCTTGAAAATTAGTCTAGCCGACGGTTACTTCTAAGTAGCTATAGCCCGAAAGCTCGGGTCAAAAAACAATAATTTTGTAATGGCTCATATTTCAAGTCAGCACCTAAAGATTTGCAAAATCTACTTACGTTGGATGTACTGATGTCATGTCACGTATCTTCTGCAAACAAGTGAGTTTAGAGTGTTGAAAAAAATTAATTAGAACTCCAATAACGCCCTAAAATATTTTTTAAAAAGTACTATATCCATATACAAACTCATTCCACTATGTTCATGACATATTTGACCTCGACTAATCGCTGTTGTCAACATATTTTATACTATAATAAAAATGCGAACTAGGATAGGTTAGGTTTGTAATATTTGAGGCGTGAGACTTCTAAATATCTACAAAATTCTTTCTCATAAGATTTGAATTGATTGCTGGGGTTGTTTCATATTTTTTAACACATTCCAGATAGCGGAATCTACAAATATAGAATGAGGCTAGTAGGAAAGATTTCGTGTAAAAAATAGGATATTGGTGAAAACTAAAACATCTTTCAGTCAGTTATAAACTATTCGAGTGATTATCATATGTTAACAATATTCCGATAAATATATTTTCTAATTATTCAGTGAAAAATAAATAAATATTTAGTAGCGACCAGTTTAACAAGTAAATTATAGAAAAAAGCTTGTTTTGTACATTTTTACTATCTTTCATTGCAGTGGCGCAACTTTATCATCGACTTTAGGGGGGGCTCAAGCCTTGACACCTCAAAGATAATTTTGATTATTGACAATTGTGATGATGATTTTTGTACATGATATTTTTCCAAGTTAATAATGACATGAAAATTTTCATTAATTTTATCTTAATTTCGATATTACAATGTATATAAAAAATTAAATAAATTTGCTGTATTTCACCGTTTTTCGAAATATTACATCTTTTTTATTTTAAATATTTATAATCGAAAAAAAAAATCTACGCCAATGACTTCAGCAATTTCTTAATGTTACATTTAGCCAAATATATCTATTTTCAATTCGACTATAATCGACTTGGCGTTCTCAAAATATAAAATTTCACCAGTTCATCCAGTTCTTAGTAATATTTTTTTACTTTATTAGGCCGCCTTTTTTCGTACGGCTATGATTTAACTATAAACTCTGGATATTGTTTAAGTTTTATTTTTTACGTACGGCTGATATATATATATATATATATATATATATATATATATATATATATATATATATATATATATATATATATATATATATATATATATATATATATATATATATATATATATATATACATATATATATATATATATATATATATATATATATATATATATATATATATATATATATATATATATATATATATATATATATATATATATATATATATATATATATATATATATATATATATATATATATATATATATTATATATATATATATATATATATATATATATATATATATATATATATATATATATATATATATATATATATATATATATATATATATATATATATATATATATATATATATATATATATATATATATATATATATATATATATATATATATATATATATATATATATATATATACATATATATATATATGTATATATATATATATATATATATATATATATATATATATATATATATATATATATATATATATATATATATATATATATATATATATATATATATATATATATATATATATATATATATATATATGATATATATATATATATATATATATATATATATATATATATATATATATATATATATATATATATATATATATATTCGATATATATATATATATATATATATATATATATATATATATATATATATATATATATTCGATTCTTAGTCCTTCACGAATGAAAAAATACGATGTGTTTTCATTCCGGGTGTACATCCTTTCACTACTGTCAGTTTTGCTGACGTTTCGCCAAAATCATATTTGGCATTTTCGAAACTTTCTTTCTCGCGTCCGAATAAAAGTAAAATTCACAGCTGTCTTTTCACCTTGAGCGAAAACTCGTAACCTGGTCCCCATATACGAACATAAACGATCCCATTTCCAATGTTAAAAATGTTTCAAACACCCTTACACCTTCATGATTTTGTACACTCCAGGAGAAATTTTGGATTTGGTAAGTCCAGACAGTGTTCAATTCAATTGGTCAAAAGTATACAAGGTGGTAAATTAGAAAAAAAAACATACCTATGTTTATTTCTTAACTAAAAAAAGATGCAAAGGAAAAATAAATTACGCTACGGAAGAATACCTTTTTACCCATTTTTACGAACTAAATGGAATTTAAGTCTTATTTTTAAAAAAATATATAGAAGGCGTTGGAACACAGGAAGAGATAATCTTTTCAAGTTTTTATCTTACTATATGGTAACTATTAAATTGTAACTGCAGAATCAAAAAAATCTCAAAAAACAAACTTAAAACCATTACTCAATGGTGCACCACGATCAAATTTCGCTTGCTCAGCTTTGCTCGCAGAATCATGCACAATAATCTGGCGGGGGGGCTAATTAATTTTGAAATTGGGAAGGCTAAGCTCCCCCTAGCCGCCCCTAGTTGCGCCACTGTTTCATTGTCAATCAGAGGGGTTTCTGTTGAAATAATGCTTTTTTTCCTGAAAATCCTTTACCGAAAGCTCAAAATTCAATATTGCTTTGAAATTAGATATATAAATTATATTAGATAAATACAAAACATTATTGGAAATATCTTAAAATATCATAGGGTCGGAACAATCTGTCTGATCACCAGTTTCTTTTATAATTATGATTCTTAATAAATGTTCATGATAATAAAGGAATTTATTATGAAAATAAAATATTTCCAGTAAATGTGATGCTGACGAGGGAAGAGGGAACAATCTATATTGTATTACATATGATTTCTGGGCTTTTAGAAGCACTAAATTTAACTAATTTTATAACTTGTAACGATAAAAGTACAACAAAAAGATTATCTTGATATATAATTATAATTTAATATACACGATTATAATTCCATCCGCACCTCAGTCTATTAATTTTAGAGGAAAATCGGATAATTTTTTTACCAAATTAATTGGGTCTTTCGCCACCTGTGGGAGGAATTGCCCAGTGGAATTTCCCCACCGTCTCAGTGTGATACAGAATCAATCTTTCGTCGATTCAATCTAAAAAGGGTAAGTTATAAAATGTTCAATAACATAAGAATCGAAAATAAAATAGTTTATCTTTCGGACGCAATTCTAACGCCGTTGTCAAAACCTAAAAAATAAAACTGTAAATTTAATTAATGATTCGAATTTAATTTTCACATATTAACAATGCTATTTTTTGGGTTTTGACAACAGCGTTAGAGATACCTCTGAAACATAGTATTTTCACGAGTTCAGATTGGATCAGCGGAAGAAGGATTGTGTCTCACACTGACACCGTAGGTAAATTCTAGCAGTCGGCCCTTCACAGAGGCACTGCCAAATTAAGAGGGTATTCAGAAGAATATAGACAATTTACTTACTTTACAGCTTTTAGTTTTTGGTATAATTTAAACCTCCTAAGTAAAAATGTTTAAGTCTAACTTTGTGATAATGACGTACTTTTAGTAATATTATTTTTTAACAATATAATAATGTCTTCTATGTAGTTTATTTATCAAACGTATGCTGTATAATGCTTTAAAAATATAAATTCATTTAGAATTTCGTTTTCTAAAAACACTTACGTAAAGTACAATGTCGTCCGTTCCATCCCTGAGAGCAAACACAGGTTCCGTTTTTGCACTGTCCATGTTCTTGACATCTGCCATCGCAAGGTAGTTGTTCGCAACGTGGCCCAGTCCACCCTGGGTCGCAACGGCATTTTCCAAGTTCACAATGTCCATGGTCACCACAATCCAAATTGCATAATGCTGAAAAAAAAATGTTGTGCTGTTCAAAAACTGTTGCAAATTTTTCTTAAAAGAATAATATTTGAACATTACTAAATATTTGTTTGGATTAGACCAATATATTGTATGGGTGGTAGGAATACGATTATTAAACTTGCTGGCATTTTTTAAACTGTTTAAAATATTTGACTAAAATCATAATGAGATCTTAAGAAAAAACCTTTTTATGAATAAATGTCTTAAAGCTCCTAACTTTTGAACTCCAGTGTATTAAGATTTCAAAAAAAAAAATTTTAGGTGCTTAACTTTTAATTTTAATTTCTACCAGTGGCGTTCGTGCGGGATCTGCCCCAAATATGAAAAAAAAAAATGAAACCGACATCATTTTAGAACAAATCTGGTCATTTGATTTCCTTTCGTTCGACGCACCCTAGAAAATAATAAAAACGATTATTCTGCATCACTAAGTCGTAACAATCTGATAAGAAAAATTTCTTTTTTAGCTATTAGGTTTGTTTAATAGTATAAAATAAAAACAACGCTTATTAGTAATACTAAGTTATTGTATTAACGAGTACTTTCCCCTGAGAGCATTAGAGGAAAACCCGACAAATACAAAAACGATGTCGGTTTTTAATCATGACTAAAAAATATAGTATGAACCGAATAAAAATATTTAAATAACATTGATTGACATGAAAAATAACCTTGTTGGTTTTCAATGCAGTTTTACATATTGTATTATTTTCGGTGGTTAGTGTTATATGAAGTTCCCCACATTCTCGTCGATGGTGTATATATATATATATATATATATATATATATATATATATATATATATATGGGGGACCTTATTTTCTTGGGTTAAGTTAACAATAAAAAGAAAATTTCTTACTTTAAATCAACGTTTCGCTCATTGTGTTGAGCTTCCTCAAGATTTTAATTAGTCTTCCTAAAATTTTTTTTTTAATAAAAACACAATAAAATCTATACATACATACAAGTAAACATCATAATATGCATTGAAACGTTAAATGGCTAAAATTGTACATATTTTTTTAGTTTTTTTTTTGGATAATGTAATGACTTAAAATATTATTATACTATGTTTCATAAATAAATTGTCTATATTTGACAAAAACATTCATAGACACAAATTTAAAACACAAATATCTATTATACTTATAGTTTACTGCATGCACCTTGGAGAAGCAATTTGCTTGGTGGAATGTTAATGTGGTGAAATTATGAGACTCATCGGATTTAGAATATTTTGGTTATCATTTTTTTTTGGCTGTACTCTGTACTTTATCTGATGCTTGGCACCTGTGAAAACAAATATTAATATTTTTAATTAATATACAAAGAAAAGTTGAATTTCGGTTTAAAATTTATATATGGTTAAGAGGATTATATTTTGAATTTGTATTACTTTCCGATTAATCAATTAAGTTGAAATATATTTTACTTAAACTCCTTTTTTATTGCGATCATTTCCTTAAATGTTAATTTATAATTTCTATCTTGGGCTAAAATCTCGGTTGCGTTAAAGTTGTGTTTTGATGTATGTTCATGTTTACCAAGCGCGGTAGATGCATTTTTAGTATATTTGTGGCCTTTAATACGGTCTTCTAAGTATTGTGTTGTCATATCGATATATTTCTTAGGACAATTTAAATATCGAATTGAATAAATTACGTTTGGTTTCTCTTTTTGTGGAACTTTACTTTTTAATGGTGTGTACAGAGAATTTAATAAATTTTGTGCTTTATGACAAACAGTTATGTTATGTTTTGAAAGAATATACTTTAATTTTTCTGATAGGTTATATATGTACGGTAGTACCACCTATTTAGTATCTTGGTTTTTTATTGGTTCTTTCTTTTCGTTGTAATGAAGATAAGTTCTTTGTTTAAAAATCCTTAAAATATTTTTTTCTGGATAATGGTGGTCTACTAATGTCTGTTTTACTTTTTCTAGAGTTTCTGGTCGGTATTCTGGAGAGGTCAGACAGCGCAATCGCTCTGAATGAGCGAAACGTTGATTTTAAAATAAGAAATTTTGTTTTCATTGTTAACCCAACCCAACAAAATAAGGTTCCACATGTAAATATATGGTTAAAGAAAAATTCTAATTTATATTTATATATATATATATATATATAAATATATATATATATATATAATATATAATAAGTAGTAGTACGGTTGCGCTGTGTGCACGTGTTTGTTTGCCCTCCGTTTCACTTGTGTATTTTTGATGGTTTGCTGTCGTTATATGCTGCAATTTTAAGATAAGTACAATCTATATACTTTATTAATATGGACTCTATGTAATTTTTGGCGTCAAACGTGTAAATTTTCCTTAAAATATGAGCTGTTCTGTTTGCCAATCTGAAGTTTCGAAGCGTAAACCTGGGCTTGTTTGCGATGGCTTTTGTAAAGGCCAGTACCACCTAAGTTGTGGCAGCCTACCTCCTGATGCTGCAAAGATCCACGCACTCCCGGGTTTCTTTTGGTTTTGCAAGATCTGCCTAGTAGTGAAACATAAGGAGACTGATCTTAAAGCAACCATCGAGCAGACGGTACAAATTAAGCTCCTAGACATAGAAAAATCCCTCGAAACTTTTAAAAATGACATAAGTAGGAAACTAAGCGAATCTCAACAAGCCGGCATTTCTAGGGATTCTGGGACGTATGCTAAAATTGCTAATAAGTCTGCTGTTGTTATTAAGCCGAAAGAGCCACTGAAGTCCGGTACTAGTGCCAAATCCGAGACATTCTCGAAGATAAGTCCATTTGACTCGTCCATTGCTGTCAACAACGTGCGTTCTAGAAGAGATGGAGGCATTGTGGTTGGATGTAAGAATGATGAGGCTGTTTCAAAATTCTGCAATTTGGCTAAAGATAAACTAGCCGAAAATTTTGAAGTGAAAGAAGTAAAAGTCGCTCAACCGAAAATCAAGATTGTGGGTATAACGGAGGACCTTTCGGAGGAGGAACTAATTCAGTGCCTGAGGATCCAAAACGAACCTTATATCTGTGCAGACTCTGAGTGTAAAATACTTAAATACTGGCATATTAAGAAAGACAAAAAAATTTTTCAAGCGATTGTTCAACTGGATCTTTTAACTTATGACCGTCTCTCAGATAAAATATCAAATAGTCGTGCTAGATACTTAGTGGTTGGTTATGATAGATGCATTATTTATGACGCGGTTGAACCCGTAAGGTGCTTTAATTGTTCAGGCTACAATCATACTTCTAAGAACTGTACTTTTAAAAAGGCTTCTCCAAAGTGTTCACAAGAGCACGACCTATCGGAATGCAACTCTTCCGCTGCTTCAAAATGCGTAAACTGCGTCAATTTATCAATTAGAACCCCTAATGATACTGTTGATGTCAATCATGCTGCATGGGATAAAACTTGTCCCATATATCTACGGAAGTTATCTGGGGTCAAGGCTCAAATACTTAATAGGCAGTAGCAATCACAGCGCATATGCGTGTACGAAGCGTACCGGTACACTTCGACGAATGTCTGCGCAAGTCAGAAGTCTGACGATTTAGTTCAATTAATCGACTTCGACTCGCACCTTCAGAGTCAAACGGTGAATTGTCAATCTGTCCGAAATAATGTTAACTTTACGCTGTACTATCAGAACGTTCGTGGTCTCAATACCAAAACGCACGACTTATTTAATGCATCATATTGCTTTGACTTTGATCTAATTGCTTTTACGGAGACATGGTTGACACCACAAGTGTTTGACAGTGAATTATTCTCTAATAAATATTCAATTTTCCGTTCTGATCGTAGAACTTCTCTTCTCAACGTCAGTAGAGGCGGAGGTGTACTTTTTGCAGTCAAACAATATTTTACGGCCACAATTATTAAAACAAATCTTGTCTCAGATACATTCCCTAGTATAGACATTTTGGGATTGCGCATCACTCGGAGATTTTTCGAAATTATTGTAATTGTTATGTATATTCCGCCTACTTTCGCAGCATATGAGGAGTTATTTGGGATTCTTATTGCCTTGCCTGCTTTAAATATGGATTTAGATATTATATTTTTAGGTGATTTTAATATTCCGGAATACCGAAAAAATATGAATATAAGCGATATCGTGTGTAGCTCAAAAATGCAAGCCGTTAATAAATTCCAAAACTTCTTTAATTTCAAGCAATTAAATACGATAGAAAATTGTAATAAAAGGCTTCTTGATTTAGTTTTTTGTACCCTAAAATCCTGTTGTGTAACTGAATCTGATGAGTCAGTGATATCCATTGACTTACATCACCCCGCTTTATTAATTTCTTTTCCGTTTTACATTCACAAACAAAATAAGTTTAAACTGAAAGAGAATTTAGCATATAATTTTAAAAAGGCCAATTTTCCGAGAATGTACCAGCTTCTGTCCGAACATGATTGGTCGTTCCTTAACGAGGAACCTAATGCTAACCATGCGGTCGCAGCATTTTATCAGCACTTAGATATTATTTTCGGAGATACAGTTCCGATAACGCAGGCTAAACATAGTAAATATCCTCCTTGGTTTACAAGTGATATACGGATTTTATTAAAAAAGAAGGAATCCCAGTGGCGTACGTATAAGCGGTGCAAGCGAGTAAATGATTATGAAGCTTTTAAACTACCAATCCTACTTAGCTAATGTAGAAACAAAATTTAAGAGTAATCCCCAGTCATTCTGGTCCTATATAAATTCTAGGAAGCCATGCGGTACTCTGCCTTCTACGATGTCTTACCTAAATTCCGAACTGAACAACCCTATGGACATTGTTAACTCATTTGCAAATATGTTTAAGGAATCTTTTATAACATCTACTGATTATGCGCACACATATGATTCAAATATTAGTCATGTTTTAATTTCATTGTTTAACATAACGCCTGAAGCCACTGAAACTGCATGTAAGAAACTAAAAGTTAAATTTACCACTGGGCCTGATCTTATCCCTTCATTTATTGTGCGAGACTGCGCAAGTGCTTTTGCCAAACCTTTAGCAGTTATTTTTAATTTATGTGTGCAAAACTGCACTTTTCCAGATGTATGGAAAAAATCAAAAATCTGCCCAATCTTTAAAAAAGATGATAGGAGTAAAATAGAAAACTATCGACCTGTTGCTATAATATGCAATTTTAGCAAAGTCTTTGAATTTGTTATTCACGCCCAGTTATCTTTTTACGTTACTCCTCTTCTAATTGATCAACAACATGGTTTTGTATCTGGTAGATCGACTGTAACAAATCTTTGTACTATTACTCAATACATTGCTGAGAGCCTGGATTGTAATACACAGGTTGACGTTATTTTTACAGATTTTTCTAAAGCGTTCGATCGTCTTGATCACGGTATCCTACTTACTAAATTATCCAGTTTTGGCTTTTCGGGAAACTTGGTTAAATTTTTGCAAAGCTACCTTTTAAGTCGGTCTCAATTTGTGCAGTATCGGTGTCATATTTCAGATACTTTTGTTGCCACGTCGGGTGTTCCCCAGGGGTCTGTCCTGGGTCCCTTATTTTTTAACATTTTTATAAATGACATCGTTAACGGTATGAATAATAATTGTTTGCTTTATGCTGATGATTTAAAAATATTCCGCACAATTGACTGTCTTGATGATTGCCGGAACTTGAGTCTTGATCTTCTTACACTTGGTCAATGGTGTGAAAAAAACAAACTGTCCCTTAACATCAATAAATGTAATGTTTTAACATTCAGTAGAAGTAGAATTCCTATGCAGTATGAGTATCATATGGACGGTGTTGCTCTGAAACGAGTTGAAAATTTTAAAGACTTGGGAGTCATATTTGATAGCAGGTTTTCATTTATCCATCACATCGAGGATATTGTTGCCAAGTCTTATCGGATTTTAGGATTTCTTATACGATCTAGCCGGGAGTTCAAGTCATCTGAAACCTTGTGCTCACTTTTTTATTCTCTGGTTCGTAGTAGGTTAGAGTATGCCTCCTCTGTTTGGCACCCTAATTATCAAGTGCATATTGACAAATTAGAAAGCGTGCAGTATAAATTTTTAAAATTTCTGAGTTTTAAAATTGATGGGTCTTACCCACCTTTTGATATTTCCCGACAAAGTCTACTTTTAAGATTTAAATGGGACACCCTTGAGAAAAGAAGACAATATTTTCTGCTCATATTTCTGTACAAGTTAATAAATAATAAAATGTCTGCTCCTAATCTGCTATCTCAAGTTACTTTTCACGTGCCCGCTAGATCAACTCGGTCATCACCATTATTCTACCTTCCAAAATCTAGAACGAACGTTTTAAAATTCTCCCCACTGCACAATATGTATTCTATTCACAATCGCTTGAAGGATTATTTGGATATTTTCCATTGTAATGATAAAAATATTAAATCTGTTAGTTCTAGTTATTTATAATTATATAGTATGTTCAATATTTGATAAGTTATTTTAGTTTTAGTTATTTAACTATATATGTTAGCTATTTGATAATTTATATTGCTGGATATATATTTGTTTATCTGTATAACTTAATATTTGCTGTGTATCCTGCCCAATAATAGGGGCTACTGCCCTGTGGGGTAGTGTAAATAAATAAATAAAATAAATAAATATATATATAAATATATATATATATATATATATATATATATATATATATATATATATACATATATATATATGTATATAAATATATATATATATATATATATATATATATATATATATATATATATATATATATATATATATATATATATATGATCTCGAATCAGACGAAGACCTGTAACTAAAGAAATGGTGTTATACCAAATCGAAGTACATTCCGAAACTAGTATTAGGAAAATTACCACATTATTGAATGTTAGGTACTCAAATGTGTGGAGAATTTTAATTGATTTTCTTTAATATCTGTATCACATTCGTACTTTGAAGAGATTTACCAAATTTTCCGGATGGTATTTACAGAAACATGAACAAAATCTCCATATTGAATTAACAATTCTTTTTAGTGTCGAAGCAAAATTTTCGTGAAACGCCATTTAGAATTTTTTACAACAACAATTTGTTGACCGAAGAAAATCCCTATGCTATAACAAAAATGTATTTTCGATACAACGGTTTACGAGTACTTAGGTGAAGTTTACCCTAGTCCTTAGATAGGCCGTGGAGTAGCCCAAAAATGGCCTCCAAGATCTCCCGAACTTAATAGTATAGATTTCCTTTTGTGGGGTCGTCTGAAGGCTCTCCTTTGTAAAACACCCATTAACACACACAAGATTTAAGAAATCGCATAGTTGCAACATGTAAACAATACAGAGGAAACCAGGTATATTTAAAATAGTGCGAACATCAATGTGAAGAAGGGTGGAATCATGCATTACTAAGTGAAGAAGGTAATTTTCAACAATTTTTTATCTCGATTTTTTGTTAATTTACTGATTTTTTTAAATTGTATTAACTATTTCTTGATTATTGAGAAGATAATATTAGGTATTTAAAAAACTGTACTGGAAAATTCTCATTAATACGTTAATTTAATTATAATAATAAGGGTTGGTATTACTTTATACTATCAAACAAACTCATTAGCTTAAAAAGGAGCGTTTTTAGTATTTTGATGACATACCAAATTATCTTATCAAAACTTAGTGATATGGCTATGCAGCGGAATCGTTTTTATCTTAAAATATAATATTAAAAGTTGACCAATAAAAAAAACCCTTTCATTGCTTAAGAGCTGTGTACCGAGTTTAAAAAAATTATCTATTTTGATATCAAAAGTATTTTGAAATTTTCTTCAAAATTTGACACCGTGTAGTTTAAATGTTAAGACATTTTGGACATTTAATTATGCGAAGTTTTTTTCTTAAAATTAACCAAATAATCACACCCAAAAAATTCTAAAATTTAAGTGTTTAGTTTTTAAACGTTTGCTAAGATTCAGCTAAAGATCTTTATTAGACTCAATTCTCAATTTTCTGAGACTTTTTAGTAACTTAAAGTTTCGTGATAGACTTGTAAACAATATACAAACAACTCCTAATAAATGGGGAAGTACATGGTTTGGAACATTTCATTAATAAAGCTCACCTGGTATATTTTACCAGAATTGGAAGACAGTAATAAAATATCTACTACCTGACTTATTATTGCATAGACATTTATCATCACTCGTAAACCAGATAAGGAACATGCCTGGACTTAATTAACTTTTTGAAATTTATTTATTATACTTAACACTAAAAAATAAATATACATATTTTAATAATAACTAATACGTAATACATATTTTATATACATGTAAATAATAAAAAATCTATGTTACCTATTCAAGTTAGTGATCCTCACTACTACTACTATCATTATTTACACATATTACAAAACAATCACTGCTTTGCGTCAAATTCTTAAAACTCTTCTCAACACGTTTTATGGTATTTTTCCAAATTTCAGTTCAATGATATTGGGGTAATCTTAACATTGTATGCCTATTTTGGCAGCTTGTTGATAAATTAAATACTTCTTTTCAAAAGTTTGTGTATGCAGCACACAACACAAAAGATCTTTTTTCGCGTATTTTGGTTTAAAGAATAGAATATATCTTAGTAAAAAGTCCTTTATATCATCTTTATTGCTAAACGTATTGGGCACCTTGCTACAACGATAACTAGCATTATCTATTACGAGCACATTGTTTGCAGGCAGCTCTGGTAGCAAGTTACATTTAAATATTTTTCAAATAGTGCAGCTGTTATATCTTCTTGGTAATCCAGTGAATAGTCCTTAATATTTTTTGCTGACAATAATAGGACATAAGGGACCCAACAATTTGCAGAACTCTAATGCAAAATTGTGATTTTTTCCCCTTGAAGAAAAAAACGTGTATTTAGAAGATTCATCAATTCATCCTTACTTTACAGTATCGTAAGTATCCGTCCACATCTCGTCCAAATAAAAGATGGCTCTAATTTCTTGTCTAAAATTTTCAAACGGTGCTACTTGCCACATTTGGCAATTCATGCGTAATCTTTACTGCTTATGTAGAACTATGGTTTTTACGCAATAATCCCTGGTAAACACGAAACAGCATGCAACAACGAAATAAATTAATTCTATTGTTGCCGTAAACCCGTCGGTTTATCACGTTAGCCGGGGCTTCATTGTTTTTCCATGGACGAAACGTAATGTTTAAAATGTTAAACACGTACAAACAAAATTCATGTTAGAGTAACACCTTAGTTGATTCGATTCTAAAAGAAATAAAATATTATAAACAGTTACAAATTTATTTGTTATGTTTATTTAGCTGCTTTATAAGTGAGAATAATGTCCAGCTGTTAATAAGCTAGGTAGGCAATATTTTATTAAAATAGAATTGAGAAATATCTGAAGTAATCCAATCAAATCTGACACATCTCCTGTATATCAAATGATGAATAGAAGTATTTTATCAGTTTATTTGTAAACTGTTAAATATATTTTTAGAAATATTTATAATCAACAGCAAAAGGTGTGGTACGAGCGGGGATCGAACTCGTACCTCTGGATCACTAGTCCATAGCTCTAACCAATTGCGTTATCGTACCACTGATAAGAAATTCGTTAGAACTTGTACATATTCAAACCCACCAGTATCATAACCATTGTTGATCCTGCCAAATATTCTAACCTCATAACGTCCAGTGAGGAACATCGCGGCATAAGGTTAGAATATTTGGCAGGATCAACAATAATTATGATATTGGTGGGTTTGAATGTATACAAGTTCTAACGAGTTGCTTATCAGTGGTAAGATAGCGCAATTGGTTAGAGCGATGGACTAGTGATCCAGAGGTGCGGGTTCGATCCCCGCTCGTACCATAACTTTGGCTGTAGATTATAAATATTTCTAAAAATATATCAAATAATGTTACATAATGATTATCTAACAATAATCTAATCATTGAAAAACACAAATTTGTTTCGATTGTATTAACAGTCCAAAATAATAACCACATAACGACAATAATTTTATAAATATTTGCTAATCTCACAAGGTTACATGTCTTAAGTTAATAAAAGGATGCAAACTGACTCATTTAAATGGAAACACTTAGATTAAATACATAGTTCAAATAATATAACATGTTAGCGGTAATAATTATCGGCACTGGGATAATTCGGAATCCGAATCTTCTCTCAGGCATATTTCGGCCGACAATTGTTAATTAAAATACCAACCTATTATATTACACTCAAAATAGCGGATATTTGTCAGCCAACGAATTGCGGTGTTTGCTGTTCTTGCATGCATTAAATTTATTGGATATCTCATTTCTATGAGCAAGTAAAAAATATCACCCCATTCAATTCAGGTTAACTAATTAAATTTTCCGCATTGACACTAAAAACCCGAATTCTTCATTGATCAAAGTGTTTAGAATATGTACGAAATATGTCTTATAATAGATTAGTATGTATTATCCGAAACCGTAGTTGTAGAGATCAAAACTCTTAAGCAATATCTTTTTTATTAAACCTGCAGTAATGTGTATATATTACCTAAATATACCCTTATGCTATTTAAGGTTGCTTACTTTAACAAGTTGTTTATTTAGTAAATATATTCATTACAAATGATTAATCGGAATGGATTTTAAATAACTTTAATCTGTATTTTTTTAAATCCTATAAAAATGAAAGTGGGTTACATAATCCGATTTCATTTCCAGGTCGCTCGCATCTTATATGAAAATAACCTCTGAAGATAATTTTTTGTAAAGCGGCAGTAAGTATTTATGCCGTAAATTTAAAATAATCTGTATATAATTCTTGCAGGAGATTTTGTTGAATAAATATGACGCGTTTTAGATTTTATTGCTTCAAAATAAAAACAAGACCATCTGAAGTTCTACTAGATAGCACAAAAGGTAGGATTTTGATTACTGAGTCTTCCAATCCTACCTCACGACTAATAGTTTTGATATGTTTTTAAATTATTTATATTTGAGATTTTTTATTTCATAGTGAATATTATTAATTATAGAACATATAGATTTAAAAGATGACTTTTCTTTCTAGTGGTAAACAGGAAATTGTATTTTAGTAGCATATAAAAGTTTTAGACGGCTGCTCTGGGTCTGTTGAATACGTCTTTGGTCAAAAATAGCCAAGCAGTATCATAAAAGTTAAGACATATATATATATATTATATATATTATATATATTATATATATTATATATATTATATATATTATATATATTATATATATTATATATATTATATATTATATATATATATATATATATATATATATATATATATATATATATATATATATATATATATATATATATATATATATATATATATATATATATATATCAGCTAGTTTGAATTCTCGGGTAAGCGGTCTGTGGTGTGTGTCAAACAAAAACAAAAAATCTCATTTATCCATCAATCCTCTATATTTCGCCATTGATTAATGGCTTCTTCAGGAGGTAAATAACTAAAATACAACACTAATGAATTAACAGTACAATCAAAATGATACAAACTTACATTCAGAGTTGCCATACAGAACGTTAAATAAATTTTATTTGAATAACATTGGTAACAAAAAAAAATACAAAACAAGCGTGTTGAAGGTCCCCTGGCTAACTCACATCGTAGATGCTTAAAACGAAATGCATTAGGTGTTCGTAAAATACAGAATTTATACCCGACGCGGGAGCGTCGGTAGGTAAAAATATACAGTTTAAACAATAAACCTGCAACCACGCTAACAGGTTCAACAAAAATACAAAGCAACAGTACTAAAGTATATAGAAATACAGTGGTGCTAAACAAGAATGTTACAATAAATGGTACTAAGCTGATCAACATCTGATCTGAAATTTATAGAATTATCTTTATCCTTATTTATATGTATCATTTCCAAAAATGTTCTTTTTTTATAATTACCTTCACGTTCTAAAATTTGTGTGTTGTTAATTCTATTCTACTATCGCTTTTGTGTTGAATAATACGGTTTTTTAAGCTTTGACTAGTTTGACCTATGTAGAATTTTTGTAAATTAACATGTAATTTAGCATATACGGTGTTTTGTCTTTGGTTTTTGTCAATAATTGACCAATTTTTAATGTATTATATTTAGCCACTTTTATATTGGCACATGAACTGAAATGCTTAATTAGGCTATCAGTAAGTCCAACAACATAAGGTAGCTTTTTATATTTAAAATTTGTCTGTATGTAATCCTCCGTTGGACCGTCAAATATGTTGGAATTATAAATCAGTTTCAACGTTACATCTCTCGGGTACCCGTTATTTAAAAACAAGTTTACAAGGATCCTTAAATTTTTCTTTAAAAATTGTGGGTCTGATATATGAGTGATTCTGTTTTTCATGGCTATCAATGTGTTCCACTTTTGATTTTTTGGGTGATTCGAAAAATAGTTTATATACCTCCCCGATGATGTAAGTTTTTGATACCAATCCAGAATAACAGCATTATTACGGTCTGATCTAATTACCAACGTATCCAGAAAAGGAACACTATTATTTGTTTCACTTTCCAAAGTAAATTGTATGTGTTTATTATAACAATTAAATATTTTTAGAATATTATCAATTTGATCAGATGGAATTGAAAAGATAATGTCATCAACAAACTTATACAAAAATGGAAGCCTAAACGGAAGTTTTTCTATAATTTTATCCAAAATGAAGTCCATGACAATCTGTGCCAAAATGGGGCTGATGGGAGAACCCATAGGGGTACCAAAGATTTGTTGATAGGAGTTGTTATCAAATGAAAAATAACAGTTACTACATAAAAAGTTCAAAACTCTAAAAAAGTTGTCCTTTGATAAGGTCGTGTTATTTTCAATTTTTTGCCATTGGGCTTGCAAAATTTCATTAACTAGTTCAAATGGTATGTTTGTAAATAACGAAACGACATCTAATGAAATCAACACATAGCCGTGGGGTAAAATCACACCATTAACAGCATTTACAAAAACAAAGGTATCACTGATGTTATAATCTGTTCTATTCGCAAGTGAAGTGGTTAAGATGTTTGTCAGCCACTTTGATAAGTTGTAAGTAGCCGAGCCTATGCAGCTCACTATGGGTCTTAAAGGAACATTTGGCTTGTGAATCTTAGGTAAGCAATACAGTTTTGGGGCGATGGAGTTATAAGTGGTTAAATTTTTTGCTGTACTATCAGTGATTTCTTTATTATTTTTCAGTATTTTAATTAAATTATTTAAATCACGTTGTACTTTTGGGGTAGGGTCCCCAGTAACCAACCTGTACGTATTGGTGTCATTTAATAACATTTTGGTTTTTGTGATGTATTCATTCTTATTCATCACCACCGTGCATCCACCCTTATCCGCCTGAAGGACATAAATTTCAGGATTTGCCCTAAGAAATCTCTGAGGCTTATAAAACAACTTTTCCAAGTGCGTTTGAATATTTGAATTATTGTGGTGTTTAAAGTTCGTTATATTGTTTGTTATTTTTGCTCTTGTGATATTCTTACTCTCATCAGGGACCTCTAGAATGATGTCCTCTACATCCGCCAAAAACCTTACAGTATTCAAGCTCCCGCCAGATACCGGAACACCAAACTTTGGACCCAACCAAGGTTTATTGA
Organism: Kuschelorhynchus macadamiae; assembly: GCA_030620095.1. Classification (NCBI taxonomy): domain Eukaryota; kingdom Metazoa; phylum Arthropoda; class Insecta; order Coleoptera; family Curculionidae; genus Kuschelorhynchus; species Kuschelorhynchus macadamiae. The sequence continues at coordinate 527,509 of JAUTXW010002049.1, read as the reverse complement.
TTAAACTGTATATTTTTACCTACCGACGCTCCCGCGTCGGGTATAAATTCTGTATTTTACGAACACCTAATGCATTTCGTTTTAAGCATCTACGATGTGAGTTAGCCAGGGGACCTTCAACACGCTTGTTTTGTGTTTTTTTTTGTTACCAATGTTATTCAAATAAAATTTATTTAACGTTCTGTATGGCAACTCTGAATGTAAGTTTGTATCATTTTGATTGTACTGTTAATTCATTAGTGTTGTATTTTAGCTATTTACCTCCTGAAGAAGCCATTAATCAATGGTGAAATATAGAGGATTGATGGATAAATGAGATTTTTTGTTTTTGTTTGACACACACCACAGACCGCTTACCCGAGAATTCAAACTAGCTAATTTAGCGTACGGTCGAGATATTCTTGTGTTTATATATATATATATATATATATATATATAATATTATATATATATATAATATATATAATATATATATATATATATATATATATATATATATACATATATATATATATAAAAGCTTCAATTTTTTTCTTGGGGTAGCAGTCTGGGGCTGAAGTAAAACTCGTTTTTACATACGCCGAGCTTTCGGAAATTTATTCTTTCCTTTTTCTACTTCTAAATCTCTAGAACTTTTATCTGATAATAAATATTATACACCTCTCAACAGAGATCCTACGTCCACTTATCAACAAAAGGCGAATAAAATTGTTTTTTCTTTAAAAAATACTAATAAAATTACTACTGAACAGGCTAGACAACTTACTATTTACAATCAAACTTCACCAAAATTTTATGGGTTACCAAAAATACACAAGCCTGATATACCAGTAAGGCCGATAATTTCATCAATTGATGCCCCAAATAGTAAGTTGTCAGAGTTCATTACAGAAATATTAACAAAAGCCTATGATAGCAATAATAATTATTTTACTCAGGATAGTTTTACGTTTTCTACATTTATAAATAACAAAATATTACCACCTAATTTTGTAATTATTAGTCTGGATGTAGTGTCACTTCAGCAATATACCTTATTCTCTAATTAAAAACAGTATAATTAAGCATTGGCCACAAATTTCAGAACATACTAATTTAACTCAAATAAAGTTTCTGGAGATAGTACACTTTATTTTTGATACAACCTACTGCAAATTTTATGACACTTACTATAAGCAAATCTTAGGCACACCAATGGGAGCGACAATATCACCTATAGCCTCTCAGTATATAATGGATGACTTACTTAATGAATGCATACCAAAATTAAGCTACCAACTACCCTTTATCAAAAAGTTTGTGGACGACATTGTGACGTCCATACCGTCCAGTGGCGTAAAAGAAATACTAACCGTCTTCAATAGTTACAATAACAATATTCAGTTCACTGTGGAACAAGAAAAAGATAAAAGTGTCCCCTTCTTGGACACAAAATTGATTAGAACTGAAAATAACGTAGTTAAAGTCGACTGGTATACAAAACCCACATACTCAGGTAGATATATTAATTTTCATTCATGTCATACACAAAAAATGAAAGTTAATTTGGTATTAGTGTTACGCAATAGAATACAAAAAATAAGCCATCCAGACTATACAAGAGAAAATCTAAAAAAACTCTATAATATATTGATAAACAATTCCTACCCTAAATGGTTTCTTAATAAATTTTTACATAACTCTATTAATACAACAATAAATAATAATAATAATAATAATAATAATAACAATTCAACTGTAGTACTTTCTCCAGGGATCAATGTTTCTTTAAATAATAATCAGAGTCCTACTAATATCAGTGCCCTTGTACCTAATAATCAACAGATTTACTATTTCTATCTACCTTATTGCCAGGAATTGAGCCATAAACTAGAAAAAATTCTTTCTGAAAATGTTAACATCAAAATATGTGGCAAAAAATATTAAAAATAGGTAACACTTTCTCCAGGCTAAAAGATCGAGATGAAACAACTAAAAAATCAAATGTTGTTTACTCGCTTACATGTAATGATTGTAATAAAAAATACATGGGGCAAACCTCCACTGTTTTACAACAAAGAATAATTAGACACAAAAGTGAGTGCAGATTACAAAAAAATTCTTGCACACTTGCAGAACACACAACCAACACAAATCATGTCATAGATTTTCAAAATTGCAAGGTTCTAAACACAGAAAAAAATTCGAACAAAACAAAATTTTTAGAAATGGTGGAGATTTTCCTAGACAATGAATGTTTAAATAAAATGACTTTAAAACAGTCAGATACTAATTAACAATTTGAGTAAAAATAATCCAAAAAATATGCACCCCTTTTTTGTTTTTCTATAAACAATAACTACAGATTGGGAGAATTCTGTGATTGTTTTAACAGTCAACCAATTACACCTTATTAGTTAGCCACCCAAAATTAGTTAACTCTAGTTTATAACGTAATTATAATAAAGAACACAAGTTCAAATTTAGCGCCGGAAAGAGATACTATTACTTGTTAAATATGCTTACTCTGTCAGATCTTTGTATCGATTTTTGTTTATTCACCTAGTTTATAAAAAACCACAGAAAGAAATTCCACTGATAATACACTCGGTCGTCTTCATTAGATGCGATCAATCTAAAACGTAAACGTGTAGAATAATTATATTTTTATGTAAATATACCAATATGTAGTCCTATACGAGTATAACACAAAAATGAAAAAAATTGGAATGTTTCACATAGAAGCTAGATGTAGTAAAAAACTCACCTTGCACGTAAGTCCTAGAGTATTAATTAAATTTAAACTAATTTTCATAAACTAATTTGAACATAAATGTAGAATCCTAATATTTTAACAAGCATAATTTACCACAAATAAAACATAGAATTAGTAATTAAATTAAGTAGTTAAGTAAAATGTAGGCACAGAAAACAGAAAATGAAAGTAATAATTCAAAAAAAGACATTTTTCAGTCAACCAGAAATGTTAAAATCTTTCATCTCTCTCCCTTGATATCTTTATATAGATATTGTATATAATTTTCAATATTAAAAAAACGTTAAAGCTTAATTTAGAGAGCTGGTGCAATATTGTAAAGTTCTGTTTTGTATTGTACCCTTGAAAAAGGAAACAATAAAATTCCGAAAGCTCGGCGTATGTAAAAAACGAGTTTTACTTCAGCCCCAGACCGCTATCCCAAGAAAAAAATTGAAGCTTTTGTATTCAACTAGTTCGGTCGTGACTACCCTCCCACTCAACTATATATATATATATATATATATATATATATATATATATATATATATATATATATATATATATATATATATATATATATATATATATATATATATATATATATATATCTCATTATTAATACCTCAATTATTAATAATGCGATTTGATTCAAATTTGAGTGGTCATCGTATGTTAGAAAAATGAAGTATTTGGCATATTGAATATTTTTATTTACCATTGGCGTGCGGTGTTGAGATGCAAAAAGGGTTGATTTTTCGGAAAAATGATATTAAGGCTTATTTTAGAAGATTTTCTCTATCAGATCTAGAATCAGCATACCCAAGAAGCCTTTAATTCGTATTTTCAAAATCTCAAGAGCTTATTTTAGCAGAAAACATTTTTATTTAAGTCAATTTTTTATAAGTTGTTTATTTCTGACAGCGATAACAAAATTACAAATTACATTATTTTAAATTCTGGTCTTTTCAACATAACTACCTTCTAACACAATACACATTTCAACAATTCTTCTTAACCGTCCATTAATTTTTTGTAAAGTTTGGGGGGTAATTTACTGACACGCTTGCCTAATTCTAACACAAAGTTGCTCTCTATTACGCGGCCGAGTAGCATACACTTTATTTTTCAAGTGTCCCCACAGAAAAAAATCACAAGGGGTAATATCCGGCGATCTGGGAGGCCATGGTTCCAAGGAACTATATCTAGCTATCCACTTCATTGAGAAAATTGCATTTAAAAAGCTCCGAACTGTCAGAGAATTATGTGATGGGGCACCATCTAATTGAAAGTATAAGTTTTGTCTCGGGGCTAAAGGCAATTCCATGAGACAATCATGAAAATCATTCTGTTAAAAATGTAGAAAACTTCCTCCTTTCCAGTTATCCAGGAAAAAAGTGGATAACAACAATTCGTTCGGTGAATAATGCCACACCACACATCGTTAAAATTTAATAATGGTTTACTTTGGTGAAGCATTTTAATATTAAATGGCTATTTTAGAATTCTTTACTGCCGATAAGAAAGAAATAGGCGTATTATCATCATCAAAAAAGTTATAAAAAATAAATAAAAATTGTCTAAAATAAATTAATTAAAATTTTCTTTTTGTCATAATTGCCTCTTGAGACTCTAAAAATATTGAGTAAGGGTTTTTGCAAATGCTGATCTAAAGTTGATAGCAAAAATTATCTAAAATAAGCCCCAATATATTCTTCCCGAAAAATCAACCCCTTCTTACCCTTCAACAACCCACGCCAATGGTAAACAAATATGTTCAGTATGCCAAATATTTAATTTTTCCAACATACACCACATCACTATCCAAATTTGAAAGAATTCGCACTAATATTAACTGAGATATTAGGATTTATTCTCATGAAAAGCCTATTTTTTTAAATCAGCAGTAGATAAAGAATTCTAAAATAGCTATTTAACATTAAAATGCTGAAAATCGGCACCAAAGTAAACTTTTGGAAATATCCTAAAAAAAACGAGATTTTTAATTTTTTTAAAATTTTTTGTGACGTTATTCTTGAAGGAATTAAAATTTCTAGAGGCACTTATTAACGGTCAATTCTATAGTGTAGTCAGTTTTTAAATTTGACGTTTCGATTTTTCAAAATTATCATGAGGTCAGATTTTTTAATACTGACCTGTATTTTTTAAAACGTTTTTTCTAATAATTTTGAGCTGCCTTGGTGAACTCTATTAGTAGTTATATTTATTTAAAGGTGTTGGTAGCAAAATAACCGTATTTTAACTATGGGATTAATGGCCATTCTTCTGAATAGGTCTTTTTCTCTTCCAGACATAAATAATCATGATATATCTTTTTATATGTAATGTTAAGACTGACTGGCCCACAGATCTTTTTAAATTAATTTTTTCAATTAATAAATAATCATATTTTTACCTATTTAAATTAATGTTTATTATTCACTATAATATTTCTTAGAATACTACAGGAACATAACAAATGCAATTCGTATTGACATTTGGATTAATTGTCAATTTTTTAGCACTCAATTACTTACAAAATGCCGTTCTCCGTGCAAGAAAAGCGTGATATGATAAACATGTATTATCAGGATAAGTATAAGTAAAAAATGTATTTATACTTTTTAATAATTAAAAGTAAATATCGACGATCGCAAATAAGAACATCGTAATTTTCAGAAAACGCGATTAAAGTTTTCAAGCTTTTTTTTATAAATAACAAGACAATTTTTGATTATTATAATTTAAAATATAGCCAGGTTCTAAAATACAATATCTACATGCTATAGTATTTTATGTTTACTGAATGAATATTAGTAGTTAAAAAAGAAAAGTAAAAAAAAAATGACTTTAAAATACGTTGCAAGGTTTTGCTATTTCTAAATTAGCTATTATCTTATTTAAATTCTTTTATTTTAATTTGCTGCTACTAAAGTATGATTTAACTTATTTAAAGATACAATTAATCTCTTTTCTATTTTTAAGTAAATATTATCTTATCTAAAAATACGTTTTCAAAAATACAAAACTTATTTCAATTTTGCTATAGAAAAGTTTTATATAAAAATTATAGTATATTTTAGGGATCTAATTTGTACATAAAAACACTTTGTGCTCAAATTTCTTTATTATTTGAGCATAGCATAGCGTGAACTTTCTATCCGAGTAAATCTGGATTTAATATAATGTATTCGAAATTGATTAACAGTTAACGTTCGATTTACGCTAATAATCAGAAAGTCATAATCTGACGGTTTTTACTTCTAAAGCCTGGGTTATAGATTGAACACGTTTGCGTCTTGCGTCGCCGTTTGCGCTGTCCCTGAAGTTTACTTAATGTAAACAACGGGTACGGTTATATTTTTGCCGCTATCCGTTGAGTCGAAAATATGGCGATCTTTAACTTTGACAGTAGCAGTTAGCCTAAATCGACGTTGGAGTTAAGCTGCAACCAATGAAATTCCTGGATTTTAGAGGTCCTTTCAAAACGTTGGCCCTTCGTAATAAATTTAAGATCAATATATACACATAACATCCTCGTTCATTTAAAAAAACTGCTTGGGGTCATTGACTTTAATTTTAAGAATATACTGGTAGGAGTTTTGAGTATTTCTACCCAATTAACAGGCCGAATTCGCCGCCTTCTCGTCAACAACTTTACAGCTGCGACAGACATTAATGGGTCATTACTAGGCATCATTACTATGATTTTGATTATTCATTCAATGCAAATTAAAAAAACTCACATAAACTTAAAAACCAACCTTAAAAGTCAAAATTGCATTACATAAAAAGGCGATAAATATAAACATAAAAGTAAGGTTAGTTTCACTAGCGACGTAAAACGCAAAGTTTTCAATGTATAAGACAGGCCAAGAACCAGCGTAATCGCTTAGCTAAAACGGACGACCAAAACGCAAACTTTTTCATTCTATAACCCAGGCTTAATAGATAAAAATCATATTCCTAACCTATGTTTTAAAGATTTAATTCCATTATTTACAAATTAGCAAAACTAAAAGAAACTGATTCATTACATATTTCTTACAAGTTGTTTCAAAAACTTTCTTCTAGAACCCATAATAACTTTTTATTGTTGTTTTCTTCTTAGCTCTTAGGTAAAAAATTAGAAGAGAATATACTAAACCCGTTTGTAAGTAAAATGTATTATAATCGTATCTCAAATGTAGTAGCATCGTAACTTGAATTGGCAAGTGTGTGAAAACCCTTGCTTATAGTAGTAACATCGGATATTAAGTTTAGCTAATAGAGTCGCTTAATATAGGACCAAGAAAAATATCTTTTGTCTACTTCGGATATATAGTATGTTTTAATTTTTTTCGGTATTATGGGAAGTGGACGATGATATTTTATGTTGTAACTTCTAGGTTTCATGAATCTCGAGTTAGGATAACATTATTTAAATTAAATATTATTCTCTTAAATAGTTATTGGAGTTACGATAATCAAATTTTAAAGAAGAGGAAGTTATCAATTCGACTCAATGTATTTTTTTATGTAGGTATATCGATTACTACGCGATGGTTTGAATAATTTGGATACAATTTTCGGAAAATATTCGGGATATTGCCGGAGTGGGCCCATAGCAAGCATATTGGACAAAGTCAAAAATGACGGAATGGAGCCATATTGAATCAATTATCAGGGAATTACATGATTATATCTGGCTATTTGTTAAATCTGATTTTTACAATAAAATTTGTATAATTTGAACTAAAAAGATGAAATAAAAAATTTTATGACAAAAAAATAAAATAGAAACGACTTAAAAAAATGTTCTAAAAGTGATAAATAATATTTTATTTTATCTTGAAAATTATAGTCTGTGAATTCGGCACCGAACTGCTGAAGACAGTAAGACATAGTCGTGGTATTAGACCTCAAAACACTCATTATAGACACTCTTTGCGAGCGTCGATAATGCTAAGGGTCATTGGTACGAATCGTTTGATACGAATCTTTCTTTGAAATAATTCCAATGATATAAATCACCAAATTGAATCGAATCGCCCTATTTCATGACACCCACAAATAATTACTTACGCTGAGAGCAATCTGATCCAGTCCAGTGACGATTGCAAACGCATTTGGCAGTTTCCAAATCGTAAACACCGTGCTCGGAACATGAAGGGAGGCATTTGTGGACTTGTTCATCTATGACGTCGCAGTTGCTACCTTTCCACCCAGCCTTGCAATAACATTGTCCATGCACACATGCGCCGTGCTCCGAACAGTTAGGGTCTTTGCAGTCAGTCTCCTCACATCCTTCTCCTGCAACAAAAAGATTAATATTACGTTTTTTGGATTTTGTGTGAGGCTCTTTAATGACTCTCTCCTTTTTTTAAGCTAGGGGTACTTTACTTGAAATATTTCGTGGACGCGTTTGCCACGGTTTAGTCGACTAAATTGTCAACAACATGCATATACGTTATGTTAGGTATGAAGCCGTATTCCTAGAAATTGCAATAATTAGATAAAACATTGAAATAGACACACTTCAGTAGAACGGTATTTTTGTTCCTAATTATTTCTTGACTGAAAATTTTAAGACGCCTGGGCGTCATTTTGAAGACAGAACTTAAAAGAAAAGAAATTAAGTAGAACATCGTTTAAAAGTTCTATACAACCTTAATTCATCCTCAAAATATGGGGACTTTAAAGTTGCCTATTTCAATCGATAGGCACTCTTAAATGTGACAGAACATAAAAACAAGAAAATAAGACTTCTTGAAAAGTTACAAAACTCAAGAATTAAAACGTCCTTATGAGCTTGGAAGCTAAGTTGTGTTTTCAGTTACAGGTTAGTTTGTAGACGGGATAATTTGAATTTTATTTAAAATTAAAACCGACTGTTAACGCAAAAGAACCATGAGATGAAAATTTTCAAAACACCTCCAAAATAACAGACACTGTTTTATTAATAATTTCTAATAAGTTGTATCTACGTAGTGAGAAGAATTTTGTCTCTATAAACAATGTTTCTTGAATTTTTATATAAAGAAAATCAAACTTTTTCTCTTGGTTATATCTTTCCTCAAATTTAATATATCACAATCACATAGTTAACTACTATAATATTACAAATAGAGCTACTATTTTGATTTTGTTTTGATTCGATACTTCAACCGATGGAAAGATTTTAAATTTTTGCTTTGACTTCCTCCTCTTTACTACATAAGAATAATTTGGAGATTGCTATTTTTTTTGTAAAACAATATGTTTGCTGATGATTTCTCTTAAATTTTTTATTTAAATGCATTTACTGTTTAATCGTAGACTTACTGTAGCTTATTGACTTTGTTAGGATACATCTTATGTGTCTGCTATTTAGAATTGTCATGTCAAAATAAGCTGTATGATGACTCTCAAAATTTCTAGTGCTACACCAATGTCTTCAATAATATCACATTATTCTATTTGTCATATAATTGGTCAGATATCTAAGAAGAAATTACCTACAATTCCGACGAATATACTACATAGTTGACATCAATCCTTAAATCCAATAAAAGTTAAACTTGAATTAAATATTGCTTTAAATCACGAAATACTGCAGGGTAATAAGAGCTTCTCTCTAAAACTTCCTCAGTAAGAAAACACCTTGGAGTTCCAGGCGCTGGTTTTCAAAGCTTACTGCTGCTCGCTCTCCGCATCGAAGTAATTATTTCGCGTTAGAGGGTTATTATTTTCTCTAAGAAAGCAATTTGCATCCGTTTCGTGAAACAGGTATAAGTTTTGGATAAAGTTTGGTTAATTATCATTCTGAAACAACACAGAGGTTTGGAAAAATTATTACGAACCTGGGAGTGTCTAAAGGATATGGAGCACAGAATTTATCCTCGAACTTCATGAATAATAAAATGGCTTGTTTGTAGTTTCAATATTTATTTGGCATAGATAAGGATTTCCCGAACAGTAGGTGGTAAAATAATTTTATAAGACATAATTTTAATAGGAACAAGTAATGCTACCATGAAATAAAAACTTATAACTTGCTAAGAATATACTACGATACTAATTGAAATATTTTCAGATATATTATTTACAGTTGTTCGTTTTATGTTAAGTGCTGGTTTAGGAAGTATTTTAAAGGTGGTTCTGGGAAATTAATTCTAGAAAAAACAATACAGATTAGCAACAAGCTAGTTCAAAATTTTCTGTATTTTTAGGTGGAAAAAATTAGGTCCCAATCTTAAATAATTACAAACTTAAACAGTTGCCAAAAGACTAATTTTTTAAAATAAAGGCAAATATTTTTTCTCGCAAAAAATCAGAAAATGTTGAACTAGCTTGTGGATAATCTGTAATGTTTTATTGAAAAATTGTCTTTCTAGATCCGCCTTTAAATTACTTTGTTAAAATAGCAGTTTTTAAATGAAAAATACAAAAATACTCTAGGATTAGTCTTATTATTTTTGGAATTCCCTTACTATTTAGAATCCGAATAAAGGCAGATAGCGCGCATTTTGAAATGAACCTCCTCAGATATGATATCCTAATACCTAGTCAAACTACCACAACATTACTAATAGAACTACTATTTTAGTAAAGTAATTTAAAGGCAGATCTAGGAAGTGAATTTTCCAATAAAACTTTACAGATTATCTACAAGCTAGTTGAACATTTCTTTGCGGGAAAAAATTTTACCTTCATTACTTCTTTTAAAACAGGATTCAAAAAAAATATACACAATTTAAATTCACAAATTTTATAGACTTATACTAAGTCCTGGTTCCTTAAAAGCTGCATTTAGTTAATTCGCGTGTGTGTGAGTATATGTTTTATGGCTCTGCTGTGAACCAACTGCCCAGCATCCCTCTTTATGAGTACAAATTTATATAATTGTCTTGTTTTTCATTTACCATCCCGTTCTTTTACTATACACTTTTCAGAGATATTGAGTTGTATTGCGTAAATGCTAACAAAATTAAAAGTTAGTTTTATTCTTTAATTTTCCGTATTTTATATTTTGTATGATCTATTTCTGGTTTTATTTTTACTTTTTTATATTTGTTTATTTTATGTACTTTTTAAGGCTCTCTTTTAGTTAATTCGATGATTCGATAATCTACTTAGTGCCAATATTTTTTATTTTTTTTTACTTCCTAATACAAGAATTATTTGGAGATAGCTATTTTTTGCCAGATAAAGTTTCTCTGCTGATTTATTTTAGTTTCTCTCTCTAAATGCATTTAGTGTTTAATTGTGCTCGATGTACTATCACTTTTTAAGTTATTTGAAAATACATATTAAGTGTTCGCTATTTCAAATTTTTATGCCAGATTCAGCATAATGATGATGTTAATACATTTCCAGTGCTTCACCTTCAATAATATAACTTTACGTAATTAAAATAACATTACCTAGAATTCATGACACTTACATACTACTTAGTTGAAGTAAACCTTTAAATCCTATAAAAGTTAAACTTGAATTAAATAGTGCTTAAATCACGAAAATACTGCGGGGTAATAAGCTTCTCTCTAAAACTTCCTTAGTTGGAAAACACCATGGAGTTGCAGGCGCTGGTTTTCAAAGCTTGCTGCTACTCGCTCTCAGCATAGAAGTAGTTATTTCGCGTTAGAAGGTTATTACTTTTTTTAGGAAAGCAATTTTGCGCAGGTAAATGTTTTGGCTAAAGTTTGGTTAATTATCATTCTGAAACAACGGAGCTGTTTTTAAAAATTATTATGAACATGAGAGAGTGTCTAAAATATGTGGGATTTCGTGCATAATAAAACGGCTTATTTACTGTTTTAATTTACAGGCCATAGAGAAGAGTGTCATGAACGACAGGCGATAAATAAAATAAACTTATAAGATTTAATTTAGTAGGAAACTATAAGAAAAGCTAACATGAATTGAGAATAATTTAAAAATATACTACCGTATTTTTACAAGTTTTCATTTAACTTTCTTGCATCGTATGTCATTCCAGTTCAAAATTTGTAATCCATTTTTCTGGTTGGCATCCGATTTAAAATTTGGCATACTTATGTAACTAACTTTGTTTTAACAATGTGATAATATGGTGCCATGGAGTAAAAAAATCGTGGTTGATTCTTAGTCCTTCACGGATGGAAAAATACGATGTGCTTTCATTCCGTGTGTACATCACTTCTGTCATTCTGAAAACCACAGTTTTGCTGACGTTTCGCCAAAATCACATTTGCTATTTTCAAAGCTTTCCATCTCGCGTGTTAGCGATTGCGAAGCTTGCTTTTACACCTCCATCGGGGGCCGAAGGTTATATCTGAGCGGCCGTTGGTCATCGAAATTTATTTTGAAGCCGGTGGTTTCCTGATGATGTAGGAATAGGGCCGAGATTCTTTGTTTGTTTCTGATGCTAAGTTTATGCTTTTACTTTAGTTTGCCCCACGTACAGCTTTTCACAGTCCTGGCATGAAATGCTGTATACTCCGTGGTTTTCCAATGTGGTTTTGTCTTTTGGGTTTCCAAGCAGTTTACCTATGGTTGTTTGGGGCTTGTGTAATGTTTAATGTTAAGAATTTACATATGGTAAGGGTACTTGTTGCGTTTCCGGTTCATAATTTTTGGTGTTCGTTGTTCGAGAGCCCTGTGCATTAATAGCTTTCTCTACAGTGCGATTCGTGTAGCTATTTTTATTTAAAGCACGAGATATTATTTTAAGTTTTTTCTCGTCTGTGTTTCAGTTAATAGCACGGACCTAAATATTAGAGTGTTGGCCACAACTTGAATTTGTGCTTCTTGTATTTAAACATATGTCGGTATATGTTGGCTTTCGGTACACAGCGTATTCGAAATGTTCGTTATGCAGTTTTGCGATCAGAACATCTAAAAATGGAAAATGGTTTGTTGTTTTCGTCTAACTCTAGAGTAAATTGTATTCTGCGATGCATTGAATTTACGTGAGTTAGAAAGTTTTCGAGCTCTGTATGACCATGTTGCCAAATAATAAATATGTCATCCACATAACCAATACATAACTTGGGCTTCAAACTTGCTTTCTCAAGAGCTTCTTCATGGAAGTATATAATAAATAAATTTGCAACTACTGGTGATTGCGAGAACCCCATTAGAGCACCGTTTGTTTGTTTATACATTTGCCCATTAAATGAAAAATAAGCATTTTTAAGGCAATGCTCTGAAAGCTGTATTATATGTGCCTAGAAATCCTCGTTCAGAGCAGTCCGATTTAGTGCTTCGTCGATGGGAATACAACGGCTGACATCTAGGCTCGCCATGATATCGTCTTTTTCAAGAACGATATTCGAGTGAAATTCTCCAAGTTTTTGACAAATGAATCAACTGGTTGCATAATTTCAGCAAGATATTTTTCCCGTTTCAGGGTTTAGGTCTGATGGGCACTCCTAGTTGGTGTATTTTTGGTAAACCATAGAGTTTAGGAAATCTGCTCGATATTCCCGTGATATATTTTTTTGTTGAGTTTATTGATGAATTTTTTATTTTATTTTTAGTTGTTTTTTTCTAAGTGTATAGTCGGGTCTCTTGGAAAAGGCTTATAACAATTATCTTATAGGATATCCTGCATTTTTTCTATGTAGTCTTGGGTACTCATAACTACGGTTGCGTTTCCTTTATCTGCTGGAAGGATTGTTATATCTTTATTCTTTCGAAGCTTTGTTAGGAATTTGGTTTCAATGTCATATAGGTTTTGTTCCGGTTGTTTATTTGATCTTAAAATTCTTGCCACTTCTTGTCGAATCTCTTTTTATATTTTAATAAATTTATTTTAAAAATATCATCTTTATCTAAATTTATAAATTTTTTAAACTTATCTATATTTTTAATAAAATCTGCTTCGTTTCTTCAGAGGACTCAAGGGCAGCTTCCACTCCAGCAATTATTTCTTTTTTAGGAATTTTCTTAGAAGATATGGTAAAAATAAAACCCTTACTTAATACGGATTTTTCCTCAGTATCAGAAACACACAAACAACCTCGGTCCTATTCCTACATCATCAGGAAACCGGCCATAAAATATTCTTCGATGGGTGTAGGGAGATTGTCAATATAAAGCATTAAGACCAGAATTTCCGAGAAGCCATAAAAATAGAAAAACAAGGTGATCTGAATAAAAGTGGAACTAGTGCAACAACAACAGCAACAACCGGAAAACATAAATAAGGACCAACGACCGCTCAGATATAACCTTCGGCCCCGAGTGGGGGTATAAAAGGAAGCTTCGCAGTCGGTAATACTTTAGTCTCTTTTCGGACGCGAGAAGGAGAGCCTGGAAAATGTCAAATATAATTTTGACGAAACGTCAGCAAAACTGTGGTTTTCAGAAAGACAGTTGTGAACCGATGTACATCCGAAATGAAAACACATGTGTGTGCTGCATATTTAAATAAATGTTAAAAAATCGCGAGTTAAGGCAACATTAGCTTTTGGATAAATCAGGCTTGAAGGTTAAAAAAATAAATGAGTTTTTAATTCCAAAGATTGGATTATTCAAGCCGTAGGTATTAAGGGATAATTTTTGAGGTCATGGACATGATTATGTCTTAGTCGCATTAAACTGTACAATGCCATCTTGGAAGAATTTTCAGAACTTTTATGATACAACCAGGTACTACCATACATCTTTAACAATCAGCTAAATGCCAATATTAAATGGTTGTAAGTTTAGATTAAGACGCACATAAATGCGACTGGAGCTATTCCCCAACTTTATTTAGTAATTACCTTCAGAACAGTCAAAATGTTGTGGTAAAATCAAACCAACCCAAGAAAAATCTAAAACACGTCTCTGATTTATTTCGTTTGACTATCGTTTTTTAGCACTGTAGCTATAGAAGAGAAAATATGTATTAGCTTTAAACATTCTTCGAATTAAGTCAACTCTGGATTCTCCCAGGTTGGTCTGAAGTGCACGAATTTGCATTTACTCCTAATCCAATTTGCCATTTAATCAATTAAATAGAGCAACGAATAAAAGACATTCAAGCTTTTTCTACATGCAACGAGCTCCCGGAATTTTAATCAGAAAAGTAAAATAGGCAATAGTCCGTGAACTGTTGCTTTTACAGAGCAATGGAGAAACCCACTAATTTGATTAAATATGCATGCCTTTTTTTGGACCTAAGTATTTTTTTATACTATTCCTACTTAACGTTGAATTTTCTAATGGAATTCGAAAAGCAATTATGTATAGTCTTGTGTTAAATTATTTACGTATCTACTATTTTTTGTAAAATAATATTAAAACTAATCTAAACAATTAATCAAAAAATGTTCACTAAAAACGTGTTTTTCGCGAAGTTGGTAATCCCCACTTAACTTTTTCCTAATAAATTAACAAAAGTTAAGAAAAAAATTAAATTTGAAGTTTAACGGGATAAGAAATAAGTTAAATCTTCTTTTTTGTGTTATCTCTCAAGTCGTTTTCTTAGTTTCCATTCAAACACCTGCGAAATATTTATTATTCAGGGTAAAGAAAGATCCGCGTTTTCAAATAACATACGGGAGTTAGTTCAAACCATTCCCCGGACAAGCTTTTACCAATCTGCTTGAAAGTTGTAGACAACGTGAAATCAAGATTAAACGAAACTTGTCAGACTGGACTTCCATTGTCTGAGTATCTCTAAACGTTGTCCAATGAAGTTAAAATCATATATACTCGTGTGCTGTAAGGCATGATGTTGATGGGCTTACTGGTGTATAAAGTTTATATGATGACCACAAGATGTTAGGGATAACAATACTTGGCTGATTAAAATCGCCTTGATTTGACACCATTGTTGCTCCCTGTGCAGGTCTTTGGCCTCAGCGGAACTCGTTGGATCAAACATGCTATTCCTGATTTTCTCGATGAGAGAGTTATCCTCGTTTATTCAATATTCACATCATATGGAACTTGATATAAGCACCTCTTATACATTTACCATTAAAATATCTTAAAGAAGGAAACTTTGCGGGGCGCTCGTTGGTGCATCGCTGGGGCTGGTTATTGGCTTCATGGGTTTCTTCGCTTTGTGAATTTATAAAAAGTCATATAAGTTAAGTGATTTGTTAAAGTGTGGTGTTGCTTGGTCCTTTTAGCTATAATGGGATAATTGGGCCATATTTTTAACGTTCCCGTATACCCCGGCTTCCTCGGTAGGCGTTAAATCCTTTCTGTACCAGCATTTGGAAAAGTCTTTGTTAATCTTTTTGTAGGTTTGGCCAATGGGAGCTTTACCCTCATCCGTAGGCCATACATTTATAATTTTATCTTTCTCTAGATTCCTCATCGCCACCTCTCCTCTTCGCACTCAAAAGTTTCCCTTGGTTTCATTCACGATTTACAGAGTCAGAAATTTTTGTGAAAAAATGTAAGAATTGTAATAATTCGTGTATGTACTCCAAAACGTCATAGGCAATAGTAAGCTTTGATGCCGAAAGACATTATACAAAAAGCCAATAAATGAGTCACTTAATATCATATCATTCGGCCAAAATTGGATGAAGACAATACAATATCTTGTTTAAGCGTTCGGGACGAAGTCTCATTAGGAGTGCAATGTATAGAAAGCCCACTCATATGGGACAATAACTCAACCAAAGATCCAATCCTTATAGGGCAACGAAGGAAGGAATAATAAAACCTCTATATAATCCAGATGATCTCGACAATGAAATAACAAACATTAAGACAGACTTTTTAAAGATAGTTACTCCAAAATCTATATAAATAGCACCATTTCGGGATTATCAGAAAATTAGAACACTCGGTAAGGAATTTAATACCAAAACCGCATTTTAGAAAAGGGAGATCCTAACAAATTTTTCCCACTAAAACAAAACCTGAATGGAGCGACGGTAGCAAGCATGCATAAATGCATAAAATTGGAAAAGCGAAAAGGCTTCTTGCATTGAAAATATCAATTCACAAAAAATATACTTAACGAGAGGAAATATTAAGATCGCGAATATCTGAACATGTGTGGTCCACCCAGTACCGAATTTAGTTGTCTAAGGCTACAGCCTTGAGCAGGGAGAGCAACATTCCCTGCACAAATCACTTTAATTTTACATCCCAGTGCACCCATCAACAGCACGCTTTGCTACAAAGAGTAGTACATAAGACAGTAGCTTAGGAATTTAAATTTAACCTTTACTTAATCATGGGTGAAGGTATTTGCCTAGGGAAAATAATTGAATAAATAGCAAATAAAGACAATGCAGTCGAACAAGTTTCTTTTAATTATACTTCCACCAATCTGTCCAGGTCATGAATTCGTTTATTCAATTCCAGAGACCAATAATGACACTGGTCAAGTGGTCGTTTCCCTAACCAAATCCGATTGTCAAAATTTGCAGCCGAAAATTGGATTCAATTCATGTAGAAACGATATAGAGGTATTTAAAAAAAAACTCGCATACACAAAGAAATAAAAGGTCTATTTTTTGAGTATTTTATATTTATAAAAATTTAAAATGTCAATTAATTTTCTTTATTGGACCGGTACAGATCGGAAATTATTTTCGGACCATATAAATAATATCAGGCCTACTGTAAGAAAATAACTGTTGTTCACCCTTTCTTGATATCTTGCTTAAGCGTTCGGGAGGAGGTCTCATCAGGACTGCAGTGAAAGTGGGACAATACCTCAAACAATGATCCAGCCCTTGTACCTATTTATTACAGAACTCTTACCATTTGCGACAATTCAGATGATATCGACAATGAAATAACAAACATCAAGACAGATAACTATCTCCATATCTATATAAATAGCACCATTTTGAGATTACCAGAAAATATGAACATTCCGTAAGAAATTTAATACCAGAGCCATATTTTAATAGAAGCGAAAATACTTCATCCATTGAGAATATCAGTTCACAAATAATATACGTAACGAGAGGAAATATTAAGATCAGAACATGTTTGGTCCACCCAGCACCGTATTTAGTGGTCTAAGGCTACAGTCTTGAGCGTGGGGCAATATTGTCTGCACAAGTCTCTTAAATTTTACACCCTAGTGGACCAATCGATCCATGAAGAGAAGTATATAAGACAAGGAATTTTAATTTAAACTTCACTTAGTAACGGGTGAAGATATTAGCCAAAAGACACTTTGTGAATAAATATCAAATAAAGACAATGGAAGCCGGACAAGTTTCTTTTAATCATACTTCCACCAGTCTGTTCAGTTCATCAAGTTATATACGCTATTATTCAATTCCGATTGTCAAAATTTGCAGCCGAAAATTGGATTCTGATGCATGAAGAAAAGATATAGATGTATTTAAAAAGAAACTAACATACACAAAGAAAAGGACGTGTAAGTTTTGGAGTAGTGTATATTTATAAACATTTAAAATGTTAATTGCATTTTTTTAATGTCTTTATAACTATTTTTAGCAGTTCCAATTCTGAAAAAAGTGATAATATTTAAGCACACCCGTTGCTAAAGTTAGACCAAATGTTTGTTTGAATTTCCAATACACAGTTAGTTATTTGAAGTTTTTCTTATTAACTGGTTTGCAAGTGTTTAAAATTATATCAAGAAGCTTTCTTATTTTAGATCAAGTTACCACGGTAACACACTAGAGATTCTAGAAGTCGGCATATGGAGGGACTGAGCCTTGTAAGAGTTCATTGTGCTTCTAACATGCAATGCTTATAATAATAATGACTTTTATTTGAAAAAAAAAAATCAAAACTATGGCGAAGTCTAGCCGAGTGGCTACTCTTACTCAACCAGATATGAATTTGTTATCCCTCCAAGCTAAGTAAATTATATCTTAAATATGGCGTGTTCGCTTGACAAAACTTTAAGTTACAGATTACTATCCACTTTTAATTTGCAATAAAACAAAAATTGAAAAAGAACAAAAACCAAAGTTGAGACTCCGGCTCGTCTTTAATATGTAAGATTATAATTTACATAAATTAACTTGCTATTTTGAAGTTTATGTGTGCACACTTTGGAACAATAATCCCTTTGTTTAGTTTGTTTTTTATATTTGGACATACCACGAAGGCCTGAGAACTAAGAAAATTGCACCATTCCATTAAGCCGTGGTTGCCTTTTTTTAGTGACTCCACGCCCTGTATTTCAGGGCACGAAATCTGAGTTTCGGTGAACTTTCTTCAAATACCGAAACATGCATTTGTCTTCACGGTATTTTTATAGAGAACACGGTAGAACTATTACTTATTGTCAGCAGCCTGTCTCTAGACAGAGCACGGTCTTCCCGAGTGGTCACATTCCAGGAGCGATATCTGCGTGGCGATGCTTAACATTGATTATCGCACGAGATCGTATCAATGCAAGTCACCGCCATAACAATTCTGAATACTTTTTGTTTTTTTTTGCTTAATTATCAAGTTTTTTCGTTTATTTTAACATCTATACAATTCCAGATCTATGCACGAGCAGCTCAAAGAACAAATCTCAATTAGTTTAGAACTGTTCTGATGTTTTTATAACTATATTCTAAACGTGCATAACTGCTCATATTCATCTACAAGGCACTGATGCATCTTGGCATTGGAATAGTTTCCGAATGTACCGGGTACAAAAATTACTAACTGGTCAGAGGAGGTCGCCAAGGAAGTGAAAACTAATAAATGAAATCCAACAGGTGAGATATTTCCATACAAGTAGAGGCTCCTGAAGATTTTTATTATGACTGTAGTTTGTCAATGTCTAAATACGTATATTTGATTAAATATTATTTTGAATCATCGAGTTAGTAGTTTTTAGAGGCAGCGAGTGTTATTAAACCAATAAGACTAGGTGGAATACGTGAAATGATGTATACAAAAATGCACGCGGGAGAGAGGAAAGTGAACAAATAATGGTAATGGTTCCGTTATATCTCTTGGCAAAATCATTATGTTTAATTCGCTTCAATAGAAAGTATATCATATAAAAAATAAATTTTTAGTTTCTTAATATCTTTACATCTCAGGCTCCCTACATGTCGGAAAACATGATTTTTTCATATCCATCCAAAATGTAACGAAAAATTAAAAGCGTAGTTGATCAAAGTTTTCCAATCTTTGAAATGAAACAATAACAGCTTCCTTGGACAATAGAGTTGAACGTTTATTACTAAGCCAACGTTTCGGCACCAATTTGTGCCATCATCAGGGCTAAAACACAAAGGAACGCTCTAAATCTAATTATATACTTAAAGCAAAAGGTAGGTGAACTGAAGCACATACATATGCATATACATACACATACATACATGTAGGCATACACACATACACACAACATGTTCACATCTACGCAGATTAAAAACAGAAAAAGGAAAAAAAAAAACTGTTTTTAATCTGCGTAGATGTGAACATGTTGTGTGTATGTGTGTATGCCTACATGTATGTATGTGTATGTATATGCATATGTATGTGCTTCAGTTCACCTACCTTTTGCTTTAAGTATATAATTAGATTTAGAGCGTTCCTTTGTGTTTTAGCCCTGATGATGGCACAAATTGGTGCCGAAACGTTGGCTTAGTAATAAACGTTCAACTCTATTGTCCAAGGAAGCTGTTACTGTTTCATTTCAAAGATTAGGATTAGTGGACGAAAAACCTACCATAAAAAAAAGTTTTCCAAGTTATTCGAAAACATTTAAAATAATATAAAATAAAGAAAATTGAAGCAAATCAAACGTACAGACGAGTGTCCTGCATCAAAAAAATAAGAAAAAAAATCCTACAAACATTAATCCAAAAATGCATCGTTCTGAAAAACTAAAGCATGTTTACTTTTTTTTTATTAAAAATATTTTTAATATATTTAACACCCTGTATTTCGGTAACGAATTATTTTTGGATCAATGTTTATAGGAAATTATTTCTCTTTTTTTTGTTGGAAAACGACTTATAGCGGATCCAATATGACCAATCATTTTTTTTTTATCTTATGAACATTTTTATTATAAAGGGTTATTTTCCAAAAATGAATTATGGCGGAGGGAGATATAGCCGTCAACATAATTTTATTAAAATTTAGAATACAGTTAAAAAAAATCTATATGGCAAATTTAAACATGGCAGCCAAGACCTATTTTTTTCTTATTATACTATTTATTGTATTATTATATATTATGAATAAAAAATTAAGTACGGCCAGCAATAAAAATATGTTTAGTTTAAAAAACTGTATTGTTCATTATATTTACGTAGCAATCAATTAAAATGCTAAAAATGGCACCAGTATTCATTTATTAAGTAACAAAATTTTATAAATACTTTTATAAGGCAATGCAAAATATTGAGAGTAAAAGTTCCGACAATATTCAGAGATGCAAACTAGGTTAAATTAGAAAAAGTTAGTTTATCAGTTAAACTTAAATTTTGGAATGAAACAATTAAGGTAATACATTCAGGGTACCCAAAAAATTGCAAAATGTTACCTTGTGAAACTATATATTTTTTAAATAGACTTTCTTGAGATATCTTGTTTAAGTATAACAAATAAAGAAGTAAACAACTTTTATTAAGTATTTTTTATAAGGTGTTGTTTATTATATATTTTAAAATTTATTAAAGTGTTTTACATCTTTATTTGTTATATTTAAGCTTGTAACGTCCCGTTACTCGTTTTTTCATTCAACCAATGAGAAATATCTGTTTCAAATTAAATCTTTAGTATTCATCATATAATATTCGGCAAGGATTGGCAAGCGTTCTATCGACTTACAGGTGGAGCCACCGAATTTTTCCTTTAAAATATTGATTTCTCTTTATTTCTAATTTTTCTAAGTACTTTGAATTTTGGAAATAGCTAGTAATGATTTCACATAAGTTTAGTCTTAATAGAAATTCAAGTTTTATACGTGAATTAGTGGAACAATGACTCCATTGTCTCATAGGTGCCGCAAGGTTTTTCCTTAAAATATATACTAATTCTTAATATTTTCCTTTTTAAAATATTCTTTCGACTACAGTTTAATATTAACTCTGGTTTGTTGTTAATAATTGGATATAAAATCTCATTCAGGTGGTATATTGGGTTTTTTCCTAATTTCGATATAAAGGCACAGTCGGTAATACAGGATGCTAGATTTCATTTTTGAAGGACATCGATTTTATTTCCTTTATATAACTTTGTGGCTGGGTAGACCTTTAAGCCCATCATTCCATATTTCCACGGAAATCTTTGGTCATCTTTGTAATTGATTTATGGAATGAAGTGAATGACTTTTCATAACCTCGTGTTAGGATGTGTTTGGTTCTAAAACCCTTTTTTGAAGATTTTTAGGCAACCCAGTTCTTCCTCTTACTCCTATTATTACGACGATCCCTACTACACTGATTAGTAATTTCTAAGTAGTCAAGTTATTATGCTGTTAACTCCTTGATTTGTTTTTTTAAATAAGTTAAAGTTTGGAATTCTCAATTCACCACTGGCTTATAGAGTTGATGTGGATAATTATAAAAATTGCCACTTAGATGTTCATGGATTGAGTGTGCACTTGGGAGACCCGTTCCCATGAGAGATTAGTTGGAGGACCTCAAAATACCCACCGTTGACTGAACCAACCCCTAATCTTTTGCACGAAGATGAAAAAGATAAGTTTACGTTAATTTTTATGATTTTTAAAGCTAAAAGCATACGTTTTAAACCATTCCTTTTACTTAAATGTTTTGTTATACATAAACGTTTGCCCTTCATGTAAATAATTGCAATTATAAGAGGTATTTACCATGTATTTACATGTTTTCTGAAAAATACATATCGCACATTTTTTTAAAGGAATAAAACATCTTTTACAGTTGAAATTTCCGTTTTAGTTGAATATTACATACTGTGTTATAGGAGCAGACTTTCTAATCGAGTTGTGTCCATATTTTCATATTTTCAACTATATATGGCATTCGTTACTATATTTACATATCTTCTTAATAAAACGCCCCGAGACGATCTAAGATGGTATTATATTCTATTTAAATTTAGTACAGAAAAACGCTTAGACAAACGAAACGTATTTTGCCTCAGTTTAGAGACAAACGAACCGAACTATTGTGGACAAACTATTTTTTGTTTGTCTTTCAACCTTCAGTTGTTATTTGAACTTCATAGTGTTACGTTTACGACGATTGGTTTCGATTTGGTTGATCTGTTGTTTTGCGAAAAAAAAACAGTAAAATGAGTGAGCAACGTGTTGTAGGTGATGTAGAAAGAGAAAAAGAAATGTTACAAGTAAGGATCGAAAACGGAGATAAGGTAGGTTTTGTTAGTGTTCGTTGAATATTTTACTAATAGTGTTTTTATATAGGTATTGAGATCCCGACCCACATTGCTTTAGTGTTGATTTTCGGTGCAAACATAAATCAAAAAAATAAAATGTATAAAAGAGAACTTCTACGCAGAAAAAAACAAACCTGCTCAAGATAACAAACTTGCTCAAATGATAGAAGTGAAAACAACAAGGCAAAAAGGCAAAGACAAAGAAAAAATGGGAAAGTACATGATTTTCAGGTAGATTATTATGTAAGTATTGTTGAAAGCTTTTATTTAACTTCGCTTATGAGCAGTATGTTTGCGTCAAATATTGCAAGTAACTTTTAAATTTTAAACGTATTATACAGGGGGTGTACAAAAAGAACAGAGGAGTTCCCGTTATCGGAACTGATTGAGATTTAGTATACACACATAAACCTGATGACCGTACAGTATTACGATTTTATTTATAAACTATTGAACTAAAAAGTGAAAAAGAATTTACATAAACACATAACGTCGACGTCATCACACTTGAAATAAGGCATCAAGCTTTTAAAATATATGTGCTTATGTAGTATCATTAAAAGCTTTCTTTAAATATTTTTTTACATTAAATTTTTTGATAAAGAAATTAAAAATGGTTATCAGTATGGATTGTATTATTTTTAAGGTTTGCTATTAATTAGCAGAACAATGTCGGTTTATCAAAAAATATTTGTATCAATATTTAACTGTGGACAAACAGAACTTCACACTATAGCTAAGAAAAAAACTGAGGGAAGAGGCATAAAAGACCGGCGTGGTGGAGATATGCGATCTAAGAGGAATGCTAAGAAACTGGAAAATGTTATTAAATTTATTTCTTCTTTAAAAGGCCATTAAAGCCATTATGACAGAGCAAAATCTAAGAGGATTTATTTATCATCTGAGTATAATATAAAGAAGCTCTGGAAACTCTACAACGAACAAACTTCCGATGATTTGCTAAAAACCAACTATAAATACTATACTCGATTTTTCAACAACAAGTTTAATATAGGTAATGTTGCATAATGCTGTAATATTTTAAAATACTTAATATTTACGGTATTATTTTTGTTTTAGGATTTGGAAGTCCGGCCATCGATATTTGCGGTTTTTGTATAAGAATGCAAACACAAATTCAAAATCAAAAAAATGATCTTCAGAAAACAAAATTAAAATCCGATTTGACCATTCATAAGATTCGCGCAAAAGAATTTTTCAAACTAATGAATGAAGAACCCATTGATTGTGTTACCTATTGTTTCGATTTACAACAGTTACAAGTTTTACCGAAAGCTCCAATCCAAGAAGTATTCTATGCTCAGCAGCTCTCTTTCTATGCATTTTGTGTGACAGACATATCGTGTAAAACTCCAGTGTTTTATACTTGGATTGAACATGAAGCAGGGAGAGGTGTGACAGAAGTGAGCTCTGCGGTGACCGATTTCTTAGGCAAGGTTGGCTTTGATCCAGATACCAAACATGTGAGGCTCTTTTCAGATGGATGTCGGGGCCAAAATAAAAATTCCCCACATGGTTCATGCTATGATTTTATGGCTTTTTAATAACGCTCCAAAAACTGTACAAACAATCACTTTGACGTTTCCTGTACGGGGACATTCGTATATGCCATCCGACCGGGTCTTTGGTCAGATTGAGCTGAAGCTACGTTCTCATGCTTTTATAAAAACACCAGAAAAATACTATTAAATCTACAGAGAAAAAGGCGAAGTTTGCAGACTAGGATTTGATTGGGTATTGTATGATGTAAAGCAGGCTGTAGATTCACTAAAAAAAATTCTGGGTATTAATGAAGCCAAAAGAATAAAGATATTACGAAAGCCACAAAGTAAATGACAAGATACAATTTTTATTAAAAGCGAGGTACTGTATCGGAATGATGATGCAACAAAACACTTTTCTAATTTACTAAAACCTAAAAAGGGACTTAGCAGCATACGTTTACCTGTTTTACCCATGAGTCAGATTAAGGAAAACTAACTGGATAGCCTATCAAAATTTTTGGTCAGTTTGGAAAAGACTGGGCTGCAGATCCAGAACTCAAATGGTTGGAACCAATTTTAAGAGACCAATTTCAAAACAATGCTGTTGGGTCTGAAGACCACCCTAAGTGTGATGAATGCCAGGATGACGAGTTTTGCTGCTGTCTTGAGGATGATAAGCTAGCCACCGTATGAATAATTTTTGTGTCCTTTAATTACATTTAAAGACAAACAAAAAATATTTTGTCCATTGAAGACAAACAAAACCTTGTTAGTCCAATTTTTTTCTTTTTAAAACTTAAACTGTTTTCAATTGTAGTACAATACTTAATACTTTAAAACAATATATTTTTCTATATTTTTTGAGTTTTTTTTTATTTCAGTATCGTACATAGTATACAAGCAGCGAATTTTGGCCTTTCCTGAGAATTGTCGAAAATGGACATAACCTGATTAGAAAGTCTGCTCCTCATATATATTATTCATGGGACCGAGTTGTTAGTTGAATCTACTTTTTTACTACAGTTTATTTTTAATATACCATGGATGGCGCCCAAAATGTGACCAATTTTATTTTAATTTGATTCAATTGACAAATGCAATATACAAAGGCAACCAACATGTAGGTGAAAAGGTAAGAAAAAACCACCCCTATAATAGCCACGACAGAGCTGCTGAGGCATATATTATGTATCTCAAGGCCTAAGTTTATCAATTTTAAATAACATGACGTTATAAACTGGCTATCTAAAAAAAAATCGATTAACAAAAATTACGGTTTTATAAAGTAACATTTAGAATTTTTTTGAAAATCGTGTAAAAAACTTACTTTTAACTGAAATTCACGACCTTAACTTATTTTGGGTCTCTCAGGGGTTTCAATATTCTTATGTATATATACTTTTAAGAAGCTAAAAATGCAATTAAAATATATATGAGTTTAAACGATTATATATGTCTTATTATCTGTACCTCAATTTTAATAATTTTAGAAATACTCAAAAACGACAACAAACGATTATAGAATTTTCTTAAAAACACAAACTCTTTATTATTATAATTAGAAAATACAATAAGAAAATATTTGCAAAGTAGCTAATATCGCCTAGCAACACTGAATTAGTAATTGTTTACATACAAGTAAAAGTGGAAAGAGAAGGTCTTGGCTGGATTTTTCTCTCTCTTTAGCTGTATCTCCTCCTCTATAACTCTATGTTCTGAATCCTTTTCATTTGAAATTTAACTCATGTGACTACTTTTTATTTTTAAAGCAATAAAGATATAACATCTAGACATATGATTATTCTGTGTGAAATAAACTTATATTTGTTAAATCAAAGGCAGTTTTATAATTTTATATCCCTTATTTTTGTCGTCTGTAAACACGTGAGTAGCCAAATAACACATATCTTGTAAGTTAAATGATTTAGCTAGGGCTACAGGTGCCCATAGGTAAACTCATTTCGACAGATATATAAAGCAACGAAGAATCCATATAATTAACATCTTATATATAGAACCTCATTAAAACTAATATCTGTCTAGTTACTGTCTTCGTAGAGCATACAAGAGGTCGAGTAAGTTACGTTATTATGATATCCTTCAGAATAAAAGTAGTCTATAAGTCTGAGCATGCTTTACAAACCTGGCCTACATGTAGGTATTTTTTAAATCGTAGGTAGATCCACCTATGAGGTTTTAACCGTAATTTACCCAGTTATGCTAAACTGCTCTTCGTAAGTACTAAAGCCAAAGCATTTTTTCTAAGAAAACTGCAGGAAATTAATATAATCCTGTGACTTCTTTAAGTTTGATGATGTCGTGAGCGGAAACTTATTGCCTTAAGGGAGCATTTTTAAACAAACAAAAAACGAAGGTTTTTCCTTACAAAAAAAACAGAAGTCACTAAATCTCTATCCCCTATATCTATGTCCACTACTTCTTAAATATTAAAGGAATTTTTCAGACCGGGCCCGCCTTACGAGTTCGGGCTACATGTAGGTGTTTCTCAAAGCAAAGAA
Source organism: Kuschelorhynchus macadamiae (assembly GCA_030620095.1). Lineage (NCBI taxonomy): Eukaryota > Metazoa > Arthropoda > Insecta > Coleoptera > Curculionidae > Kuschelorhynchus > Kuschelorhynchus macadamiae. Next base: position 500,528 of record JAUTXW010002049.1, on the reverse strand, counting down.
GACAGATATTAATCAAAGTCACATCAATAGGCCAAAAACCAAAATATTTAAATACATAAAAAAGTTTGCATGTCGATGATTGGCACAGTCTAGCTTAATAGCTACTCTACTGACCAATCAATGACAAAGAATATTCTAAATATATTCTAACAGTAGTCATGGTAAGCAGTGGTATTTTTATATATTTAATAAAGTTTGGGTGCAATAAAAACAAATCTTCTATAAATCATAAAATTGTGCCCCTGACCGTCAACTATTATTTTAATAAACAAAATTAACTGTGTTTTGCAAATCAAAAAGGTATTTCCTATATTTTATCTGCATACCGGCACTTTTAAATTTAAAAATTCTACAAGAAGCGCATTATAACATAGAACAGCATTGTATGAAAAAGATCTCTGAAACATGGGGCTTTGGTGATGAGGCATAGTTGATTTACTTTTTTTTTACATCTCGTGAATGTATTTCACCACGAAAAATGTATCGTTCGCGCCTATTACTGTACAATATCTTTAAGGAATTAGAAGCTCTTTGAAACAATTGCTTTAAATGTTCCTTAAACCTTAGCTGCATATTTAATACAACTTCCAAATTCTTGGTATTATCAACAAACTTCATTTTGGAACTGTTAGTTGCTATACTGAAGTTAACTTTTATAAAATTTACTTTATTTTATTACCAAACACCAACAGATTAGATTTTAAGGGATTAAATGTAAATTATGTTTCTCAGAATGTTCATTTATTATTTTTAAATCACTGTTAATAGCCGATTCAACATCAACAGCAATAAACTGTTGTAGATATATTCTTGAGGTACACCAGAATTTATTTACACTCCATCAGAACGTTTGTTTGCAGTAAAGATAGTTTGAGACCGGTTCGTTAAGTATGATTTAACGAGAAGGACAGATTCCTTATTAAAACCGTAATATTTTAATTTAGAAATAAGTAGATTATGATTAATAGTCTCAAACGCTTTTGAGAAATCTAAAAGTATTAAAATAGTATTAATACTTTTTTCATAAGCCCTAAAAACATCATCAGTTACATTAGTCAAAGCTATCTATGTATCAGAACCTTTCAAAAATAAAGTAGTCTACCACGCCTAGAATATCTTACTTATAATTTACCCAGATTAACTTAATTCTGATCTTACTTATCATAAGTACTAAAGACAAACAATTTTTTCTAAAGAAACTGCAGGAAATTAATATAATTCTGCGACAGTTCAGCGCCTGAATAATATTGTCGTAAGCGGAAACTTGTTGTCTTAAGGGAGCCTATTTAAACAAACGAAAAACGAATTCATGGCTCTTCTCTACAAAAAAAGGTAAAAGTCAGTAAATCTCCAGCGAAAGCAAGTCCACCGGGAATGCAATAATTACCTTTCCATCCGGGCTTGCACTGGCAGAATCCACGAACGCATTTTCCGTGGCCCGAGCAGTCGGCAATGCGACAGTCGCCTTCCGGGATATCGCATTCCGGCCCTTTCCAACCTTCTTCGCAGTGACAGATACCGCCACCATATTGGCCGTGACCCGAGCATAATACTGGACATACGCCTAGAAAAAAGAAAAAGACTTATTAATAATCCAATTTAAATTGGGAAAATTTTATTATAATTATTTTAAATTAAAAGGAATGGCTCAAATTAAGCATATTTTGGGTTCCGTTAAACTTCCTTAAATATTTTAGTACATCGTTTTCGATAGAACGGAAATTTTCACCGCAATTAAGAAATCATGGTTCTTGGGATTAGACCGTATCAAATTGGAATTAAATGTCTCATTCAGTGTTCAGCTCTCGTGGAGTAAAGATCCCTGAAGATGCCTCGTGCAATCGAAGGCGAAACGTCGGATAGTAATTCCAATTTGTCTAATCCCAAGAACTATGATTTCTTAATCGTTTTCGATGATATAAGGGAACTTTTTTGCATTATCCCATACCTCACAAGATATTGGGTCATCCGGAGATTCAGAGTCAGACTTGTATACTTTCATTTTAAAATAAAAAAGGGTGAATCATTAATTAGTGTACAATATTTTTTTTTACTCTCATAAAAGCAATATGCAGTTAATGATGATGATATTTTTATTTTCTTTTTAAAGCAGGAAAATGTGTTTATTTAGTTTTTACAGTATTTCATTTAATTCTATTCGGATCCAGAGGAGTAACAGGTGAGGGATAACATCTATCATCTCCCTTGAATCCGCACCTGTTAACGCTTTTATAATATTTGATAGCGAAAGTTCCCGTAATGTCATATATGGAATTAATGTAAATATGCGACATCTCAACTCATGTGCCTTGGTAATAATATAAGTAAAAGCCTCTGTTGGCATAATGGTATGAGACACTTCGCGTCTATTTTTACGACATCCAGGAGACATTTTCTATTTTTTTTACCAGCGGGAAATATTGCTGCAACGTCTATTGAAAGAAAAACAATATTTTTTGTAAATCAACGCAATTAGCCCCACTAAAATGTCAAAAAGCTTTCACAGACGGAATATATTAAACTTAATATAAAAATATATACAAATATCTAACGAGAACCTCTTTTAGCAATTTCTACGTCTGCTTTTGCTCTTAGCAACACTTCCACTGGGATGCTAAAATATTATCCTTATTTAAATTCATATTACAATGGTGGGTTTTGCAAGTTAATATAACCGAGTATTCGGATGTATTTCTTCTTTTGTTAACACACAAGAATAATTCTGTGCCATGTATGCGGCCATTTTGCTGGCTATTTTTTCAAATACGTTAATAATATTTCTCCCAAGGAAAGTCAGGAATCAACAGTGGAATTCAATGCGGGTCGTGATAATAGCCATCGAGTCGTTTCTGTAACTCCATTTGTGTCTTTGCCCTACACGGGCCTTGCTAGTCTATGGCAGCACAATGAGCTCTAAAAAAAGCGAAATCGCCATCTCGTCGTTTGACTAAAATGGATCATTGAGCCTGCGGCATTGGAGGACATGTTCCAGACACGGATCACAGTATCCTCGTTGTGACGTTGGTGTAACGTGAACATTTATTGTTTTTATTATATCTATCTAATTTTAAAATTCAAGATTGCTAGTTTAGTATTATTATTAATTTTTATTCTCTTAGACCTTTTTTTGTGCATCTAAAATTTGCAAATCATGAAACTAAAAATAAAGAGATTTGGAAAGTGTTGTGAAATCTTATTCTATAAAAAGGTTTACATTTAAAACCTATTTTTATTATTTTATTTTTTTAAATTTCTTTGATCATTGAAACTTACGATGTTGATTAAATGAATATATTTGTTCATATATTTGATAATATCTGCAAGGTGTTAGGGGTTTAACTACAAATATTTTAACAGATACGACCCATTTCCATTATAACAAGTCTTATATGGCGTTGGGTCTATTCCTTACCAATTTTGAGAAAAAGCCTTAAAGTTGTATTTTGCCTTATTCATTTTTAAGCACAGCGTTAATACTTGTATTAATTTTATTTTATAAAACAATTGACATAATTTTCTACAAAATTCTTAGATTTTTTTTTCTTAGTAAAAACAATCTAGATTTCTTTTTGATTTTGCCTTAAAAATTCCTACTTAAGAACGGCAACCCCGCTTATAAACAGCAGGGAGCAGAGCTAAACGGATATAACAATTCGCAAACGTATCACCTAGACTAGTTTTTTAGAGTGCGGATACGGTGAATGTGAACATTCGTCATAATAATCTGCACGGCAGAGACAAATAGCACCTGCAAACGAGAAACATAGTTTAGCCTCTAGTGACGAAGAACCATGATGTGATGTTGGACTTAACATCTACTTTAAGTATTTGGAATATTTTTCCTGTTGTGTGAATTACCTACCTAGTGCTATAAATAAAAATGCATGGTAAGTTCATATTTTTTAATAATTTTTAAAAAGTATAAACCTAATTAGGGTTGCGCAGTTAAAATTGTACAAATAAATTATCTCAAAAATTATTATCATTTAGTTACAATAATCGGCTGTTTCTACTTTTTTTATACGTGCCGATATTATGCTACTATTCTTTTTATTAAATAATTAATTCATACATCCCAAATATAAAATCAAAGTAAATTAATCGAATTTGTCTCAAACCTATAGTTTTTTTATGGTTTTTTTGTTGGCAAAACACAGCGAAGGGATTAGAGTAATCTCGTACAACCGAATATCAATGTTGCCATGTTGTCAAATTGAAAAATTAAACATTTTAAATTATATATCAAAAACCATTTAGATTTTACGTATATAAGAATTTTGTGTTCGAAATCGTCCATACTATCATAAGTGAAAATATTTGTAGTCAAACTTCTAACACTCTATATATGTTTAAAAATATAGCAGCGCAGACCCAATGTTAAAATCATAAACTAAAAGTTTGTGATGAAGATAAAATAAAAAAATCGGTAAATTTCCTTTACCCGGAACTTCCCTCATTATGAATATTTGTTTTTATTTGGAATAGGGAAATGTGAACTAATTTAGATCAGTACATGGTAATTTAGGAACACATATATACTGTCTTTTCAAACATTTTTATTGGACGGCATTTTGTTCAAATATATTGGATCCCTACCAATATTTTATCAGTTTCTACCTATGCCACGCTTGATTTTTGGTATAATTTAAAATTAATTCAATAAGAAGTTTTTACATTGACACACACCGCGATGTTAGGTCATGTTGAATTCGCACCAGTTTATCATTATATTATATTTCATTTTTCTCCAAAATTTACAGTCAATTGAATAAGAAGATATCTTTACGTTCATATTTTTAACATGTTATTTGGCCGCCATCTTGTTCTGCTATCTTGAATTCGTAACATAACTTTACCAGCTTATCTCTATATCACACTTAATGCTTGCACAAAATTTGAAATTAATCTGATAAGTAGTTTTTTCCGACTGATTTTTTAAATATTTTATTAAACCGCTATTTTGTTTTGCTATTTTATAGCCATACTAAAATGCTACCAATTCATTCTTATGTGACTATTTTTTTTTAAATTTGAGGTAAATTGGTTAATTAGTTTTCTTAGTAATAATTTTTTAACGTTTCACTAGGCCGCCATATTGTTCCGGCATACTGGATTTTTACCAAAATATTACCAGGTCATCCACATCTGAGCCTAAATTTTTGTCCAAAATTTGAAGTCAATCTGATGAGTAGTTTTTAATCTATACTGCGAACTGATTTTTTGGAATTACAAAAATTTTATTTGACCGCCATTTTGTTGGTCATCTTGAATTAGTACCACAGTTTTACTAGTTCATCTCTATACTACAATTAGTTATGGCAGACAATTTGAAATCAGTTCATTAAATAGTTTATTCAGGCTGAATTTCTAAATATTTTATGAAGCCGCCATTTTGTTCCGCCATCTTGTGTTCTTACCAAAATTTTACCAGTTGGTTCCTACATAATACTTGATTTTTATGCAAACTGGGTAATTAGTTTTTTAAGTATTAATTTTTTTAACGTTTCATTAGACTGCCATCTTATTTCGGCATATTGGATTTTTACCAAAATATAAGCAGATCATCCCCATATGATCCTTAATTTTTGACTAAAATTTGAAATCAAGCTAATGCGTATTTTTTAAACTATGACGCGAACTGACACACAGATAAACAAACCGACAGACGGACCGACCGACTTGATAAAACATATTTTTGGCATCTAGGGGCACCAAAACGCGTATATATGTAAAACCTCTGTGAGTGATTTTTCTCAGATTAAAAAAAAATTATTTCATCGCAATTTTGTTCCGCTATCTTGAATTAGTACCACACTTTTACTAGTTTCATCTCTATACTACAATTAGTCATGGCACACAATTTGAAATTAGTCCATTAGGTAGTTTTTCAGGCTGAATTTTTAAATATTTTATTAAGCCGACATTTTGTTTCGCCATCTCCATATGACCCTTAATTTTTGACCAAAATTTGAAGTCAGTCCGATGGGTAAGTAGTTTTTTAGCTATGCCGCGAACAGACAGACCGACAGACAGATAGACAGACAAACAGACAGACAGGCCGACGGAATCGAGAAAACATGTATTTCGTTATCTAGGGACCCCCAATTTTATGAGGGAAGTAAAAACTTAAGTAAAGGCTTGGTAAATGTTGTGAATATTTTATAATACTCTTCAAAAAGAAAAAGGTCCTATTTTAATACTTATTTTTCTAATTTTATTAGTTTATTAAATATTTTACCAAACTGTTAAGTTTGTTTTAACATGTCTTTTTTTAAATTTTTATGTCAATGAATAAATAATATGTTGGCAAAGTTGAAACATTATTTCTTCTCCCAATAATTTCTCTTTGTCCCTGGTGATTGCTACCCAGACAACCGCTTCAGTCGAAATTTCTACTTTAGTTATATGTTAAACAAATTAACAGATTTCGTTTAATATTCAACTTATTTTTCTTCAAACATATTTTGCACTAATTAACTGGCACGTTAAAAGCTATTGTGTAATAGTCTTGAGTCTAGGAGGTTATAAGTTTATTATTTTTTCGCTTAAATAGTATTTTTATTGGAGCTATGTATCCAAAATTAAAACGGTAAGATAATTTCTTGAATTATTTTACAGCGAATGGGTTTTTTAATTTCTTTTTGGCGTTGTACAGGGTGATAAAGAAAGTGACGTAAAAAGCTAAAATTTTCAACAAGGTTTATTTTCTTAAAGAAAGCTTTTCCTCATTATTTATTATAGTAAAACGGGGTAACTTTGGAAGATATATCATTATAACATCTTTTTCATTATTTTTTTTCGTTTCATTTTCTGTTCATTCCAAACAAGGTTTTATTTTGTTACAGGTCTAGGACACTAGGGAATGCCTCGTCATTATGTTAAAAGTTGATGGGGCGTATATACGCCAATTATTTTCCCGTCCAACTAGAAAACGCGTTAGAAGCCATTATGTCTCAGGCACAAGCGAATTGGCATTAGAAAACTCCTCGGGGAACCTTTTAGAACCAGCTGTTGATAGACATACGAAGGCAATTGGTCATCCGACATAATTTACCGTTGAGGTCCCCCGTTCCCACGTTTAACTCACACTTTAACAACAGTGGCTACATGGGGCTTTCCGCTAAGAAAGGCGGGCATTCGCGAAATCTTTCACAATTTCACAAATACTTAAAAAACACGGCCGTAAGGTCAATGAGTTTATTAATAATACTCCAAGACCTCACTTTATTGAACATTTTATCACGTTCATCTGTAGTTCAATATAGAGGGTATTTTAAAAGATGCACACCCTCAAATAGTATTTAATTATGACGAAATAAACGTTCAAGATATTCCTGAAGCAACAAAGTAATTGTGTCTAGAGGCACTAGATGAGTGGAAAGGGTGCAGCAGCACTGAAAAGCGGATATGAATATAATGGTGTAGGGTTTTATAAATCTGGCAATATTTATATGAAAATTGAACCAGGTCTATGGCACAGCTAGAGCGGTTGGTTCGACATGGCAGTTTTTGAGAAGTGGTTCTTTGATGCCATATTTAAAAGGTATCGAATGTCTAGGTCAGAAAATAATCATCAGAGACAACTTGGTTTTATACTTCTCTCCTGCGTTCATCAAAAATGCGACATCAAAAGAGAAAGTTGTTCGCAAACATGGCAAACGTTTGCAGCCTGGGAAAGCTCTAACAGTCGCCCTAGACAAAGAAGAAAACCGCCAAGATGCAACTGCATCAATCAAAACAGGAGAAATCGAATCTAACTACCAAGATATCAGAGAGTTAGTAGAATCAGTAGAATCAGATGACGAAAATAATGTGTTAGAAAAGACCAAAGAACTACAACAAGGCCCATCGGGCATACAGCGATCAACCAGAAAGGAAAACAAACGCTCAGAAAAGCAATGTTCTGATTATTTATTCATATTTATGGAGCAATTATGTAGGACCGGATTGGATTACCTTGTGTGAAATGTAAGCTTTGGGTTTGTGGTAACTGTAATGAAGAAAGTACGATTCTTTTCTATGTTTGCCAGAAGTGAGAAGTTTAAAGACAAAGATTTTTCTCCGTAGGCCTGGGAGTAGCTTTCTTATTTTATATATCTTATTTTGTGCAAAGAGTTCCATTCAACAGGGTGTTATTTTTATTATAAAATGTAACCTATTTATTTATTTTCATATTTTTTCAAGTATAAATGTATGTTTCGTCAACTTAACTGTAGTTCCTCATATAAATGTATTTAACTGTTCAATTAGTAGAGCTATACGTTTAATGTTTCTAAATAAATACTATTATTTATAAGAAAAACATGTTTTCTTTAAAAAAAAAGAAAAAATTGAAGCCTTCTTAAAAATAGGTATTTTATGGTACCAAAGTGGATAAATAGCTAAGTCTATTTTGGTTTTCTTAAGAAAATAAAACAGCTGCCAGTAAATATATTATTTGTGCCTACTTTGGCACCCCATAATCATATGTTTTTAAGGCTATTTTTCATTATTATTGAACGAATTTTGGGAAGCTTATAGCCACTGAGATATTTGTCACAATCGAATTTTTGCATTCCTAAAAATAGCGTTATTTTTTGAGATATTTTCAAGTCAATACCTCGGAACGTTTCTGGCAGTTTTTGTGTATTATTCCTTGTAACAAAAATACGTTTTTTTTTTAAATCAGCTGATTTTAGACAATAATTATAAAATGTGCAAATTTATAACTGGATAGCACTACATTTCTATTGCAGAAAACTGTTTTTCTTTTCAAAATTTTGAAAAATGATATTAAAAAAAATCTTTTTTGATTTTTGACATATTGGTAATATGTCCAATTTCAGCTCTTTCGGTTGATTTCAATTCCTTCTATCTTATGCGCAAACCTAAATCAAACTATCACTGGACGTAGAATTTATTTATTTGTTTCTATAGGTTACTTTATAACTTGAGCTTAAAATGATTATTTTAATACTTTAATAAAAATATCTCATTTATGTTTTCATCAACAAAATGGCAAATGGCTAATGACTAAAATATTAAATTAATTAAGAAAACGCAAGTAGGCGATGAATTTATCAAATATAGATGATTTAATTAAGGCTGGCTTATATGCGGGTAGGTGAAATAGCATAAAGGAAAAAAAAAGAAGAAGCTTTTTTATTTTTTTTTATTTATCCTTCAAGATTTTTCAAAATTTTTAGCAAAAATGCTGTTTTTTGCTAGATTTATAAAAAAGTCAAATTTGATAGGTAAGATAAATCACGTGACTAACTTTTTTATTGTCATTTTGCATTAATTTTAAAGCAAAAACCTTCTGCTACTTAGGTTTTTCTAAGACCAATCAATAAAAAAAACCGTGGAATGTGGACTTTTCTGGTCAAACAGTTTCTTATCTGATACTCTATGCAATACCATAGAACACAATTTGGGACCTTCTGTACCTTATAGTAGCATCTGTATGTACTTCAAAGTAACTGTTCTCTTAAAATGAACCAATGTTATCATTTACAATAGAAATATAGTAGTAGCCAATTATAAATTTGCAGAACTCATCATTTTTGCCTAAAATCAGCTGATTTTCGGAAAAAATATAGTAATTTTTTTAAAAGGCGGTAAAAAAAACTACTCAAAACGTTTCGAGATATTGACTTAGGATTCAAAACACTAATACATAATAATAGAGAAAACCATTCCTTAAGGAAATATACCTTGTTGAAAGTTTTAATTTTTTTTTGTATGCAAAATTTTTACACACGTTTGTTATTTATTAATTATTTATTTGTTACTATTTAACCCTTAAAACAGATATTTCATGTGGAAAAATGTAATTATCGTACTTACATTATTAATAATATAGCAACCTTTCGTTATTATTATTGTTATTTATTGTTACAATAACTGAAGAAAAATTAATTCTAATTTCATGCATTTTTTTTTGAAAAGTCAGTAGCAAAAAATCATGTTGGAAGATGGATAAATAACTAAAGACCCCGCAGAAATAATAGACAGAGCGGAAAATGTATCTATAGAGCTTCTTCCAGAGAAATCTAAGAGTAGATGTAATGTATAATATGAACACTTTATGAAGTGGTGAACCGTGAAACATATAAAAACGTTCTTAGAAACTATGCTGCTGGCATACTTTCCCAGAAATACAAGAGCTTCTCATTATGGTCTATTTTTCAATGCTAAAATCCACTTTAATTATAATAAAAAATATAAATTTGGCTCAATATAAAAAACTTGAAGTATTCCTGAAGTGAAAAAGTACGATTATGTTCCAAAGAAATCTAGCGTGTTAACTGAAGTAGATTTCCAATTTCTGAAAACGACCCCTGATAAAAAATATTTACTCGTCAAAGTAAGCTCCTACGACTATTTTAAATACATTTTACCGAAATAGGCATCAAAAACTTAGTTTCCCCAAAACTCTCATATTTATTTTCTCACAGTTGGACTGTCAGGTGCATGTCGCAAGGAGGAATTTTGACAACTTACAATAAACGATATGAAATATTTGGATTATATGATGTTGGTAAAATTAACCAATACAAAAAAAAACATTTACCATGACAGGAAACTTGTATGACAGCTTAAAGAAATACTCGAATCTTCACTCAATCAATGTACCAAAGAGGATTTTTTTAAAACTATGTATGGAAAATACACAACACAGGTGGTAGGGATAAATAAAATAGGCAATTCCAGAGAATGATCACTGCTTTAAGCGATCTTCAGATACATTTGCGGAGGAGATCTTGTGACGCTGAAGCGTCACGGTCTCTGGAGATCAAATGCTGTAGAGGAACGATACATAGATGACTCTAACCAAAATTAAATGCAAGTCACACTTATTACCCTCGAATACTACTACTGCAAGTGCGATGAAATCCAATTCCCTGAAGTTATGGAAGAATGCCAGCTCGAGGCTCCATCTACTTTGCGAAATATATGTTTCAGTTTAACAGAAAAATTTTGATATAGAATAAAGAAATTACTAGGGCTTCATTTCAAAATTGCGTGTGTGACTATAAATTTCAATTTATAATTATTAAGTGTTGGTTTCAATAAATATTTATTGTTTAGTTATTATGTATAAATAACAGTTTTTTGTTTGATAACGTTTTCGTTTTGAATCATTAGTTACTATGCATTTGTTAAATTATTGTTTATTTATTTAAATAACAATAATAGTTTTTGTAGAAAAAGTATCGTGTAAAACACGTTTTGAAAATGCCTCTCCCCATTCGTTCGACTTGGCCCTCGCTGTCTCACTCGTGCGTAAAAGGTAATGTTCAAAGCATGTTTTAAAATATTACACTGACATGCAAAAAATAGTGTCGAGCTAAATATTTAGATATATTTTGAAGGGCTATATATTTTGAACGCCTTATCGTGTTTTATTGAGTTTGGGTCAGTCGAAAGGAAATTTCATAGACCATAATTTTGTTTTTGTCAACTTATTCCATTGTTTTTATATATAGGGTGTAATATGAGCTAATGTTTTTTTTGCAAATTTTTGGAACACCCTGTAGAATAACGTAACTATAGGAAAATAGTTATCCGTAATTTATAATTTAGACCTATCTTTCAGGATTATTCTGGCTTTTGATTCCTTGTTCTATCTCTATTTTTAAAGGAGATACAATGTTTAACGTAAAACATTGCATTTTTGCCATACTATCCATATAGACTGACAAGTCTTCAAAAGCAGCCTTGGTATCTCGAAATTGTCAAATAGATGTCAAATTATTAAATAATAAAATCTGCGTCATTCAAACTTGTATCCAATAGTTATAATGGTTAGACAAGTAACTTCAAGAATGTAGCCAACATTATTGTTTTAGTAAATGAAGGCAATAGTACTAGTTATGCTGCCAGAAAAGTAGGTATACCAGAAACGACAGCCAGCAGAGCAAGACAAAGGTTTCTTGAGACTGGGCAGTATACAAGAAGGATCGAGTTGGGTCGTCCTAGATGCACCACAAATATCGATGACAGGTTTATTGTCCTTCAACCAATCAGCAATCGATTTCAGAGTGCAATGATGAGCAAGAAGTACGTGGTACTACTATAAGTGACTGCACCACCCGTCGAAGGTTGAAAGAAGTAGAGGTGAAAGCAAGGATTCCAACGACCAGTTCAAAATTGCTTCGCGAATATCGAAAGACTCGCATGAATTTCGCTAATGAACAGGTCCACCGGGCTGAGGAGCAGTGGTCCAAGGTTTTATTTTGTGCCGAGTTACGCTTCTGTTTGAAATCATCTGATGGAAGGGGGCCTGGAGAAAGATACCAACAAGAAATGTTTATAGAAAAAGAAGCTTTGTGTGCTACCAAGAAATTCTTTAAATGCTAGGGAATATATAGACATACTAGAGCAGTACGTTATTTCGTTTACCCACCTTATAGACCAAAACCAATGCGCGACCATAAGTTGCACGTAACTGAGCATTTGGATAATAATAGTATAGAACGTTGACCATAGCCTGCCAGAAGCCTCGACTTAAACCCAATAGACCATTTATGAGATCAACTAAGGCAATGCTTAAAAAAACGTGTACCACACAATTTAGAAGAACTTGGCGTGGCGCTTGTAGAAGACTGGAACAATATTCCACAAGAGGCTATTGCTCGATTAATAAGAAGTATGCCAAGGCGTCTATAATCAGTAATTAGAGCTAGAGGTAGAAATACCAGATATTAGTTATTTATTTTTCAGTCCTAAGATGGCATTTGTAATTAATCTTTGTTTATTTACTCTTAAATAAAACGTTACATTTTTGTAAAAAACGTTGTATCATTTAAGAGACCTAGATTTTATTGAACTCAGTATGATAAATAATAAATAAATAAATAAATGATTTATTGTCAAAAAAATTTTACAATTTTGTGGACAAAGCTGTTGTAAAAAAAAATAGTTTACAAACATCAAAATTAGCAAACAAAACAAAACAAAAACACATCATAAATATTATAGAAAAATTTAAATCAAGAATTTAGAATATTAATATAATAGAATCCTAAAAGAAGTACATTAAAAATGTACTTTGTCAGTCGTACTATGTTATAAACATTTTCATAAATATAATGTAAAAAAAAAATAAAAAAGTACGAAACAATTAAAAAAATACATATACAAAATTCGGTAAAAATGGTTGGTAATGGCAACTATCACACTAGGGGTTCATAAGGATAAATTTATGTGTTGTAAAACTCGTTCACGGTGTAGAAGGCGCTTTCCAGTAAGAATGATTTCAAAGCCTTGCGAAATGAAGTCAGAGATATTATGGATTTGATGTTAAATGGCAGGTGATTATGCATTTTTTTTGCATTGTAGATTACTGATCTTTTAATTAACTCTGAGTGTGGGGTTGGAAGATAGAGATCGTGCTCAGTGTTTCTGAGAGGGTAGTTGTGAGAAGGTCTCTCTAATAGAGCAGGTGCATGCTTACGAATTAAGCAAACCGATTCCAAAATGAATAAGCAAGGAAGGGTTAGTATTTTATATCTTTTAAAGAAATCTCGGCAGTGAGTTCTACTGTTAAGTCTCAGTAGGTAACGAACAGCTCTTTTTTGTAGTATAAAAATTCGGTCAAATTGAGTCGCACAACATGTACCCCAGAATGGAATAGCATATCTGAGGTGCGACTCAACAAGAGCAAAATAAACAGTTCTAGAGGTAGAAAAGCTAAGCTCCTCGGAAACAGATCTTAACGCAAAGCAAGCAGAACCCAACTTCCTTGATAAAGCGTCGATCCCATTTTAAAGAATCATCTACAAGAAGCCCTAGAAATTTTACAGAGTTTACGACATCAATAGTGGTGCCATTAAGGTCAAAAGGTTGCAGCGTGTTTTTATAAGACAAGACTTTCGTTTTAGAGATGTTCAAACATAGGAGATTAGAATCGCACCAGGATTTAATGGTGATTAGGTCATTAGATACAATCCTATGTAGGTCCGTGACATCTGGGTGGCTCCACGTAAAGCTGGTATCGTCCGCAAAGAGACATATTTTTCCACTAATGTTTAAATTAGCCATGTCGTTTATGAACAGAAGAAACAAGATAGGGCCTAGTACCGAGCCTTGAGGCACTCCATATTCCATTGGCCTACAAGAAGACATCCTGTTGTCAACTTTCACAACTTGATTTCTGTTGCTAAGATATGACTTAAACCAATCGAGAGGAGCCCCTCTAAATCCATAGTACTGCAGCTTGTTAGTTAATATATTATGATTCACACAATCGAAAGCTTTGGAAAAATCACAGAAAATTGTTGCCGTAGCGTGATGGTTGTTTAGGCTGGAGTAAACTCTATTAAGAAGGGAAAACATGGCATCGCTTGTGCATTTGTTACTTAAAAATCCAAATTGATGTTTTGTAAGTATTTCATATCTAGACAGAAATGATAAAAGCCTTTTTTTAACCAGTCTTTCGATGATCTTAGATAGCGTAGGGAGAAGTGCAATTGGGCGATAGTTCGAAGCTTCTTCTGAAACACCTCCTTTGTGAAGAGGTATGATTATTGCAGTTTTAAGGCAGCTTGGAAAAGTACCATTTTGGAAAGACATATTTATCAAAGCAGTCAGATGCTCTAGAGTGCACTCCGGCAGACTTGAATACATTTTTAAAGTAAGCCCATCAATTCCCGAGGAAGATTTATTTTTGATATCATTAATTGTACTGCGAAGTTCTGATAAAACTACTGGTGAAAAGAAGAAACTGTGCAGGTTTACCCTATGATTAGAGAGATATGAAATTGGGTCATTAGATTGAGATACGGATTTAGTCAAATCTTTGGCTACATTTACAAAATAATTGTTTAGGTCCTCAGGAGAGGTAAGGATAGTGTTGGATAAAGGAGTTTTGTTTCTTAAATCATTTACGATAGACCAGGTTTCTTTAGCTACATTTTTGGCGTTAGAAAGTCTATTATTGTAATAAATATCATTGGCGGCTTTAATAGTCTTATGATAAATTTTTCTGTATGATTTTACATAATTATGAAAAAAGACACTGTCCGAAAATTTCTTTAAATGAGATAGTGACCGCATGTTCTCAGAAGATATACGTAAACCTTTAGTGGACCAGGGTTTACTTCTTTTATTTTTGATAGGCCTAAGAGGAAAAGATTCAGAAGCTATATTAGTTAGAGTTTTTATAAAACGAGAAAATTCAGTGTCGACATCATAAGTGTGAGAGTCCCAGTCAGTTATTTGACATAGGTGTTTGAAATTAATGAAATTTCTAACCGAAAAAATACGGCCTACTTGTCTAGAGGAATTTTTGGCATTGGATGTAATTGAAAATTTTGTGAAAATTGCTTCATGATCGGAGAAACCTGGACTTAAGACATTACATTCGACGGAGCTAGGATCGAAAGAAGACACAACGTAATCTATAGTACTGGCACTTGTCTTAGTAATTCTGGTTGGTGAGTTGACGTGCATGGCAATTCCTAATGACTCAAAGATGGACTGAAGACATTCCTGAGCAGCACACACACTGGAAAAGTCAATATTGAAATCGCCACATAAGATTAATTTGCTTTTTACAGGAAGGGACTCGAGCAAACTTAGAAGGTTATGGCAGAATAATTGCACATCAGCATCAGGTGTTCTATAAATACAAATAATATAAAGGTCATAAGTATTGTGATAAACGATAGAAAATTCAAATACTTTTTCAGATAATAAATGATTATACTTTGATATTTCGGAAAAATCGTTGTTTAAAGACATTATCATGGTGCCTCCATGAGTTAAATTAGTTCTATTAAATCTGGCAATTGTGGTATAGTTTTTAATAAAAACAGGTTGATTGATATTTAGCCAGTGCTCAGTGATGGCAATGACTTCTGGAAAATTTAGCTCTTCTAACAAAAGATATAATTCGTCTGTTTTATGTCTTAAGGACTGAATATTAAGAAAAAAAAGATTAAAATTACTATTGGTCAATTTTCTAGAGGGTGCTAGATCCTCTTTTCGCGTCATATTGACTAAAAATTTTTACTTTTTGATGGTGAACCACTAGAATAATATTTACCAGTACTTTCACGAATTTTTTGGAGCCGTAAAATTTTTTCCGAGAAGTAGAAAGATCTATACGCTGCAAGGTCTGAGTCCACTTCAGATGAACCAATCCCATAGGCATCGTGGAAGCGATAATACAACTTGCGCAGGGAGTCCTTGTCACTGGGAAGGCCTTCTGAAGCTAGCAATAATTTAATGCTAGTACTTGTATGCCCCTCAAAACACACACTAGATGGCTGGTCGTGTAGATAAGCAAGAAATAGCCTTAAGGTCTTTAGTAAGGAAGGATCCCTTAATCTGGCTAATATATAGCGACCATTTGCTTTATCCGAATCTTGGGACAGCCGCACTCTTGGTGGAGTCATTGGATCAAACTGCAAAAAATCATCTTTCCTTGCAGTTTTCTCCATGCTTAATTTAGAACCCTCCAGTGCCAATGACCTACAAGCTGCTATGGCCTCCCTGTCAGAGCCAATCATGACTGACTTATCCTCCTCAGGCACAAATGTCACTGGTGATTCCAATAATTGAGGCTTTGGTGGAGACAGCCCCCGGCTCTTTGGGATATCTATATTGACATCTTGATGACTAGAAGATGAGACATTATGGGCTGTGGAAGTGGGCGGCGTTTGGATAAGGGTTGGTGAAACTGAATCATTGGTAGGATCAATTATGGTACCAGGTGGCCACAGACTAGCGTTCTTAAGCTGAATTAAGTGATCTTTATTTTGCACCCCAATTTTAAAATCGGAGCGCAAAGTGTCTGCATTCTTAAGCATAGGAAAACAACGCACAAAATTCGTGGTTCCTAATTTTTCTTTGATGTAGTGTACAAGCTGATTTGATTTATACGTGGACGGAATTAAGGATACCACTACATAATGCCATTTCTCTATAATGGGTGTTTTGTTGGGCTGGAAGGAAACAGCTTTTTTTGGAGACCTATTGACAGGCATTTGGACATCTGTTGTATCGGTTTTGGGTTGATATTGCGGTGGTGTATATCTTCTTTATTGATTGTTGTTTAGGCTTATCAGCAAGCTTTTCCAGGGTAAGTGCCATTTGTTTTACACTATGCCTCAGCTCAGCCATCTCTTTAGTCAACTGCTCCTTCGATGAATCATGCACCTGGACTTTGACAGATTCATTTTGAGATTCCATTAAAATAGATGATAGATTGAAAGTATCCTGCCTAATTTCTTTAATGGATTTAAATAAGGATTCTTGTATACTGTCAGATATTCCAGAATGGAGGCTGTGAATATCCTCAATTTTTTCTAGCAGTATCTTCCATTTGGAGTCATGATTGAGTAAGATGTCGTAAATTTCGCCAATGATCGGAAGGATGTCGTTGTTTTTCTTTAAGCAGGAACCCAGGGCTTCGAGATATTCTGAAGAGATTTGAGTCTTTTGGAGATCTGATATTTTATCATGCAAATATTTCAGAGTTGGAGAGTCGCAAACAGTGCAAAAAAATCTTATGTTGTTGAATTTTTGTTTGTAGAGCACTTTTGTCGTGGATTTATCCAGTCCTGTACAGACCATACAAAAATCTCTTCGGCACTCCCCACTACAGCGAATTCTGTAACAGTCTTTTTCCGAAACGATTTTTTGGCAAGAATCGCACTTAAATTCAGCCATTTTATAAATAAATAAAAATTTAAAATTTTCAAAGGAACAAAAAAAGTGAAAATTAAAAAAAAGATGTAGATAAATTTTATGTAAATATTATGTAAATATTTCCAGTTGATAAATCAAAATCTTTAAATGTCACGCACAAACAATATCTATAACTAATAACCGCATCCGGGTAAACAAGGTCAAGTTTAGTTTATAGCAAACGACGAACTGATGATCGGGTCAAAGCACACAAAAAACAAATTGAAATCAAAACAGTTCAAACCAAAACCAAACAAACGTTCAAGTACCGGCAAAACAATATACGAGCGAAAACACAACCGCCTCGTACAACTGCTGGAACTGACCTGACTGATGTGACCTCGGTTTGACGTTTGACGACAAGCTTTACAAAATACAAATGGCCTCCTGGCAGTTTTAACTTCCAAGGCTACTAGATCTTTTTGAAGGCTTGTGAGTCTGTATGGATAATATGGTAAAAATACAATGGTTTACGTAAACCTTGTATTTCCTTTAAAAATAGAGACAGAGCAACGAATCGAAAGGCAAAATAATCCTAAAAAATGGTCTAAGTTACTACTATTTCATTACTTTAGTTACCTTATTCTAAAGGGCGTATCAAAAATTTGCAAATAAGCATTGTTTCATATTACACCCTGTACATAACAACAATGAAACAAGTTGGCAAAAACACAAATGCAAAATTATTGTATAAAATAATATAATGTAGAATAAAAAGCCGTGAACATATCGGACATGCTACCGACTTTAATACACACTTAAAATATGCATTTCTACATAATATTCTATTGCCTGATTTAATTTGTAATTTAAATCTTAAAAGTTTAAAATTTAAAAGACTGACTAACGTTACGTTTAGCTTTGAAAGTTTCAAACTGCTGGAAAAATTTAATTTGTTCACTTTAGAAATCTAAAAGCAAATTTCTAACTTTGTAAAACAGATTTACGGGAAACAAGATATCTCGAGTTTTGTTTCTCGCAAAAAGATGTGAGCGATTCATAAATTTTAATTTCTGGAGAATTTTTCTTATTTGAAGAAAGAATGTAAGAGATGAATATGAAATTATTTAACTGAACAAGTTTATCGCTCTGCGACATTAGACGCTTGGTAAAATCATTTCATAATTTATATATTCTGCTGTATTAAAAAATTTCAACTATAGCATTGTAGAATATGAATTTTCCAAAGTTGTTTTTAAAGTTTTTTAGGTCTTTACCTTATAACTAATTTTAGTTTAAGCAACATAGAGCTGGTATTTTTATTCGAGAAAGAGCCGAGCTCTTATATTTTCTTATATCAGTACTTGACGGTAAAATTATTAAGAATCCATGTTCTAAAAAAAAACTTTTTATTTTGCGAACAATTTTCTGTCATATTCTTAAAAGAAGTTATATTATGTAGTTTTTTTAGTATATCTAACAGCCCTAGATTCATACCGTAATGCTAACTTCTTTAAAAAAGCTTAGTTCAGAATACCAATATCAAACGAAAATGCCTACTACCAACCATTGCCTCTTCTAGGTCACTCTCTCTTTCACATATATGCAAGACTTCTTAGCAAAGGACTGAAATTCAATGATATTATAAGAAAGGGGGAATTCAATTTAAAAATCACATGTTTCATATGACACATTTGTATGGGACAAACTGTATATGCCAAAATAAATTTAAAATGTGGTTATAACAAATCTACATATACCACCAAAAATATAACAAAATATTTATTAGTTTCTTATAGATATACCGCGTCGTCTGAGATGGACCACTATATATAGTGGGGTAATGTATTACCATACTAGAAACATTGCGCTAAAGTTTACATTACCGCACGGTTGTAGAAAATAATTTAATAGTGCTTTTTATCAATAACGCCAAAAAGACTCACCTTTGAACAATTAGTCAAACTTAAAGATGAATACCAAAGGTGGTAAAAAGGTAATAAAAGTTATAACGCTATTTGCAACATACCAGAATACATACAGTGTGTCCAGTGAAGTATGCACCAAATGAAATTTTTTTCATTTCTCAGAAAAATGTATTCTTGATAAAAGTTGGTGCATCTAAAGGAACTACAGTGGGAATAAACGTATTTCCAAAATATTTATTAGTATATGAGGGACGACACCTTACTCACTTATTCATGAAAGCATCCCAAAACATCATTGGCATATAATATAATAACAACAATAATTCGATTGAAATTTGGTCATGCCAGTTATCCAGCACATTTAAAATAATCCACATTCTACCCTCAGATAAATGTGATACTTGTAATGTTGAGTGTGACCTTGATCATATCTTTTTTAAATGTAGTAAATATACTGATGACACCGGCAAACTTTTTAAAGTAGTAATTAATGAATGCAATGTTAGCTGTCCTTTTAATCTCCTTAATGATTTATAATTTTCCCAATAATAAGTACGAACCCAGCTTTTTCTTTTAAATTTAGTTTTGCAGCCATTTATCGTCACGCTAAACAAACTTTCAAACTTTGATCATTTTGTATTTTTGTTTCTCCAAAGCCACCTACTCTATTTCATAAGAGTAAGTAGTACTGCATTTTTTACTTATAGTGTTTTAATGCTATACCAATTTTGATTTTATTTTCATCTAATAAGATGCAAATATTGAAAAAAATCACATTATTTCAGGGAGTTGAGAGAGCATAGGAATAGCAAAAATGAAATAGCATGTAGTTTTGTTTTTTTAGGTAGTGCGCAACAACCTTAACAAAGTTGAAGTACGGCAACTATAAAAATTCTCTTATAAACAGTGCTTTTTTTAAGTTTTGTATTCTAAGCACGTTCAGTAGATAGCTCGAAAATAAATCAAATTGTTTTAAAAATTCCAGTGACGTATCACCTAATTTAAAAAAACTATAAAAAAAAACAAAATTGAAGATTTTCTTACACAATTCCATATTTGAGCATGTATTTTAAATCTAAGCAACTTTTCTTAATACAATTTTTCTATATTCTGAGGAATCATGCCACTTTACTCTTGAGAATTTTCCATATTTTTGATCGTCCTTCGTATACTGATGAATATTTTGGAAACACGTTTATTTCCCCTGTAGTTTCTTCAGATGCACCAACTTTTATTAAGAATAAAATTTTCTGGGAAATGAGAAATGAAAAAGTTTTCCATTTGTTGCATACTTCCCTAGACACACTGTATATAACTTTCCATCAGGGATGCCATACAAAAATTTATATAATTCGTTGAAAAATATTGGCAATATATGGCACTCGTTTTGATTCTTTATCTTCTATACGATTCACAAAAAACGTTATGGGAAGGAGAGTATTTACCTTTCGTATAAAGAGGAATTCGCCGCTATCGCGAAAGCTCAGCAACCAACGGCTTTGGAAGCTAGAGCTATTTATCGCAGGGACAATTTTATATTTTTGTTAATGCAATTTAATTTCGCAGAAAAACTTTTTCAGTCGATGAGGGTAGCAACATATTTATAATTTAGGATATTACAGAGTATCTTCAATACACCAGGACTGCTGAATTAAACATGTGATGACGTAAAAATAGCTTAAAGAAATACGGTTTGGTGCCTACTATATAGAAACTCTGATATCAGTATGATACATAAGCCGGTAAGAACCATAAAACCATAAAATGTTGTTGAACGATAAAAAGTCGCCGTGATCATTGGCGAATAAGTGATGTTGTACGTTCTTCTGAACCACAATCTTAATCAATATAAACTTATTTTCGTTTTGAAGCATGTTGCGACGTTTGCGACGTTTGCGATATTGCCACATCTTGTTTAGAATAAGATTTTTTGCTGCCAACTTTTAATTTTTAATTGGGAAATACTATTACGTTTTTGAATTCTGCTTTAAATTCTTAACATACTCTATATCTCATGTGATACATCAAAACTCAACTATTTCTTAAAAATGAACTCTCAGAATCGTTGTTTTGGTCATTTCCATCATTAATCGGCCAAGTAGTTGAACTTACAATAAAACAACATGCAGTCTCCTATCTTAGTTTTTTAAAATCTATCATATGATCACCATTTGTGATTCTATCAAAAGTATAAAACTGTTACATTTTCGATTGAACCGAAAGTTGACCTCATTTTGTGAATTTCACATAGCGCATAAAGGGGCATTTTGCCCCATTTAAATTTCCACAATATCATTTAAATACTTTCAAAATAAAAAAAGTTATAAGGCTGACCAACGTACATTGTATCACTCGGTATATACAATAGAGATAATCACTAAATAGCGAATTTCTGACGATACTAGTTTTCATCGATTTTGGCGCGCACGTTCTAGTGACCCTTCATCAGTTCCATGCAGTACATTGAAAAATGAAATTCGCAAAAGAGGAATTAAAGAAAGGTTTTTATTTAAATATAAAGAAGCGCATAGTTAAATACAAATTATAAGCGAATATAAGAAAATAATTATTGAAGTGAAGACCTAAATCAAAACTTAAACTATTGTAAGCCAATGCCTAACCATAAACACACTTTTATATTTTTATTATTAAATTACCACCGAATTTTAACTATTTCTTTTTTTCCACGATTTGATATTAATCTTTGCTAATAAGTCTTTAAATAGTCCCATAGATGTTTTTTATGAAAGAATAAAAGGTATTGCACAGCGCAATGTGCATCTTTACTCCAAAAATCTATATTTCCCTACTTTTTAGTCACAAACAACAATAAGAACTGTTAAAAAAAATAAACTTCATAAAAACTGGCGAGTGTATAGAGTATGGAGTGTAAATCTCCAATTAGATAAGATTATAATAATTTTATTAAGTGGGTGGAGAATGATGTTAGTAATTACATCCAAGAAGATTCTGGAACTGTGCCCAGATTAAAAACAATTTGTAATTAAAATACTTGCCGAGATACACTGAGGTTGAAAGTGTCGTTGTGGCAAAGAGGTATCCATTCAATGACAATTCTGCTGATATATCGTCAAGCGTTGGTTTTAATGGTATTCAGTTTTCTAAAAACTCTGTGTCGTCTAAAATTTCTAGAGGCACTCGACCTTAGGAAAGGTTCTGGACTCGATAAGTTACCCCAATTTTCATTAAAAAGTGTACTTTCTCACTTTCTCAATCATTACCGGACTTCTACTCTTTAAAAACATGCGAATTTCCAGTCATGGTTCTACCAATATTTAGAACTGGTTATAAATCTAATATTGAAAATTATCGGCTAATTAGCAAAATTTCAATTATACTCAAACTTTTAGAAAAACTGATTTATAATCATTTATTTTCATTAGAAAAAACATAATATTTTCCCAGCAGCACGGCTTTTTTCAAAACCGCTCTCTGGAAACTTTATTTGTATGTTGCGAATATCTATACAATTGTTTGGATAATCGAATACGAATTGACACCACTTAGACCGATTTTAGGATATATAATATATATATATATATATATATATATATATATATATATATATATATATATATATATATATATATATATATATATATATATATATATATATATATATATATATATATATATATATATATATATATATATATATATATATATATATATATATATATATATATATATATATGTATATATATATATATATATATATATATATATAATATATATATATATATATATATATATATATATATATATATATATATATATATATATATATATATATATATACAGGGTGATTCATGAGGAAATGTTAATACTTCAGGTACATATTCAGGACCAAAAAATTAACATAAAAGTCTATATAAATAAATGTCCGCAAGGCCTTACTTCTCGAGATACAGGGTGTTAAAATTTATTATTTAATTTAATTTAATTATTTCATTTTCCTATTTTTTAAATAAAATCTATGATAATGTAAATAATGGAGTGAAAATTGATATACAGGGGTTTTTTGGTATAATAAATTCGAATCCAATATTAGTATTGCTCTTACTTGTAGGGGGCGCCACCTACATGTCTTTTTACTCCTTCGAAAAATCACAACTTTTTGGTACAGTCTTGTATTACATTTTTGAGTAAAACAAATTATTCCCTTGCCATTTCTACGTCAAAAAAGTATACCTGTTAAAAGTGGATACGAGCAACCGTTTTCGAGATATTTGGATTTAAAACAATACCAAAACAATACAAAAAAAATACCAGACACATGTATATTATATCCCGGAGAACGAACTATAAACCCTAACATTTTAGAAGAATCTGACCTAATAGCGCTGTAATGTGAGGTAAATGATAATTTTTGATCCAATGTAACTCACAGAACTCCTTGGATCGGCCTACAATTTCACCATTGCAGTTATAGTTAAAAATAATCGGTTCTGACTTTGTAGTAAACGACATAACCTTGTATTTTCCAATATTAACTGTAGACAATTTCCCTGGCACCAGTCAATAATATGCTGTAAATTTTGTTGGATTTTTAAGCAGTCCTCCATAGACTTAATGTTAGCGAACAGTTTGATGTCGTCACCGTAGAGTAAATAACCAATATCCAGAGAATCACCAATGTCGTTAATAAAAATGTTAAACAGCAAGGTCCTAAAACGGAACCCTGCGGTACCCTCGAACATGCTATATAGTTCTCCGATTGAAAACCATTTATAGCCGCATATTGTGTGCGATTTGAAAGGGAACATGTAAAGAGCCGTAATAGAGAATCCGAGAATCCGATATTTGAAAGTTTATCAATTAACAAGTCATGATTTAACTTGTCAAATGCTTTGGAGAAGTCTAAATATATTACATCAGATTGCAGACCCTCATCAATCGAGTCCGCAATGTATCGTGTTATAAGGGCCAGGTTGGTAGTTGTGGAATGATTTTTAAAGAAACCATGCTGTTCAGGAACAATTTTATTTTGCACCAACGGAAAAATGATGTCGTGTAATATGAATTCAAAGACTTTTGAGAAGTTGCATATGATGGAAACAGGTCTATAATTTTGAATGTCTGATTTATCACCCTTCTTAAAGACTGGACATACTTTCGACATTTTCCATATATTTGGTAATGTCTGTTGTTCAATGCACATGTTAAATAGGATTTGAAGAGGTTTTATTAACACAAATCGACAGTCACGTATCAAAAATGATGGAATAAGGTCTGGTCCGGCAGTGTATTTAGGTTTAAGTTTTTTAATAGCGCAAATAATATCCCGTTCACTAACTGTAGATATGTTTATATTTTGATCACTAGAAGAGAATGAATTATTTGAAATTTGGATATTGTTAGAAACTAAATAAGATTGCTTAAAAAAGAAATATCGGGTGGATTATCTAGATTCCGACCATCAAAGTGCATACTATTTGGAATGCCTGTTATCTCTCTCCGGCCTTTGACAAAATTCCAAAAGCGTTTGGGATCTTTTTTGATATCCGTCTCCATTTTTTGAATATATTTTTTATATGATATACTTATATCAGTTTTGATTTTTGATCTGAGAGTCTGAAATCTTTCGAAAACCTGTATGCTGCCATATTTTTTGTACTTCTTATGCAATTTATCTTTAGTTTTTATATTTTTAATAATTTCTGAAGTGAACCAGGGATGATATCTTCTATTTGACGAATGGCGATAACGGGGAACTGCTAGGTCAAATATGGAGTATATTAAGTTATAAAAAGTATTACAGGCAATTTCCACCGTTGTCTGATTTTCCAGCAAGGACCAATCCTGCTGAAGAAATGAGTTATAAGGCAAGTTGAAATCAGCTTTACGAAAATTGTATAGATTATTCATATTTAAGTTTATAGAGTTTTTAAAATTATTTGACTTTGGTCTTTTAAAGGAAATCATTAAAGCAGGATGGTGAATATCTTCTTTGATAAGAATATCAAGTGATCGCTCTACGTTACAATTAGAGTTGCTATCCGTCAGAATAAGATCCAGAATCCTTTGATTGTTATTTTTAATAAAGTTATAAATATAATATAAAGGATTTGGGCGTTATTTTTGACTCCAATCTACTTTTCGACCTTCAGATAGAACCGGTTGTTAATTCCGCTCTTAAAATGTTGGTCTTTATTTTCAGAAAGTGTAGATTTTTTAGTACCATTAAAATTATCATTGTCTTATTCAGTTCTTTTGTCTTAAGTAAATTAATCTTTGCTCGTATTGTTTGGAACTCGATCCATATCACTTATGATTGATAAGAGGTTGGAAAACCTTCAAAGCAAGTTTTTAAAGTATCGATCTTTTAAACAAATTCTTCCTTCTTCCAAAATTTCCCACGTTTGAAGACGATTTAAGTTAATGTTTTTTTTTTGCATAGAATATATATTAATATTTTGTATATATAATATAACTATTTAATCTGCTATTTAGACACGCAAAAACGTCAGGGTCAGAACTTATCCTAATGCGGAATATTGAGAAACGCTAACCTATATAATCAAAATACTGATATTTTTTAAAAGTATCATTTGAAAACTAAAATGTTGTAAAAAGCATCTCAAAAGCATTGGGGTGACTTAGGCCCTATTGCAATTTAACGAGGTTTTAATCTTTGTGGATTTACTTACATTTTGTTTATATAGGTAATTTTTTATATTGATTTATTGAATAACTGATCGAAAATATCTAATTAATTATGTGTATACTTCAGTGGGCATCTCTTCATACCTGTTTCCATACCTATGGCAACAATAAATAAACAAATAAATAATTAAATAAGGCTTCCGGTCGTTGTGATTACAAAAAACTCAAGATTCCCTTTCTTTATGATTCCATCAACATGTTTACTCAAAAAACCCGAGGAAGGGCACCAAAAACTTCCACTATATATAAAATCCATTAGAACATTAGAATGGCTTCGGAACTTGGCCAACGTTAAATCTTACGGAATTCAAATAAAGCGCCTCCAGCTGTCAATAAATTTCTAAAATATCCTTACTTACTTTGTTCCCAGACGTGCCTTATATTACGGGAAGTTATTTACCGAATTCAATCGGGGCATTCCGTAATTATTTTCATCTTCATTTAATATCGTAACCGGACTGAAAACACGGTTATTTCATCCAACTCATTTAACTCATTAAATTAAGTGTACGGAAAATGGAACTCTTGAATGCGAATTTCGTCAAGTTTTAATTGGATTATATATACTGAAGTTTGGAGTACCCTATCATCGAAAACAAACCGTATTTAAACGATTTTCCTAAATGAATGTAGTGCAAAAGAAAACTGTTAGATGTGATTCAAGATATAAAGTTTCATGGATCTGTTCATTCTGGCTTAAAACAAAAAGAAAACCTGATACCTACTAGACTGGATCAAAAAAAGGGATTTTTTTATTTCCTCAACGGGGTAGTTTCAAAATTTGTGGTTCTCCTACCTTACCGTTCCTGTAAAAACCTAGATTGGTGAAATTACATTTTGGGCCTGCCTAAATAGCTTACTTGAGGCAAAATATGTTTCGCGATTTTTTTACAGTGAAGTAGGGTATTGCTCAAAAAGCTCTATAATATATTAGAAAAATACACTGAGCGTCAATTGAAACGTAATATGTAAAATTTGGCATCAAGTTTGACACCTTGTTACTTTGAACTCCCATAAATAATTTTTAAAGCAGGGACATATTTGGAAAGGAAATTTTCTGGACTATAGTAGGGATGTTTTTGTACGTTCAGTAGTCAGGAAACTAACTATGGGCACTTTTATTGTTTAGATTCCCGAAGAACTGTCCACTAGGTCTCGACCTTGGAATTCGAAGAATAACCTCCCATTCGTTCACAATTGGATTTGCCAAATTATACGTATTGATTGTGTTTCGTAACGGTGAATGGTTGTAGAAAATATAAGAAGAGCACTGGTAGAATTTATTTACTTTTGTTCCAATAACAACTTATTGTTGAAACAGTGTATCCGAAGCGATTATCAAATGTCATCAAATTTAGTTATATCGAAATTCTGCTTTAAAAAATCCTAAAAAGCCTCGATTAACTCGTGTCGAAACATTATGAGGTATGACTAAAATTGTCATTAATCCAAATTAAAATTTATTTTAGGCTACGAAGATTAGGATATGCTGAAAATTATTTGAGTAATATTTTTAATACGTCAGCAGTGACAACACATTTTATTTTTATTTTCCGGTTGTGGGCTCGCAATCTACCTAATACCTCCGTCTGGAGATTGGTCAGAGCTGAGGCGACCTTTCCCAGATGATTTACACCTTATTCAGGCTTGGAGACTTTGTCTTTACTCCTGTACGTTCGGAACTGGTCGGGTCTCGTGACCCTGCGCGAGCATTCTTGTCGTACACTTTTTATTCTGACTACACATAGGGGAAAGGGTGCGTGGAAAGGGGGATCAGAATCACCCTTCAAGGATGGGGGAAAATGTCAGCCAGACGGGCCCTACAGTTTACCGAGGAGTCTAAACCTCGACTATCCCCTTCACCTAAGAGGATATGTGATGGCGAATAGTGTGAATTTACCCACCCATATTACCACCCCCCGACCTGGATAGTATGAAAGGTGAAATTCATTTTATACACTTCCCTGTTGGATTTTTAAACCACTAATATTTCAATAATCAAATCCAGTCACGACGGACCAACTACGATGAAACTCAATACCTTAGCACGATGAGCCACCGGACGCCTAACACAGACTTATTTATCGATTTGATACAGCCAAAGTGACTTACCGCCATGGTGGTCAGCGCCATAGAGCTATAAGCAGTCGAAAATATAACATAATCATCATTACCGTTAATCGACGAAGAACCCTAAATGTGAGGCAAATAAAATCTTGCCCAACAATTCGTCGTCATCTCCATAAACTCAACATCCGATCTCCTAGACGAGTAGCCTGTCTAGTAGTAGTAGTGTAGTCTATCTAACCGGGCAGAATAGAAGAAACTGGGCAAGAGTTCATCTAAATTGGGGAACAGCTAAGTATAGTAATTATATTATATATATGTATATGTATATATATATATATATATATATATATATATATATATATATAAATGTATATATATATATATATATATATATATATATATATATATATATATATATATACCAAAATAGATTTTTGGGGACTTTTTTTTGAAAATTTCTATTCCTGTTATAAGACTTCTCTTAAATAAAACCTTTTACTTCTTTCGTAAAAGGAAAGTAATCGTGAAAAAATCACCCTACGAGATTTTTTCAGATCTTTACGTTTCAGGTCCCTAAATGCCGAAAAACATGTTTTTTCAATTCGGTCTGTCTGTTCGCGGCATAACTAAAAAACTACTCACCCGATTGACTTCAGATTTTGTTTTTTTTTGTTTATTACTAAAAAACTACCTTTCCAATTTATTATAAATTTTACAATAAAATTAATATTATTTAGGAGTAAACTATTAAAAAAATGTTGGTACAAATCGAAGATGGTGGAACAAAATGGCGGTATTTGTGTATGAATTGAACTTTAATTTGTATAATTCGAATTGACGTATTTAAGTATGGAGAGAAACAGGTGAACGTTATA
Organism: Kuschelorhynchus macadamiae; assembly: GCA_030620095.1. Classification (NCBI taxonomy): domain Eukaryota; kingdom Metazoa; phylum Arthropoda; class Insecta; order Coleoptera; family Curculionidae; genus Kuschelorhynchus; species Kuschelorhynchus macadamiae. The sequence continues at coordinate 471,352 of JAUTXW010002049.1, read as the reverse complement.
GTGAAAAGCATATGAACGTGAGAAGGTCATTTAGAGGAGGTAGTGTGACTGCCTGGAATGGGATAATGATGAACGAAAGAACGGGATTGTAGTGCTAGTTGGTAAAAGTATGAATGCTGAAATATATAGATGTTTAATAGATGGTGTTGTTCTCCTTTAAACCGACTTTAGTGATGGATTGTTTCGAATAGAAAATATTGAACGAGTGGAGTGGTCTTCACGATTGTCAAACACAAATCTACTCGAGTACGTCTGGGAGTTTATTCTACAATTCCAAGTTCGAAACTTAATAGACAGAATACCAAGTCCAGGAGGCCCAACAATATTATTAGTGTACTTAAAAATACTCGATTGTCTTCATTATATTCAGATTTATTTGGGTTTTGCTATTAATTTTAGTTATATGTATTAAACATTTTCAATTTTTATGTCTTTTTCGGTTGACAAAAATTGTAACTCTAATAAAATCAGAAGAAAGGTTTAGTGGCTCTTTTTTGTGCCACTGTGTATATCAAACCACTTTTAATATTTTTATTTGAGAACAATGTCAGTGATGCAATAATAAATTAATATTTTTTAGTAAAAAAATATTATTATTAAATCAGATGAGGTATTCAAAATCAAAACGTTCTGAGGAAGATATAGTTCTTCAAGAATCTAAACAATAAAAGTGCACATAGTTAATTTTTCTGTATATAGCACTAAATACCTCTGTACACGACTACTATATGTCACAACATCACTGTATGTGCTTTTCCTTCTGAGAATAGTTTGCATTAATATCCGAGGGAGGAAAACATTTTCTTCTTGAACTATGTGTATAGTTTTTTATACTACCTTTCATGTCGTATATGTATAAATATTTTTATAATTTTGCCCCAACAATTGTAATGCGTGCATACTTATAAGAACAACTGCATAAATTATATGCGGTTAAATGACAACATATTAAGTAGATGTTTCCACGCACTGCTAACTGTATAACGCACCCCGTATACTCATTCTAAGCAAACTACGTTCGTTGGCAGCACATTGATTATGTTGTCATAGAAACGAGAAACACAAACAATAATGCACTTGCCATGATTCTGACATTTTTAAGGTTGATTAGATATCAATGATTGAACGCAAAGATGACCTGCTAAAAGATCTCGCTGAAATATGTCTTCTCCCAGAGAATTTGAGAGAGGGATATAAGAAAAATTATAGTGTGTGCAACAAATGGTTGGAAGAGCGCGGAGTAAAAAAAGTTCTTGAATATGCCACCCTGGTATATTTTTCACAGCGATCAATAGATAAAAACCATCCACATTATGGGGTAAATATAGCATATTTCGAATACTACTCAACGTTAGAAAAAAAAGCAAGTTCTCAAAATTATTAGACTTTCCCAAAAGAAAAGGTAGCGGTTATGAGCTGAACAAATCTCTAACTTCAGAAAGAGGTGAAATTTCAAGTCTTTTGGCAAAGGCACCAGATGGAGATTATATGAAGGTCTTATATCGTTTTTCATTAGACTTTTTTTTAGTTAGTCAAAAAATGAATGTAAGAATGTATACGTTTAATTTTTCCTCAAAAATCATTTAGTATCCGGTATTTTGGAAGTTTTCATCTGACCATTTAAGGGTTTTTAAAATTTTATATTCAGAAATAAGCATCTTTTGCTAAATTTTGTTTGTTTTCTTTTCAGATCGCTTTACTATTTGGATTTACGAGGCTGATGACATAACAAGCGAAGTGTCCATTTTGGCTTTATATCAAAAACATCGCACTCCAGATTTTTTTGTCAACTAGTCTACGGAAAATCATCTGTCAATGTTACTGGAAAGAATACAATGCCCAAAATTCCATGTAAATTTGCAACATTTTTATACTGGCCATTGTTTCCGAAGAACTTCCGCTACACTGCTCCTCAATGCAGCTGGTGACTTGATTACACTTAAGCTGCATAGAAGTTAAGAGTCTGAGAAATTTGCTGAGGGATATGTCGCAACATCATTGACAAGACAAAGATAAGTAGCAAGCCAAATCATAACTAGTCGGCAATTCACTTCAATGTTCTTCTGAGGATCATCTTGATAAATTTGTGCCGACTGCTCTTCCTTTATTGGAAAGCAACATTCTAAGCAGTCGCATTACTTCAATGAGCAATATTCAAGAAAGAGTGGTTAATATTTCACCGGAAAGTGGCTCTTTAGGAAGAATTAGTTTCAATAATTTGACGAATTCTACAATTAATTTAAATCGTTAAGATTTTAATTTCATCTGTTATACTGTTAAATTAAAAAAAGGAATGGAAATATACATTTATATGAAAAGATTTCCATAAATCGTCTTCCTACAAAATAAAACAGACGAGGTAAAAAACATTAGCTTATGTAAAAGTTTTCTGAGCTCAGAGGAACATTTTTTGCTTTCGGCGATGAAATAACTTTTATTTACAACCACGTATGTAATGTTGATATTTCTGACATTTTAAAAGTTTGATAAAAACATAATCCTGGCTTTGGCATCTATCCGGATGGAAAGTGACATTTACCTGAGGGGAAGTTCTGATGACAATCTATCAAAAATGCAACTAATTTAAGTTTGTATGCTTGGCTTGCTTAGTACCATAATAACCATTGTCAAATTGTCAATTTGATTTTTTATTTGTTCATGGTGGCGAAGCTTGTTATACAGGAGTCTAACTTTGTTAAATTCTCACGTATTTATATTTGCATTTAAAAGGTATAGTTGTAAACAAAATAGTATACAAACTTCGGTGAAAAGTTTCCATTTTTGTCACAAGAAATGGTTCCCCGAGGCGCTGTGGTAAAAAAAACATGTAACAGTAATTTATATTAAATGACACTATAAAAATTAAGTAAGTAAACAGCTCTGATATTAATATTTAAATTATTTTATATACAAAGTAGTTTAGGGGCAAGATCTCATTAAAACGTATCTTATGGGAGTTCCCTCAATCGTTGCATTTCTACAAGTGCTCTTTTATCATGAGGACTGATAAGAACTTTATTTGGTTCTAAACTCTGCGTACCCATAGTAGGTACGTAAAATTGGACATCATGGAAACGAAAAGCAAATGGGACTGAACTGACCTTTGTTGTTGTAACAGCTTGATTTAAATTATGTTGTAACAGCTTGATTTAAATTATTTTTTTAATTTGAAAGTCTTGAGTTTAAATTTTCAAATTAATTAATTTGTATTTGGTGAATACGAGTTAAATTAGGTTAAGATCCAGATATGTACAAATAGAAAACTAAAATAGTTCGAAAGTATTAAATATGTTTAAATTAAAAAACGTAGCTGTCAAAAATAATTTACTTTTATTTATTTTTCTTAAGTATTTATTATAAAATCTAATTTTAATAGCGTCATTTATTTCTTTATTCTTCACTTTTTCAATTATGATATATACAATCGGAAATACATATACAACAAATTATACCATTCTTAAAAATGTAACTTGTAAAAAATCACTAAAAAGTAAAAAATAATGTTTTGTTTATTCCTTAAATATAGACATTTTGAAGTAGAAGTACATACACGTATTACCTATATTATATTCTATAAAACGGCCGTCAATAAAATCTTCAATCTTCTACACATGTCTCGAAATGCGAATTCGTTATTGGTCTGTTTGGATATTTATAAATGCCTAATACGAGATCAATATTGCCATTTGACTTTGAACTCAGCGATTGGATGGAAACAGCAGTTTGCGCTTACGCAGTTCCACAAAGAGGCCCTGGTTTATATGTTATGTAGTATAAAATACATCAACTATATGTTGGGCGTCGACTTCAAAATGTTTATATTTAAGGGATAAATAAAACATTATTTTTTACTTTTTAGGGATGTTTTTGGAAGTCAGTTCTATTTTTTTTTAAATATTTTTAACTTCCCCTATATCGAATTTAGAAAAACGTGTTTCGAAACAATTTAAAAATGTCGTTTTTATTACGAATGAAAACGCGAAAATCCCCGTGAAATTCATTGTACCTACTCGCCATGCATCGTGGCTAATAAAAGCTAAGTAAAAAGAATAATACAAAGAAACCATTTATCAGATTCCAACAAAATTCCTAACGCGTGATGGGAAAATTGGGCGCTTCCGTGGCTTTGTCAGACAAAAGGGTATACTTTATGAATTCTGCTTTTATCTCCTGATGAACGAGAGTAAAATGCTGGACTGGTTTGTTTCAACGTGAAATATGGTCATATTTTTAAAGTGGTCAAATTACTTTTTTTCAGTCACTTAATGGTTTAAAAATGGAAATAATTTTTTTCTTATAATTTAGCTGGTTTTATTTTAGTGTTACACGTTAAGACTCCTCTAAAGATCATATAACGATTTCGCTGTTTTATTTATTCTTCCGTTTTGCCATATTTACTTTTTCGATATTATAAAATTAAATCATGTGCAAATCTTTAAAACGTGAGTCGAGTTAAACAAATAAAGGCCTTCGAAATATTTAATTATATAAGCTACGTTTCAATGCTTACTTGCATCTTCTTCAGGTTTAATAAAGTCTAGAGTTTGTTTCGAATAATATGCACAATCATTTTTACTGGTTTCTAGATTTTAAAAAGATTTCGACAAAACATTATTTTATAATCTCATTTAGTACAAAAAGACATTTTAAAAAATGTAAAAAAAACCATTGACGAAAGGATTGTTTTCAAATATCATTTAGTCAAGAAATATTGTAAAAAAAGGCCGGAATGTCTCGAAATTCAGAAATCTAGATATAGGTTATTTTTAAAAACAGTTTCAGAAAGAAAGGTCTGAAAATCTTATTTAGTTAAAGAGCCTTTTTAAAGGAAGTAAAAATACCTTTTACCCCTTTTCACCTCCTTAAGGATGGAAAGTCGAGGATTTAAAAATTATATTTTTAAATTATTTTTTTTAAAGCGTTGATGAAAAAATCGGCTTAAAATCTTATTTAGTTGAAGAGATATTGTGAAAAAAGTAAAAAAACAATTTACCTTTTTTCACTCCTTAAGAGTGGAATTTCAAAAAATCGGGAAATTTATTTTTAGATATATTTTTTTTCTAAAACAATTTAGTTCAAGAGACATTGTACAAAAAATAGAAATATATTCATTTCTTTTGCCCCGGTAGGGTCCAGTTTTGAAACAATCCTTTGTTATCTGCCTTCACAGGAGGTAATCTGGATGCGAAAACATCTTCCTTATCTGCTTATCCAAAAGGGTTCTTTATTGCTATAGGTAATTTGGGCGGACCCGGACGGGTAAATCTTATATCTAGACCATTTGGACATACGCATTTAACGAGCAAAGGTAAAATGTTTTTCTCAGTAAACGATATTATTGTGTTTACATATGAAACAAACATTCGTGTTTTAAGCAGTTCTGATATATAGGACAGGGACGGAACATTTTCTTCGAAAATTGAAATCGGAAAATGGCTAAAAAAACATTTGGTTGAACTTACTTAAGTCCTAATGAAGTGTCAGATTGCTTTGTGTTTGATCTTATGTCTTATAAACTATAAAACGAACCTATCGATAAATATGGCGATTATTTATTAGAAACATATACAGTGAGGACATAGAGTCCGTCGCCCCCCGTGTAACGTTTGAACCGCTCAGAACATTGTAATGAAATTTGGAACGATAATATATGAGCAAATTCTCCATTTCTTGAAAAAAATTACAGCTTTAAATGTAAGCCGGGCGCAGTTTCGAAACTCGGAAGGGGGGGGGGGTCGAAGGGTCGAGTGTTACATCGTTTTAAAGTTCTTTTTATCCTTAATTCAACCCCCGATTTTGAAAACCTTTGATTCAACAGTTCTTAAATGATTACCAATAACAAGGTTTCGTTAATTGAAATACTATAACAATTAATAAAAAACTGAGAAAACGAATATTAAGAAACTAAAACAAGCAGAAAAAGAAAAACGTCAAATTTTCATTTTAAAACATGTTGCTCCTTGCATAAATGAACATCATGTTAGTGTATTTTTCTCTCATATTACGGAAGCTTTCAGGATTTATTCCTACAAACACGCACATCCAGAGAAACCGGAGCCATTTTAAAAACTTGAGATTTCACATAGCCTCATAGAAAATAATCAAGGGGTGTAAGATCTGGCGAGCGAGCTGGCCAATCTGTCGAACCTCAGTGACCAATCCATCTAAATATATGTAAAATAATGTGACGGAGCACTGTTCTGTTGAAACGTAATGCCAAAGTTGACCTTATGTGGGTTTTGAGAAACAACATCATCAATAAAAGGAGTGCTGGTATCTTGCAGCATTCGAAGATATGTGGGGCTATTTAAATGTCCTTCCAAATATAGCACCTTTGATATAGACACTCAAAATACCTGCATAAACATTTATTTGAGGGAACTGGGTACGTCCTTAGCGAAACACAGGCGGGTTTTCATTACTCCAATATCTACAATTTTGAGTGTTGACTTTTCTATTCAGGAAAAAGGTGCTCTCATCATTAAAACAAATATGGAATTTGCTGTGATCATTTCTGCCACAATATCTTGGAAAAATGTAGCCGCCTCTCAGGGTCATCTTCGTTTAATTCGTGGATAATTCTCGTTTTATAAGGATGAAAGTTATTGGATTTCAAAATATTCTTAACAGATAAACGCGAAATGTTGCATGTTTCAGCTACTTGCTTAGTACATTGTTTAGGATTTACGACCATTTTAGCTACGAACTAAACTTTCACGTTTTTGCTTATTTTGGGCCTCCCAGATTGTCTTCTTGACAGTTAAAGCTATAATTTTTTTTTTCAAAAAATGGAGAATTTGTTCATATATTATCGTTTGGTTTTTCCCCTTTCTGTGTGGGCAGAACAAAGAGTATCAGTTACTCGAACAACAAATGCTTGCGAGTTATTCCAAGCCAAATTTAATTACTCTTTACTCTAACCATCCTTCTATATACGTTTTTCTTGAAAAGCTTAAATAATGTCAAATGGATACATATGTTAAAATACAAAGTTTACATATTCCTATAAAAGTTAAAGATAAAACTGGAATCACTCTAAAAACGTGTTGGTAACTATAATTTAGGTGAAATAAGTAGATTAAATTATATATAAAAAAAATTATAATGAAATCGAGAACGATGCACTAAAAAGTGAAAAATAATATTTTATTACACCTTGAAACATTTACTTCGTGAACTCAGCACCAAACTAATAAAGACAATAAGACCTTATACGCGTAGTATTAGACATTAAAACACCGAATTGACTGAATACATGATTATATTTTTGTGATTAAATAATTAAGAATAAGTTTAGCGCCGACTTCAAGGAGTAAAATTTTCAAGGTGAAATAAAATATTGTTTTTCACTGTTTAGTGCATTTTCTTTAAGTCGGTTTAATTTTTTTATAACACTTTTTATTTCAGCCTTTCTAGATTTATCTATAGGAGTTTTATTGTAAAAATCAGCTTTAACAAATGGTCCACTACAAAATTTTTTTTTTCTGATATAATGGTGAACGCGTAGAATCGAGTCGCGGGAGTAGAATATTAAAAAAACTTCTTGCAAAAATCAAAATGGCGCCATTTCGCCATTTTTAACATTATTTTAATATTCTTGCTATGGGACCACTCCGGTAATATTCTAAATATCCCTTGAACATTTTATCTAAATTGGTCAAACCATCGCGGAATAATCGATGCACAAACAAAAAAAAACAACAAATTTGCCACCATTCCGCCATTTTTATTTTTTTTCAATTAGCTTGCTATTGGACCACTCTGGCAATATCCTGAATGTCCCCTCAAATTTTCATCCGAATTGTTCAAACCAACACAGAGTAATAGATGCATAAATATACAAAAAAGCAACAAAATGGCCGCCATTCCGCCATTTTTAACATTTTTTAAATATGCTTAATGTTGGACCACTCCGGCAATGTCTTGAATGTCCCCTGAAAATTGCAAACAACAAAATAGGGTGGCTTCCACACTGCTTGTCCTGAGATAATTTAAGACTAATTTGAGGCGACTTTCTACGTCATCGATGTTTGGGCTCAAATCAAGGGTTTCGTTTAGTGCTTCACAATTCAAATAAGATGTCTTGGCCTTATCTTGTTTGGAAAATGCACAACCGGTTTAGAAACTGAATTAAACTTGTAAAATCTCTAAATCTGCCTCTAAGACAGTGGTAGCCAACCTTTTCAAGGTGCTGAGCTACTTTGATAATTTAGAAATAAACCGTAAACTACTTACTTGTAACCAGGGTTTAAGCCAGCCTAAATGAAATAATGCACAGTTGCATTTGACATACATGTTTTTATGTAATTAATAAGTACTTAACTAATACTAATACATAGCCACCAACCGTAGGGGTTTAAAAAATAAACAAAATATTCATATAGCCATAATGGCATGTCATATACGACTTAATAAAAGTAAACAAAACATCATAATTAAAATTTTAAACAAAAACATATGATAAAAAATGCGTGCGTTCAATGAGAAGGTCGACACTCGGACTCATCGATAATTTTTTTGATGTTTGCAGTGTAATTTGATACAGCCATTCGAACACAATTATCCATATGTTCATCTGTACCGATTTTTGAAGTTGTCCTTCAAGTTAGAAACTATTTTTACATGAGAGTTACTGTCATAGGGTTCTATTTGATTTTGAGATATCTTCTCTGAAAGAACAGGAAAATGCTTGACGTCACGGTTGATTAGGGGTTGTTCCCAAAACTCAAGTTTTTTTATGAATGCATTTATATTGGAAATCATTTCCGCCGGTTCTTTATCTCTTCCCTAAAGTTGCAAATTGGGTTCATTATTCTTGTCTGTAATGTCCACAAGAAACCCAAAATCTCTAAGCCAAATTGAATTTTCCAGTTCCTGCAAGTTCCCCGCGTTGTTTGAAAAATTGAACTATGACAGATAGGGCTTCATTACAACGTGTTAACACTCGTCCTCTACTTAACCATCGCAATTCACAGTGAAGAAGGAGATCCCCATACTGACAATCAATTTCATCGTCTAAGACTTTGAATAATCTTCTTTGAAATGCGTGATCTCTAATCTTGTTTACAATTTTTACTACCAATTTCATGACGCTGTTTAGTTTTAAAACATTTCCACATAATGCTTGCTGATGAATAATGCAATGGTAACAGAGAAATTGTAGAAAGCGTTCATCTTTACGACAAAATGCTGCCAGAGCTTTATCACAACCCACCATAGCTGGAACCTCGTCAGTTGTCAAGCCTACCAAAGATCTTTTTTAATCATAAAATCACTAAAAACCATCCCGACGAACACGGCCTTCTGGGAGCTGTCAACCACATCTGTTGATTCATCCAGTTGAAGAGAGAAATAAACGCAGTTATCTAAGTCAGTTTTTAACTGTGAAAAAATATCCTTACTCATTACTTCCACTCCATCACTGCATTAGCAGAAAGTTGCATAGATTTTATTGTTGGAAGATAAAGAATCTGCAGCTTCTAAAAACTCCTGTATTATAATTTCCTTGTCTTCATACGGTTTCTTTTTTTGTGGAATTATTTGGGACACACGGTATGACGCTTCCGTTGTAAACTTTTTTTTTGCCAACTGCTTTAAAAACTGTTTTCCAATTAACTGGTTCTTTAATTGTTTCAATTTCATTTCGTATTCACTAAAGAGGTTTAAATTTAGACCAGGTCTAACTTGACAGTTATAGGTTTAAAATGATATTTTTAACAATTGAACAAATAATTTTTCTAAATGTCACAATTACAAAGTGACAGTGACATAAGCGAAACATAACTGGAGAACTAAGAGTTTTAAGTACCATGGCAACTAGACATGGTTTAACTGTTAAACCTTTTTAGTAAATACGGGGGTTAAATTTTATTTATTTAACAAAGCGTTATTGAAAACACTTGTCAAAATTGTTTGATTGATTGAATATGCTGACATCCATGTAATTTATGGACAAGCACTCTACAACTGTGTGGAAGCAATCCAATGTAAGAGTCAATTACGAAAATTGAGTTTTCCAACGATTTAGGCAAAATTCAAATTTTACTATGATTGTTTTGTTTACGGACGAAGTCGGTTTTACCCGTGATAATAATAAATAATATATTGACATAATTTGCATATCTGCAATGAAGAAAATCCCCATGTAACAGTATAGGCAATGCTTCAATACGGGTTTATAGTTGACGTGTGGGCGCAGATTATTAGGAATCATCTCATCGAACCGTTCCACAGTGTAAGTTGATATATGGACTTGTTGGCCAAAACTATTTTTTTGCTTAAATCTGCCCAATTTGGCTTGAGACGGTAAGTTAAAAAGTTGCTAGATGTTTATATAATTTAAAATTTGTATTTTTCAGTGCATCTTAGAATTAGAATATTCTAAAAGATTTCTCTTGAATAATAAGCATTTTGTAAATAATACGGGGTACCGTCAAAAAGAAAATAGTTATTTTTCGGACATCTACTACTAAATTGATAATTTAAACGTATAATATTTCAAGGCGATTTTAGATGTCAAGATACCATTGCATTGATGCAAAATATTAATTATTTTAAACAATATTTTCAACAGTTATTTTAAATTATAAAGTGAATCGTCAAAACTACGCAAGGAATACTTTAAAGATAATCTATACTGAAAAACGTCAAAATACTGAATAATTATAAATTTAAAACGTTTAAGTAAATCTGACAGAAACACACAGCTATTCTACGTCAAAGATATTGGGGGTTTCTGCAATATTTTTAAAATCGTGGAATTGCTGTGGAAAATTATGAATTTTCACAAAAAATATTATGCAGGCAGTTTTATTACTACCCATGTAGCACAAGACGGCTAAATGCCGCCAATTTTCATTTGTCTAATGGACATCAATATTACACGTCCACTAGACGTCAGTTTGAACGTCCTCACGACTTTACGATATTAAAAATGACCTTTGCAAATTTTTTTAAATGCTGTTTTTGCACTTCAGAATATTTTAGTGAAAATATATATATATATATATTTATATATATATATATATATATATTATATATATATATATATATATATATATATATATATATATATATATATATATATATATATATATATATATATATATATATATATATAATGAAATTCAAAATTAGTGACCTCATATCATTTATGACAATTTTATTTGTTGTAGAATTTGACCTGCTTCTCAAAAGTAATTATCATCATATACTAAGCAACATCATGTTGGGGTGTTTCACGAGTCATATGGGATTAAATTAAACACGTGTAATATTTTAGCTAGTAAGGGTTTGTTACCTGTCGAGAATAATCGTGGGATTACCATCGCCCCTTCTCAGGCCTGTTTGCCCTTTACACTGGACTCGTGTTGTTAGAAGTGAGATATCTTCTCGGGTTTCCTAGTTTAAATGGGTTTTAGTTATTTAGTTGATTTCCTCAGAGATGGAACAAATGGAATTTAGGTCTGCAATCCGAATTATTTCCCACTGTTACTTATCACTGGTTATTTATGAATTATTTACTTTCTTGCATTAAACTATGGGTTTAAATATATAATTATTTTGCCTTTGCAGAGAATTGGTAGTAAAATTTGATATGGTAAAATACGAATATATTGACAGTGCTTTTAATTTTGCTCCAGGTATTTAGTTTATTTTTAAAGGTACTTACATTAGAGTGAAGACAGATTTAGTTAGAACTTGAAACACTGGCTAATTTTAGTAGATCCAATAGGCAAAAATTGTCATAATAATAGCCTCTTTGATAAAATTCATTAGTACAATTATTTACCAAATTTAGTAACAGTTTTAAAATGATTAAACTTAAAAACCGATTGCCATAGCACATTTGGTTTTTATAACATGAAAGATGTGAATAACTTAAGTATTAGTACATGGATTATAATTTACAAGGACTATTTGTTGCAGTATAAAAAGGGCTCTTGTAAAGAATTTTACCCATGGACAAATTTAAAATATGCATTTGAAAGATTACCTTCTTTAATAATTCCAATACACAAAAATGTATGGATGAATCACTTTTTCAAATTATATCCAAAAAATTAAGGTTTCGGAAGGTTGCACTGAACTTGTTTTTGACGTATCGCTAAAAACATATCTTTTATAAACTTAATTTATGAACTACGTAAAAGATTGATTATATTGTAATGCTCTATAACACAAAAGATTGTTATTTCTAATTAAAAGTTAAAAGTAATTAATATATTAAACATTATTAAAGGTTTCCCATCTTTCATAGTTGCATGACACATAATTATAGCTGCTAAATAAATAGAGATCGGGAGTGTCGCACATTGGAAGGAAATCCAATGTGCTGGGATGCTACGTTGGCAGGTTTATTTTATATATGACCTATATAAATTATATAAGAAAAACGGAATACAATTTTTCAATTGTTTTGAGTTTTTTTTTATTAGTGTCATTAAATCTATTTGTTATGCGAGTTGCTATTACCATGGAGGTAACCAATGTTTTTGATTTAATGGGAATACTCTCATTAAATGATTTTTGAGGACTAAATAATTGGCGGCTAGTACGTGAAAATTTGCGTTGTCCTTAAGTGTGGTCCAGGAGAAATTGCAATTTGCAGAATAGAGAAGCGGTTACTTTAGGATTTATTTTTTATTGTGGAACGTGTCGAGTGCGATACCCAAAATTAATTTTTTGAAAATAGTAATGTGCCGTCCCGAATAATTTTTTTGTTATGGGAGTCGGCGGGCGAAATTCGTGCCGGCTGTGCGCAAATTAACTATGGACACTTTTATTACATACATAGGTGGATCGGTACCAGCAGGAGCGCGAATACACCAGGTTAGGCGCCGTAGGCATCAACGTTAAAGCCCTAATACAAACGGCAAACAACAGCGAAATACATCACTGGGGCCGATGCCGAATGTTAGATTTCCGCCAGTGATGCACCGCGCTGTTGATTAGGGTTGATAGGTGGATCGGTATCAGTAGGAGCCCGGAGGCACTAGTTGGATAGATACTGGGTTAGTACCAGGTTAGGCGCCGTAGGCATCATCATTAAAACCCTAACATAATAGGCGAGCTACAGCGAAGTGCATTACTGCCGGAAATCTAACATTCGGCACAGGGGGGCAAATGCGTTACTATCGGGAGACAAACATGAAAAATTTAAGCTCCATACAATAATGCAAGTTTAGCAACAATGCATGATAGCCCTTCTTGAAATTGTCCTATTAAGGAGTATGGCGCATTGCAATGCAGTAAAAATATCGAATTTCTTTTTGGTTTTCTTTTATAGAAAAACTGGTTCATCCATTTCTTTTATTTTCTTAAAGCAGTTAAGTGAAGGTAAACTTTCCATTTCATATTCAAATTATCAAATTCCGTGAGTTACAGGACCCATAAAAAGATTTAATAATAATAATAATAATAATAAATGCCTTTATTTAGATTTTGTACATACAATCTTAAATAAATGTTATAATGTGGTGGCGAGATCTAGCAACGCTAGTTATCTAACCACCCATTATATAGAGAATTGAACAAGAGTATCAAGTATAAACAAGAAATAAAAATTATAAACATAATTCTTATAAGAATTTAAACGTGATATTCAAACAATCAAAAGACACCAATTAAATCAAGCTTGAGAGAATCCTGAAAGGTGGTAAGTATTTAAAACAAATTAATATAATAAAAAAGAAATAAAAATTAAACAAAACAAACAAAAGAAAGAGAAACATCTGTAAACATTAAATACCACATCTTACCGCGATCCCTGTACTCAGTACAGATACAAATTTTACAAATATTTAACAAACTGTTTAAGTTGTCTATGTAACGATGATAGTGCATTAAAACACTTTGCGGCGTTATATGAGAATGAGCATTGGTATAGTGCAGTTTTATGTCTCGGAACAGTATACAAATAACTATAACGAGTTGACAGGGTATGTGTATCCCTTCCCCTCACTAACTTATCGTATAAGTATCGAGGCTGCTGATATTTGGTAATTTTAAATACCAAGTTATTCATATGAACCAAATACCGTTTTTCCAAATTTAGCCATCCAGAACGCGTGAAATACTCAGAAATATGATCGTATTTTCAAACATTATAACAGAATCTTAAACAATTATACTGTAATTTCTGCAAACTATGCCAATACAATATATCGCAATATGACACCAAAGATAGAATTAGGGAATCGCACAATCTAAGTTTGATGTCATTACTGAGATAATCTTTATGTAAATACAGTTATTTTAATTTCCCGTAACTTTTTTGAAGTAGATAAGAAGTATGTTTTTCAAACCTGAAAGATGAGTCAAAATAAACGCCCAAATTTTTGCAGGATTCAAGAACATTCAGTTTAGTTTAATATTCAATTGGTCATCTGGCAATCGAGATCTAGATGAACCAAATAGAAGAAATTGGGTCTTCGACTCATTTAGGACCAGACCATGAGCAGTCGATATTTTGTATATAGAATCTAAGTCTGAAATAATTTGATCTTCAGCCAAGCGTATATTTACCCCATTAAAAGAATGGTACAGCTGGGTGTCATCGGCATATTGATGGGATGTTAAAAATTTCAAAGAACTATTGAATATATATATATGGTATATATAGAAAACAAAAGGGGACCTAAAATGCTACCCTGTGGTACGCCACGCAGAAGTGCTAGCAACGCAGAACTCTCAGTGCCCAAGACCACTCTTTGACGTCTTTCACTCAAATAGCTTCTTACCAATTCCAGTGAAAGCATATTCAAACCAAAATACCTGAGTTTAGCACATAAGAGCGAATGATTTAGTGTGTCAAATGCTTTGCTATAGTCAAGTAGAGCAAGACAACTATTCTTGCCCTCATCTGTAGCCTTGAAAAGATCATTACTAACCTTAAGTAAGTCAGTGGTGGTACTGTGTCGAGCACGGAAACCGGATTGCGTCATAGGTAAGATATTTTTACGTAACAGAAATTTGTTGAGTTGTTCAAAAACAATATTTTCAAAAATTTTGGACATACATGGTAGTATACTTATAGGGCGAAAGGAAGACACATCTACGATAGTACTAGTCTTTGCATTTGGCGTCACATTGGAGATTTTCCATATGGTAGGAAAACAACTATGTGTTATACAGAAATTTATAATAAATGTAATATGACTTAACAAATAAGGTAATAGAAAAGTAATCATTTTTAAGCTAATGCCATCAATACCACATGCATTTGACTTAAGTGAGCCTATAATAGTATTAACTTTATTTTCGCTTACCTGTACAAAATCAAATTCATTAATATCAGAAGAATTGAAATACTTTTGTAGGAATTCGTTATTTAAATCTAAGTTTATAGAGGGAACACTTTTAACAAAATACTCATTATATCAGCACTAAATTCAGTAAAAACATTGAAAGGCTTTCCAGAAGAATTAATATTAAGCCATTTTAATGTACGCCAAAACTCTCTTCGGCTCGTACCAAACTTATGAGTAAGAAAAGTCTTTTTTTCGTTCCTTACTGTCATTGTAACCAAGTTACGTAAATGTCTGTATTCAGCTAAGGTAGCATCGGTTTTTTATATTTTGAATAAGCCTTATCTCTGAGCCGCATCATAAACTTCAGATTACCAGTGATCCAAGGAGCAGGAGATTTAGTAATTCGAGATGTTCTATATGGTGCATGTTTATTAAAAAGATTAATAACGGATTCGTTAAAAAAATTTACCATTTCATCTATATTATTCATAGAATACAGCGCATCGAACCTAGTATTATGTAAATCAGTAAGAATAGCTCATAATTAAAGCTTTTATAATCCCTATAAGTTTTATACTTTATTTGAACGGGTTGCTTTTTTACATTGACATCACACGAAACAAGACAGTGATCAGAGATATCATCCGCAGAAACCACTTCAGAATTGCTAACCAACCCCATTGAAGACGTAACTATAATATCAATTAGCGTGGCACTATTGTTGGCTATACGCGTAGGTGCATTGACAATCTGGTTAAGATTATACTTAGTTAATAGGTTGCTCATATATTGAACACTATTATTATTCAAAACAAAATTAACATTAAAATCAGCACCAAATAAAATCAAATCATGGGTTGGATACACCTTAGTGAGAGAAGTTTCCAGATCACCTAAACATTGCTTAAGATTTTCATGGGGTGGTCGGTAAAGGGTGCCGAAACAAATATTTTTACCGTTAATCCTCAAGAATACTCACAACTGCTCTAAGGTACTAGTAGAATTTAATATTACATTTTTAGTTAATTATTTACTAAAAATCATTTCTTTTGCTTTCGGTATCAATTAAAAAATTCATATTTCTATTAACTCTACCACGAAAACTCAATGGACTTTTGAATGTCACCGCTTAGGTGAAAAAAAAACACATTTATTGTTTAAATATTAATGTTTAACCGCGAATATTTCGAAAACTATGAAGTTTATATTAAAATATGTTTATTAAAGAGTATTCAGAATTTTTCTCAGAATCTAAATATCGACTACAATCTAGAGCGTTCCATAAGAAAAACAAAAACGGATGCGCCGTATTTTTGAACCAGAGGTCTCTCAATTTAAAAAAAATAGATAAGTAATTCGCCAGATATTCGGCGCGTTTCAGACTTTTGTTACAGTCTGTATGTAACAACTAGTTTAGATATACTCTTTCTTATAATAAAATATAAAATTAAGCATAGAGCGCAATTCACACAAACATAAATCCAGTCACATTCATGGACGCATTTGTCAATTCCACTAGCTTTAGTAACCAGGATGCTGGATTGTCGTGTATTTGAATATAATGTTAATGTGACATCCATAGTATATTGATTTTCTCGGATGAAAGTCTTGGTAAAAGTGTTTTTTTTTTAAACGAATAAAGGTGATGATGGTAAAATTGTTTAATTATAAAACTAAATATTAATTATCATATTTATTGCAAAGACAAAACTGAATATTTGAAATAATTCTGTTTAATTTTTTATAATATATATTTTTGTTATTAACAACCACGTTCTTGGGCTTTATCACTAAGCAATTAATTTTTATTATTAGATGTGAACTGAGATCCCTCATTTTGGTATGTATTTGTTATTTTTAAATGTATTCAGATTATTTGTTGCGTTTAGATTGACAAACAAAAATCTTTTTTAGCTTTTTCGCAACTGAATAAAAATATTTAACTTTAAATTAATTGAAGCAAATATTTAATATAATTGCATACCTCAACATGTAGACTACTCTGTCTACGGAATGTTTCGATACATAATATAAACAATATTATTTAAGCAAGCATATGAATTTATATCCTTTACCTTAAGTTTTTATAGACACATAGTAGTTGTACAAATACTTTCATCCTATCGGGACTCATCAGTGCGCCTATCGTAAGAGGGAAACATTAAATAATAGAAAACAATTGATTTCATCATTTTAAAATTTGTCAATTTGTTTGACATGTAACCTACATTCCGTAGACAGACTAGTCTATATGTTGAGGTATGTAATTATATTAAATATTTGCTTCAATTAATTTAAAGTTAAATATTTTTATTCAGTTGCGAAAAAGCCAAAAAAGATTTTTGTTTGTCGATCTAAACGCAACAAATAATCTGAACACATTTAAAAATAACATTATAGATGGCTGCAAATTATAATTTTTTTCGTATCTAGGTTACATGTCAAACAAATTGACCAATTTTAAAATTTTGAAATCAATTCTTTTCTATTATTTAATGTTTCCCTCTTACGATCGGCGCACTGATGAGTCCAGATAGGATGAAATTATTTGTACAACTACTATGTGTCTATAAAAACTTAAGGTAAATGATATAATTTCTTATGCTTGCTTAAATAATATTGTTTATATTATGTATCGAAACATTCCGTCGATAGACTAGTCTATGTGTTGAGGTATGTAATTATATTAAATATTTGCTTCAATTAATTTAAAATTAAATATTTTTATTTAGTTGCGAAAAAGCCAAAAAAGATTTTTATGTATTTGTTACAAAATGAAAGAAGATTGTCTTTTATTACGGCATAATAAAATTTCTTTGCGTATAATTTAATTTATAAACCTTATTTGTATTTACAATATCTTTTAAAAGCTCATATAAATGTAAAAATCGTTATAAATCAGAGTCCTTAAAGTCCAGACAATAAACCTGGGCGCTTGTGATTTCAATAGCACAATAAACTCGAAAATTTTATTCTAAATAAAATAACGCAGATCCAGTTTTATTGAAGTTTCGTTTTATTATTTTAGACGTCTTTTATTAAAACAGAATGTTTTTAGACAAATAATGGAGAGTGCGGACTGTTATCTAAAAAACTTCTCTAGACATGATTATGTAATAATTCTAGTAAAGGCACCGTGAAGTAAGTAAATTGAACGGTGTCCAATTCCAGCATGGAGGAACTATGACTTTGAGTAAGCAGCAAGTTTGTGAAACATTTTCTATTACATCAGTTGATACATACAACTCTCTCTTGGTAGAAAAAGAATTTGAATCAATAAGATTGTAGTGGCAGGTGACTTGAATGTTAATTTTATGGATCAGCAGTCCCGGGACACTCAAACATTGACCTATATATTACAATCATTTAACCTGAAAATGCATGTTACTGATTTTTCGAAGGCTTTCGATTGCGTTGATCATGGGAGCTGCTGCAAAAGGTTGGGGGGACTAATTATACGTGGTTTTCTACTTATCTTTCGGGCAGAGTACAAATGGTAAGAGTTAATGGAATTATTTCTGGAGCATGGTTGGTTCCTCAGGGTTTTGTCCTATATTGTTTCTACTATATCTTAATGATCTGATCAATCTAGACATCCATGAGCAGATGACACCACTCTGTTTTGGCACTCCCAAAATCAACAAGATCTCAAGGATATTACACAAATGGATTTGACAAAAATTAAAAAATAGTGTGACTCAAATTCTCTCTGTTTTAAAAATAATAATATAACCAATATACTGACTTTTGGATTTACCTTTAACAGTCTTTCTGTTCAAAACAAAAACATTGAAAATGCAAAATTTACTAAATTTTTGGGACTTGTAATAGCCAACAAATTGAGATTTGAGGAACTCATACTTAACCTTAATAGTAAACTGGCTTCTGGTTGCTTTGTAGTTCGGGTGGTTTCGTCGGAACTTGGGATTTCATCAGCAAGAATGGTGTACTTTTTACCCTACAAAAGAGACCTGTTAGATGTATGTGCCGGGCCTGGATTCGCGAACACTGCAGGCCCCTTTTTGTCAAACATGAAATATTGATGGTGGTATCCTGATTTATTTTGGAAACAGTGTGCTTAGTTCACAAAAAGCACTCAAATTTAAACTTTGAAGTTACTCAGGAACACAACGTACATAATACGCGACAGAACACCCAATAAACATAAAAGCCTAAAGATCTTTAACCATTTGAGTGGAAAAAACGGTACTTGTGTTTATGATGGGTGAAATAGCTAAGGCCTAACTGGTAGACACTGTTATTTCTGCATTAATATAATCTCTATGAAGTGAACAGATCTGAAAGAATCCTGTCATAAAAGATTATTTAATTATAGAAAAATACTGCTATGGATGCTAACTTTTTTGCATTGAAATCATATGTACCAACTGATAACGACAGGTTATATTTTTAATTCCAAAAATTGCATAATTACTATCTAAAAATTATAAAATAAAATAATTATCGGAAATTCTCCATTGCTTCAATACTACTGTGAAAGATATACTGACTATAGCAAACGATAGCAAGAAGTAAATAAAAAAACATATTTATTACTCTATATATTCTTATGTAAGTCAAAGCTGGTGAATGCTAGAAAATAAAAAAAGGGATTTGTTTACAGTTATCAACACAGAATTTTAGTTTTCTTACTATCAAAAAATTAAATTCAAGAAAAAATTAAAAATCTACCTATTGTACAGAATGAGTAGTGCTAGTATAATTTTTTATTTCTAAAACATTTTTAAATTAGGATAAACGTATTTGTCTTTCGTCCCCTATGAATGTATTTAAAAATATACTATTAAAACAAGTGCAAAGATAATTGCTGTTTTGGAAATAAAGCTCAAAAACAAAAATCCCAGTCTAATCCCTCAGATCAATAGATTTGGCTTCTCTCTATATTTGCCAAAGTTGAGCTTTTACGATATCGGCCAAATCCCCTTTATATAAAAGGTAAATACAGCGGTTCCAACGTTCCGATCCCTTACTGCAAAACCCTCCCTAAAAATATATAATCGCCACATAGGAGATGGTCCTTTCGGGATTTAGTTATAAATACAAACATTTGGCAGTATTATAATACGTGATCGATTTATGTAGGTGAAATGTATCTATTTACAGGGAAACTTTAAATTAAGAAAAACCCTAACACATTTGCTGAGTTTTTGCTGGTTTCTTTACCGGCTCAATAGTTTTATGTGTTTTTGAAAAATTATCAACCAGTGACCCATAGTTTCTAAATTACTACGGATGTAGTAATTATATCAAGTAACAAATAACATGTAAATATGCGTACTGAATTTAATGGGCTTTCTATAATAAAACTGGTATTTTGCTTTGTCTGATTACGCAGGTATTACAAGAAAATCAGCCACAATCAGTATCAAACGGATATTTAAATGCTCATTACTACAAAATATATTGCATGGTTTCTGTGCTGGAAATCGATACTCACCGAATTTTAAAAAACAATTAATTGTATTAGTTATTGGTTTTTAGGTCCATTTCTTCGGGACGATTTGACCAACTTGGATGCATTTTTTAAAAAGTATTTAGGATAATTTTGCGGTCATCTCATAAAGAGCATGTCAAAAATTATAACAGCGTAATTAGGTAAATCAAACGATCTCTATACCCAAATAATGTCATGTTAAAATTGGTATTGAAACGTTTGATTCCACTAAAGGGTCTCTTCCACCAGCCTGAATTATGCACTTAAAGGAATAATATGTTATATAATTAAAATTGAAATCAACGAACCTAAGGGCATATTGCTGTTCTCATGAAAGACCAAAGCAAACTACTCCTTCCTGAACAAGATGTTTGGATGCTTATCTGTTCATATTATGCACGGTTAGTAGATGCTACTTAAAATAAGTTACTCAACATCCGCCTGTAAAATAGACAAAGG
The DNA here is from genome assembly GCA_030620095.1 of Kuschelorhynchus macadamiae. NCBI lineage: Eukaryota > Metazoa > Arthropoda > Insecta > Coleoptera > Curculionidae > Kuschelorhynchus > Kuschelorhynchus macadamiae. The sequence goes on along the minus strand of JAUTXW010002049.1, from coordinate 450,187 downwards.
GGAAGAAGAAATAATAAGAAAGACCCACTTAGTTAGATGCCTTGTAGGTCTTTTCCAAAGGAGGAAGCAGTTACATGCTGCCCATCTAAGCCACTGGCATAATATCGAAACTTGAGTAGATAAAATGCAGTTGTAGTTCGTCCCAAGATAATTAACATTAAAATGATGAATAAGGTGAATTCCGAAATTTTTCACTTAATATTTTTGATGACCTTCATTCCTGTTCATCATATTTAATTATGTTTATAAAATTTAATATTGTTTATTATCTTATTATATACCAAAATTTGTCAGTGATACTCATTTAGATAGGTACAGAGAATTTTTACTCATTTTATTCAATTTGGATTACATAAATTAGCTAGGGACAATACACTGAACATTTAAGCCCCGTATTCACTATAAAGGTTTAAGACTTTAACCAGATCTAGTCGTGATGAGAGTTAAAACTGTGAGTTCACCAGTTATGTTTGGCTTATGTCACTGCCATTTTGTAATTATGATATTTAGAATTTTTTTTATTAGTACCCAATGTTGCTTATTTAAAGTACGCCTCACTAGTGTTTAAATCCAACTTTTAAACACGGGCGTGTTTCAAAATTACTATGGCAACATCAAAAACCCAAGAAACGTAAAGTCTAAATGTCAACTTTTTAATTATTGATCTGACAAGATACCTTCTAACCTCAAATAAAATATAACTAACAAACGTTTCAAGAGCTTTATTCAAGTATCCCACAATCTTAATTTTTTAAATAAATGTGAGAAGTACAGTTGGTAATGTTTCAAATATTAATACTTTATTCGGTTCGGTTTGGTAAGGTTGCACTTCCACTTATGGCACTCACAATAATGTTTGAAACATTCTTCTTATTGCTAAAACTCTCTTAAACGTAACCAGTTGCCACAGCTGCCCATTTCCATCCTACTTGTCGTTGGATTTGATCTATTGTCATACCACTACTCGCCATAATAGTAGCGGACATACGTTGAAACGCATGTCATGTGTATTTCTCAGGATCGTCCAAATTAAGATAACGTGGAATTTGCAAGGAACATGATCCAAATGTATTAATACCAGTCACTTGATTGGTGCAGCTCCCCTTATCATATCGTAAGAAAACTCGGTCTGCATTTACATTTTGGGAGCCCATTGGTATCAAACGCACATAACTAATTCCATCACTTTCGGCGATAGTAAAACGTCGAGCCTTCACTGTCTTAGAAGGTCGGATAGTAATAAGTAATACGCTTTCTTCTTCCTTGATGTCAGATAAGCGTAAATCGTACATTAACATCTTCTACAAGAGTCAAATATCCGTAAATGGCCACCACCTCTAAAAATAATTACGTAATGTCCGGTGAATTTATGAAAAACTTCCGCAAATCGTCTTCGTTGAACACATATACACATTGGCTACGTTATTCTTACTAATTGCCTTCATGAAGGCATGCAATTTCACAAATGACTTTATATCTTTTATTAACCTTTATTAATTTATCCTTAATTTACCTTGCAGTTTCGAATGGATAGCCCACATAGTCGACGCCTTGTACTGAATTTTCCGAAGTATCTGTTCCCTTTTGTCCTTCCATCCATTTGATGAACTTGTCGTATTATTTTTTATGATAAAAACACTAAAGCATGGAATGGTACCTCCAATGACTATCATTATAAATAACTGCGCTCTCTGAGGAATATTTCCGTCTAAACTAAAAACCTCAAAGATATGTCCAATGTACAAAACAGGTGACGTCGATGATAAAGGCAATAATCGCCCGATGTGAGTTGCATCTATTCTATCAAAAATTATTGAACTTGCATTTATTAAAAAACTCACAAATTTTTTTATGTATACAAAAATTATTATCTCCAACACAATTCGGTTTTCAAAAGGGTCTGTCGATGACTGACGCAATCTTGCGGCTAGTTACAAGTATAGTGGGAGCCTTCGAAGGGGCAAGGTGCTAACAGCAACCTTTTGCAACCTCTCGATGGCTTTCGACTGTGCCTTCACGACACCCTCCTGGATAAGTTGCCCTTCTATGGAATGAGGGGAAATGCACTGAAACTTATTCGCTCCTCCTTGTCAACGCGCTACCAGCTTGTAGAATGCAATGGTGTTAGATTTTTCAGTATTATAGGTGAAAATGGCGGTCCCGGAGAAGTCAATCTTGAGTCCCTTATTCTTTTTATTGAATTCGAATGATTTACCATATCAATTTAACTTACTAAATACCATCCAGTATGCCGACAATACCACCTTGTATGCTAGTCACATTAATACTGAGTCCTCTCTAGCGCTGGTGAATGAAGGCTTACAACTTGCAGAGAACTGGTTCAGCCCGCATTCACTTTTACTCAATTTTGAAAACACTTCAACAATGGAATTTTCTTTGCGATCTTTTAACCATTAGGGGGAAGTAAAGTTCTAAGGACTCTACTTGAACACAGGTCTCACATTTAGGGACCACATAGAGCATCTCTTTGTAAGGCTTTCCAGTATAGTGTTTTTAATCAGGAAAATGTCTTTGGAATGAATCGAGAAAATGAAAAACACTGTAAATGTCTGTATATTAATTTATTGTTTATCTGTGGACTCAGTCTCCAGGTGCTGTTTTTTTTATATTTTTTAAAATTTTAATGCCTAAACCAAAAACTAAGCTTTATAGTGCATAGAGTTTTCACACGTGGTATTTTGGCGTCAGGATGGAAACCGTGGTGAGTTCCAGGCACCATTCCTGACGATGCTCAAACAATGTACTTGTTGATCAGCAAATAACTTATTATTATGATTTTTTTCACGCCTTTTTGACGGTTGCTCTTAGATAGGCCAGGGCTCAATAAGCCAACAGTCTACTCTAGGGTAAGGGCACGCTGGACAGTTCGGCACGTTCAAAGGATTGTCGCTTTGTGAGCTACTGCTCACCTGATCTTCAAGTTTCAGTTTGTCTAGCTCTTCTTTGACATGAGACTTCACCAGACCATTACTAGAAATAACGATTGGGTTTAACAGTACCTGTTTTAGTTGGTAAAAATGTTTGATTTCGTGAACCAGATCGATGTACTTCGTTGTTTTTGTAACACATGAATCTTTTTACCAGTTCGCATCGTTATGTCGATTTATGATCGCGAGGTGCTAAATATGAACAACCCGACGATATATGCTGGATAGTTTCCGAAGCTTCGTTGCAAAGTCTACACCTATCATCAGGTAAGTTTTATTTAAGTATAAACCTTTTGTAATTCTTGGGGGTTGTTATGGTATATTGTTGCAGCTTGATGTATTCCCAAATATTTATATCGCTCTTCAGGGGGCAACGGTGAAAATTCCGAATAATCCAGCAGAGTTAAAATGGTAGTTTCCTGGATTCTCCCGTCCTCTATAACCCAAATTCTATCTGGATAGCTCTGCTGAAAGTTTTGACCAGTTCAAGTTGGCTTTGAAGTTGTTGTTAATTAACAGCATACAGCTTCAAATCATCTACATACAACAGGTGGTTGATTTTTTGCGTTGGGTTTCGGGACAATATATCCACTGGACTCCAGCATGCCCCTAAGAGGATTCAGTACCAGACAGAACCACAGTGGGCTGAGGCTATCTCCCTGGAATATTTCTCTGGCCACCCTTAATGGCGCACTAGTGCATTTTAAATCGTTAATCTTCAAACACAAGCAAGTGTTACAGCGCTCCATCAGAGATGTAAGACACATTATAATTTGGGGGTCTATCTTATAGATTTTAAGGATCTTTGGAAGCCAAGAGTGCGACACGAAATCGAAAGCATTACGGTAATCAATCCAAGCAATAGTCAAGGATCTCCTTCCCTTTTTTGCATGGTTGGTCACGATGGAATCCACGAGTAGCCATTCCTTACTTCCTCGAGCCTTTGGTCTACATCCGTTTTGTTGTATTGTCATTATGTGGTTTTGTTTTAAATTGCAGTAAGTACGTGATTCCCTTGGTGAAGAAAGATGGCACTTTACTGGGATCTCTAAAAGCCTCATCAAACTGTAGTGCCAATGTGGTGTGAATACCCGGAAAGTGTTTTCACCAGTACTCCTGGAATGTATTAAGTCCTGCCGCATTCCAGTTGCTCAGTGAACCTACGGCAGCTCTTACATCCTTCTCGCTAATACTCACTTCTGGCATTTCCTCGATGTTTTGACTTTGTTGGATTTCATCTTATATCCAGTAGGCATTTCCATCGTGAGTCTTGGGATTACTCCAAATCTCTGACCAGTATGCATGTGTTTATTCCTGGGTGGCAGGTTGCCCATCTGGGGATATATTTGAAGTATTAGCTAGGTTACGGTAGAAGAGTTGTTGATTTTTATTATTATTATATATTCGACTTGTTGTCTCACTGTGGTTATATTTTATACTGACGGGATTATACCAAGTCAGTACAAAAAAAAAATAAAAAAAAAAACAAAAAAAAAGGAAATGAAAAAAAAAACAAATATTGTGTATTAAGAAATGATCTAACGATGCTACATGTTTTCAAAGTGACCGATTTCTGGATGTTCCTGTGAATGTCTGTATTAAGTTCTAATTGATTCAAATGCGGTGTAAATGTTGTTGGGGTGAGACCTGTTACTGATATGGCGAGAGAAACAATGATGACTCTTTCCTGTTTCCAAAGCCTTTTTGCTTCCATTGCCAACTCGGTATATTTGGCGATCTTCTCACTGTATTTCGCTTGGATGTTCTCGTTATTGGGGACAGCCAGGTCAATTAAATAAGTGATCTTCTCTTTTTTGAATTGAAAGGTGATATCATCGGGTTTGATTGCGGGAATTGTTTTATCTGTGAGGATGTCAATGTTCCAGTAGAGCTTGTAGTCTTTGTTTTCAAGTATGTTAGTGTATAATGGTAGTAAGAGTTATTATTATTATTATTAAAAGCGTGTTCCGATTTTTGCGGTATTAGTCGCGATTCTGCTTTACCATTTAAATAATCAACGTTAGAATTCATTTTTAAGCTAAATACAATGTGACAGATTGCAAACTAATTTTTGTTTTTTTTCATGACAACGAAAAATATACTGATGTCACACTTGCATTGCTAACTTATACGACGCACCCCGAATATTTGTTCTATGCAGACATTGACTATGTTGTCATGGAAACGAGAAATAGAAACAATAACGCGCTTGCCAATATTATGACATATTTGAATTTGAGTTATTCAAATTTTAGGAATTAATTTAAGTATATGTTTTATATTTATTGGCTTCTTTTAGATTATCGGTGATCGATCAGTATTACAACAGTGAATTACAGATTGACGCTGCCAGTGTATTTGTATGTAGTATGTTTGCTATCGGAAAACTAAGTAGGTGAACCCATTTAAGATAGTTTGTGCCAAAATAAAAACTCAAATCTGCTTGTAAGATTCGAAAACTTTACTTTTTTATAATTAAAAATCCATATTTCAATTATATTTTTGTTTAGCTTTAGAGAAATTGAAACAAATACCACTTTCCTAATAAATTCATAAGTTGCCATATGAGCCTGTGATGAGCACAACTTAGAAAAATGATCACTAACATACCTACCCGCACTAATATCATAAAATAATAAAATCGCAAAAAATTGGAAAAGTCAAGCAAGTTTTCCGTTTTCTCGATTATTAAGGATAATAAGTCAAACCGATTATTGTAGTTGTATGTAATTTCCTAAATAAATATTTTTTGTTCCAGGGTTACAAGATTACAACTTGTCGATATGTTAAGTCTAAAAAAAATATTACGTACATACATACTACGAGCATCAATTTGGAACACTTTGTATTATTTAAAAAATATCTTGAAGACTTCAAACGCTTTGTGATTTGGCAGGTTGTTTTAAAGTTGGATGAAAAAAATAACATTCTTCTTTTTACCCGGTGTTCAGAATTTTTTTCTAAAATCAAATATCTATAACTACTAAGTATCTACACTTTCCCAAAAAAAAAAACACAACAATCGAGCTTAGGATTAAAGAAAATATAATCTTTCAGTAGATCAAATTTTTGCCGGTGAGTGTGTTTTTATAAATAGACATAATTTCACAGTCAATGTAATTAAACTAAATTCATAATAATTAGAAAATGTATTCAGTTTGTGTCGCCAGGTAATTTTAGTTGAACAATGAAGTTTTGACTAGGGAAGATTTCCGAAGCCAGATGGAAAATTGAGCACATCGTTTTATGTATTTTATTTGTAACACCGGGTCCGTCCAGTAGAATGTAAAATTCTCCAGAGACTTGTATCGACGTAAAATGTGGACAGATTTTTAAAATTGGTAAATTACATCTGCAGTCTTTTGAATGTTCGCAAGCGGAAATGTGTTGCAATTCTTTTTGAATCTGAAATGCTTTGTCTTTTAAACGGTGCGTTTTATATTTGGTGTACATATACTTTTTGGGTACTCCATTTTAATTAGCTTCATGCTTTTTTATATTACGTAGCGTAAATGTGGATGCTTCTGAACATTTTAAGTAATTTTTGAGAAAGTTTACGAGAAATGTGCAGTGGCGTGGTCTCCGATTGAGGTAATCCCAATTTAAAATACTGAATTGTTTCATTTGACTCTTTGCTATTTACAAATTCAATTTTATGTTGTATATTATTAGAATTAGCGACACAAATAATGTATATACTATATTATAGAAAGACTAAAAATGTAGTAGATACAGCAGCATTATTTTGGACAATTTCATATCTTTAGCATCACAACATTTATTTTTTAATTACTGTTATTTACATATTTCACGTTTCACGTGCACGGGTTCAGTAATTCACTCACAAGTATATAAAAATAGATGTATTGACTAACTAAAGTAATTAGTAGTTCTTTAACCCCTTTAGTTGAAAGTTGTACTTCTACAGTCAATACACAATACAAAATCCCTATTTAAAAAAAAAACTAAAAGCTTTTTAAAAGCATTTGGAAAGGTGAATTTTACCATTTTGTATTTTTCATTGCATATTTACTGAAAAAAACTTTGAATTTTTAAATCTCGTAGTCCAAAAACGCCAATGTGATTTAACTTTTTTGTAGTCAATTATTAATACCAATAAAAAAATGTTGAGCGCTAAAATCTGTTAACGGTTACATAAAACATAATTTTTAAATTAACAATACGTAACTTAACAATGTAAATAAAACACTTTAAACTGTTTTAGATTTTCACTTTTATTCACAACTTGTGACATATGTTTCGCCAACACTGTAGCTTCGTCAGACAAACGGTATTTAAACTAACACTTTGCTAAATGAGCTTGACAATTTATGGCCTACGAGAGTCCTAAATAACATCTAAACGGAAATTTCTAACAAAATAGGTTTAAGAAAGGTGAATTATTCATATTATATATGAGTAATTCACCTATTTTGTTAGAAATTTCCTTCCAGATGTTAATTAGGATTCTTGCAGGCCAGAAGTCTACCTAGAAATATGTTTTATAAAAATCAAGCTGATTTAGCAAAGTGTTAGTTTAAATACCGTTTGTCTGACGAAGCTACAGTGTTAGCGAAATATATGTCACAAGTTGTGAATAAAAGTAAAAATCTAAAATAGCTTAAAGTGTTATTACATTGTTGATAATGAATTTTCATTAAGTAACGATCCAGTCAATCAAATACGTAATTTGCAATAACAAAAAATAATAAACAACATTTTTCCAATAACCAATAAATAATTTCTCAAATTTCATCCATAATCGTACCTGCTATGTTACTATGCGGAATCACAAAAAGGTTCAAAAGTTCAGTTATTTATCCACGCTAAAATACTAAGCTCTACATTTTCAAACCTTTTGTTTTTTACATGTTTGTAGCAGACATGAATGCCTCTCAAAACTATTGTCGAATAAAACAAAAAAGTTTCTATAAAAATTCTAAATGCTAGTAAATGCAACAAAAGCACAAAGCCTTGTTTGCAATAATAATAAAACCGGAAATTTATAATTAATACTTTTTCAATCCGAATACAAAACGAGCAAATATAATGAAAGTATTTGAATAAAGTGATATTTTAAACCCAAATAATAATCTTAAAATTGGAATTAATTTTTGCATTCTATATATAACATACAAATACTGAAAATACAAAAACTGCAAACATATTGCCTAAGATCCTATTTTAGAATTTTATTTAGAGATAATTTAACCTTAAATAATATTTGAATGGATGAATAATATGAAGAACGGACGAAAACATCACATGTTCATTTTTCTGTGTGTAATCGTAAAGACAGAAGTTCCGCCTTATTTAAAAAATAAATTCATCTGTTTCCACATGACAAGACAAGATATAATCAAAAGTACTTTATATCGTAAAAGTATGGAACGCCGTTTTACTTTTTAGTCTGCTATATGCCCGGTATTAATTTAAATTGAATGGGACTTCATTATGGCAATTTATTTTATAATATTATAATAAAAATGTAATTTTAACTAAATCCTTGGAACATCCAGAGCTAAAGCCTTCATATAGATTTTTAACAATCAATTAATTTGATTTAGCTATTAAAATGTATGTCAGGATATTTGGATAGGTCTTTACAAAATTAATTCAATTTTCATTATATTATTATAATTAAAATGCATTTTTTTTATTATAATATAATTTTATTACTTACAAATTTGTAGATATCAATATTTATCCAATATTTAACGAATACCTTTGTAGTATCCTGTGGGAAACAATATAACCGATTATCAATTTTTATGAATGGTATTTTCATTTACAGCAATTTCTATGATTATCTATTTCTATTGAAACCAATTTCCATTGATACCAATTTCGATTGAATACAAGCCCCTCGAATGCATTTTTATTATCGGAAGTTTCGCCATCTATAGCCTCCCAAAAGAAACATAATGTGTTTGCGTGAGTGTGTTCGATAACTCAAATTAATTTGCGAATGTGTCGTCATACGAAAGAGAAGTCTTCGCGCCCAAAAAGGTTTGTAAAATTCTAGAGCCCCTCTGGTCTGGTATTCTGTGTTCTGAAGTATGAGACGACTTCGTTAGTTTGCGTATTGCGCTAACATTGGATCGCATTCTAATAATCTTGCTTGCTGAATTTTTAATATCATTTGTGCAATAAAAGACATACGGACCGAATTTAAACTCGTCTTTCACGCGCAATACGCCACATCGATGTACAGTGTTTGGGAGTCAAATAGGCCGTAATGCATTGCCATTTAAAAACGTTTGTAGAATTTACGCTTCAATAATTTTTTTTTAAAATTATTAAACTAATTATTTTGAATCTATAGATTTTATTTTCAATACTGTTTATTACGTCCTACCTGTGCAGCTATAGGCAGTAGAAATCGAGATTGAAATTATAATCAAAAAACAAAAGTGACAGATATAAGATATTTCAAATTTCCAAAATAATACATTTTCAAAAATGTGGATTGTTGCTTACCGTCAAGCTGTTAAGATAAATTTAAAAAATTGCAATTTAGGATATATTTACTATAATAATAAAACAATACGGTATTTTTCAATTGCAAATAAAAACTAAAAATGTCAATAGACGATACTAGTGTAGCAACTCAAGTAACAAATGTTATAAAATATGAATGGAAGTTTTCCCTGCAATTATTTTACTTGCAGCATTCTTAACTTTTATTTTAAATTAATTAATCATTCTAATCAAAATAAATTTCACGAATCCTCACGATGAGCACTTTAGATAATCTAATATTTGTAAACTTCAATTTTATTTTCTCGCTGAATGCTAAAAAGACCGGCGCGTGGGCATACCGTTGTAAGTGTATCGTGGTGTTAATCATAATTTTATAAACAATGAGTATTAAAAAAGGACTCGTATGTTGCGTTATAGAGGCTGCTTTTTTAGAAGCAACAAGACCGAATTAACTACCTACGATGGTTGGGGCTCATCTGGGCAAGGCGAAGTTTCGCAATGACAAAAAAACGGTCAATGGGTTTTACGTATTTGGTGGCCCTTCGGCCGCAACTCAAAATTTACATGATGAGTATAAGAAGTGGGAGGGCGAAGGTAAAAAATAGTATTCGCATGACGTGCGACGCCGACGGTTCCGCAAACTACTTTCTACACTTCGAGATTTTAGTTTTAAATAAATTTGTACAAGCTATATTGTCACAGATTACAAAAGAATCTGTGAAGTAACACTTATTTTCTCGGCTAGTGATAGTGTCTAATTCTGTTGTTGATCAAAGGTTTATAATTTAAATCGGCCATTGAATTCGGATTTTTTTTTTAATTTATCAAATACATATATATATATATATATATATATATATATATATATATATATATATATATATATATATATATATATATATATATATATATATATATATATATGTATACAACCATTACTGTTAAGCCCGTTTATACAATGATATAACAATTTCAATCAAACAACACAACCTTTATTTTATTGGTAGGTGTAAAATAAAGCAATGAATGTTCTTCCAGCAAAAGCTGAATCTGATGTTTTATCCAAAAAGCTATTTTTATGTTCTGAAATGAAAACTTTGGGTTTTTACCTATTCTGTTTTATGATATATATTACTGTAACACTGTTGCCGTATCTTCTTCTAGTTCCAAATTTCTGCTATTAACTTTTGTTTTTTAAATGGGACGCCCTGCATTTGTTTGTTATTTTGATTTAATGGTGTTGTAACTTCAATTATTTTGATTTACTATGATATTGTATCTTCAACCATGACGTGTCAAAACAGAACCTTCATATATCAGGGTGACTAGAAATTGCTTAGGCTTAAATGCATAGTATGCTTTTATTTGCCGATTTTTTAAAATACTGCATATTGTTGTGGGGTATCATTATGTATTACTCGCAAAGACTAACCCGAAAAGCGACATTAAAAAAAATGATTTAAAAAAAAATAGTTTAAGTAATATTTAAATGGGCATAAAAGATGTTTAGTGAATAGACAGATAATTTTATTTTTTTCAGCCCTCTTGGAGGTAAGTTAATACTCTTTGCTAAATCACAGCACTCTAAATTGAGAAATAAAAATTAATTAAAAAATAGCAATGTGAGAATTACATATGGTTGTACTCTAATATCTCAACCATTGAGGTAGTATACCGCAATGGTCCTAACCAATCAAAACACGCAAACATGTACAGGGTGTTACAAATTCGAGGTACAAGCATTGAGATCTTGAAACCGTAAGAGATACAACGTCTTTTAAAATAGGGCAAAGTTGCGCAATTTAACATCAAATAATAAGTAGTTGACAAAGTTAGACAATGCTGACTACCTCCGAGGATATAGGTACTTAAAATACCGAAAAATCAGCTATATACATTTTTTTTTCAGACTGCATTTGAAGAGATACTACAAAATAAATTTTATATCTTTATAGCTAACATTATCAACAAGATAGTGCAAATAGATTTGAGATCCGACGTTTCTTCTTCGGTGTCAGATCAACTTATTTTTTTTAAATAGACCTGCATTTTTTATTTTGTTTTTTAAAAGTCCTTGATTTCTAAAAACCAATGATGTAATGCACTCATTCATTTAGGGTACTTAAAATTTTCCATTGTGAATTTGGCGAGATTCGAGTTTTCTGTGCCGCTCTAACACATTGTATTTTATGGAAAAATCTTAAATCTACTGTTCAAACATTAAGTATGATACATCGTTAGTTTTGGCAGGTCGAACGTTTCTTAATAATTAAATAAAAAATACAGTTCTGTATTTAAAAAACATTAAGTTGATTTTCAATCTGAGTGTACAATTCACAATGTATCAAATTTTAATAAATTGCCTCTAAAAGTTTAAAAGGTGTATTACATAAACTAAAAAAAAAACAAAATCTTCGACAAACAGAAATCATCATGTCGTGGATTCGTATCGAAAGATTCTCTAGAATCTCTACATGACAAGAAGAGTACATGTTGCTTTGAATATTTACCGTTATTACAGTTAGATGTGGAGGCATTAAATCTTATACATAACACAACCATCAATCGGTTTTTATGACCTATAAAACTATCACATATTTTGCCCTGGCTTACATCCATAATATGTGCGTGAGTACCAGAATGTAAGAAATAAAAATAGAAAAAAAATCAGCTTTGTAGATTACACTTGTGTATTGAGCAAAGAGACCTTGTGAACAAATTACCACGCTAATAGTGCATGCTATGTTTTTGTTTTGGGGTATTCTTCAATATAACATGTTCTGCATTCCAACATACGACAATTTCGGTTTTGGTACGTGCAGGAGACAAATGCACCCTGCAGCCCCCCCCCCCCCCCGAGCTAATAACCCAAGCAAAAATTACATTATATAAAGCATTTCAGGACTTTTACCTTTCAAACATTTTTTAGTCTTCACGCTTATATTGTTCCAATAAGAACCTAGAACTTTTTTTTAGTTATCAAATGTTTGCCTCCCCCTCTAAGACGGCATTCTAAATACACCACTGGGTAGATGTGTTCATTTTTATAAAGCCGTATCTTGACACGCAGCTTTGAAAGTGAAGTGCACATACCTATCAATTATAATAATTACTCACATATTAAACAAGGGAGACAAACATGAAAATAGTGTCCTAATTATCAAATAAATATTGTAAATAAAGATATAGTAATATACCTACATAACCTTACTACAGTTTGCTTTAAATAGGGTGTACTCTTTTTAACAGGAATGTTCTCTTTTTCGGGTCCGTGTACTCTGGTACTCTTACTATTTCCATAAATACGACAAATATCCTATATTATGAGAAGTCTGGGACAAATGATCTCTATTTTGCGAAATCTGGTGCCATTTTCTAATTATTTTTGTTATTTTTAGTCCATATTATTATGTGTATTATAATAATTATTAAAAGTCATTGAATTCTGCTAAAGTGAGAAGACTTTACTTAATTATACGCTGGTACCTATTTTTGCATTTCGTCAAAATGTACTCTTTTCATTTTAAAAAATCTGGACACCCTACTTTAAATCACGTTTAAAAAGCCAAAAAAACCTGCAGTAGAGCATGTCGCCAGCACACAGCTTCCAGGAGAAATTGCAATTTGCTATTACAAATTACAGTGTGTGATAATCTGTAAATTATAGCTGAAAAATTCAAAACCTTGTTTTCTTTATTCTGGTATAAATATAAACACTATACGACTGATTGTAGATTAGACTAGGAAATCATCAAAGGATTGTAGAATAGCTTGTTTTGGAATAGGATGTTGGGAGCTAGATACGTTCGTTTTAACTTTTTTCATTATGATCTGTAATCTTGTACGTGGTCGCGTTTTAAATATAGGGGTGTATATCGTATTCCCCAATGATTTAATAACTAAGTATTCCCAATAGAACAATAATTAATCACGTTTTAACTGTCATTGATTACCTACGAATATGGTTTTCATTATCCGCATCCAACTCATCATGACGTCATGCACAACACAGTCGGTTAATTTTATATGCACTTTTAATCTTCGAGCGCATGCCTAGTCAGAAACTCGGGTATTAAAAAATTACAGATTTCTGCTCTTGTTGTTCCTAGTTTGCACTAGATCGCTCCACGTCCGATAATTAAAATTGAAATAAGGTGGCTGCATTCAATGAAAATTGATATTCACAAGAATCGATATTAATAAAAATTCGAAATCAAAACAATGTATATTAAATAACACCAGTTACCTTATATGCGCTAATCATTTAAATTCCACAACTCTTATACAATTAAATCTCGTATCAACTTTTATTTATTTATTCAAATCTATATTTCAAGTATTTTAATTTCCATGGTAAAGGGTTCGTGTTATATCTTTTTGATGTAGTATAAATTACAGATAAACGAATATCAAAATCAAAATAATGAGCACTATTCTATTTACATTTTTAGGGTGTTAATGGAATTGATATTGACAAAAAATGATATCGTAAAAGATGCTTTAATTTTTTTTGATATGCGATAAAAATAAATTAATTTTTTTTATTACATGACTTCTTAAATCAGATTTGCCTTCATACGGTTGAAATAAATTAATTTCCACAAAGTCGTTATTGCATTCTAATGTTTTCTGTATTAATATTAATTTAATGCGATCCAGTTTGAAGCAATTACATTTTAATAAGAATCAATATATTAAATATTTAAACAGATTTTGGTATATGTCATTTATTTCGTACCAATTTTTATTAACATCGATTTGATGAAATGCAATAACTAGGGAAAGACGCATGTATATAGAAATTTTAATTAGGCTGTATACGTGTTAAAAAAAGGATAAACAACTACTTTTTTGTGGTATCAATTGAAATGGTCTGGAAAGAAACTGCTTATCATAAAAATGTCATTCGGTAAAATCGGTATTCGCAAAAATTCGATATCGGAAGAATTAAAACGAATAAAAATTGTATGCAGGTAGCATCATTTATATGTTTTGCAATTAAATTTGGTACCAAAGACGCGTATGACTAAAAACTAAAATGGCGTTCCATATAAAAGACTATTTCTGTGTCTAATGACACTATCTTTAACCTTCTTTGAACTCCGTATTCTACGAAACAAACAAAATTACTTTTACGGTTTGCATTTTTTATATTCATCTTTTTTATTCATCTTTTAGTGGCAATAAACGGTTAGTTTTAAGATTAATTTATGGGCTGCTCCACGTTAGATCTATCAAAAAAGATTGTCGAGTGCTTTCACTTTTATATAATTGCAAAGCAGGTCTCAGATCATAAATAACGTACTATACCGACCTAATAGAATAAACTAGTAACGCCACTCTCCTAAATATTCTCCGCCTGCCCACGAAATTTGGCAGATTGTTGGCAGCATGCAAAGCGCTTTAGTTGAGATCCGTCGATCGAGCGTTGCGTCTTACAACAGAGTTGGATTGGCAAAAATGAGTACGTTACTGTGTGGTGCTGTTGGGTGTCTCAACACGTCGAAAAATTGTTTATATTGTTTTATATATTCTGAATTATAGTTAGTTTAGATCTTCTAATCATATTTCAAATAAAATATACAATAGGTTTCTATTTAATATTTTGAAGATATTCCTGTTTTGACGTCACCTAAACGTAACGTAAACGTAAAACAGTGATGCTGAGTATTCTTGACAATATGGGTTGTACAAATGAAATTAAAATAAGTAAATCTTTGAAACAATAACATATTAGTACTTGATTTTTTAGGATATTCTAAAGTTCTATTCCTCCCTTTTTAAACTTCTACCAATTTCTGAACTGAAATGTTGTACAACCTATTTTTTATTTAAATGGAAAATTTAACGTGTCAAATTTTAAATCTGTTTTTGGATGCCTAAAATTCGTAATTTAATTAATTTTATATGCTTATTTAAGTCATAGTGAACGAATTTTTATCCCTAAAATATCGGAAAATATAATAAAAATAAATATAATGTTCGCCGGAAGCATTTAAAAACTTAACATGCCAAATTGTTTTCATAAAAAAAACACTAATCTTGGAATTAAAATTGTGTATTCCCAAAAATTCGTAATAAGAAAATACTACGAGATTGTAGCCTAAAAATAATTTTTTGTCATTTCATGCCCCTTTTAAATTTTTCATCTAAATTGAATATGCTCAAAATCAGTTAACGCGTGAGCTAGGCATACCGAGATATTCTTTGATAAAAATCGGTTTTTACGCCTTGCGAGAAACTTGAGACATTTGAGAGAAAGGTAAATAAAAATAATTTTTACCGTATTTGTTCTTATCTTGCACATGCACGAGTACTATTGCTTACATGAAAGGTTTTTACAATATTCTGTTTTCACGTTATTTTTTCCTCGATGATCAAACGATATTTGTCATTTTATTATGGGCTCATAATTCTCTAAATACATCTCTGGTGAGTGCCCGACTTCCCTTTGCTGGCCACGGCGTTCGCAAACTTCCGCAACAATTCGGCCATATCCGCAGGCACCAGTGATCGCGCGACGCGAAAACTATGTGGCAGAAATAGACCAAAGGATATGCCAAGGAGTGGACCTACTAGTTTATTTCTATTGTGATACCGGGTTACCACTTTTCCTTTGTTTCTTAAAATATCAATTCGAAATTTTGTGATCTTGTATGGAATACTATGTGCCATGATTTAAATTGATTGTGATGCTTGGTTGGTTATGTGACGTACACCGGTTGGTACATCGCCATTTTGTAGTAACTATTCTTAAGCACTTTCGTGCCTCTGGGAGGCCCCCATTTCCATTATTTAACGAGGTTATGTTTCACGAAAAACATTTTAAACAGAATATTTGGATTTATAGATTAGGGAGAGGGTTCAAAGGACTGGAGGTTTTCTTCTCAAAAGTAAAATCTCGTTGATTTGATCAGAGAGCTCACAGGGCATTGTATTAAATATTTATATTGTTTTCCTTCAAGAATTCTATGATAATTTTATTTCCTTCAAAATTAATATTTTGTAAGAGAGCCGTTATAGAGAAGAGGGTAAGGATGTTAGTTCTTGCCAGCTTGTTATATGTCTCGTTTTTAAGAGGGCATTCCAAAATCAAGTGTTGGAGGGTGCCTTCCCATCCACACTGGCAATTTGAGCTGTCCTTACATCTAATTCTAAAGAGGTGCTTAAGGATTAAGCAGTGTTCCGATCCTATTCTAATTATGGTGGTTATATGTCTACGATCGATACATTCCATTTTTATACCAGTTCTTTATTCAACGCTTCATTCTAATATTCTTTTCATTTTAAATTATGACAATTTTATATATTTGGGGGATCTTCTATACCCTTTCTATGTTAGCAAGGAGGTCTGCCTTTCGTATCCCAGGATTCCTACGTGACTTGGCATCCATCTTGCTTTTATATCAAATCCTAGTCTTTCTGAATCCAATATAAGTTGTCTTGTCCCAAACATAATATTGTCTATATCTTTGTTTAGTCGTGTTTTTGAAATTAAAGTATCATGATGTTTATAATGTTTTTGTCTACGTAGATTAGAATAGCCTTATGAGTCGCCTTTTCCTTCGCTGTGGTAATTTGAGTTTCCCCATTTAATTTGGACGAAAAGGAAATTTTGCCCTCGGGATAAATTCCTATCCCACTTTTCTTGTCCTTTGAGGCCTCCGTGAAGAGCCAAGTGTAGTGTTTTCACTCATTTTCCACCATTCATTTCAAAAATAAACTTTTGGACAAAAAATCCTGTACCCCTAAATTAATTATTTTAGTAGGTTCGAATTGATTAAAGTAATTATATTTAAAACAGGGTAAGTTAGTATGTTTTCCTATAATACTATTAAGGGGTCTTAAATTATCGAAATGTTGTATTAGATCTGGATTTTCCCTTCCTCTGAAACAGGGTTCCAGGTGTTGTTCAAATATCATATATGAGATATGACTGTGGTTTAATATTCTCATGTTTTTCAGAACGATTTTTTTTGTGAGTCAGACTCTTCTAAATTCAAGGGACATGAGCATGTTAGTAAGAGTAGATTTCAAACTTCCTGTGATCATTCTTAAGGCTCGGTACAGTATTCTATTCATTTTTTCCAAGTTCTTCTTGGTGTTAGGTTTAAAACTGTTAGAACAATAATCAAAATGGGATCTAATTTTAGCTTTACACACCATAGGAAGAATTTTGGGTTCCGTCCCTCCACCACACTCTGGAGATAGTCCTTAATAAATGAATAACCTTGTAGTTTAATGGCAGATATATTCTATGTGTTTTATACAATTGAGGTTACAGTTGAGAGTAATACCCAAATATTTAGTCTTCTGTTCGTTTTATCTGTTCACCTTTTTATAAGGGCTAAAGAGCATTGCTTTAGTTTTATCTATCGAAAGGAAAAATCCATGAGTATCCATCCATTGTGAAATGTACTATAAGATGTTATTAAACTTTGGGTAATTTCTGATGTTTTTTCCTGATGGTATTATTGCTAGATCGTCAGCGAACTGAAGCATGATCTTGTCGTACTCTGTTGTGTGATGGATAGAGTCTGAGTATATGTTGAAAAAGGGGACGTAATATCAATCCCTGAGCCAGTCATGTAGAGGAGAAATTGGGGCAAATCATTTTTTTTCATTTTTTATTTAAAAAGTAGCTTTTGGTTGTTAAATTATATATAAAGTTTGATATGATAGTGCCTATATTAATTAATAAATGAATGTCTATACTGACATTATCATATGCCCCTATTATATCCCTGAAAATAACTAATGTATACATTTTTTTTGGAGGTTTTCACATATGTGATTATGAAGAATTGATATGCATTATGCACATTCTTTATCCTTTCTAAAGCTAACTAGGTATTTTGGGAATTTGTTGGAATGTTCCAATGTCCATTCTAACCTAGTCAACTATTAAACCAAGTTTAACAGTTTTGTTCACTTCCGATTTAACCGTCAGTGGCGCCAACCGGAGGTGGAATACATTTTTAAATGATAACTCTCGAATTTTTATTATATTCCGTTAAATTTTTTTTTGTATAAATATCAGTTCTAAGTTAGTTGGCCTTGCTACAAATTTTATTGCAATTTTAGCTATAGTAAGTACCGAAACTAAGCAAAATTCCATTTAAAATATAAACTGCTTAAATTTTCTAGATATAAAATAACTTTTTGAAATATTTGTACCATAAAAACTTCTTTTTTCAGTTTTTTTAATGTTTAGACATATTTTTTTTAAACCCAAAAAAGTAACAACATTTATAATTTTTTATTTTTTTTAGAAATACTGAATTGCCTTAGTGATGAAAATGAAGCCGCCCTTAATGGTCTCACTATGGGAATGTATTAAAATAAAATATGTAAATAATTACGTTATTTATTGGCCATTTTCAAAAAAATTGAAAATAATTAATAAAGGAATTAAGTTTTTACCAAAAATGCAATAAAACTATATTGTTCCTATTTCCGTTTTTAAAATAAATAGGGCTAAATATTGACAAAATATTTTTTTGATAAATAATACTAAAAAGTTGTTTTATAACAAGACAATTTAGGTAGTTTTTGTTTTAAATGCAATTTTCCTTCGATACGCTATTAATAAAGTCTGGACTAATAACCTAAAACTGCATTAAATTTGCCACTAAGCAAAACAAAATAAGTGCCAACAGTGTCGCCATTTTTATGTAGAGTATTTTAAATTTTATCGGAATGTAAATAAAAATTTGGGGGTTTTCATTTAAAAACTCATAGATGGCGCCACGTCCAGTGAACAGGACGTGCACAAAAGAAAAAAAGGGGTGTACCTTAGTCCGTGGTCATCCAGTATATTTAATATAACCAACCTGGATATTACATTTTTAATTCAAGTGACTGTACTGTATTGTAAAATATAATAATCAAATTTTATGTTGCCCTATTATTTACAGACCATATCAATTTAACATTCAAACTTAAAAAACAAAAATAAGCTAGCTCGTAAATAGTAATGGCTTCGGATCCATTTTTGATGGTTTCACAGCATTCATTAAAACTGTTCAAAAACCTTCAACAATTATTCCTGTTCCTCCATTTAATTTCAAAACGCCTCGGAAAACAAGGTTATTTCATTTAACTCATTAAATTAAGTTTACGGAAAATCGAACAGTTGAATAGGAATTTCAACAAGTTTTAATGGAATTAAACATTAGTTTGGAGTATGTACGTTATTTCCGGTATGACGTGAGATTTAATGTTGTAGAAAAAAGTGGTAATGGAGAATGATTTTTTTTTGGACATAGTTATGACAGTTTGAGAGAGTTTGAAGCAATTAATATAGTAAATTAAAAAACCTGAATAAAGTAATAAATAATATTGATGATTAAGAAAAGTTAAGCTATGCATTATTTGACTTTTTCTTCGATCAGTTATAACTTGCGGAGTTTTTAGCGAGCCCTATGCAATAGAAAGTCAATTTAAAGTAAGCATAGATTTTCTCTATTCCCTATTAATTCAATTCTACTGAGAGTTATTACCTTAAGTAAAATCTCTAAAAATTCTCTTAATTTACCACAATACATTCTAGTATCCACACTGCTGAAAGGTAAAGTACAAGTCCTAGCGACCGAACTGAAGGTATAGGTATGTATGTCCATTGCAACTAATATTTTAATAATTAAAGAGATTTATTGTACACATACTACTATTTAAATCATCGTGTTTCATGTTTCTAGGCATTCCTTATTTAAAATTATTATTTCATTCTTTTGTTTAATTTTAATTTGAACTTTTAATAATAGTATTTTGTATAAAAAGTGGTTAAAAAGGTGTTTTTTTAGGATGTGTGCCATTTATAGTACCAACGATAGTTAAATACTGTTTAGCCATGAGTTATATACAATATTTTTTATCGTTATTGAAATACCTCACGAAACTATCAATAATAATATCAACAACAATGATAATAGTAATAATTTCAAATGCATTTTTTATCAATAAAAGTAGGGGGAGTTTTGTTACTATAGAAACTTAATGTTGCGATTGATCGTTAGGTGCCAAAACTTTAGAGTTTAAAATTATTGTTATAATAAGCCTTTTGTGGTATGGAAGAGTAGTAAGAAGAGTTCTAGTGTAAAATGAAGTCGATTTTTGGCAGCAAAGTTATTTTATTTTAGAAAAAAATTGGATGCGGTGTATTGTTGCTAAGGGAAACACAATGTTGTAAAGAACTTTTTAGCATGGTAACCTGAAAGATTTCAAGTTGTTTTTGCTTTAAAACTTTTCAAAGCAAAAAAGTTCTTAGATTAATTTAATTAGTTGAATTCGTTACAATGTTCTTAATACTTATTAATAAAGGTCATTATAAAAAATTGAGATTATGTCGCCCTGTTTTAACGTGTAAAAGAAAAATTTTATTTAACATGTTTACATTTTGTTTCACATGTTAAATAAAGGCAGATTTTTGTTTCTTCAAAACAGTTAGAAAAATATTACTTTAGGTTATAGTGATAAAAAATATATATGTTTTAAGCTTAACGCGCACTGAATCGACTCGGACCGGCCGACTCGGGAAAGAGCAGTCGGCAGTTTTTGATTTTCATGCCATTAAATGAGGTCCCGCGCACTGAGTCGGACTAGTCGACTCGGCTCGGCAACGACGGAGATTGCTTGGAGGGGCAAAAACTGCCGGATGCTCTAAAGGCGAGGGCGATTTTTGAATGAAATTAGTCTAGCGATCGCAGTGTTTGGGACATTATTTAATTTGGTGTTAATAATTTTTTACAGTCATGTCAGACGAAGTTCTAATTGAATGTGTTCGGGAATATGTTGTTTTGTATGATCCCCAAAACAGATATTACCATGATAATGTAAGGAAGGAAAATGCTTGGACTGAAATCTCTAAAAAGATAGGGCAATCTGGTAAGTAAAAAAAGAACGCTTATAATAATTTATTTATTGTCTAAATTTTTACATGTTTATTGGTATGTGGGTATGAACACTGAAAATAAAAAACTGGGATATTCATAATTTCAATGTCAAATTGTCAAAAATGCTTCCAGCGAACATCGAATCATATTTTCAGATAATTCAATGATGTAAATACATACCAAATTAACAAAATTACCAAATTACGAGAGGGAGCACAAAATGAGATGAAAAATTTTACACACATGCAAAATTTTTCCGTCTTATATTAAATAGCCTTTATTATTTTTGTGTTATTCATGTCAGAGTAACACTTATATTAATTTATTTGCAAAAAACGTGTATTGCTTAATACTAGATAATTAAACAAACCAAAAAAAACTAGCTCTAATTATTCAAATATTTACAGAAACAGAATATCCAAAATTACCGTCACGTCCAAATTATTATGTTCTGTTAACCATTTTTTTTTATCTTTAATTTAACGAATGACCTTGAATGTCTCAGTTTTTTTATTCCCAGTGTGAATTAAACTTTTATTAGGTATTAGGTAACATTCCAGCATTAATTCTATTAAGTTGCCATGGTACACTTCCTTGGTTAGAAACAAAGAATTGTTTGAATTGCTCTCTTATATTAAAAGCGTCGCGCTGGAAATTTCCACCAATATTCGGCAAATTATTAAGACCTTCAACCTCATCCTCACGTTCTAGTTCTCCTGGTTGCCACGCACAAGAATCGTTTCTCAAATAGTTATGCAGTGCAGTGCAAGCTAAGGTAATTAGGTCGAGATGATCCGGAGAAATGTTAAATTTTTTCAAAAAAATCCTAAATTTTTTTGTCATTATTCCGAATGAGTTTTCGCTTACACGTCTGGCTCTGCAGTGACGATAATTATAAAGTCGGTTTTCTTGATTATTGCCAGTTTGGGCACCTGGGTAGGGCCTCATTACATTCCGCAGTAAAGGAAATGCCTCGTCTCCAACAATTACATGCGGCAAAATAATATTGGTTTGAGGCAATGGCTTCGGTTCGGGAAGATTTAGCTGGTTTGAGAGAAGTTTTTTCCCAAGTTGAGAAGAACGGAAAATTCCTCCGTCACTGTTACGACCATACCCTCCAACATCGACGGTTATAAATCTATAGTCCGCATCCACTAATGCAAGTAATACAATACTGAACTCCTTTTTATAGTTATAAAATTGGGATCCTGTATTTGAAGGTTTTTCAAACACCACGTGTTTGCCGTCAATGGCCCCTACACAATTTGGATAATTCCATTTTGTACGAAAACCTTCCTCTATTTTTTGCCATTGTTCTAAAGTCGGAGTAGGCATTACCAAAGGTCTGAGTGTATCCCATATTTTTTGACACGTATCGTAAACAATTTCTCGGACTGTTGTCTCTCCTAATCGGTAGCTGAAGCTTATTGTAGAAAAGGAATCACCGTACCCAAGAAACCTGAAAGGAAAATACGAGTTTTTACCAGAAAATATTAGTGTATTATCAAGCAGTTTGATCAACGGGTTGCGTGAATAGTTGTGTATATACAGGGTTTCTAGAAATCCATGGTACAGTAAATGTTGAAAAATAAAAATAAATAAATTATTAATAATACAGTATTATTTTTAAGTTTCAGATTGCAAAAAGAGGTGGACAGCTCTTCGCGACAATTTCCGAAAATGCCTTAAAGCCAGAAAAACTACGAGTGGTCAAGCAAATATACAAAAAAAGAAGTGGAAATATGAAGACATAATGTCTTTCATGATCCCGTTCTATGCAGAAAGAGGACAAAAATCAAATCTTGAACAAAGCGAAGTTGTTGAACAACGAAGTGAACATTTGAATATTTCTGATGAAGTTGACGCTGATGTCGCCAATGACAATGACATAAATAACTCCCCTCGACCCCCCTCTGACAACAGTACTATTCATTCTTCGGTAGTTACCCCTCATTCCCGAGACTCTTCAAAATTTAATCGGGAGCAACAGTCTATCCCAATGGCAAAGGTATTAAAAGACTATTTTGAAGAAAAGCAGGCTTCAAAATTAAACAAAAAGGCGGATCATTTACAAAAATTTTTTGATGCCATGCAAGAAACAGTTAGGACATTTTCACCATGTCTTCAGATCGAAATTAAATCCAAAATATCGAACTTAGTTTCAGAATACGAACTAAAAGACCTTTTGAGTAAGCAAGTTCCCAATATGCCCCAAAATAACGATTCACTACTTCGCCAAGTTCACTCTAATGTAGCCCCGTATGTATCCACTGAATCAGAATCGGACGGTTCACTTCTTAGTCCATCAGGATCCGAAAATTATCCAATACATTGTCAAAGTCAAATAAATGCTCCGCCACCTTCATCTACACAGTCCCCTTTTTCACGTTCTCCTCTTCTAAGTCCAGGATCTGAAAATAATTACTCAGTGCAGATGCAAGATCAGCTAAGTTCCAGAAATAAAAATAATGCAATGCAGTGGCAAGATCAGTCAAATGAACCTTGGTTAAATTCAAGAGCTGCCCCACATTCATCTTTTGAAAATTCAAGAGTTTCTTCAAGATTTCCTTTAAGCTTGACGCAAGAAAAAAGCAATAGCAATAATTATCAGGAATTATAATTTTTTTAAAATTATTTACTTTTTCTAAGTTTACAGTTGTGGTTATGCCACGAAAATAAATCCTCATTTTTTTTTTCACATGTAATTTGTTTGTTTTATTTACATTATAATAGATACATTTGTACGGTGATGGTACCTTACGTGGGTGTAGCCAATAACAAACGGTAAATCACTTTTTTATTTTGAGATACCTAATAGGTACTCACAGCTTTTTACTTTTAAAACTTTACTTTCGAAAAATTTAAATGAAATAAGATAATGTTATTATGTAGTTTAGTGTTTGTAATTAAACAAATAAAGTTTATAAGTAAATAATAAGTAAGTCATTAATATCGGGAAGGGTGACATAAAAATTACCACTATGTTGCTTATGATTTAACCATGTTCTTAGCTATCTTAATTTGTTGTTTTCTGTGATATCAATTAAAACAAAAAAGAGAAAAACGTAATTACATCGAGAAGTTAGTTTTCTTATAAAAATGGTTAAATTATAAGCAGTTAATAATTTGTATTGTGTATATATACTTACTTGAGCGTGACTGCTAGCCGCTCTTCAGGTGAGATGGCTTTTCTTAAATTTGTATTTTGCTTCTGGAGCGGTAGTACATGCAAAAGCTCATAAAACTTCTTACTCGACATTCTAAAATATTTGAAAAACTTTTCCTCATCTCCAAGCAAGTCGGGGAACAAATGGTAGAATTCTCCGTAGACTTCCCTTTTCAAATTTATGTTATGTACCCAGAATCTTGGCCTTCGCTTTTCTCTTTCAATTTCATAACACGCTAAAGCTACCATCATATCTTCATCGGAATCCGAACTAGCCATTATTAATTATTTATCCCACAAAAATTTATCCGCTCCTCTAACTCGACAAATGGCGGACGACTGCCTGCAATGCGAATTCAGTGCGCGGCTGATGTTGATATTCCGAACGCTCTATTCCGAGTCGACCGGTCCGAGTCGATTCAGTGCGCGTCCTGCTTAAATCGGCTTTTGTAAAGAATTTTACCCATAGAATTTGACAAATTTAAAATACACATTTGAAAAATTACCTATTTTAATAATTCCTATACACAAAAATGTATGGATGAGCCACTTTTTCAAATTATATCCAAAAAAAACTAAGGCAAAAAAAAAAAAAACTAAGGTTGCACTGAACTTGTTTTTGGCGTATCACTAAAAACATCTTAATTTATGAACTAAGAATAATATTGATTATATTATAATGCTCTATAATACAAAAATTATTATTTCTAACTACTAACTAAAAACTAAAAAATAGAAGCAATTATTATAGTAGACATTATTAAACGTTTTTCTAGTCCAGTGTACTGGGGATGCTACGTTGCCAAGTTAATTTTATATATTTCTATATAAATTATATAAGAAAAACAAAATGCATTTGTGGGTTGTGGATTGGTACCAGCAGGAGCGCAAAGGCACTAGGTAGATTGGTACCGGGTTAGCACCAGGTTAGGCACCGTAGGCATCATCGTTAAACCCCTAAAGGGCGAACAACAGCGCAGTCGAATGTTAGACTTCCGCCAGTGATGCACCCCCCTCTGTGTATTAATGTTGACCGCACTAGGTAGATTGGTACCGGGTTAGCACTAGGTTAGGCGCCGTAGGCATCATCATTAAAGCCCTAATATAAAAGGCGAACCACAGTGAGGTCTATCACTGGCGGAAGTCTAACATTCGCATCGGCACAGAGGGGGGGGGGGGAAATGCGTTACTGTCGAGAGACAAACATGAAAAATTTAAGCTCCATACAATAATGTAAGTTTAGCAACAATGTAAGATAGCCTTTCTTCAAATTGTTATATTAAACAATATGGTGAATTGGAATGCAGTGAAAATATCGAATTTCTGTTTGGTTTTTTTAATAGAAAAAGAGGTTTATCCATTTGTTTAATTTTTTTAAAACAGTTAAATGAAGGTAAACTTTCTATTTTATATATTCAAAAAATATCAACTATATAGCTATGTGACGCGTAAATAGTAACAGCCAACAACAAATAAAATAATAATAGCTATGATAATTTTATATCATATTTTAAAAGAAAAATTTCTGAATAAATAAAGTGCTTAAATAATATTGTTTATATTCTGTATCGAAATATTCCGTAGACAGACTGGTCTACATGTTGAGGTATGCAATTATATTAAATATTTGCCTCAATTAATTTAAAATTAAATATTTTTATTCAGTTTCGAAAAAGCCAAAAAAGATTTTTGTTTGTCAATCTAAACGCAACAAATAATCTGAACACATTTAAAAATAATATTATAGATGGGTGCAAACTATCATTTTTTTCATATCTAGGTTACATGTCAAACAAATTGACAAATTTTAAAATTTTGAAATCAGTTCTTTTCTATTATTTAATGTTTCTCTCTTACGATCGGCGCACTGATGAGTCCCGATAGGATGAAAGTATTTGTACAACTACTATGTGTCTATAAAAACTTAAGGTAAATGATATAATTTCTTATGTTGCTTAAATAATATTGTTTATATTATGTATCGAAACATTCCGTAGACAGACTAGTCTACATGTTGAGGTATGTAATTATATTAAATATTTGCTTCAATTAATTTAAAGTTAAATATTTTTATTCAGTTGAGAAAAAGCCAAAAAAGATTTTTGTTTGTAAATAAAGTGCAGTTAATTTGAATTGTTAAAAGTTATGGGCTCTCAGAATTCTGAATTTTTTTGAGGTTCATAACTCATTTTTCTAAAATCTTGTGACAAACTATGTCTAGATGCCACTCACTGCATTTGAATTACCAAATTTAAAACGATTTTTTTGTCGAGTTTAATGAATGTTCTAGATCCAAAGCAGGAAGGTAAAAACATTTTAAATGATATTTCTAAATCCTCGTTTTTAAAATATAAACCCTGTTGAAACTTTTCTTGTAAAAGTTTACCTTTCTACAAATAACCTATACCTATTGCGTATAATAAACACATTTTTATACCGTTACTTACACAACTTTCCTACTTTTTTGGTTCATTTAAAACTTTACTAACAAATGTTCGTTATGATAAGCATGTTGTGACTTTTTAGTTAGTAACTTAAGACTAGAACTTACTTTTGGAGCAGTCGATCCCTTGAAATCCATCGATACAGTCGCATTTACCTAGGTAGCAAGATCCCCTTCCGGAACAGTCATTTGGGCAAGTGGTGCTTACTCCTTCCGCTTCAGAAATAACTAGAGATACGCTGTTTGGCTGCAGCTCATCATTGTAAACGGAGAGAAACCAACGGCCCGTGTCGAGATACTGCAGCAAGCTAACGTTCACCATCATCGATTCGACAAAGTCTGCTTCGCGTTTGCTGATTATATGGCGCTCGTCGTCGGGAATATCTGAAATTAAAAAAGGTACATGTATATCCCCAGCTTGTTAAGGGCATTGTGTTCAAGAAGCGAAAAGGGCATTATTTGTTATGCTTACGTTAATACTATACGTGTGCAGTATTGGAGCTCCATTTCAATATTATTTTTAATTTGAAGCATTTTTTTATTGTTTTTTATTTGATTAAACGCATCGACGGCGACGGGTCATTATCTTAAAATTATATCAGATCAATATATAAATTTGCACTGACAAAATCAGTATAATATTAAAATTTGTTAATAAGGTTTATGGAGGTTAAGTAATTGAAAAGGTTTTCCCTCTTGCTTTATTTGCCTCGAAGTTGGATTAGGTCTGCTAGAATTTTATTTTCTTTTCTTTTACGTTGGTACAGTGAGCAGTATACAATAATTGTGGGTAAATTGTGTATGGCCAATTGGTAATCTGTTGAAAATTACTTGAGTCCTAGTTTGAGCAGGTTGGTACTAGGCTTGCATATTCTTTTAGTTTCAGCTAGTTTGGATGTAGAATGTTTTAATTGTTTGAACTTGTGTGCAAGTGACAAGAAGTGATATTTAATTATGTTTGGATTTACGTTGGCTTTGTCAAAGCTGGCGATGCTACTATCGCATATTGGTTTTGGAGATAACCCGGGATCATGATCTACTATTGAAGAATAGAAGAGAGGGATTTTGTCACTTAGTAATTCGTTTAGGTATATACCTCTATTATAAAAGGAAGGGAAAGTTTGTATGAAGAGGATGAGTATGTTGTTGAGTATATTAGTTGCATACTATAGAATGAATAATATAAAGTAAAGGCTAGATACTGGACTTGTAAGTTAAAATCCTAGGGATAATTTTATTACACTATTATGGAGTGGATCGATTATTTTTAAAACAGTTTTTTTGCTGATTTGTACACTATGCTGCCGTAGATTTTGAAGAATTGCAATTTGAATTATTTCAAAAAGGGAAAAGTTCAGTATGTAGGATTAATTATAATGTATCTAAAGTAAATTGAGACAACATAAAAACTAAATATCCTTCAACAGACGGCGATTTCTTTGTGAAGAATCGGCAGCGTGATAAAAATTTAAACTTATTTTTGTAAACCGATTAAATGAATAAAAATAAATTTATTTCATATACGTGGTGTAGTAAATTGGGCGTATCCAATTTTTAGCTGTCTCAATTTACTTTAGATGCACTTTAATAACTTAATACCTTTTTATAATAATAAGGGAATATAATTAAAACTTTCCCACTCTTGGACATTATTTTACCACGAGATTAATCAATAATGGAATATACAGAGCGAAAGGGGAATGACTACAAATATTTTTAAGACGTGAATGTACGAGTGATTTATAAGCAAATTTGTAAATATTTTATTCAATTTATTATCGAAATGTATTAGACATGTTATTATTAATTCAACATTAAAGGTTTTCTTAAAAGGTGGCAAAATTTAAAAAATCGGTAAATTCGGCTCTACCCACAACTTACATCGTACAGAAATTTACTACGTATATGAGACATTTATATATGCATATATTTATTTGGTATTAATTTTATACAAATCCTATAAACTGTAAATTATTTATTTTTTTCAGTTTTTTTTTAAACTACTTAATGCACTGATTTCAAATTTTGTGCTATAACTAACTGGGGTATAGAGATGAACTAGTAAAATTGTGGTACTAATTCAAGATGACAGAACAAAATGGCGGCCAAATAAAATTTTTGTAAAAGAGAAAAAAATCACCCTCTCAGGTTCTACATATCTTTACGTTTTAGCGTCCCTAGGTGTCAAAAATATGTTTTGTCAATTCCGACGGTCCATCTGTCGGTTTGCCTGTCTTTCTGTCAGTTCGCGGCATAGCTTAAAAACTGTCTATCAGATTGATGTCACAAGCCTTCATATGCCTGAACAAGATGGAAGCCTGAAGAAACCTACAAAAATTATTACTAGAAAAACTAGTTACCAAATTTACCTCAAATTTTGCACAAAAATCAAGTGTTACATAGGAACGAATAGGTAACATTTTAGTATAAATGTAAAATAGCATAACAAAATGGCGCCCTAATAAAATATTTAAAAAATGAGCCTGAAAAAACTACTTACTAGATTAATTTCAAATTTTGTGCAAACATTAAGTGTGATATAGAGATAAACTGGTAAAGTTGTGGTACCAATTCAAAATGGCGACCAATTTTTTTTTTAAAATCTTATTCAATTAACTCTAAATTTTGCAGAACAGTTACATTCGATCTAGGGAAAAACTGGTATGAATTCAAAATGGCGGTGTGTGTCAATTTGTCTGATTTTTTCATATCTTCACATTTCGAAGTCCCTAGATGCCGAAAAACTCGTTTTCTTAATTCCGTCGGTCTGTCTGTCTGTCCATCCGTCTGTCTGTTCACGGCATAGCTAAAAAATTACTTACACGATTGACGATATGGCGAAACAAAATGGCGGCTTAGTCAAATGTTAAAAAATTTATTACTATAAAACTACTAATACAATTTATCTCAAACTTTGCACAAAGATCAGGTATTAGGAAGTAATTAACTGCTAAAATTTTGGTACGACTCTAAGATGGCGAAACAAAATGACGCTTAACAAAATATTTAAAAACTGAGCCTGAAAAAACTACTTGTAATATAGATATGAACTGGTAAAATTGTGGTGCGAGTTCAAGATAACGGTCAAATGAATTTTTTGTAATTGTGAAAAAATTCCAGGTTTTACGTATATTTATCTTTTTGCGTCCCGAGATGGCAAGAATGTTTTCTCAATTTCATTTGACTGTCTGTATGTCTGTTCGCGGCGTAGCTAAAAACTACTTATCCCATTGGCTTCAAGCACAAAAATCAAGGAATCAACCTGTAATATTTTGGTATAAATCCAAGACAGCTAAACATAGTTGCGGGCTCGCCTAATAAATTATTTTAAAAAAATCAGTCTGAAAAACTACTTATTAGATTAATTACAAATTTTGGGCATCCATTAAGTGTGATATAGAGATAAACTGGTAATATTGTGGTACGAATTCAGGAGAAACAAAATGGCGGCCCAATAAAATATTTAAAAAAGCAATGTAAAAGAGCTTATTCAATTGACTT
Organism: Kuschelorhynchus macadamiae; assembly: GCA_030620095.1. Taxonomy (NCBI): domain Eukaryota; kingdom Metazoa; phylum Arthropoda; class Insecta; order Coleoptera; family Curculionidae; genus Kuschelorhynchus; species Kuschelorhynchus macadamiae. The sequence continues at coordinate 419,752 of JAUTXW010002049.1, read as the reverse complement.
AATATCTTGCAGCAAAATTGCATGTGCTAAAAGAATTAATTGATATGAATTCAAAATGACGATACAAATAACGTCTTAAAAAATCAGTGTAAAAAAATCAATTTATTTTAAATCATGTCCAAAAAAATAAGTGTGACGTAGGTAGAAACTGGTAAAATATTGCTGTGATGCTGATATGGTGGAACAACGGCTCGCTATAAAAAAGTTTAAAAAGACAGTATACTAAATGACTACGCGCGGAACTAAATTGGGTTACACTTTGTTATTCCTAATGAAAGGAAATATTCATAACGAGAGAAGTTCTGGATATTATTTTCCTCCATAATTGCCATATAGGATTTGGGCTAAAATTTTACCAGTCTATTTCTGTTTGACACTTGTTTTTTGTGCAAAATTTGTCAATTGGATCAGTAGTTATTTTACCAGGAATTTTTAAATATTTCATTAGGCCGCCATAAATCCCTGCATAAATCTAGGAAGGTGATTTTTTTCACGATTATAATACTTCCCATTTACGAAGGAAGTAAAAAAAAAATGTATTGAATGCACTCTATTTCAGAAGACGTTCTCCAACAGAAGTTCTTTTCTCTCAGTTGGCGCTGTAAAGAAAGAGGAACTTCCCATCATTAAATAAAAAAAAACTAGTTTATTTACACCTACTTTTGTTAATGCAAATACCTATTTATGTTTATGGAAATTTTGTGCTGCTGTAATATTCTTGGGTCTGCAGTGATATTATTGTGTGTTAGAAATTATGTTCAAACAAAAAAAACGTAATTCCAGCAATTTCATTAATTTTTTTGGCTGTTTGAACACACTAGTGAACAATGGTGGTGAAACTGTTCACAAAAACGACAAAACTGATATTCACAATTGAATTTTTGTCGCAGCAGAATAGATAAAAACAATACAGATACTCTCCGAGCAGTTTGTGAAAAGTGGATTCGTCGTTGCCATGCGTGTAGAAATCGTGAAGGTGCTCATTTATAACCTTTAGAGTAAACATGTTTTCGTTAGTGGCTGAGGTATTTGATGTAAAAATAAAAAGTGGATAAAAGTAAGTACGTTTTAAATGTCTTTAGTTATGGTCGAATTAAGCTACTGGCTACCTCAAGTGCACAAAGCAAGAATCTTGGTCCACATCAAAGTGAATATAAGATAATTTAATGAGTTCTTTAAGGTATTAGGGTACTTTTTTGTTGAAAATCCGGTGGTTTTAAAAAAGAGTGCATTTTTCACAACATTTTATCTTAGTGGCAATCATGGAAAATGTAATAAAATTATTTTGCATTTTACCTTGTAACTCCATGATGTTTCTTTTGTTTTATAATATAGTTAAAGAAATGCCCTATCGTATACGTTACCAGAATGTATACAGACTGCGCAATTTTTTTAAAAATGGAAAAGGAAATATTTTTAATTAAGAAATCTCCTAAAACCAGATTAGGTTTATTGAGGTGGATATCATAAAATTAAAGCAGGCTTTTTGGAACTTTACCTTATATATATATATATATATATATATATATATATATATATATATATATGTTCTTGATTAACGGCCGTGTAACTTTACAACTTAAGAAAATCACGGGGAATTCGGGCAGGAAATGTCTTTATTAATGTTTTATTTTTATTTGACCAAGCTTTCGAAAAACTTTTATTTCTTCGTCAAGGGTCCTTAAAGTTTAAACAATTAAATTTAGTTATAATATTAGTAATATATGTATCTAGACTTACATATAATATATATATATATATATATATATATATATATATATATATATATATATATATATATATATATATATATATATATATATATATATATATATATATATATATATATATATATATATATATATATATATATATATATATATATATATATATATATATATATATATATATATATATATATATATATATATATATATATATATATATATATATATATAGCACTTTTTAAATAAAGTGAATAATGAGAATATTGTTCTTTTCAATACCTACTAGCTGTTTTCATCTTCAAATAAAATTAATTATAATTTTATATTTAAGCATACGAAAATAATTAATATCTGGACTCACACTCTTAAAGCTATATATCATAACCATTTACTGATATAGTTGAATCGTAAAAGTTTTAATCACCTTTGTAATTCCATATTGCATTACGATATTTTTTGCGTAATTTTGATTAAAATATATACAAGTGCAAAACTGTTATATCTGGAACAAAATACCCATGTAGCTAGTATTTAAAAATAAAAGAATTTTTGCAAAATTATTAATTATTAAAAGTTATATCTTTTTCCATCCGCGTTACTAATTACACATTGCGTCCTTTCGTTGAGTTGTAAAAAATCGCCCAGGGCGACATAGATGCCATCTGCGTTTGAAAGGCCAACTTTTCTTTGTGTCTTGTCTTTTTATGTAATATGTTCTGCTCGAAATTAAAGCGGATAATTTTAATTAAATCGAAATGGACCTATAAAAATACTGTTATAAAGACCGAGTTGTTTATTGTCCATAAACAATATTTAAACCGGATAATTTATATTTTTTTATATATCTCTTTAAAGTAGACATTTAGGAATGTGATTTCAAAATGACAACATTTTAGTCGAGCTAAAATGTCTGTGTTCACTGTATCGTTGTAATTGTTAGCCTAAAATCTGTTTAATTGTATTACCATGTCGTTATGATGATTAAAAGTTTGTCTTAAAAAGCGTATACTTAAGAGACAGGACGACAACTAGCTACAACATACGCCCAAGACCGTTTGATAGTGCTGACTGTAAGAAGAAATCCAATATTAAAGGCTAACAGCTGCAGGCGTGCTACTGTAGCTTGGAATTTTTAAAATTAGAAACATTGTGCTTTAACTGATAAATAGAGTTTTTGTTTGTCTACGAGTATAAGGGTTGAAATTAGTATAGAGGGAAAAAGAAAAGCGATACAATGAAAATTAACTCTTATTAAGCTTTATCAGTTTGCGTGTGTGGAGTCTTATATTTCAGTGATCGCACTGATTTAGTGGTTTAGGTCATGACACATTGTTGACAGTAATATATCTGGACAGAGTTATAGAGCCAATAAATGACCAATTTCTTGGTTCCTTAGGCGAGAATTTGTTCATGAGAGAATTGTAACCGAACGGACAGAATATTATGGGATTACTAGAATAGAGTTCACCTATGTTCACCGATATAAATTGCATTGAGCACGTCTGGGCTAAAGTATTTTGGTTATGAATTTCGATCAACAGCCCTCCTAAACTTTGGAATATTTAAGAACAGGAAACGGCTGTGTACACGTAGAGGTAAAATGGGAATGTAGACAATTTTGTATTTCGTGCAATTTTTTTATTTAATTAAAAACGTAGCAGAGCGCTTTCGGCTTTCACCATCATCAGTGCCACTTAGTAGGTGAGCACAGAAAATCCAAAGAAGGAACATGATGAGACAAAACAGTGAACATTTAAAATTTGTTAACGTCACATCTATAAAAGCACATTAAAATATAAAAAAGGTGTGTTTTTTCACCCCTTTTGGCGATTTAAACCATGAGATCTTGAAACTTTAACACATGGTCGTTTCAAATGACAAATCTTTTTGTAGGTTAAATCTAAAGAAGAAATTAACTACGTTAGGTTGGCTACATGTAAAAACAATTAAATGTGATAAAACAAGACAATGTCATTAAAGTATGGACATTTTTAAGCCAGAATCTTAAGAAGATAGATCTAAAGTTCTGTAGTTACAAATTGTTAGGGGAATTTGTTAATATTGCAGGCTTGGATCTAACAGAATTAAAAACCAAATTGAAGCACTGCTTTAACAAATTTATTTAAAATATTTAAAACTGAATTGAATTTTCTCTTAGTTGGATTCGCAATTTGATAGTTACTTTGGTTTTTAATTCTGCTAGATCCAACCCTGTATTATTAACAAATTCTCCTAACAGTTTGTAACTAGATTTTAAAGTTTCTAATTTTTTAATATTATATGTACACCTTTGAATTTTCTACATTAATTTTCTCCTTTAGACCTATTTTTTTAAGATTCTGGCTTAAAAACTTCCATACATTAATGACATTGTTTTGTTTATCACATTTAATTGTTTTACATGTAGCCAACCTAACGTATTTAATTTCCCCTTTAGATTTAACCTACAAAAATTGGAATATTTGGCTAATGTATTACAGGTAGTTTTGGAATTCATACTTCAACAGTTTATCAATGGTTTAGTGAGGAATCTTTCAAATAGGTTTTTATATGGTTGATAGGTTTTCCTGCGTAAAAGAACTTTGTTGCTACTTTTTTACAATTATGGGCTTTGATACTTTTTCCGTTGAAGATTTGTTTCAGTTGATTTCTTTATTAAAAATTACAGATGTTTGTAATAGTCACTTCAATTGTTGAGCAGTATATACAATGAATTTATTTGGCACGTTTTTTTTAGAAAGCATTTTATTGGTCGCTTGAGTACTTTCGTTAAAGGTAAAAAAATGAGAAGCTATTTGTGTATAGTTTAACTCATACATTTTAACGCTTTCCGCCTTTATAGCAAAAGTTATAAAACCTCAAAACTGTCATACCAAAATATATACAATATTTGAAGAAAGCCATGTTTCAAATTCTTTACGTATCATATCATTTTATTACGTTTACTTCGTAAACTGCATGCTACTTTTGGATCACTTTAAGACCTGAAAAAATGAAAAGACAGTAAATTAAGAAGTCTTAAAACTTAAAAAATAATATGGTGAAATTAAAGTTATTGTATTCTCATTTAGCAGTCCCCCAGAAAGTCCTAGAATTTTTCTAGTTGACTGAACTTGCAGCAATCTGTAAAACATGCAATAGCTCTTAAGCTCTTGCCTCCAGTGATGTGTGAAAAAATCCCTATTTAGGAGGCAATTATATGAGAACTTTACGCTTTTGACTTCGCTGACATTTAACGTTACTTAGAAGTATTTATGTTAAAGAAGTGGGCAAATTAGCAGTGCTTCCAGCTATTTGTCTCGACGCTATTTCCAGAAATCATATATCGTCTCAATTTAAATCTCACCTCATCTTCAAAAACTTCTGTCTTATCTCGATTTTTTTTATACAAACGTGCCATAATTTCACTCTTAATGTCTTGCACCTTCAATAAGGCAAGTTTTATACAAATTTTCTGTGATTGACACTGTAGCTTATAATATATTTTTGTATGTTTAAAAATTTTTCGAAAAACTGTAACAAACAACCATTTGCATTTTTTAGTACATCTTGCATACATTTTGTTTTACGGGGAAATACGCTTCTATGGGGTCGATCGTAGAGAATAAATGTGCGCTTCTTTTGGTAAAACGCGATTTTGTTGGGGCTTATTATAAGCCGACAATGACGTCCGATAGGCATTCTTTTAGAAACTCCGATGATACAAAATGCAGGTCGTTATGGCTAATTTTTTAAGACGGGCCATTTTTTTCGGATTTCTCGTCCAAAAAATCTCGTTAAGTTCGTAAATAGGCAATATCGGAGCGGTCACTTAAAAAAAAATAAAAAAGGGGTAAAAAATGGGGTAACCTTGAAGGCGTTTTGCGGAAGGGGTTTGATGAGGAATATAAAGGATATCTAATCAATATAAGATGCCTATACCGCAAATGGCGAGAAAGCTGTCGAAATACAGAAAAACTAAAAAAATTTTCAATTATCCCATGTTTCATCGTTTTCCCCTAGGGATTGAAAAACTACATCGCCAAAATTTCTATCAGGTTTTTACAGGGCGAGCGATTTAGAAATACATTTGCAATTTCGTTTTCATATATTTCCTTATATTTTTACGTTTGGCCCTGTATCATTTGAACGGTTGATTCTAGGCGAATCTAATAAATATGCAAAGAAACCTCATGATTTTTTCTATAGATTGGTGTAAAAATCAGCTCTAACAGTGTGAGGATTGAATTTTGAGAAATGTTTGAATTGGAGCGTGCACGAATTCTGTTCGCCATTCTCTGGCCTTTCGTAAAGTCGTATCGGTACCACCTGGGATAAAAACGATTAATGCAAAACATAGATTTACATTTTTTATCTGAAATCGAAAAATTGGACAAAATTGAATTTCCAATAAAAGCTGAACTTTTGACGGCCATGTCAGAATAAACAGTGTGACAGAGACGCGGTGTTTTTAGCTCGAAATACCTTCAGACATTTTTAAATAGGTTAGTGAGAATGGATATACATATAGAAAAGAAGAAAAATAACAATTATTCAATGCCTAATTTTGTATATGAAATGAAGATAGTCGAAGTTATTTTATGCTTATTTTTTGCTTTATATGCGGTACTTAAAGTGTTCTGACTTTAGTTTGTGTGATTTCGTGTTATATATTAATATACGGGGTTGTAAAGCAAAGAGATTCGGTTTGGAGTAGTGGCGTTTTCCAGTAATCGGAGTATTCAACTGCATCTTTAATTTAATTTTTTACATTAAGTACTGTGTATATCTGAAATTAATGCCAGCTATTATGCTTCTACTAAGCTATAATCATTATAATCAGCGACTATCTCGGTTTTAGATTTGTTACACTTGGATAATAGGTATACAGAAGCTTTTAATTGTTTAAAACACTTTGAATTGAGAGCTGCAAAATTTCTTTGTGTAAACTTTGGACGGTTAAAAATATAGATAGAATAGAGATTCGCCATTAAGACCATTAACCATCATTATCATATTTTTACTTTCCCTTATAATAGCCCACATAAAAATTCATATTTTGGGAACGCAATATCAACAATCATTTGTTCATCATCCATACAAGGCAGTTCTAAAATGATGAGACATCTCCTGAAGACGAAAAAAATTTTGTAAAATATTAAAAAATCATGTTTTTGAATAGTTTTTTTGTATACTTTTTTTAATAAAACTATTTTTTAATTATGCAGGGCAGCCCAAAGAGGATGAAACAGCTACCTAAAAATGTATTCCATTAACATTAAGCTTGCCTCAAAAACGATTTATATCATTTTGTATCCATAAACATTTATTTATACTATGCAGTGTAGTAAAACGTGACAGATTTATTCTCTTTTTTTCATATACAAGCAAATTTTTATACAAAGGTTTACTCTAAGGGTGTGAAACAGCTCTCTAAAATTAAAATTAAAATTTTAAGTTTTTATTTTAAAGGGTTGAAAACGCCAACCATAAAACAGTAATAATTTTTTCGACTACAGGGTGATTCTAAGAGGGTAAAACATCTCTTTAAAGTGAAGATATTTTTTTATTTCAGAAACTAATAATATTTTAAGACACAATAAAATACAAATATTTTTATTACATTTTTTGCATATCCATTTGGGTTCTTATTACTGTCTTAGCGTTTTTGCGTATTTCATAGTATTTTGATTACACGTTTTTACATTTAGAATTGACAGCCGTCAAACTGCAAAACATGGCATCCTAATATGGATCTGAACTCTAAAGCATTAATTTCAAGTCAAGTTTTGAACTGAGACTCCAGCGCTTATTGTTTCTATCCCGCCCAATAGGGGTGGGATGTTTATATATATCTTGTTAATAAGCTCAGTTCCTCGGTTCCTGGACCGAAAATTTTTGGAAATTCGTGTTTTTTGACATACGGTAAACAACGGTACATACGTCTGAGCAGAAGTGAGCCCGGAGGTCAATCGTAGAGGAGATATACCTTGTTTTTCATTAACGCCGTAAAAAAATAGTAAAGCCGTTTTACAAAAAATATATCAGAATGTAATGAACAGCGCATGCTCCCAAATAGAAATGACATTTACGTACTTGATAAATTATTTTGACAGTGATCAAAGAAATGTAAAAAAAAATATTCCTATACTATATAATTTAAAAAAAAACCATATATTCTACAGTTTTTATTGTAAACTTGTGTTATAAAAAAATTTGGATTTAAGAAAAATGACTACTCGCCTAAGTTCTAAAAAAGCTTGGTTTCCAGTGAACACTAATTTAAAATTTGGACATCCTTTCTGTAAGTATATTCTAATACGTGTTTTACTTATGGACTGGAAGTAAGGTGGAAATAACAGCATTATTTACGAATTTGTAATATTATCTTTGAAAATACATATTAATGTTAGGTATTTATGCATATTTATCGAGTACTCAGTTGGTAGGAAGTAAGTTTTGTATCCATGAACTTTTAAATCATTTATTCTCTTTGCGATTGGTATTGCAAATTATACAGGAAATATTTTTGGTTGGGGAATTTTTGTATCATTCTCAAAATTATTTAATTTAAGAATATTTTTTCAATATATCTTAGCAACTGCCGACAGCGTCCTTAAAATTTGCTTAAAAATGGAAATACAAACCAGGCCATGTCACTGTCGAATGTTGCATAACTGCTTTGAATAGTTAATTTAATAATAATTACATATATTAGGTTTTGTTATAGATAAATATTGGCTGCTAACGAATATTAATCATATCTATTATAGTACTTCTTTTTAAATTCTAATTTGTAACATTTGCCTAAATTTGTGAATAAAAATTAACTTCTGACAACTTGGTTTACGCCAGCGTAAATTCGATACTTCCGGTAACATATTTTACAGATACCTCATTTTTTGGCCATAACCATTCTTATCCCCACTCAAAAGTATATGTACAAAATCGCGGCTACTAAGACCACATATAAGGGATTTAGTAAAATCATAGAGGGCTTACTACCAAATTTTCAACGTATCTGATATTAACTTACTAGAAGAAGAATAAATATAGCTTTTGAATGAATCACTTACATTTTATTTCAAAAAATCATAGACATAAAAACCGAAAACGTATTAAAACTTACTCTGCTTTGTTCCACATTAGGGTCATACATATACTTCCTGTCTTTTTATAATGAAAGTGTTACTTTTAAAAGAATTTGGTGAACAAAAAGCATGCAGTGTTGCGAATGGGATGGATATGCTTCCCAAATAATTCATATAATGTTTTTGTTTGTTATTTGTTTAGCAAAAAAAAAAGAAAGTAATAAAACCAACCAAAAGCCACTTTGAATTTTTAGTTAAGTAGGATATCAAATTATTTTTATTTCCAATGTAAGAGAAAGGTATAATATTAAAGTAGTGAAAAAACGCCCTTCCGCATTTTTAGAGATTTTTAAGATTAAAGACCCCTAGATGCAAAAACATATATATTCTCATATAAATTGGTTTGTCATTCTGCGATACAGGGAAAACTTGGAAACATTTTGGTGCTAGTCTCGTACGGTTAAACAAAATATGACTTAATGCAAAAGCTGTATTAAAAACTACTTATTCGAAAAACTTTTTAGCATGAATGATTAATAAGGATGAACTGGTAAGATATCGGTACGAATCGAATTTATCGGAACAAAATGGCGGCCTAACAAAACGTTTTAGAAATTAGTATAAAAAAATGACTAACCGATTCGTCGTATTTTACACGAAAATTAATTAAAAATAAACTGATTTTATTTTAGGTTTAAACCTAATATGGCGGAACAAAATACAGGCGTAATAAAAATGTTTAAAACATTAGTTTGAGAGCCTTTTATAAAACAGTCTTTTTCAAGTGTGTGATATATTATACAAAGATCTCATGTTATTTACGTTGTATTCATGCATGCCTGCATCAATGTTGCAAGGCAGCATTTAGAACAACCTTAAATATTTGACTTATGAAGTCGGCGTCAAACTAATAACTATTAAACCAATATACCTAAAAAGTGTAAATTCTAAATGAAAACAACTAATATCAAACACCTAGTTTTCCTTAGTACTTAGTAATCAAATGATAGTTTGATGCCGGCTTCATCGGTCAGATTTTTAAGGTCGTTTAAAACTTAATTTATTACTTTTCAGTGCTCGTTTGAAGTCGGTTTAATTTTTTCCAAACAATTTTTATTATCGTTAAGAACACTTTCCAAACAAGTAATTAGTTTGTCAGATATTTACTTCTTTCGCACCATTTTCTATTACTGCGCATGCCCCCCCTTGTAACTTAGCTAACTTTAGCTATCTAATCTTTTAGTAGATAGTCTAGATCCCAGTATTTTTTTATTTTTAAAGTGCTGAAATATCTCAAAAAATTAGACCAATGTTATATTATTTTTTATTTTGCAACGTTTTGGTGGTTTGTGCACACCTTCATCAGGTTAAAATGACAATAATATGCTTACGAGAGTAAAATGGGAAAAGTAAAAACACCTAAAGAAACGTGGTACTAGTACACATTTGTAAGAATTTGGAAAATTGGCAAAGTTTGATTTACAATAATATCAAAAATAACAAATTTTTCTTGATTGTATATTATTATAGTTTAGTAAGCAAGCAAATTCAATATTTCTTATATATAAACATTGATTTTTTTTAGTCCATAAAACCATCATTTTCAAAACAGACAAACAAAATTATTAAATAATTAGAAATTATGAGTGAAAAATTACCTTTAACTTGAAAGGTGTGCACTATTTCATCATTCTTTTTGGTGCGAAAATTTTTGTGTCATTCTCCAAATTATTTAATTTAAGAATATCTAATTTAAAGTTTTTTTAAATATTAGGAAAGTATTGAACTCTTTTTTCCTGGTCTCCCCCTAAACTATAATAACTTCTAATCAAGACATAATTATTGTTTTTATTATTATATTGCATATTGAACTTTGTTAATTTTCCAAATTCTTACAAATGTCTACCAGTGCCAGCGCCCTCTACGTGTTTTTACATTTCCAATTTTACTCCTTTAAATAAATTATTGCCATTTTAGTTTTATTGACGATGGTATTATACAACCGCCGAAACGTTGCAAAATAAAGAACAACCTAACATTGGTTTAATATTTTGGAAATATTCAACTTTTTAAATTTTCAGTAATGAAACCATTCTAGAGTATTTTGTGTATGCAGGATTATATCGTTAGTAGTTCCAGTCTTAAACCGGCTATGAACAGCCGGTTGTGAGCAATTTGTTTTTTTTATCAGAACAGTTAAGATACCTATAGTGTTTTAAACGCAAATGAATTTAAAAATTTAAAATAATTCTAACATGTAAAGTTCTGTGCCTTTTTTAATTAGACAAAAATGAATGACCAAATTCCGCATTGCGCACTACAGGCTATTAATAGCCGGTTTAAGACTCGATCAATATGGCAGACAGTGTTCTTACTGTCGATAAAACTAACGAAATAATCCTGATATCCTGAACATACAAAATAAGGAGAAAGTGTCATTAAAGTGGCGAACACGTCTCAATTACTGAACTAAAAAATAAAAAAAAAACAAAAGTTTATTTATATAAGAAGTATTGAACTTTTTTTTTTGGTCTCCCATTAAACTATAACTTTTAATCAAGACAAAATAATTGTTTTTATTATTATATTGCATTTTGGACATTCATTCTTTAAGTATATTCGAATATGTGTTTCATTTATGGACTGGAAACTGTAATAACATCTTTAAAAATACATTTTAATGTTATTTGTTTATGCATACTTATCGAGTACTCAGTTGGCAAGAAGTTTTGTATCCGTGAATTCTTAAAATGATTTATTCTGCTTCCTGGTATTGCAGATTATACAGTAAATATATATTTTTGGTGCGGGAATTTTTGTATAACTCTCCAAATTATTTAATTTAAGAATATCTAATTTAAAGTTTATTTATGTCAGAAGTATTGAACTATTTTTTTTTTGGTTGGTCTCCCATTAAACTATAATAACTTCTAATCAAGACAAAATTATTGTTTTTATTATTATATTGCATATTGAACTTTGTCAATTTTCTAAATTCTTACAAATGTCTACCAGTGCCAGTGCCCTCTACGTGTTTTTACATTAAAACAATAATGAATAACCTAACATTGGTTTAATTTTTTGGAAACCTTCAACCTTTTAAATGTTCAGTAATGAAACCCTCCTAGAGTATTGTTTTACCACTTACTAAAAACCCCCATTCAAATAGTTGCAGAGAAACTTGCAAACGTTCACACATAGAGGTCGAGAAAACAACCTCCTTTTTATGAAGTCTACTTGCGTAGTAAAACTTACCCTACCTATTTATTGATGTTCAGAGTATATTTCAAAAAGGCTCTAACATAATGTGGTAAACGTGGAAAGTTTGCTTTACTTTTCGCTCTGAAATGTTTCTGTACAAATGCCTCTACCTTTATATTAAATTTGTTAATTAAAAAAAACGGTATTTACAGTTTTAAATAAAATAGTTCATTGTTCATGTAATAAAAATCAGCTCCCGTACACCTTAAACCCTACGCACATACTTTTTTTCCGAAGATCTAATGTTAAAGCAATTACCTAAACCAACAAGAACTGGGGGAGAAAAATGGTCATAGTAATCTATTCTCATACACTTATTCAGTAGGTCCCTCGTAGTTCTAAGTCAACAAAAATATTGCGTAATCTTGAAGGGGCTTCGGGCGACGTCGAGCATAAAGACGGAGCTGATAGTGCAAAGAATGGAATTTCAATTATCATAATAAGAGCTTACGTAAAGATATTGTATGATATAACGTATATCTAGAAGAGGATGTATAAGTGGACAATTGTATTATCCGCTGAGTTCTGTAATAAATGCTTTAAATAATAAAAAAGTATTCAATTTTAGAAGAGACCCTTAGGAGGTGGGATTTGCGAAATAATTTCGATAGAGTTTTCTTTGCCAACATATATTGCAAAAACCAAATTTTTGAAAAACTTTTCTCGAATTTCGTGTTTTCAAAAAATAAATATTTTATACTTATTTTTTAATAACATTTCGACAATATAATATCCCGTAATTAAGATTTTTTGAAACACCTTTTTCCCAGGAACATACACAGGATGTAAGTAAATTCAAAGTTTAAACTTTGAAATTGATTTATTTTATAAAATAAGAAAAAATATCATATAAACAGGTCACTAAACGATACCGCATCTTAAAATGATAATATTTTTTTTATTGTTTTTATTAAATTTCGTAAATTTCTAGAGATTTTTTAATCAAATTTGTTACACAGTAAACTATGACTAATGTCAGTAAAGCTACTTAAAAAGTTTCTGAAAAATCTACAGGGTGTTATTTATTACGACCACTTTAAGCATAACAAACTTTCTACTAGCATTGAAACTGAACATTTTCACAACAAAGCCAAATTCCCTTTTTGGTTCTGTTACTTTTTGGTCTCTTAGATTTTTTTCATATTTTGCACGTTTCAAATACATTATGACATAAATTAACCATACATGAATTGACATTTTGCTAAATAACTTTTAAAGTACCTTGAATATTTGAAAAAAAATGAAAAACCAAAAAGTTCCACAACAGAATAATTTGATTTTGCTGTAAAAATGGTCAGTGTTGCAGTAAAATTTCGAGGGCTTAAAAGTGTTGTAACCCCAAAAAATAACACTCAGTAGATTTTTCTAAACTTTATTTAGCCGCACTTTATTAACACTGGTCATCTTAAGCAGTGTACCAAGTTTGACTTATAAATCTTCAGGAATGTACGAGGTACATAAAAAATAAACATAAAAATATTTTTAAATTATTGAATGCAAAAAGGAAAAAATAATATTTTAAAGTATGAAGTTAAATAATTGTTCTTAAAAATATTTTTTTGAAAGACTCGGTTTCTCGATGGGTCCTATCAAAAAAGTTTCTTCCAAAATAATGTATATTGCGAAAATTGTGGCTTCAAGAAATTTCTCTTGGGGGTACTCATAATTTTCACCTAAGTGCAGTATTATTTTATTTTAAAACAAAATATTTCTTTTAATTTATGTTTGTTTACTATGCTGTAATTAGAATAGGGAATAAGTTAAACGAGAAACCGATCTGCGTTATTAATATTTTCTGTTGGCCAATTTTAAATAAAATTTTATCATTAATATATGTTGTGTAACAAATTATGAATACTAAATATTGTACTCTTACTTAAGGTTCTAGACACAACAAATTACGAAAAGTAAATGTATTGATCACAATTCATCGAAACATTCTTAAGATGCATCAAACAACTTTAACAATGTGGAAAACTGGATATCAAAAACATGCCGATTAGAAAAAAAAAAACACAAGTTTAGTATATTTCTGGCACGTAGCCAGAAATTTAGTTGAGGGGGGGAGGGGAGCAAAGTATCAAACCTTAGGAAAATTAGGAAGAAGCAAGCGTATACCAAAATATTTATAGAATATCGGGGGGGGGGGACTTGGATTGAACTTTACTATACTTATGTGGAGAGACGATCGATTTTGTAAACATTGACTACTAGATTAAAAACGAGAATCATCCAGGGCTCAAAATGTAAACCTGATGGCACATAACCTGTAATCCTCTATCAGTTTTTAAATCCCGTTCACGTATATCGATTTTAACAGTGATTAAATGTAAAAGCAGTTACGTGTGTGACAGATCGGCAGAAGGAAAAAAAAATCAAAATGGAATCAGAATCCTAAGAACCATGATTTCTTAAGTGCCCACAACCGTGTAAGCTTTCGTTCTAAATTAATTTACTCGCAAAAAGAATTACACAAACACTATCAAAAAACATGTTCGGAGATTCCTCACCCAAAAATAAAACTAAAAGTTCATATCAACATGGATCGATCTCGCTTTGTTTCTGAGATACAGGGTGTTAAAGATTTTTTTATTTTTTTGGTTTATTTTTTCAGAATGACTGTAGCAATTCGAATGAAATTTGGAGGTCGAAACTTATTTAAACTAGCACATATTTCACTGATAATAATGCGTGTAAAGCTTCACCAACGGCGTGCGTCTGGGCTGTCGCTGCAATAATAAAAAAAACATGTGCGCCACTAACTTTTTTTTCTTTTGTTAGTATAGTTATCTAGGCTGTTTAGTGCTTGTTAAAAGGTACCTCTTGTTATTTTATGAATTTCGATCTCTTTTATGAGAAAAATGCAATTTAACTATATACCTAGTGTACTGAATATCTTTTTTTCTTAAATTAAATTTTAAAGGTCCTTATTTTAAATTATTTAACTGAACAAGTGCTATAAATGACCACGATCACTTCATTACAAGTCCTCAATCATCAGCGTAAAAATCTTCTCACTTTGGCATAAATCCGAGGATGTGACAAATGCCATTACAACGCTTTATAAAAGTTCTTCAGATGTTTGGACTAGTGACTTGTATACGAGCTCCTTAAATGCTCCCAAAGATAAAAATCCGACAATCAAGTCGGGGGATCTTGGTGGCTATGCTATTGGGCCACCACGGCCAACCCATCAAGGCGCGTTTGTTTCCGACAGTAAAATGCGCCGGTGCTCCATCGTGTGGAAACCATATTCTATTTCTCATTAATACAGGTAATAGCTATGCAGGCCATTCATTGGAAAATTTAAATATAGTACATGATTTTCTGAAAACTCACACATTGCTAGTTTCCTACTCTTAGTAAATGGGGATTTTCTTGAGGCTAATTATGCAAGTTATGGACATTCATTATTCTATTTCTTGTAAACGTTGCTTCGACTGTGAAAAGAACACGCCGAAAGAAATTTTCCTCGTTTTTCAACTTATTTAAAAACCTTTGCCGAAATGCTTGTTTGGGCCCATGATCTCCCGGTAATAGTTCTTGAACTCGTGTGTAGTGGAATGGTTTTAATTGTTGCTCTTTCCAGATTCTTTAAATGCCTCTGGTATTAGTAGTGGGGTTACGTTCCACTGTACAGAGAACTGCTTCTCAACCCTGAACAGGACTACAACGGTTTTAAGGTGCCGGGTTTTCTTAAACGTCTGGGTTCAAAAATATTTTTGGAGGGTATCGTTCGTTCGGGATATCTATCATGAGAAATTCTCGTTGGTTCTCTTCCATTTTGTCTTGCTCAACCATAAACTAATAACATATCGGTTAATTCAGTAAAACTTTTGGAACTATAACGCAACAATCTACTTAATACTTAAATCTATGAACGGAAGCACGAAACTAATTATTTGCTAAACTTAAAAATCGCAATCAACAGTATCTAACACTTGAAAAGTAAATGACAATAACTTAAACTGTTTTTTTGCGGACTAATTTCAAGCTTGACTTAATAGAGGTTAATTAAATCGTATTTTTCTCATAAAAGAGATCGATATTGACAAAATATCAACTATACTATGCTATAAAAAGCCAGTGGCACAATTTTGTTTTTTTTTTCTAGAAAATGATTACAGCCCACACCCTCGACCCTGTTGAAGTCAGAAGTCGACGCATTTTTTCAGTGTAGTATATGCTAGTTTAAATAACTTTTCCTCTCCAAATTTAATTCGGATTATTACAGTTGTTTTGAAAAGTTGCAATACACAGATTGCAGATTTTGCGTTCTAGACTCCGTAGAACTCGAAAAACAGTTTCTCCAATTTTTGTAGGTCTGTCTGTACATGGCATAGTTTAAAAACCATTTTGACTGACTTTAAATTTTGGCCAAGTTGAATTTAAATTTTGATCAAAAATTAAGGGTCATATGGGAATGGCATGGTTACATTTTGGTGCAAATCCAACATAGCGAAAAAAAATGACGGCCTAATAAAATAAAAAGAAATCATTATTAGGAAATAGCTTATCGGACGGAGCTCAAATTTTTCACAAACAAGAAGTGTGATATAAGGGTAAATCAGTAAAATTTTGGCGTGACTCCATAGCCATGGCTTAATAAAATGGCCGCCTAATGAAATGTTTAAAAATTCAATACCAAGAAAGTACTTATCTGATATATATGGAGATGGAACGGTAATATTTTGGCAAAGCAAAATGCTAGCCTCACAAAATGTTACAAAATCATTAAAACTATTTTTAAATGAGCACCAAATTTTATACAAAAATCAAGTGTGACAGCCATAAACTGGTAAAATTTGAAGCTACTCACACTAAAATTCCGTACCGAAAACCTATTTATCCAATGACTTGAATAATTTCACAAAGATAAGGGATTCCTTTTTGATAAAGCAAAATGGCGGCCTAAAAAAATGTTTAAATATAAGGTAAAATTCCATTTCCTGTAATAAAAACTTCTTTTCATGAAATGAAATACTAAATAATATAATGTAAAGACATAAAACAAAAATCAGAATTCGTCTTTACCCACAACTACTTTATTCACAATTCCAGTACAGAAAGATAACATATTTTATGAATCCATATATTTGTTTGGTAATGTTTTAAAAAAATGAAATTACAGTTTTGGATGTATATACAGTTATTGTCAAATAATCAAATGCATATATAGACCATGTTATCTATTAAGAAATCTTATCTTAGATCGTGGAATTCTGTACTAGCGAAGTTGTAAATAAAGGCGATAAAGTTACAACCCTCGAGATACTTGCGACTAATAGATAATTTTTGTTAGATTCTCATTAGGATAGTCCAGTTCAGCCACATTTTATGTGCAATGCTTTAATTTTGGATGGTCTTTTTTGAACACACTTTTGTCAGATATCTAACAAATAAAGAGCACAAAAAGTAAAACTGACGGCACTTAACGTGCAACTCTCTATCAGTTTTTAAATCCCGTGCACGTATATAGATTTTTACAGTGATTTAATGTAAAAGCAGTTACCTATATCAACAGCCGGATGTGGCAGATCGGCGGAAGAAACATCCTTGGTGTAATCCATTTTTATATCGGGGGGTACATAGTAAGGTCCCCTGGGTTCTGAGTCGGCAAGGATTTTTCGTGTACCCTCGTAAGAACTCGATATGCTGTCCAATACGTCACTCTTGTGGGAGTTGCGGCTTTCGTGGAAAAATTTGAATTGAGATAATGGACGAAGGTCGTCGCTACCGAATCCTAAAAAGGAGACGCTTCAAAGTAGATAAAAGCTTTTATGGAAAACCTGTTTGTGTTGCCAGGCAAATAGAAAGTTAGTTTATAGGCAAAGTATGGAAATAAGCTAAAAGTTTTACAATATTCTATTATGAGACAGAGAAAATATTGTCAAAATTTTATATTTTTTTATAGTTGCTGTAATATTACGTTGGTCTATATTAGGATTAAACAGATATTATTTAACATTTAAATAGACCGTTTTTAACATTATAAACTCGTTAAATTACATTTATTAATTATCATAAATATAAAAAAATAACAAAACTTAACTAACTTTGTCGGATACAAGTTAATAGGAACTTTTTGCCCTGTTTTCTAAAAGATATATAATATTACATTCAGTCCAGGCTCTGGTATTTGAACTACCCTGCATAAATATATATATCATAAATAATCATCTAAATTACCTATTCAAAAAGACAAAAAACCAGTTTTTTGCAAAATTGAAATAAATTATAAAATGTCAGATATTTATCAATGTTTTTCCATAAAAATAATGTATATATCCATGTAATCCATGTAAATCCAAGAAATTTCACGGGGGTGGGTACAGTCCACTTAATTTTTACTACAGTCGTAATTTGCAATTTCCTTTTATTTTACAAAATAGGGAATAGGTTTTATGAGAAACGTTGTTAGGTTATTGTTTTTTGGCCTACTTTAAACAAAACCTTATTATTATGTTTTATGAGAAATTAAAACAAATCACCTATTCTTACATACTTTTCTAGAAACAACAGTTTAAGTGCATCTAAGAGATGGGACGCTACGGCTGTATGAGTTAAAAAACAACGTTTTATGCAAAAATAAGTTAATAATCGGAATTTCAAATAATTTTCACAAGTTGGGTTAAATAGTTTAAACCAAGTGGAACATCGGATGCCAAAAACAAGCCGTTTATAAAATGATTACAAAAATACTAGCGTCGCTTCTTAAAGTGTTAATGATAATTGATTCTTCCTCTGTTTTAACAAAAATGGCCAATTGTTTACCGCCAAGCATCGACGAATTTTACGAAATTTGGTATACAGCTAACATTTATAAGGTGCTAATCACAAGCCTCGTTGTACTTTATTTATATTAAGCTTAAGATACAATTACAAATAAATGTTTAATAGCCCGTTTAATAATTATCATAACATTTAGTAATGCAGTAACGAAGATTTGCCGGATACCAATTGATAGGAACTTTTACTTGTTATTTGAAGTACTCTGTATCATAAGGAGATTTTGATGAAATTAAATTATCTATCCAAAAAGACTAAAAACCAGTGATAGATAAAATAATTAAAAACAAAATAAATTATAAAAAAGTATGATAGTTATATTTTTCTTTCTAAATTATGTATATTGTGAAAATACATAGCTGTTAAATTACCTGTTCAAAAAGATAAAAAAACAGTGTTTGCAACATTAAAATAAATCATAAAATGTCATAATCATGTTTTCTACAAAAATAATGTATATTGCTAAAAAAGTTTATCCAAGAAATTTCATCTAGGTAGATTCAGTTAATTTAGTTTTCACTAAAATCGTAATTTTCAAATTCTTTTTGTTTTAGAAACAAAATAAGGAAGAAATTAAATGAGAAACCATGTTCGTTTGTTAATTTTTTTGGTCTACTTTAAAGGAAACCTTATTATTTTATAAGAAATTAAAACAAATCAGAAATTCTTAGATACTTTTCAAAAAGCAACAATTTAAGTGCGTCTAAGGACTGAGACGTTACTACTGTTATAATTAAAACTCCGTTTTATGCCACAATATAACTTTTATTCGGAATTTTAAAACATTCTAGAGACTAATTGCTCACCGCCTATCATCGCCGATTTCCTCCAAATTTCGTTTACAAGTAATATTTGGGGCGCTGCACAGTGGTTTCCCGGAAACCATTAATGGCCAATAAGGGTTATATTAGAAGTACCTAATATAATATTGAAATATACTAGAAGGTCCAGTAGGGTTAGAAAATAAAAAACACTGAAACAAAAGAATACCTACAGCCAGCAAAACGAAGCGTCTTTTCAATGTTTTACAAACAGGCTCTTAAAACACATTATTTTTCTATTATATTGTTTAAGTTATTGGTAATTATTTAAGTTTATTTGGAAATATATTAACAAAATTTGATATGGAAGCTGCAGAACAACGTAAGGAAAATTAAAACTATAATTCAATGTTTGATTTTTATTTCATCGTAGCTGTTTTGAAGGGTTGTTTTATTCGTGGTTAAAAATGTCTGATATATTTAAAACGTTTTCTTTGGTAGAGAAAATGTATGTTTCCGTCTTCAACCGTTTTTGAAAATATGGTGTTTTTAGTAGAACATTATCTAAAGATATTTTTGAGAAATAAAATAGCTGCCGCTTTTTGCCGTTTTATGAGATATTAACACTTTTATGTTAGTATTCATCAGTAATAATTTTTGCTACAATAAAATACATCGTACAGTAAAAATAGAAAAATACATTATTATTCAAGATTTTTTTGCTTAAATAAATTAGAAACCTACAGTTTAACATACTAAAAGTCTCCATTCCTTAGTCATCGATGTCTGTCATTTCTAACCTCGGAATGTCATCGGGAAAAGGTTTTTCTTGTCTTGGTTTTGTGCATCTCTCAATTTGGAGATTATTTTACCTCCAATGTCGTAGACAGGTCATGTGCTGCACAAAACGACATTATCTCCGTGAAGCACGTGACTTGTCAACGACATTGGGGGTTAACGTAATCTAAAAAAAAATTTTTTTACAAAACCCCTAAGAGTCACAACCATTCAGAGGTTAGAGATTTTTAATTTATGGTTTGAAAATAAAGGAAATTCAATTAAAGAAGTTTCCAAGTTTACAATGGAATCGCCAATAGAATAAATATTCGAGGCGAAATCTATCAACAATCCACTAAAAAAATAATTGAAATTTGCAACCAATTAACAAAACGATGGAAAAAAGCTAATCGTTCCAAAAATACATTTATGAAATCGAAAAATGCGTGGTTACTAAGCGAGGTATTTTTTTCTCCACAAATGAATATACTACAAACCCCAGGTATTTCCTTTGGAAGACTAGAAAAATAATTTACAGAAAGCAGTAATAGATCAAAACGAAGATAAATTCGAGAACTGGCAGATACTTACGACAAAAATCAATTGAAGTTAATTTTAAAAGAAGAACAAAAAAAGGATGACCTAAATTTAATTAAAACAGGTCTTGAAACTACACCAACCCGATCAGCTAAAATAATGAACACTTGGAATAATCATAACAAAAAACCTATCAAACCATATACAAATGATAAGGCTCTTAGCCTGATAATCGATCCTAGGATGTCCAAGCATGATTATGTAACAATTAGAAGAGACGCTAAGGAAAGAAACTTCGATGTTTATTCCTCTTATAAGAAAATTAGGAAGCAAAGGTCAATTGTTATCCATCTTCTGAACATATAAAGGTCACCGAATCGGATGCAAAGGTTCAACTACAGGTGCTTTTGGAGCATACTGTCTCGCGAATTATTTTATCTCAAAAAGATGTATTTGAAAATGTCGATACCGGCCTTACAATGACTTTGATACCTAAGTAGGGTTGTGACGGAAGTATTGGTCACAGCGAATATAAACAGACTATTACAGAAAATGCTTCAGACTCTGATATATTTCTCACATCACTCGTACCCCTACAATTATTTTCAATCAGTGAAAATACAAAAAAAAAATATTTTGGCAAAACCCTCGGCCGTCCTCCACTAGATATTGTAGGCCAATTCATGTTTCTTTTAAAAAAGAAACTCCAGCTTTGACTTTGCAAGAATCCAATTCAGTGAAGAAAGAAACTGAGGAATTACATTTGACCAAATGTAGATGTGAGAATAAAACATTTTTAGTGAAACATGATTTAAAGATGACAATGATAGATGGCAAAATTACTGGTGTTTTGGCAGAATCGAGTTCAAATCAAGCATGTAATATTTGCGGAGCTACTCCGAAAATAATGAACGACATCGAAAAAGTTAAAAAGAGGCCAATAAAGGAATCGTCTCTAGACTTTTTAGTTTATCCACTCTTCACGCATGGATAAAATTTATGGAATATTTCATACACTTATCATACCGATTGGACTTCAAAAAATGGCAGGCTAGGTCAGAAGGAGAAAAAGCAAGTGTTAAAGAAAGAAATTCAAATCAAAGCGAAGTGGGATTGAATATAGATAAAGTAAAGCGAGGGGGGAACTAGCAATGACGGGAATACGGCAGGCATTTTAATAATTACTTCATTTAATAATACGTATTCGTAATATACTTTGAAATATTTTATGTTTATATCTTGTTGTTAATTTAAGGCACAAATAGCTTGTAATTTTTTAACTAAAGTCTATTTTTAAGCGTAATTTACCTAACCTCTACCAATTAAACACAAAATATTTTTAATCACAATTATAACACAGTTTTGGCCAAAAATGATCTCCGAGCAACCACTGTGCGCTGGTCACAAGCCTCAGTTAATATTTTCCCTTCGTTTTCGATAATCAAATTTCACAATCTTGTACTTAGAATAGTCTTTCATGATTTTTTTTGCTTCATAAAGTAATTTCTGTAGTAAATTAATTAAATACTCAATTAGAATGAGTCGAAAGAAATAAAATATGTCAATTTATTACGCTATTTTACTCAAAAATCACTTCAACGAAATCTTGACTTTTGATGTGTTTGAAGTTGGTAAGTAATGATCGTCAAAAAAAATGGTAGTCATTGAAATTAAAACCTTGACTACTTTTATCAAAATCAATATTCGTTTTTAATATAGTTTATTATGAATATTTTGTAACAGAGTGTATCGGATTCAGATAATGGACGAAGGTACTTGCGCCCGAATCCTAAAAAGCACTATTCAAAGTAGACAAAAGCCTTGACGCAAAACTTGTTTTTGTTGCCAAGCAAATAATAATTATATTTATGGACAAATTATAGAAATAAGATGAAAGTTTTTGATACCTTAATATTAGATTTAGGAGAAAATATTATTGGAAGTTTACATTTTTTGTTAGTTGCTATTATATTACGTTGTATTTTACATCGATTAAGCTACTGCTAAACTTTTTAATAACCCATTAAATATTATATAAATTTGTATCTGTAGATTCTAAGAAAATATTTAATTTCGTAAGAAGCCACGAAAAAACACTAAGTAGAACACTCTCTGGTATAATCGTCTAGTAAAATTGTCTTAAAGGAATCAGACATATCTTGTTAAAGGAGAAATTTCAGGGCACGCATTGTCCATCACCAACCGCTAAGTGCGGGATGCCTTCAAAGGCAAGAAAAATCATTTGTGAGCCACACTTAGAACTAAATTTCGTCCTTTGATTGGTAAATTTTAATCTATTTAATATTATCCACTATAAGTTGAGCCTGAAATAAGTTTGATATATTTATGCATAACTAATTAAGGTATGATTAGCATTTTATATTTTTATATTAAATTTGAAATGACAAAACGCAGTGGTTTTTGCCTAATCTTTTGAACAACTTTCCGACAGTCACAACAGTAAAAAATGATAGCAATATATTACATATTACATATCTAAGTTCAACTGATCATAAAAATTCAATTAATATATTTTAACAATTGTATTTCTCACAATGTGTGTTGTAATATTTTGTTTGTTTGAATGACCCTAAATTTACAATAGCGCAATGATATGTAAAATTAAAGTATTTTAAGACATAACTCCCGTAGAAATTAGAACCTGTTTTCTCTAGTATTTTGAATGTATTTCCTCAAAATTTAAATTTATGACCTAGTGGTTATCTCAAAATAGCGGCATATATTAGGTGTTTTGGTACACTTTAAAAACTATCGACTGTTCAGAAAAACGTTCTTTATATCTAACTTTTTTTGCATTGATAACTTTTATTGCATGTATAAAATCTCGTGTTAATCGGTCATAAAAATCGATTAATTGAAAAACTGAGTATAACAAAAATCGTTTTTAGTTTAATAAATTGATAAATAGACTAATCGAGAATAGACTAATCGAGATACATCTATTAAATGTCGATAATTGATTAATAATTTGGATAAAACATCAGCCTTAAATAACAGTAGTTTATGAAATTCTCTATAAAAAAGTAGTCCATACTTTAATTATATATATCCCGAATCCCATGCGCGTTACTGCCGCGTTTTTAGCGCTTTTTTGTTATAATTTTTTTTAATGGAACACTCTATATTATATTACTTTTTTTAAATTTGCGTAAAATTCTCAATACTTTTTATTAAGAGCACTTAATGTAAAAGTCAACGGGCATAATTGGAGATATTGGGCCAGGGAAAATCCATATTGGAAACGTGAACATCATACACAATTTTTCCAAAAGATAAATAATTGGTGTGGTACAAAGGTGCAAAAACAATCGGTCCCTTCTTCACGGAAGACACATTAATTGGGGAAAGATATTTGAATCTTTTAGACCGAAATTGTCTCAGCTACTGCAGAACTATTTCAGACTAACCATAAGTTTTTTACTTTACTTGCTGTATTAAATATTTAAACTTGGTTTTTTTAGGTAATGATGCACTATGTGATGAAGTATGGTTTGAGTAGGATGGTTGTCGACCGCAATTTGCTTTGAATGTTCAGGAAGACTTTTCTGAAAGATGGATTGGACGTAGGGGTACAATAAAGTGGCCACCTCGGTCTCCCGACTTGACGCCCCTCGACTAATTTTTGTGGGGACACCTTAAAAATGTGGCGTATGAAACGAAGCCCAATGACCTCGAGGTATTAAATGTTTTCCCACTCTATTTGACCTACTGTCAGGAAGTAAATTGACAACATTTTAAATACCTTATTTAGTTTCAATAACTTATTGTTTGTTGTATTCGTTATTTATTTTTTGTATTGTATTGTTACCGTTGTCTTCTACAACCTACTTTTATAGTTGAGGCGCTGTTTTCTTTTGCTAGTGTTTTGGTAGCAAGATAAGGAATTATAATTGTGCTTTCCGGTATGTCAGAACATACAGCATCTTTTAACTTTCCAGTTTGAAGAAATTTTTTAGATAGGGTAGATTTAGTTATTGGATTTCTGTTACGATATTTGTCATTAAAAATGTTACAAATATCTTGCAGGTTTCGCTCTCTATCCCAGTACAATTAAAATTTCTATTTTTTAAGCTTCAGTTAAACGATCCATGTTTGTAAATCAACAAAACTGACATGTCAAACATATGATGTGACCGTCTGGGCGCAGGCATTTTGATAAAATGTAATACATTAAATTATAGATGTTAAACCCTTATTTTCGCAAAAACTATTGAATTTCATAAAAGATGCTCTTAATAAAAAGTATTGGGAATTTTATGCAGTTTTTAAAAAAGTAATATAATATAAGATGTTCTGTTAAAAAAAAGTTCCCTTTATAAAAGAAAAACAATAAGCTTGGCAGCAATGCGGAACTCGTCATTAAATCTGGCAAAACTTCATACCTAAGAGTATATATTTTCATTATATTCGGGTAAGCGGTACCTGAGATATTTCGCCGTTTCCTTACTTTTGTTACATGCACTTACCAGGTAGCGTAATATCATTTAGAGTCAATCTACCGGAAATTTTGTGAAAAAGAAACTGCTGTTCCCCGTGTACTTTTGTAATTTAAACATGTTGGTGGCATCACAAAGAAGAAAATCATAACTTTTTCATTTCACGAAACTTGGCTTGAACAAAAGCACAAATATAGCAACAATATATAACCTATAAAACAACCAAAAACTATATCACTGGGAATTTATGGATTTTCTTCAGAATTTTACTTGTGTTTAATGCAGGTTGATAAAAATATGTAAAAAGATATTAAGATATTTCTAGTATTCACTTATAAGCATATCAAATTTTAAGACGTTGTATTTAATAGAACGCCTAAAAACCCCAAATCAGTTTAAATATTTACTCGTCTATAGTTTTTGTGCAAATCCGCTAAATTGAAGGTTTTTGTTTTTAAATGTAGGTTTTGTAATTTTCTTGCGAATAGTTTAAAAATTTATTCTAACGTAAAGAATCTATTTAAATTCTTAGTTTAAAAAAAATCAAAATTCTTGACAATTTTTATATTTTAAAAGTTCTATAACTTCTTTTACTAAAAAAGATATTTAACAATGAAAATTAATTCTATTTAATAATTAAATATTATTAATTATAATTTCCTCTGAGTATAATCGTTTTCTTTCTTACATTTTATTATAAAAATCAGTATTTCAAACAAAAAAAAATTCAAATTTTGATTTATTTTGAAACTAACGATTAATTTTTTAAATTGAATTGCCAGTAGAAGTATTCTTTAACAAGTTTTTATGAAAATGCAATAAACAATAAAGTTCTGAAGAAAATTCGTAAATTTTTTATGCCATCCAGTATTAGTTGTTTTGTATTGAACACATACATTTAAAATTAGCGCTGTTTTATCCGAAATTTGAAAACAAAAATATTGTTTTTTTGTTCCGACTGGAATATATGCTTTTAAATAAAAAAAAAATACAAGGGTCAATAAGTATAGATTCCGGTGGTCGGAAAATGTAAAAAACCTCAAGGGAAAAGCAGTTCCTTTTTTCACGAAAATTTTCGGTACATTGACTCCCCAATATTACAAAGTTTGTACATTCTGAAATTTTCTACATAAATTTATACTTTTTTCGCATTTTGATATTTGGCGACTTCGAATATTGGGAAAGTTATATTTTGCATAATATACGCTCTTTTTCACATCACCTTTGACTTGACGCATTTCTTTAGGTGGTTTCCTTGATAGATTTAATTCGCGATCTATTCTAATGAATATTTCTATATTCCAAAATATTGATGCATATCATTACAGTTTTTTTATGCCTTTAGTAATCCTTGACTTATACTTTAGCACGTTGCTGGATATAATCGCTATAGTAGTAAAATGATAAGTCTTCATAAATGCCCTTCTGCTATAGTAAAAATCTTTACCTAGGAAATTCCAGAGTTGACTTAATTCGAACAGTGTTTTACGCTAATACATATTTTCTCCTCTATAGCTACAATGCTAAAAAACGATAGTCAAACGAAATAAATCAGAGACGTGTTTTAGATTTTTCTTGGGTTTATTTGATTTTATCGCAACATTTTGGCTGGTCTGAAGGTAATTACTAAATAAAGTTGGGAAATAGTTCAAGTCGCATTCATGTTCGTCTAAATCTTTACTATATAGTTATAATGTATTTCACAACGACGGTTTCACTGCAAAACCTTAACCCGGTATTAGTACGTTGAGAAAAAGTTACTTAGTTATTAGTTAGAAGTACTGTGGGGTATGACATATCCCTACTCTAAAAGGGATTCAAACTAAGTTAAAAGATTTTTTTCAGAAGAACTGATTGCTATAATTTGATTTAACAAGAAATTATAAAAATTAAACATAATTTGCAGCTAAAAAGCAACTTTATATTAAAACTATTAAATTTTCAGGGTTAAAAAATACATACAAAGGCAAAAGTGAATAAAAATGTGCAAATATATTTCTTTATATAAACTAACATTATTTTCGATAGGTTCAAACACGAAATTAAAACGAAAAATATTTGGTCCAAAACAGGGACGTGTTAAACAGCACACATATTTTACTCACGTCCTTTTTTGGCAAGTATACTGGGGCATACGGTATCCCCAGACAGTTTAACTGCACAGCTACAAGTCAAATGAACTACTTTTCTTTACATTTTACCTGACGATAGCTAGCCGCAAACGTGGCAAAAGCTAACCGCGTGTTTACAATCCTTCTAATGCCGGGTTAATATTTGTAGCAATGGCCTGTCTAAAGCGAAAACAGATTAGTGTTATAGCATTAACGGTTACATCTGTTATATTTTTCATAATTGATTTGAAAGAAGAAGAGTGACTGCTGAGGACCACGCAGAAGTATCAAGTAGTGAGAGTGAAAGTAATTCTACTAGTTTAGGCACATCTGACGTATTTGCAGAGAGAAATGATGATTTTGATGTAAATGACCTCAGCTATCAATCCGAAAATAGTAGCACTGATGGTAAACAACGTAATTCTGAAAATGAAAGCTCGAAGATATAAATTGAGCAGAGCTTGATAAACTTTTCCTGCACTAAAATTTAGTCATAGAAATGTCTCGCTGCCATAGCAGTATAGTGACAAAAAAAGTATTCATGCAATAAATTACTAAAATCGATCAACAAGTTCCGAAACCATTAATGTGATTTATTTCAAGTACTCGTACATTTTGCACTGTTCTACAATGTGTTAACAGTCATACGTATTTTCGTTTCTCTTCTTAAGAAATCTTATTTCTGAGATATTACCTTTGACGGCTTATTCTATTCATCATATCAGTCCATAGTCGGTATAACCACGTTCCAGTTTTTTTATACTCTCTAGATTAATTTTATATACATTTGAAAAAAAAAATAGCAAAAGTAGAATCGATATTTCAATTGTAATATTATTTTAAGAGTCTCTACAAATTTTCAGTTCCATGCGCATTTTTCGAAGCTGTATGCCTATATTTGCTGGGTCGTTTAGATTATTCAGCCAAGTCAAGAAAAAGGTTAAGCACTAAATATAGACCGAGTGTACAATTAATTAAAAATATACGAACTAAACCATTTCGCAGCGTAAGCCACGTCTAATATTCGAGAATTCCGTGAGAGGTTTTCTTACAATTATGTTGTGTAAGCAGTATACCTGCTAATGGCCGCCAGTTAAGCAAATTTCATTAGTTTTGTCCCGAATGAACGATATACTCGTGATACGCTTGATTTCGTGTAATTTTCTGCTTAATGATAGGTTTTCGTGTCAGCCAGTAGTCATACACAAATTAAAGCAATGGAGGCATGTAAAATAATTTGAACTCATTTGACGTCAAAATAAGTTAAAGCTAAATCGATATTCTCGTTCTGTTTCTATCTGGTCGATCATGTTTTACACTAATGTAATTTTATCAGTTTTTTTAAGGAAATGAATGCCAAGCTACATTTTATCAAGGCTACGCCCATATAATAAATATAAAAATAATTGGATCATGATATCGGATAAGTAAGCATTTAATTTTCTAAAATATTTGTTATTGTCGGCATTTGCTTTGACATTTAAAATGACAAACAAGTTTTGTTGTTTTGAGTATTAATAGCCAAAATGTCCATGAAAATTTGATGTGACAACCCAAAATTCCAAACCTATAAAATCTGCGGACTTAGAAATAGCCTAGCGCCTTTTTCTGAGTGTCTCTCTGTAGTGTTGCTACTCATCGCAATTCAATACTACAAAGTACAATACAATTCTTGCTACTTTATAGTACCAGTTCCTTAAACTAGAACGATTTTTCGTGACTACCTGGAAGTTGGTCTAATTTAACATTTGTACCGTATGCACTTTCTGTCAATTAGTTCTTAAAAACGAGTTCGGACTGTCTTCTTTTCAAAGACATTATATAGATACAGTTCAGTGACAACTTTCCTTAAGAATGTCAAACTTGTTTTAAAGACACATTTGTAGAACTTCAACACAATTATTTGTATAGCAAAAATTAATTAATGTCAAATTAAATTGCAACTGAGTTATCATAAAGTAGAGATTAATGTTTAAACCAAAATAACAAAATGCTTTATTTAAGAACAAGGTTGCAAAGGCATTTTTATTTAAACTGTATAATTTTTAGCCTTCTACGTTAGACCACGCTCAATGACAGTCGAACAATGGGGTAAAATGCCAAGCCAGATACCTATTCTAATTACAATTGCTATAGTTACAAAATAACACCTTCAGCCCCCGCCGCAATTCCACTTCAAGACAACTGCATTCCAGTTTCAACAATAGCAGCAATAACATGACATCCGTCTGTTTAAATAACCGATCAGGACCGTTTATGTCAAAAAAAACATATTGCGATGAAAGTTTTA
The DNA here is from genome assembly GCA_030620095.1 of Kuschelorhynchus macadamiae. NCBI lineage: Eukaryota > Metazoa > Arthropoda > Insecta > Coleoptera > Curculionidae > Kuschelorhynchus > Kuschelorhynchus macadamiae. The sequence continues at coordinate 389,972 of JAUTXW010002049.1, read as the reverse complement.
CAGTCGAAGCTACAATGTAAATAGATAAGTAACTCTCGCACAGTTTTAAATGTTAAAAACCCTAGAAATATTTTGACCACTGACAAGAATTTTTACATACAATTTAGGTGTAAAAATTGCCTAACCTTCTAAAAACACATTTGATGTTTTGCTTGTGCCGTTACTAACAACAAAGATCCCAAAAGATGCTTACGAAGCAAATTATATTTTAACTGAAACTCAAAATGAATCGGTTTGGAAACGTTTGTGAAAATGAAATTACCAGTTGTTGAAAGTAATTTATTATTTATTATTAGTATTATTAAATACTCAAAAAACTCGGCTAAATATTCTAAACAGCAATGAAGTTTTGTGCAAATGACTTTTAGGAAATTATCTTACCAAATATCCCTAGTGTATGTATTTTTTTGCTGTAGAAAAATTGAAATACCTCTCTAAGAAATTTTTTAACCATTCACGCAATTTTTTGAACCACTACTGCTATACTATTTGTTAAACAAATCATTTTCCGACATTTTCCGGAAAAATTAGATCCACTAGGGAATACTACTCCCGAAAAAAAGACATAGTACGGCTAAAATCGAATTTTGCATTTTTTGTACCATGGTTTTTCATTCATACCTTTTTTCTTTTGTCAATGTGTCATTTTTGAGTTCAATCCAGGCTTGAAGCAACGTTGCATAAAGGGGTAAATTTTCCAACGATGTCTGAAAACTGCAGGCATTGAACATTTTCTGTAAAATTTGCATTCTTGCATTTGTTTTTATTTTATAATACTCCCAGCGTTTTGGAAAGAAATATACATTTCGAAGGCTACACTTGAAATCTTCTTTCAAAGCATGTCAAGAGTATCGTCGGCAAAAATGATAACAAAGCCGTGTCAGCTCCTTAGCGACGGGGGGGAAAATTCTCTTTTTAAAAAAGTAGGTAAATATTTTTAAAAAATAATTTTGCAAACATCCTAAAAACGCATAAAACCAAAATGTAGTTTGTTATTTCCTGGGCACATAGCAAAATAGGTAGGTATCACTATTATCGTTGTACAAATAACGCCATTAACAGCAGTCCGTGGGCCACTCTCTACAGATATTCTAATATATTTGTTATAGAGCGTGGCTAGGCCAGCCGATTTCATCATCTCACATGCTAGACTTCAGCTACTAATTCACGCGGTACGTAGTACGTTCGCATACTGCTATACATGCTATAACGTTCGTCGTAGCTTATATCACCCAACACCAGCCCGTCTCGACGTCGCCGTATCCCCGGAACTTTTCTCAACTCAATACTGCCATTTTTCAGGTATTAATTGTAATTATTATAAAATGGTACTACTTATTTTTTAATGATTTTGTTAGTTTTTACATTAGTCATGACTAATGATGGTTAATATATTATATTAGTAATTTTCACTCCATGTTACATGTTTAAATGTAGTGACGAAATGTGAAGTGAATATTTTAAAATATCATTTGCAATTTGTTTTATAAGTCGGCCAGCCGCATCGTGGTTCTTGCTGGACAATATACTTTTTTGGTTGTGTATGTAGCTTTTACTTTGGCATCTATTTTATTTTCATCTTGAGGCAAGATACATTAAAATATCAAAAAATTAAATTGACTGACTAGAGCGTTTTTCTAAAATTTTTTTTCTTATTTATTAAATTTATACTCTATCCTAGATCTGCTATATAGGTTGGTGCCTACCTAGTTATCATTGAAGAGACAAACGGAACATAATAAGACTAGTATTTGATCATATTTGGACGCGGCACCAATCAACACCACATTGGCCTCAAGGGCCATTTTAGGAAAACTTTTCTGGGGGACTTTATTTTGAAAAAAAAACGTATTAATATATTTTATCGTAAATGGTATCAGAACAGCATAAATACCCATATTTTGTATCATACTTGTTGTGGCATTAGTGAAAAATAAACAGCCTCTAATAAATAGTTATAGAATAGCGTCCAATTTTTTCCTGCAGCAAATTTATTAATTACATTGTTTATATTTACATGAATACTCTATCTATGGATATGCAAGAGACCCTAGTACAACAAGTTGCTCTTGTGCTATAGTGTTTCCTAGCCAAGTTTTTAATCGTAATTTTTACGTAAAAATATGTAAATTACACATGATGTTTGACGGGTCTGGGGACAGCGCAGAAGGGGAGGGAAGTAATTACCTCATTACCCCTTTACCGTAAAATAGCCCTTGATTGGCCTTGAGCCTCGGCCGGCGCTAAATTTTAGAGTACGAGCCGTCACTGTAACAGAGCATCTTCTTCGATTTTGTTCAATAAAATTGAGTGTAGTTGTAGGTAAAAGTCAAATAACAAAGCTAAAAGGATCTATAAGCATAAGAAAAAGCAGTAATCTGTTTACTAATTACTTGATTATTCTAAGAATACGTCTTAATTTAAATTTTCTCTTCTATCAATGTAGCTTGGAAAATATTTTGGCTTCGGATCATCAAATTTTAAGATTTTTATAGCATGAATTTTCATCACCACCTCTGCAGGATTTGTTTTGTTTCACTCAGAACACTTCTTAACCAGTTTTCTAACTTAAAGGTTGTTTTTCATATAATCATTATGCACGACTGTTCGTCGTTTCCCATAGTGTTAGCATGACGATTTGTCATCTCCCAAACTGAGGTTATTGCAAGAGCATTTTTTTCAATTGAAACCACAATATTATAAAGGTTTGTTTACCTAATATTTATTTTTATAAAAATGTTGACATATTTTTGGTAGGAAATTTTTACAATAAGTTTTATATCAATGGACAGCTCAGCTGAATTTGCTTTTTGTACCATAAATTATAAACAACTCAGTGTATCAGTGATAGTTTTTTACCGCGCACCAGATGCCGACATAAATATATTTTTAGACAAACTAAACGACATTTTAGAATTAGGCTATAACATTAGTGAAAATTTAATTTTGGCAGGTGTCTGTAATATCGTCCTACTAAAATATAATACTGCCAGACAAAATTTCCTTAGCCTTCTGTCAGCTTTTAATTTGTCCCCGCTTGTAAACAGCCCAACAAGGGTAACATATCATTCTTCCACATTACTAGACAATATAATAACAAATTTTGGCTCGAGCGAGGTTTTATATATCAGATTATACACACCAAAGTGCAAAGCTAAAACTGAACAATATTGATCAATCAGATGAATCTACTCTTTCTGAAAATTTTACGAGAATTTTTTCCGACGAGAATATCAATGAATTTAATAACTATCTAAGGCGCAAAAGATGGTCTGACGTGTGGAATATAGATCAAGGCGTCGATAAGTGCTTTAATAATTTTTATGAAACTTTTACCCACATTTTTTATATATGTTTTCCTTACAAAAATATTAAACTACAAGAAATGAAAAGAATGATAAATGTTGGATAAAGGAAGATATAAAAATGTTATCGAAAGACATGAAAGGTTTATATCTTGAAGATAAATATAAAAATTGTCCAGTGTTTCAACAGTATTATCTATCTCAAAAAAAAATTTACAGTCAAATCATAAAACAAGCTAAAAAGAATTACTATGGTAACTATATAAATACTGCTTCCAATAAAAGTCGTGCCGCATGGCAAGTTCAAAATAAACATCTAAAAACTACTTCCCCTGCGAACAATGAATTCCATATAAAAAACGAAAGCGGTGTTGATACATCCAACCCCGTCCAGGTCGCAAACTTATTTAATAATTTTTTTGTAAACTCTCCATCTAACAACATTAATACTAGAAATAATTATTTTTTAAGATACGATGGGAAAGTATGGAATAAAACACTTTTTCTGAAACCTGTTACCTTGAATGAACTACATGAAGCTATGCTGTCCGTGAAAGCAGAAAGATCACGCGGCATAGACGATATTCCAGGTTTTATTCTTAAAACATGCCAATATCTCCCTAATATGGGGTAAATTCCCAGAAGCCCTCTAAAGTTCTCTAAAATCACACCGATTTTTAAAAAAGGGGAAGTGGATAACATGGCTCATTTTATATTATTATATTATAGGCCTATAGCAGTTCAAAATCAACTTGGCACATTATCTGAAAAAATATTTCTTGATCGACTAAATAATTTCTTAGAACCAAATAAAATTATATCCCCTTTCCAACACGTGTTTGTAACAACTAAAAACACAGAAACAGCCCTATATCAAACTACAAATAACATACTCAACTCTCTAGATAGTAAACTACAGACCATTGGTCTATTTTTTTATTATAGGCTTGCGTTTGATACGGTAAACTTTGAAGTTCTCTTTTATAAGTTAGAACAAATAGGGGTGGCCCTAAAATGGGTTAAGTCCTTTTTATTGCAGAGGAAACAAAAAAATAGTTCAACTAAAAAATGGTGCAAAATCAGAACCTTTAGAGAATACAATAGGAGTTCCGCAAGGAAGTCTTCTTTCCCCTGCGTTATTTTTAATATATAATAATGACTTCTCCTCATTAGCTAGTCTTCGTGTTACACCCGTTCTCTATGCAGATGACTCTAATTTTATTATAAATACGAAGAATACAGACGCTGCACGTATATCCAACGAGACTGTAGAGAGAATGTGACGTTGGTCAAATGATAACGGTCTCACTCTCAATTTCTCCAAGTCGTACTCAATGACATTTGTTCTTGAAAACAAGACTGTAACTAAAAGCATCCTTATAAAAACTCCAGATGGGAAAAGCAAAAAAAAATCAACAAATCAGTTTGGAACAAGCATATAGAACTTGTCGATAATACATTAAACTCTTTATCCTTTCTATTTCGACACTTAAGGTCTGTCGTTGGTCAAGATACACTACTGACTCTATATTATGGCCAGGTCTACACAAAACTCTGCTATGGAATAATATGTTGGGGAAATGCCTCATTTATAGAATCAGTTCCAATATCTCAAAAAAATATTATTCGCCAAATAATAGGTATCCCACGTCGTGAATCATGTAAGCACTATTTCATTAATCTCAAAATTTGTCTCACTTTTCTAGAAGTAATTTTAAGCATGGCGGTTCGATCATAATAGTTAGTGATTGTCTTTTTGACCTGTTTAAATTTTGTAGTATGACTGAGGATGCAGCAGTTGAGACGCACAGTGAGGTGTGCGGTATGACTGTTGGTGATGCATGTATCATCTGGTGTTATCGACCTCCTAGTGGTGATATAAATTTATTTTTTAATTCAATAAGTGCAGCTATTTCAAGGGCATTTCAGTTTTGTAAATATGTAATATTTGTGGGGGATCTTAATATAGACTACGCCAAACACATTATACAGAAAAGAAAATTGGGTGATATTTTTATTTGTTTTTTGCTAAAAGTTACTACCAATGAACCAACAAGGATCTCGTCAGTCGTGGGCGGGCAGTCTAGCGTTAGTACGATTGATTATGTAACAACTAACATTCCGGACAAATTTTGGAACTGCACATATTAGTGATTATTTTGCCCATAAATTTTCATTCAAGCTTGAATTTTGCAGAGATATGGATAACCTGGATTGCAGCAGAGCTAGTATAAGAGATTTATCTGGCAATAATATTGAGTTGTTTTGTAACATGCTTCAACGACAGGAGTGGACAGATATTGTTGACCCTAATGTTTCCTTGGAAGAAGCATGGCATAATTATATAGGTTCTATTGTGCATTGCTTAAACTGCTGTTGTCCATACATAACACAACATTTAAATAATAAAAATAATAAAAAGGCATTTAGTTGGTATAATGATAGTCTTTATAAAATAAAAACCGAATTACTACCAAAGATAACAATTTAACAATACAAAGATCTTAAAAAACAAGACAGCAAATTAGGTTAAGTAAAGAAACGTTCTATCGCAACAAACTTGAAAACTCCAATAATAAAGTAAAAGAAGTCTGGAAAATCGTTAATAAGAAATTAAATAGAGGTAAAAGTAATTTACAACTTATAAAATTAAACATAAACAATAGCGTTATTTCTGAACCTAAGCATATAGTAACTGAGTTTGTAAATCATTTTAGTTCTATTTCGGCTAATAAATTAAAACATAAGTATGGCAGTGTAAAAGTCGACTCAATTAAATCTCTGACTTCTCTTACGAACTCAATTGTAGTTGATCCTGTCTCTGTGGACCAAGTAATAAAAGTAATTTCGAATTTGAAAAACACAAATGCTGCTGGTTCTGATAATATAAATGTAAAACTTGTTAAGGCAGCCAGGGATTACATCAGTTATCCACCTACATATTTAAGAAATGTAAGTAAACACAAAGGATTTTTTCCAAAAAGCCTAAAAACTGCAAATGTGATACCACTGCACAAAAGAAACGACCGTGACGACATAGAAAATTATCGTCAAATTTCAATTCTTAACATATTTTCTAAAATTTTAGAGAAAATAATTTATGAGAAAATACTTAATTTTGTTAAAAAATACAATATTTTAAGTGAATGTCAGCATGGTTTTTTACCTAATAAGTCAATCGAAACAGCCTTCTATCGTTTCTTAAAATACGTCTATTCTATGGCTTGACAGGGGAAAATATGTTGTGGCTCTGTTCTTTGACCTTTCAATAGCATTTGATACTGTCAGTAAAGATATTTTGCTTTTGAAGCTGTACAGTATGGGTATACGTAATAAAATGTCTGACTTGATTAATTCCTATTAATCTGGGCGTGAGATGACAGTAAGGTATGGAGGCGTGTGTTCTGAACCTAGATTTGTAAATATTGGAGTTCCCCAAGGCTCAGTACTGTGACCATTACTTTTTTTTACTATATGCCAATGATCTGCCAGAAAATATTAGCGCCAAATACCCTGGAGGAGCTTGCTACTAGTTTAAAAAACGTTTGTAGCGATATGGAGATATGGTGCCGCAATAACCATCTAATACTTAACTCCGACAAAACTGTATATATGAATATGTTTGTTCGTAAACCATTGCCTTTAAATTTTGATAGCCTTAATAACATTAAATTTTCAAATTCTAGCAAATATTTGGGAACTATAATAGACTCATTTCTAAACTTAATTAGTCACGTCGAGCATGTCTGTGCTAAGCTTAACTCTACCTACTTTGCTGTTCTGAACTTAAAGAATACACTTAACGAGTCTGGCTTGCTTAGTGTTTATTATTCTCTGGCTTACATCCACTTATCTAATAATATTATTTCATGGGGAGGTAGAGCAGTATGGGAGAGAGTCTTTATTGGATCAAAAAGATTGATTTTCAATCTCAAGCCCATGGATAGTTGTAAGCCTATATTTACTCAAAAGCGAATTTTAACATTGTCCTGTATATATATTTTTAAGTGTCTAATTTATACAAACAAACAATAACCTTAAATTATTTGTCAAACTGGGAGAGACTAATTCGTACAAGACTAGAAATGAGAATGTCATTAGTGTACTATCTCATAGAAACCCATTTTTTCAGATATCATATTACAGTTTTCTGACCCTTGTTTTACA